>JAMRYA010000021.1:0-1200000 GCA_024447215.1 Panagrolaimus sp. LJ2400
CGTCAATCTTATTTGTTTTTTTTTTCTCGAGTTCTTTTTTCTCTTTGAACTGTCGCTCACTTTTTTTGACAGCTACATTTGGCACGCTTTCTTTTTTCTTTTAGCGTTTTTCGGCATTTGCTTGAAAAAAACCAGCTGTACCGGAAAAACATACTAGCTTAAAAAAACGGTAACCGATGGTTGTCATAGCTTTTTTTGATGGAACACGAAAAGGTAATTAAAGCAAAGAGGTAAGAATTATTATTGCGCTAAGAAAGCTGTTTTTGCGTTCGAGAAAAAAGCTTTATTTTAGGATAAAGTTTGTTTACGGTATTTGTTTGTTTCTTGTTCAGCTGTCAGTAATGCGTTTTCTGCTAATTATGACAAAAAAAATTCTGCCGTTTTTTTTCCATTTTTACAAAAAATATTTCGCCCGCAAAAAGTAGCAACAATATTGTTTTTTTTTTCTAGTCAATTGTTTTACGATATTATTTTCTGACATAATTCTTTTCATTCTCTCTCTCTTTCCTTTTTCCTTCGCAAAATTCCATGACTCAAAAACAAAATATGATGCCTCTTTTTTCTCTCAATATTTTTTCTGTCACCCTTTCTTTTTTCCCTTTGATTTTTGCCGCCGTCACCGCTGCTACTACTTTTACGGAAGAAGAAATATTCGGCTAAAAAATGGTGCAAAAACAACAATGTGTCTCTATCTTTTTTTTGCATTCCATTTCTACGAAATGTTTAAATTGTTTCAATTGTTTCAACGGTTTTATATTATTTGAAGGCCATTTTTGACACTTTTTTTTCTTGTATACAAATTTTTTTTTTTTCATTTTTTGAAACACAAGAAAACCTCTGAAAAAAAGGAGTTCTTTTAAGTTTGTTAAAAAAGTCATAAAATGAATCTTAATGGTGCCAAAGAAATGCAATTTACTTGAAAATTATTTGAGGGAAAACAATGAAAAGCTACAAGTTAATCAAAAACAGATATATATCAGCTCTAGCTTCAATTGAATTGTTTTAAAGCTCCGAACTTTTTAGAAAGTACGAAAAACAATGAAAATAAAGAAAAGAGATAATAAAAATGTCACATTTAAAATGAAAAGTTAAAAGTGTTTGTGGGATAAAAATTTTTAGTCAATTAAATCCAGATGCATTAAATGTTCTTTCAAGATAAAATTAAGTTTTGTTTTGTTTTTAAAAGTAGTACAATATGGATACATACTTGTTTATAAAAATTACTGTATATCTTTTTAGCATATCACGAGAAAAGAGTTTATTCAAAAGACTCTGTTTGACCACACTGAAAAAAAGGCAGTGACGATTAAAACCTCACCGGTGATGATGATGTAACGAATTCATCACTATTAGTGATGAATTCGTCACTAGTGAGGGCTTTTTCGTCACTATCAGTGATGCAAAAATGATAAATATGTTACGGCTTTTTCTCAGTGCGTTGAGGTATTCAAGTATTCCCAAATACTCGACTAGCTATGTGATAATAAGGGACAAAATATTAGCGGCTGAATTCTCGATCTGTGGATTTAATAGACTAATGGATATAGAAATAGCAGACGATATCTATCTTTTGTTATAAAAACTTTGATCTCGATGATTTAAAAGAGGTCTAATAGCAGGGATAACTTAAATAATCCATTAATAATACATTTATAATATTTGAAAAGTATTCATTTTGCAGAATTTTGGATATTTTATAACAAAAATAGATATCGTCTGCTATTTATTAGCTATATCCATATATCTATTAAATCCACAGATCGAGGATTTTACAGCTGATATTTGGCCCTTGACTATAACTTATTAAGACTAGTGTTTGGGCAAAACATAAGTGATTAACCTCGAAGTTGGTGACCTCTGCGGTCAGCAACTTTGAGATAATCTATTTTGGAGATGACTTGATGACAGATATTACAACCGCTCTTTGTGTTTAGTCAATTTTTCAGTTTTTCACTTTTCTACCCTCAAAAAATTAGCACTCAAAAATGAAATGTCCATAAATTTTTCATTTTAACACTTCCCTTTCGAAAACATTTACTTCTCTCTATAAAACATAAAAGGAAAAAGCCGCAATCAAAATCACAAAAACAAAAGTTATTACTGTTATGTTCTTTTTATTACCAGTTTATTATTATTTTTTGATTTCAATTTGAATCATTGGACACTTTGATTTTTTTTCTGTTTTTGCTTGTTCATCAAAAAAAGGGAATAAAACTTTTTAAAAATTAGCACAAAAAAGCGGCCCGCAAAAAGTTGATCAAAAGAGCATGGTACAAGATGTATCTGACATTTTTTTACGTTTATATTTCACATGAGCTTATTTTTATGAACATTAAAAATTTATTTTTGGAATACAATTTTTAGTGATTTATTTTTTTTCACATACTTTTAGACAACAAAAAAATTCGAAAGAAGACATAATATTTTAAACTAAATAATGTTGCGTCAATTATGATTATGCAAAATTCATTGATTGATTGATATACGAATGCAATAAAAGTTCAAAAAATATTAAAATTTTAATCCGATTTAAAAAGCAACTTTTTCAGTGTCTGAACAATTTTGAGGACAGAAAAACGAGAAAGTCTGGTAGTTTATTTTAACAAATTTGAATCAGAAAGCACGTCAATTTTTTTTGTTGCATTGACTTTTTGAAAATGAATTGTTTATAATTTTTCGTTCTTTTTTTTAAACTGTTTTTTAATATATTTTGAAAAGGTGTGTTCATCGATAATTCAGGAACAATGGATGAAGAGTTTAGTCTCAAGTAGAAATTCTCATGAAGTTTTGAGGCAATCGCTTCATCCCATTGTTCTTGTAATTTTAATACTTTTTTAAGCTATTTTTTGTATTGTACTCGTTACCTCAATGATAAGTTTTTTTGAAAAATGTAACTTTTTTTATTTTTTTTCCATCAAAAAAATTTTTAAATTTAATCTATTAATTGACACTGTATCCATGCAAAGGTATTTTTTCGCTTATAATATTCTTTTCTGTTTACACACTTTTTTTGGGTAATAAAATTGTTAATACTTTTCAAAAAATTCATCTTCTTCTTTTCTTTCTCTTTCATATTTTATTGTACCTCATTTTCCATGAATTATGCCATATTGTAGTTAAATAAAAAACAAAAAAAAAACAGAAAGCAACGGAATGTTGTGAAAAAGATTCTTTTTTTTTGATTAATTGAAATCTATGATTTTCAAAAGAGCGGCCCGCAAGCGCGAAAACAAAGGCAAACGAACTCACCAGCAACAGCAGAGGAAAAAAACAGCAGCAAAAAAGTAAGTTTGATCGGTGTGTTTTTTTTTCTTTGGTAATGAAGAAGAAGATGGGTAAAAAAACAAGGTTATATTTGCCTCTGTTTTTTTATATTTGAACTCACGTTGGAAGATGAACAATGACAGAGATTTTTTTTATCAAAAAAGAGAAAGTTAAAATAATTTATGCTTTTTTTTGAAGTGAGAGAAAAAGGAGTGGAATAAAAAGATGTTAGAACAGGGAAAAAAGTGTTTTTGTAACTAAAAAAAACTTTTTTTTAAGTTGGGGGAACTCTTTTTTTGTCTAATTCCATAAAATTCACTTTTTACTTCTTACAAAAAGAGTGATTAAAAACTCACTTTTTTTAAATAAAATAAATTTTGATAAATCTTTCAGTTTTATTAAAACGTCTTTTAGTATTCTGATAAAAATAGTTCGTTATTTGACATATTTCATACTTTATGCTAATTTTAATTTTTGGTGATTTTGCAGAGGAAATGCCAAATAGCCTAAAATCGAAATTTAAGCGTACTGTTTTTACCCATTTTTTTAGAAATATTGCCATCTCATGTGGTCGAGGGGTTAGCGCACTAGATGTTCAAGTCCTAGGCGGTGCTACCACTAAAAAACATGAGTGGCTGGGTGCTCGGTGGATTCGAGGTTAAAACGAATTTCATGTGTGGCACCCATATTAAAATGATGTAGTTTTTCCCCGCCATTTTTGAATCTTTGCATAAAACATCTTTTTTTTTATGCTAAAATTGTCTTTTTATTAATTTTTATGGCGAAGCAGAGATTTTTTCTTTACTTCAAGTAAGTAACACAAGTTTTTTCAATTATCAAATTTTCCCAGTTTTTACCACTATAAACTTGATTCTAAGACTTTTTGTTCAAAGAAATCCCAACTTTTAAAATACCCGCAACAGCTGTAAGTTATTTCTTTTTCAATTCAAAAAATAAAGAAAATCTAATTAACAAAAGAAGATTTATACTGATTATACTTGTCCCATAAAAAGTGACTTAAAGGTTTTTCTTTGAAATTGTCTTTGCTTGCATCTTGGACCGAATGTGTTAGAATAATAAATCTCATTTTATTGTGAGCTTTCTTTTTTCTTTGTTTTTTTTGTGTGCTTTGTTTTATTTTTACCAACATATAAATCATGAAGGCATCTGATAATCAAGTGATTCCATGATTTGTTATTAAACAACAAAGATAACTTGAATAAAGTTCTTTTCTTCTGAAAACTACAACAAAAGTTTCAAGATTGAAAAGTTTTTATGGCCAAATGAGCTTTTGTCATTCCAATATGTAATAAATTAAGCGCCTCATTTCTTTTTTCATTATTTTTCATTGTAAAAATATTGTTTCAAAAAGCATTGTATTTTTTAATCGCGTTTTTACATATAAAAAGAGGGGAACATCAGCTTTCAATTTCCGTTTAGGTCAAAGAGAAATGAATGAAAGAAAGAAAGGACATTATCGCTTTCTTCTTTTTCTTTATCCGTTCGTTTTTAAAGAATTTTTCAAAACAAAAATAGGAGTTTTAATTGTTTCCAGATTTCCTTTTTCCCCTTTCTAAAAATATGGAAAATTAGATACATATATGCCACAAAAAAATATGGTATCAATTTCTGTGGCATCTAATCCTGTGACATGTGAATGAATAATCAGTGATCTTTAACAACAAAATTAGAAAATCAGGTACACTAATTTTTTTTCGATCAACAGCGCCCAATGTAGCGGGGTTACGAAATAATAACGGAAGACCAATCCAAGGAATGTGCCTGATTTCCAGTTGCAGCTATTCACTGAAGATGCGTTTCAAAGATATACGTCTTATTTGTTTGCTTTTGTTGCTATAATCATCCTTTTTTCGCAGAAATAAAAAGATGGAGGTGATTTGTCACAGCTGTGAAACTACCAACACAACAATAAAAAGCCAACAAATTTCATGGTCAGTTAATTTTTCCTTCCATTTTAGAAGAAACGTAAAAGTCCACGAAAGAAAAAAATTGTTTCACACGTTTTAAGTTAATGACCCCTGTAGACGACGGCAGCATCGTCATCCTCAAAAACTATTACGACGACAGAGACCGCCACCATCGTCGTCGACGTTTTTTTCTTTATTCATTGCTAATGATGCTTACAAACAAAATTTTTAATTGCTTTTTTTTAGTTTTTATTAGTAATTTTTTTTGTGGGTGGTAAAAATTGCTGCGAAAACAAATGTTTGTGTTTTTAATAAAGACACATCTTGAACTAATTTGTGGTTAATTGGTTCATTTTGGCTTTGAGGGTGTTTTTCTTTTTAAATGCTAAACAGATTGTTAAAAAATAGTGTTTTAAATTTTGAAGGCGTTCATAAAGTTAAACAAATTTTTAATTGTACATAGTACTGTATACGCCCTTGATCAAAGGACTTATGTTTCCTTTTTATGAATAGTTAATTGACTAATATAAAAACAAAGAAGATTACCATTATTTTCTTGATCCAAGAAAATTTCACCTAATTTACATTCCAATTTTAAAAACATCTTTTTTTCCTTCAGCAAACTTTTTTCATCCTTGGTGGTCTATAAAGTTTTTTCTTTGTCTTCTATTTTCTTTCCAAAATTTTCTTTTTTTCTTTAAAAAACACAAAATTTATATTTATTTATTTATTTGGATGAATTCCAAAAAGACAAAGGAGAAGAAAAAAGCGATGGAAAAAAGAAAAAAACTAATAAATTTTGCCTTTATCGAAAAAGCCCTCTCTCTTTTTTAGTGGTGTCGCTTGGCGCCCACCCCATTTTTGTGCGAGTATGACTTTTAGGACTTGACTTGAGCAAGAAAGAAAACGACAGAAGGAAGAAAGAGGGAAATGTTGAACTCCGCCTTTTTTCTTTTTTTTATATTCTTGCTTTTCTTCTCCTTCTTTCTTCTTTTTTTCTCTTTTGTCGTCAAGTTTTTGAAGAAAAAAAAAAGCTTGCTTCATTTTCTAAAATTTTGGTCAGAAAGCTTTTTAAAAAAACTGTTTTTTTGTAGAAGTTTTGTAATTTTCTGTAACTGTTGATTGCTCACATTTTTAATGATGCTTGAAAAATGTTTGATTTTATGTTGTTATTAAAAAAATGATAGTAACAATTTTTTTGCAATTATCGTCACTTTTTTGTTACTATCCCTCACTCATTTATAGTGACAGCAACAAAAAAGTTTTTTGGTTTACTGTCAACAATATGATAGTAATTGAAAAACCCCATTTTTTGCTTTATCCTTTCTGTGGTATCATGCAATTGATAGTAATTATTTTTTTGCAAAGTCCACCTTTTTCTGTTACTATCATTTAATTTTTCTTAGTAAAAATCATTTGCCGCATTTTCATCGACGTGTTTATTAAGTTTAATTGATATTTAAAAACCTTCATATTTAACTGATAGTAACTGATTTTTAACAATATTTTCAACTTTTTTGTTACTATCATTCATTGTTTTTTCAATGACAGTAACAAAAAAAGTTACAATTATTTATTGTTTTTGATTACTGTCAAAGACAAAAAAAGCGTTTTCTGGTATTGATTTTTAAAGATTTTTATGGTGTTACAAAAGTGATAGTAATTGTTTTTTAGCCATAATCTTCATTTTTTGTTACTGTCATTAAACTTTTTTTTGAGAAATTAACAGTAATGAAGGAAATTTGAATGTATTTGCTACATTTTGTAAGACCTTTTTCAATTTTTATTGCTGTCAAATTGATAGTAAACATATTTTGGCAATAACGTTCCCATTTTTGTTACTATCATTTTTTGTTGCCTCAATGATAGTAACATAAATGCTGCACTTATTTGTTTTTTTCAATTACTATCAAAGAAAATAGTAAAGTGAATTTTTTGCATTTTTTTCTTTATTTTTCATGGCAAGTGATTTTGTGGTCATTTTTTTTACCCATATGTATTACTGTTTTTTATGCCTTTTAATAGAAATCTATAATATCACTGATGTTAATGAGTTATGGCATTTTCATAAAGCTTTTTGCATAAATCCATGGGGATAAAAAGTTGACATTTACTTATGATATTTAAAAAACTGCTAATTAATTTTTTGTCTACAGTCAATTTTAACATTTTAAATATAATGACAGTAATTTTTATAACAGTTTTTTACCATTTTCTGTTACTCTCTCTTTTTTAACTTTTCACTTTTTTAAAACAACTTTTTTTTGTCATGTTCAATCAAAAGCAACGACAAAAACGTGTGAAGTTTATCTTCATCTTTCTTTCCTTCACTTTTTTTCACCCTTTTTCCCTTTCATCTTCCGCCATCATTTTATCACCTTTTTTTTATTGGTTTTTTTTTATTCTATCATTTTTCTTACCTTTCATTATATTGCATAAACACTTAACTAACTAACTAACAAAAATATAATGTATTTTTAAAGAACCTCATGACATTATTATAATGAGAGCGAAATTTACTTGTTCATGCTTTTTGTGTGCTTACATTTGCTGTGACTTTTTTCTTGTCTTGCTTGTTTTTTGTATTTGACATTTTTAAATGCATAAGCTAGCTTCTGTGGTCTAGTGGTTAGCGAGTTGGATGTTCAACCTGGTGATCCTAGGTTCGATTCCCAGGGGGGGCTACCACTAAAAAGCATGAGTGATCTCAATTTTTTTAAAATAAAATGAATTTTGATAAATCTTTCAGTTTTATTAAAACGTCTTTTAGTATTCTGATAAAAATAAATCGTTACTTGACATGTTTCATACTTTTTGCTAATTTTAATCTTTATTGATTTTGCAGAGGAAATGTCAAATAGCCTAAAATCGAAATTTAAGGGTACTGTTTTTAACCATTTTTTTTAGAAATATTGCCATCTCATGTGGTCGAGGGGTTTGCGCCTCAGATGTTCAAGTCCAAGGTGGGGCTACCACTAAAAAACATGAGTGGCTGGGTGCTCGGTGGATTCGAGGTAAAAACGGATTCCATTGGTGGCATCCAGGTTTAAAGTGTGCCCCTCCTTAGGATGTTTGTACAGTCAACTCATAGGTATCGCATTAGGGTTCAGGAGGTCTACAAAAATTTAGTTTTCTTTTCATTATTGAACATGAATTTAACTATCTGACAATTAAGAACCCCATGACATTATAATGAGAAAATTACTTGTTCATTCAATGTTTTTTGCTTACATTTGCCATGATTTTTTCCTAGCTTTTTTGTATTTGACATTCTTCTATGTCCTTTACCGCCTTCTTTTTCTTTTTCTTCTTTGCTAATGTTTTTAAGCATGATATTTGTTTTTTGTTTTTATAATTGAAGAACAATTTTCTTATTTGTTTTTTTTTCATGAATCATTTTTTTCGCGAGCCTTGTTTGTATTTGAATGGTTTTTTTGCAAACAACTTTTTTTTATGGAAAGAGATTTCAGGTTTCTTCTATTCTTCAAATGATCAGCTTTAGAAGGGTGGCAGTTGGATTTTTTATTTTATTTATTAAATTTCAATGGATTTTTGGATCAATTTTTGATCAGGTATGTAAATTTTTAATGTTTGGGAAAACTCTTGGAAACGATAGTAACTAAAATATAGCAGTATTCAGAGATTTGGATTACTATCATTGAAAATAGTAACAGAAAAACAATTTATTGCAAAACAAAGTGTTACTATCAAAAAGTTAATTTGAGCAAATTTTGATTTTTAACTTCCTCAAAAAAATTTAATTATATTCTCACGAATCTTAAAAAACCATTTTTGACCACCATAAAAATACATATGTTTATCGATGTCCTTTTACAATGGTCATTGCAGTGGGTCGTCGTCAAAAATGAGAGAGAGAAATCAAAACCCCATTGTAAAACCTCATCTTTTAAAAATATATTTATATTTATTCTTTCTCTTTGAAGTTTTTTTTTGTGAAAAAATATGGCTCAATTTTTAAAGCAAACATATATACATATATAACTTTTATGACCCCTGTTTTTACAAAAAAACGTGAAAGAGAGAGCTCACTGTGTGTTTTTAAAAAAAAGCAATAATTTTAATGGAGTTTGTTCTTGCGGCAAATTTTTTTTCTTTGAGTTTGGCAAAAATATTGTTTTTATTACTGTTTTTTAAAAATAAGTGCTTATGCAAATTTGACAAAAAAAGAGAACACTTTACCGCAAACTATTTTTGACAGTTACACTTTTATACCGAAAATTACTTTTTTTAAAAAGCAGATGATAGTAACTAAAGTCCCCTAAAATACCAAATTATTGATTCTAACAACCTCTACAAACCTCATTAAAAACACAAAAAAAACCAAATCTTATTTTTTAAAAAAAAATGACATTGATCACTTTTTTTTTCTTGGTTCATTACAATGTTTTTTTTTTCATCTCCTTCAAAAAAAAGTGCTTTTTTAATGGGCGCCAGTTTTTATGAGTGTCGACGACGACTATGACATTTGCATTATTGTTGCTGTTGCTGATGCATCTGTTGCTTGCTTGCTGCTTGTTTGAAGAACAGAGAAACTTTTTTTGCATGAAACGAAAAAAATGTTTTTTTTATTAGTTTTTGATTGCATTTTTTTTGGTTTTCTTCTTACCAAATTGATTACGTTTTTGACAAAGGTTTTAAGAAAAATCAATATTAAAAAAAGCCATCATCGTAATGGGTTTTAATCATAGGAAAATCTCCCTCCAAAGTAGCAAACACTACATAAAAATCATGTGGCAACAAGCAGAAATCGAACCTTCAAGGTCCAGCATGCAAGCAATGCGCGCCACACCACTAAGCTATAGGAGCTCAAAGAAGAGACTCAAGAAAAGGAACTTAACTTGTTGCAAAAAACAGTGTTAATTTTTCAACTCGGTCTAAAAGGTTTTGAGCCTTAAAACTTTGTGCGAATTTTTCACTAAAAACACTGGAGGTAGAAAATTTGCATAAATGACAAAAAGCTAGAAGAAAAAAATTTTTAAACAAAAAAAGTTATACCATTTTTTAGACATCAAAAAGTCATTGCCAACCTATTGATATTCCGCTATGTAAAGATATACCATATAATCAAACAATATTTCCAAATCCAATATTTCCACATGATCAACAAAGTGTAAGTTACCTATCTTATATTTTTTATGGCACAAAAATGCCAGCATTTTTTTGAGCAGTTATGTTTGGCACAGAAAAATGCCATTTTGACCTTTCATTAAGTTCATGACGGTTCATGACATTTTTTCTCAAGCCATCCAAAAAGCTGGCATTTCCCTCACTCAAAAAATGCCATCAACAGATCATCAACAAAAAAATTTGCATAAAATCTTCTTTTTTCAGCTTCAATCACAAGTTGAACATTTTAAACCGCTGATAAAAACGAAATGTAATCCACATATAAAATTTTTTATTTGTTCTGTTTTCGCACCAATGTGTCCGGATCAACTCCCCCAAGCTGTAACTTCTTGTCGATCAGTGTGTGAAGAGGTAAGGGGTGAAATTTGTATAATTTTTTTTTATTTGGGGAATATGCAAATTTATTGGAAAATTTTAGCTAACAAAGGTTGAATAAAAATTTGCATAATTCTTTAAAAGTGTTACTGCTAAATTTGTAGATTTGCATAAACATTAGAAATTTGCATGATTTTTGCCAAGACAAAAAAAATTTCAATTTACACAACTTTATGCAAATTACGGTAAAATTTGCATAAGTGTTTTAAGTTTTTTTTATGCAAATTTTTTGTTTATCAAGTATAGAGGCTTCGCATAATTCATTAAAAATAGCCAGTTGAAAATTTAATTATTTATGCAAATTTTTTATTTGTCGATTTTTCATAAATCATCAAAAGTAGCAAATCAAGCTTTTTCAAAATTTTTGCAAATTTTTTGTTCTTCATGATTTTTGCATAAGTGTCTAGAATTTCAGTTTTGGTAACTTATGCAAATTTCTATTTACCCATTTTCAGGTAAAACGTGATTGCATAAAAATTTTACAAGAATTTGATATACAATGGCCAGCACCACTTAATTGCTCAAAATTCCCTGAGGGGCCAGATCTCTGTATGCGTCCACAAGAAGATACTCGTCTTCCACCAATTGAAACAGATCCCCATTCGCATCTCCCAGATTCACGGCATCTTGAAATTTATAAAATGAAAACATATCCATCATGTCCAGTAGATTTGATAGATCTAGATCCAACAGATAAAAATGGAACATGTGCATTTCGATGTAATAAAGATACAATGTTTACAAAGGATTCAAAGCTCTATGCACAATATTGGATGTTTTTGCTATCAATTATTAATATTTCAATTATTTCATTTACAGTATTATCCTTCCTAATTGATCATCAAAGATTTCAATTTCCTGAAAGGTTTGTTGTTTTTTGGAAGGGATGAAAAAAAGAGGGAAGAGCAATTAAGGATATGATTTACAAGTTAGTTGGATTGGATTGGAAGATGTGAGTGCAAAAAAAGAAAGAAAAATGAAAAACATATGGAAGGCACAGTAGCCTAATTATGTCCTGCTGTGTAAATGAAATATAAAAAAAAGAAGAGGGGTTAAAAAGAGGAAATGAAAAAAAAGAATTTGATAGAAAAAAGGAAGAGTTTCAAATTATGAGGGAAATTAGAAATTTTTGTTGCATCATGAAAGAAACTTGAAAATTTTGGGTTTAATTTGGTATTCAAGCTTTTTGATAGTAACACAAATGTTAAGAATTTTAAAATTTGTGTTATTATCATTTTTAAAAAACTTTAATTTCTAAAACAAGTAATTCAGATTACAAGTCTTTACAAGTCTCTAATTAATTTTACCACAAATGAGGTAAAATTACTGCCTCTGAATATTTGATAGTAACACAAAATTTGAAAATTTATATATTTCACGTTACTATCATTTTTAAAAAATACAGTAAAAAAGCACAATACGAGACAAAATTAATCATAGATATATTGTCGCTTAGTATCTGCTTCTCTTGCTATGAGAATTAACGTTTTTGGTGTTTGATAGTAACACAAAATTTGCAAATTCTTATATTCTTGTGTTACTGTCATTTTCTAAAAATAACATTAAAAAGACAAAATACAAAATACATGATAAAATCAATTATGGACATGTTATAGATTAAAATTTAGCACGCTTACCTCGGGAATTAGCAGTTTTAAGTTTTGATGGTAACACAAAAAATGGAAGGGTAATATATTCTTGTGTTACTATCACTTTTGAAAAATCTTCAAAATACGACAATTACTGTTAAGAAGAAGTTAAAACAAACAAAGCTAAAGATTTTTTTATTTTTTATTGATAACAATTAATGATTCAAATTCTGTGATAATAACACAATACATGAAACTAATTCTATTGTTGGGTTACTATCAGTTTCTAAAAGGGTTGTAACCAAGGTTATTATAGCACAAATAAGTTTTAAACAAGTAAAAATCATCACTTAAGCAATTTTATTAATAAAAAACATTGATTTAAATTTTTTGATAGTAACTCAAAATTTAAAGATTTATATATTCTTGAATTACTATCACTACAGTAGTTTTCATCAAAGATCAGCTCAAATTAAATAAACATAAGCAATTCTAAATAAAATAAAATCAACAAATGATATTCCCTTTTTAGATCAATTCTATACATTGCTCTTTGCTATCTATTATATTCATTACCATATCTTATTCGATCATCATTTTTATCACATGAACAAACATCGTGTGAAAGAATACGTTTAACTGAGCGACACTTTTTTGTACATGGTGGACTTGATAATACTATTTGTGTGGTATCATTTTTATTTAGTTATTATTTTACAATTGCTGGTTCAATTTGGTGGTTAATGTTAACGTTTACATGGTAAGTGGATTTTTGTGGCATTGACTTTGGGGTATCACAATGGCACAAAAAGCATGTTTAATTCAATGTTTAAAAGCTAAACATTTAAAATTAAAATTTTCGATGAAGTCTTTAAAGGATTTTTAGCTGTTATCACAATAATTCATGGATAGTAACACAAATTTTAAAAGTAGTTATATTCTTGTGTTACTATCATTTTTTAAAAAACGTTAATTATTGAACCTAACGAGCCAGATTTTATGTAATTACACACTGGTGATTAATTTTATCACTATTTAGGTCTCATTACTGCATTTTAAATATTTAATAGTAACACAAATCTCAAGAATGTTAAAATTTGTGTTACTATCACTTTTTAATACACGTTAATCTTGAAGCAAATAAGCCATATTTTATGTGTTTACATATACATCGTTAATTTTTATCACGAATTTGGTTTAATTATTACATTTTAAATATTTGATAGTAACACGAATTTCAAGAATTTTAAAACTTGTGTTATTATCATTTTTTAAAAATGTTGATTATTGAAGCAAATGAGCCAGATTTTATGTTTTTCATATCCATGAGTAGTTTTATCCCGAATTGGGTTTAATTACTGCATTTTAAATATTTGATAGTAACACAGTTTTTTGATGCATATATATTCTTGTGTTACTATCATTTTTGCTGTCGAAAAGTTGCCATGAGGTTTAGTGCAAAATGTAATTTTTTGAAGTCATCTTTTTTGCTATCTACATCAACATCATGTACACATATCTTTTTTTAAGAGCTTAAGTAGCTAATGATGACAACAATGATGATGATGATGGCATTTTGGGTGGCAATAGCAATAGCAATACTAGTAGTAATAGTCTTCAAAAACAAATGAGACCTACTTATCCCATCTTTTTCCTTTCATCTCTTTTTTTGTTTCTTTACTAAAATTAAACAAATAAGATTCCAAAACATTTTCTTTCAGCAACAACAGCAAAAAAGAGCCTTTCATCTCTTTTTTTCTATTTAGTTTCTATTTTCTCAAAGGAATTGTAAAAAAAGAAGAAAGCAACTAAATTTGGTTTTTTTGTTACACAAAAGGGACTAATTTAACTTTAATCTAACAATCTAAAATATGATTAAAAATATACATTCTCTTGCAAGCATTTTTTTCTTTGTTTTTGTCGTGAAAAAAAGCGATGCAAAAAATGTGTATAAAAATTTTTATCAAAGCCGATTTGAGAGACAAATACGTATCTAACGAAAACAAAAATTTACATATTTGGAAGATTATGCTCTTAAAATGACATATTTGCTTTCAAAATTAAAAATTGATAGTAACACAAAATTTGAAAGTTGATATATTCTCATGTTACTATCATTTTTTAAAAATACAGTAAATACTTTAAATATATATGCAGAAAAAACAATTATGGAAATGTTAAAAATTAAAAATTGGCAATGTTGCACCAAGAATTAACAGTTTTTAATAACTGATAGTAACACAAAATTTAAAAGTTTTTATATTCTTGTGTTACTATCATTTTTTAAAAAAATTTGTTTTCAAAGAATATGAAACAAATTTTGCCCTCTGCACATCAAAAATGGTTACTGGGTTTAGTTACTCTGTTTTTTAAATATTTGATAGTAACAAAAAATTGAAAAGTTTTTATATTTTCGTGTTATTATCCTTTTCAAAAACTATGTTTCAACCTTACTTTCTTTTAACAGTCAATTGTGCAATATTCATTTTTAGGTATCTATCAGCAGCACAAAAATGGGTTCAAGAAGAAATAGAAAAGCGTGCAACATATTTACATTTAGCAGCATGGGGAATTCCATGTATTTTAACAATATTAGTATTAATTATGCAAAAGGTTAGTTTTTGTTTTTTAGTAAATATAGCTAGAATTTAAAATGTGAAGTTTAAAATTGTCAAAGAAAAAACGCTATATTTTACGCAAAATTTTATATCTCATGGGAGCGAAGTGGTTAGGGCATCAAACCTGGTGATCATGGGTTAAAAACAAAACATGAGTGGTGGGGTACCGGATTTGGCCTCATATTTTAAAAATCGTATAAGTGAGAGATAGTTAGGGATAAAATATAAGCTGCGTCATAGTTCATCCTGGGATTTAATAGATATATGGATATAGCAGATAAATAGCAAACGATATCTATTTTTGTTATAAAACATCCAAACATCTGTATGATGAATACTTTTTAAATATTATAATTGTATTATTAATGGATTATTTAAGTTATCCTTTCTATTTCACCTCTTTAAAATCATCGACGTCAAAATTTTTTTATAGAAAATCGTCTGCTATTTATTAACATTAAATCCAGAGATTGAGGATTCAGCAGGTGATATTTTTAAGAATAGATCTCTGAGGAGCACTATTAGTCTATCTACAAAACATTATTTTTTCAATTCCGTCAATAAATTCATTTTCATTTTCCATTGATTTTTTTTATGATACTCCAACAAAAATTCTATCTTCACAACCATCTGCCTCTCTTTTCTCCCTCTTTTCTTTTTCTTTTGTGATTACATAATTTTCTATATTATTTTTTTATTTATGACATTTTTACAATCCGATAACTTTTTTATCCCATCTTCTATTTTGTTACTCATAAAACTGATCTTCCGCATATCTTTTTTTTGCTGGTGCTGAAAAACACAGGCAAAAATTGTAGCAGCTTGTTTTGCCTATTGCGCAAGCAGACGTCAACACCCCTTACAAGAAACACAAAGTTTATGACTGTCTTCGATCTGATTTTTAAAGCTTTCTTTTTCTTTAAAAAATATTGAACTCTCTCTTTTTTTGTGTTTCACATTTTTTTTCTCTTGCTGCTGATGATGACCTCTTTGAAGACTGTGAAGACAAGAGAAAAAAAGACAAAATTTCACTCACTACTGCTGACAAGAAAAACAAAAACAAAAGAAAAAAGCAGCGGCCCAACATTGGCGCAATCTTTTTTCTTCTTCTTTCCCCCTTTTTTTTCTTCCTTTAACGATTTCCCATAATTCACCTGAAAAATTGACGGCTTTCTTCTTTTCTTTTTCTCAGATATGCAGATTCTTCTTCGAAGAAAAGGAAAGAATAGATAATTTATAGCTTTTTCTTTTCTTGGGTTTCGTGTTTAAAACCAGAAGGACAAAAATGAAAAAAATATATAAAAAATAATAAATAAAAAAATGGATTGAATGAGAAAAAAAGTACTTTTTTTGAGTAAAACTGAAATACAGAGGGACATTTTTCTAAAAAGCTACAGTTTCTATGAAATGGTTACACCAGCTAATTCTGCCACAAACATTGTGATACAAAAAAGAAGGTAATAAAGAAAATTTATATTCTTAACACATTTGATCCAACTTGCAAGCAAAAATAATTTCAAAGAAAAAACTTTAAATCACTTTTTATGGGACAAGTATAATCAGTATAAATCTTTTTTGTTAATTAGATTTTCATTATATTTTAAAAAGAAGAAGAAATAAGTTACAGCTGTTGAGGGTTATTTTTAAAGTTGGGATTTGTTAGAAACTGCGACACGAAAAAATTTGGTGGTAAAAGCTGTGGTAAATTCAATAATTAAAAAAACTTGTATCACTTACATAAAGAAAATAATGAGAACAATGAGTCACAGTAGAAACTCACTAAAGAATTGAATAATTTTACGATACTCATAAGTTGATTTTTGTAAACATCATAAGGAAGGGCTCACTTTTTACCTGAGCGCTACCCATGAAATTCAGTTTAATCTCGGATCTACCGAGCACCCAACCGCTCAAGTTTTTATAGTGGCAGCCCCACCTGGGGCTCGACCTTGAGATCATTAAGTCGAACATCCGATGTGCTAATAACTCGACCACATCAGCTGGCTAAAAAAGTTTTTCATACCGTAATTTGTCCATTTTCTATCATATTATTTTCTTCAAAATTTTTAAATTTTTCTCTCTTTTTATATTTCCATTTTTTGTGCATTAAATTAAGTCATTTTCCAAATTTTCTTCTTTTCTTTTGTAAAAACAAAAAAGAAGACACAAATCACTTTTTTTTTCTTTTTTCGATGGTAATAGAAGCAAGCGGCTTACATTAGCATATTGCTACTACTATTCTAGCTTCAGCAATATTTATTATCGTTAAAAAAGGATTCATTCAAATTCAAGAGCGTCAAAAAGTAAAAAAGCTAAAGCCCATGAAAAAAGCTGCAAAAAAGAAAAGAACAAAGGAAAGATGCCGCCTCAGGAGAACAATAATCATAAATTACATATAAATGTGAAGAAAAAAGAAAAAGACCTTTGAGAAGTAAAGAAAGAGAAAAAAAATCTTTTAAAATCATATTAAAAAAGGGGCTAAAAAAAAGATTGATATTTGTTTGTGTTTATTTTTAACAAGAATATAAAAACACAATTGATTAAGATCAAAAGAAAATTATGCTTTTAAATGAATAAATGATCTTTAAGCAATTAAAATTACTGCAACAACTTCAAAATTCATATATTTCATTTTTTCAGGTTGATGCCTCCGAGTTAACAGGAGTTTGCAGTGTTGGAAATACAGATCCCTTGGCAGTTTTATCATTTGTTGTTGCACCAAAAGCGATAATCCTTGGTTTGGGATTTACATTATTAATAAGTGGATTTATAAGTATGGGTCGTGAACGGCATTGTTTCAAACAAAGGGTATGTTTTTGGTTACTAACGGAAAAATTTGCATAATACCTTTTTCTTTTCCAGGGCACAGACACTTCTAAGCTTGAAAAGCTTATGTATAAAATGGGAATTTTTACAGTATTGTACATAATCCCAGCAATGGTAATATTAGCATGTGATGGATATCATGTATATATCTTGCAAAAATGGTATCCTGCAACAATTGCTTGTAAAAGATTTGGTGGGGCAGATAAGGGCATGTGTCGAAGACCTCCACAACCGCAGGTATGTTTTAAAAAGTTTTTGGGGTATTTAGTGAAATTTTGATTTTAAAATTATCTATCTTAGTGAGAACTTATGCAAATATTTGGATACAGAAATTTGCATAAGTTTTTGCTGTTTTGACTTAAAACCTTCAAATTTTCTTTAATTAACTATCATATTTATCTTGAATTTATGCAAATTATTTCAGGCTCTTTATTACATTATCAATCTCTCCCTATCCCTTACCATTGGGCTTGCAACAACAATGTGGATAATTTCAACAAAAACTTTAAAAGCTTGGCAACGACTTCTCTGTTGTAATGGCTGTAAAGGACCAAATACACAAAAATATCATACTGCAATGATTACAACTTCAACAGCTCCCCACCACCACCAACACCATCATCATCCATCAGTATCTGGTGTAAATGGATCACTTGGAAGTAATAATGGACCACAGTCAAGATACCCGTTGATCCCGCCCTCACGAAATCCACCTCCAGCTCCACCACCAACTTCATCACATTATATTCCGCTGAGTGTGATGACAGCTTCAGGAGGAGGGAATAATTGTGCATCTGTAACATATACAGGATCGAATGATTGGAAATCGTCGAAAATTGTTTAGAGTCTTTTAAGTTTGATGAAATGAAAATTTTCATTTTCGTTTTAAAATATTTTTGTGATCTTCTTGCTTAAAATTGTTTAAAGTTATTTTTTTTATATTTGTGTATGCCAAAATTCAAGTCCATTTTTGCCGTAAATTTTTGTTTTCTTGAAACGGGTTTCTTTTTTTATTTAATTGTTTTAAAAAATTTAAATATTATTGTTTATTTTTATGTAAAAAAATATTACCAAACAATCCACCTCATCTTTATTGTAAAATTTTAAACATAATTATTACTTATTAATAAAATGTACTTAAACATAATCGTAATCTGGCAATGCAAGAATTACTGTTAAACATCAACAAACTTTTTAATAAAAATCAGAAAAGATGAAATTTGAAAAGTGAAGAAAAAATAATTTGTCTTTTTAGTTTTTCTTTGTCCTCTTACATACCGCTCTTCAAGAGAGGAAAAAACGAAGAATTATCATTACAAGAAATCAAGATTAATCTAATTTTTAATTATTTTGTCAATGAGACTAATAACTTTTTTTTGTTTTGAAAGAACGTTTCACTTATTGATTATTCAAAAACATGAAAAGAAGGAATGATTTACAATGGTTAAGAGCTTTAGCAATTTTTGCAGTGTGTGGTTTTCACTTGCAACCAAAAAAGATACCACATGGATATCTTGGAGTTGATATGTAAGTTTCTTTTGTAGGTTTTTTAAAGTCATTTCTTTAATGCCTAATCGTTGACTTTGGACTTTGGGTGCTTTTATTTTCAGTGGTTGGTCATCGAAATGGGAGAATGTATTGCGCTTTTGTAGTTTTAAATCCGCTAAAATTTTGATGTTTCAGATTTTTTGTAATCTCTGGTTATTTAATGACAGTAATCTTGCATATAAAAGAAGGAAGCCTTTTAACATTTTATTTAAACAGAATAAAACGAATTTTTCCAACCTGCATTTTTGTTATTGCTATTTTATGCGCTGCTGGATATTTTCTGCTGCTGCCAAGAGATTTTGAAAATTTAAAAAATGAAGTAATTTGGTCAATCTTTTTTGTAACTAATATGAATAACATTTTCAATGAAATGCATGACTCTGGAGCGGTAAGCCTACTTTAAAGGCATTTCTTCGTCCAAAATAAAGCTTTCGTTTGTAGGTTTCTCAATTCACCTTTCTCCGGCATACTTGGTCACTGGGTGTTGAAATACAATTTTATTTAATTTCACCATTTTTAATTAAATTTATTTTATCAACATCAAAGCCTCTGAAATGGATTGTTTTTATTGCAGCATCGTCGTATTTGCTTCATATTTGGGTGCCAGATGAAAGTATTGCATTTAATTTAGTGTTTTGTAGAATTTGGCAATTTTTAATTGGAACTTTTGTTTATTGCTATGTGAGTGTTGATGAACCAAAAAATGAGGTGAGTGAGAAACAACACAGTATGGTTGACGTAAACTGACGAGTTTGTTTCTGACCAATTGCTCCTTTTTAATTCCGTAAAGTAATATTTGCAAAGAAAGAGTCATCAACAGCAGGAGCACCATGTGCATATAAAAATGCAAATGCTGCTCCTGAAAATATGGTCTTACAGAAGCGAAAAGGATCAATTTGACAATTTACTTGAGTCACCAATTAACGTATTATTGGCTCTTTTTTTAGGAAGAATGTACCCAGTCTTTGCTGGTGTCACCATCTGAAGATGTTGAGAAAGAAAACTTTCCAACGAATTATTACTACTACTATTTAACGATTTTATCATATTTTGGAATGGCAGGAATTTGTTTTTATCCTTTTTCTCATGATGAAAAAATTCCTGTTTTATCGGCTATTCTTCGAACTCTTGTTACATTATTTGCTGGTCTATTTATTGCATTAAATTCAGCTCAACCATTTATTCTTCAAAAACATTTTGACTCTTTTTTAGTCTATATTGGTGATGCTTCATATGTTATTTATCTTGTTCATTGGCCGACGATAGTGTATTTTGGATATTTTACAGTTCTGTTTGGTAAGGACTTGTTCATACACGATTAACGCTAGTCAAAGAAAAGTTGCTTCGATCTTTTGCCGTTGCCGTGATTAGACATCGAAAGATCAAAGGTGTTGCTAAGTAGCGCCAAATTCTAAATTTTCTTAATTACTACTGAAACATTTTTTAGGTGATATTTTACAAGTACTATTAATTATCCTGTTTGTTCTTATTATTTATCATTTAATTGAAATTCCTATGAGAAAACAATCACTGCAAATAAATATTTGTTTCATTGTATTCTTTTATGCAGTTACAATTTTATTTTGTTGTGTTAGCAATGAAAAAGTAGTAATTTTTGCAATATTTAGCGATTTTAAATTTAAATCTTTTTCTAGAATTCATCATTTCCAAGCGCAATCAAACAGAATTAAATTGATTCACAATCTTGTGGATGATGACAGTTGTACAACAATAACATTTGAATAAATGAATATTTCGATTGTTGTTTTATAACAAATTTTTTGAGTTTTTTTTATGTTTGTCTACTAAAAGTATGAAATTTTAAAACAATACCTGAAATAAAATTATCATGGGGCTAAAAATAAATATTGGGTTTTTTAAATCAAAAAACTTTTTCTTTTCATGCTACAAATTTTTACAATTAAAAAAACAACAACTTTAATGAATTGATTCTTTTTACTTTATTAATTTTCTTTTATTGTACAATATCATTGTTATTTATGTCCACTTTTTTAATTAACGTATTATTTTTTTAGTAAGCTTCTTGCATCTTGCTATTATTCAGTAAACAATGAATCCATGTGTTCAATCTTCAAAAATGCTTCCCAACCGTTCTCAATTCCTTGCTACATATCGTCGTCATCAAACATGGTCATTACCAGATTCTATTATCTATTACATCACCAAGAAACCGTCATCAGCAAAAGCATATAAAAAGATTATTCAAACATGCAAATATTTCTTCATCAGAAATCCTATTCTTATTCTTGTTGATAAATTTCTTATATACTACAAGGATGAATGGCATGTTTCAACTAAAACCTGGATTACTTGTTGCAAAAATATTTCTGCAAAAATTTGGATTACTAATGAACTTAAAATTGATATATGTGCTGCAAATGCAAATGATCAAAATATTGTTGCTTCTATTATTCCAAAAATTTATCAAAATAATTGCACACATTTAAACCTTTATTGCCAAGATATTTCTATTAATGATTTTGTTTTTCTTGCTTCGAAGTGTAAAGAAATTATCTTGCATTTTGATAATTTTAAGAGTGATTTTTCGTTAAAGAAACTTGGTGATGTTCTTCCATCTTTTTTAAATCTTACATATTTACAAATGATTAATATTCCTCAAAATTTTGATATTAATTGCATGTATTCTTATATCAAGGTAGGCATCTTTTTTTATTTTGCTTTGTTAGCATAGTGCACCCAGAAATTATGGAGCATTTCTAATAAGATTTTCTTTAGAAAAATACAAAAACACGAATTTATCTCGATTTTAGTGGTCAAATTTCTGTTGCATACAAAACTCGCCTTCAAGAAATTATTAATGAAATTATTCAAATTGAAGATCATGATTTTAAAATACCATATATTTATTTTCCTGGTACTCAATGGTTATCTGATGAAACTTTATCGAATCTTTATTATCGGCGCTAATTTTTTATTGTTGCTTTTTACTGATTTTGATATTTGTCTTTTACTGCTATGTTAAATTTGTATAAAAGAAGTTTGGTCAAAATTTTTGCAGATATTTCAAATTGTTTTATTGTTTGTACTCAAACAAGGTAATGCTCCGGTTTTTTTGGAAATTTTACACAAACGTATGTTGCTGTTATTTTTACATTTCCATGAATACAGAGCAAAAATTATGCCCGGTACCAGCTGGTGCATGCTGGGGTAAAGCGGTGCATGCTGGTGCGGGTCAGTGCAAGTAAAAAAAAAAACAAAGACAAGCAAGAATTGTGAAACAACAGCCCTGGAGGGGATGAGATTTTCTTGTTCTTAAAAATGTCGAGACAAAGATTACCGCCAAAAAAATAATAATATTTATCGAATAGAAAAAATTGTTTTTTTGAATCCCGGTAAAATTTTGTTAATAAAAATTATTTGTTTGCTGCCATTTCATACCATATATATTGATCTCTTTTTTATTGCATTTCGTTTTGCGGTTTTCATTAGGGATGTAACCAAACAGGAGAATGGTACCAAAACTCCTTCATCAGCAAAATCATATAAAAAATTAATTAAAACTAGCAAACCTTTCTTTAAAATTTCATATGGTTTTTTAGCCATTTCGTTTCGTCCGACGAAACAAGGTTTTTATTTCGTTTCGTTTGACAAAAGTTTGTTTCATGCAGCCCTGATACCCTCCTCCTTAAAATCGGTGAGACCATAAAAATTTGAAAAGTTTCTAAAGACATTAGTCAAGGCATTTATTTTAAATTACATCTTGTTCAAAAGTATGATAGCATAAACGATGTCGCTTGCAGCCACTTTTTTTTGTTATTATATTGACGCTAATGGACTATGATAAACACTTATAAAATGTGACTTTATTAACAACATCTATCTAAAGAATTTTTTTTGCTCCTTTTTCTTCAAACCAGGTGACTAAAATATTTTTAAAATTTTAAAAAAAATGTACGATTTTTTACGAATTCCACCTCGTGTTAATAATTGGTTTTTCTATCAAAATGCTTCATATGCAACGTGGCACCATTAATAGTGTCTGTGATTTTTAATATTTAAACATTTTCAAACACTCTTAAAAGTACCATTCTCCTGTTTTTGGTAGCATCCTTAAAAATGAAATTCATCGTCTTCGGTCTTGTCTTTTTCCTTGCTGCAATTTTTGTTGTCAATGCTCATGTAAGTTTTTCGTGTCCTTATTTTCTTTAATTAAGTAAAAGTTTTTTAGGATAAGGCTAGTGAAGAAGAAGAACATCGATGTCTTGAAAAATTATTTGGTAAAGCTGAAACCGCACAACCATGTACTTCTGAAAAAGATTGTCCAGCTGGAAAAAGATGTCAACCAATGATGTGTTGCCAAAGCTGCACGACAAAATATTGTGTTTAAAAATATGAAAGATGAAGAGTTTTTTTTATAAAAGTAATAAAATAAAAATCTTTCATTAAGATTGTTTTTTTTATCAATTTTTTTTGTTAACCGATAAAAATTTTTTTAAACTTCTCCCAGAACAAGGTAGAAAACACCGATGTCTTAAAAAAAAATTAATGAAACTGCATCCGAAATTATACATTACTGGTGATAATGACAATGACGGTCTAGCGCAAAATAGATGCATTTTTCCTTAGTTTCAACTAAAAAATTCTGCAAAAATAATCATACAGTATTATAAGAAAACCAAGTATTTTTATAATTTTCACACACATATCAGAGCAATAAAAATATAAAAAAAATGTATGACTGTGGAAGGAACATGCTCTAAAATGGAAAAAAATTAAAACACAATTTTGAAAGTTCAAGTGCAAATTCTTTAAAATCAATAAAATTTTTAAAAACCTCTAAACTGATAACCTGAAATTTGCGAGAAATTATAGCTTCAAAAAAAGAGCTCTCAAGTGCTTTTAAAACTCTAAAATGACTGTTGCAGTGATAATTATATATGTGCTTTTTAAAAAGTATGTAAAATTGAAGGCGTATAATTTAAATAAAAATGATTTACAACAACAATCCCGGAAGCTTTATTTTTATTTAATAACTTATAGATGGAAAAATGTGTTTGAAAAAAGTAAAATGTTTTAGCGCCTACAGCCTACCTGATAATTTAAAAATTTAATACATATAAAACGATAAAATATGCAAAATTTTTAAAACTAAAATCGTCTAAAAACTATGAACAAAGCGATGCCTTTTTTGAGCTTAAACAATAGTTTTATCACTTCAACTCATTTGTTTTTTTTTGTATTCACTTGGAATACTTCAAATGACTTTAACATTGAAATTTCCGTTTCCATATTTTTTTCATAAAAAATTAAAACAACATCAATATTTGCTTCCATTTAAAAATGAGAATAAAATTAAAATTTATGCAAATTTATCAAAACAATTTTTTATATATGAATTACGTATATTAAACAAATTAACATAAATTACTAGAAATATTAAGTGACGACGGATAAATGTGGCTGATTTTTAGGCTCGGTTAAAATCATATTTGAAAAACTGCAATTATTTTGTTGAAACTTTAGCAGCATTTGTTTTTGTTGTTGTGAAATATTTTTGTAAATATTTTGGCATCATTTTTGGATCAGTTGTAAAATATTTTAGTGTTAACATTTGTTTATACAATAATCCCAGCATAAGAATTATTACTGCAGTTTTATACCAAAATGATTGAAGAGCTTGAAATGCAAATAAAAAACCACAAAAATGAAGGGAAACATCAATACAAGTTTCAGCAATTTGTCGACCATATTTTACAATATCAAATCGATCAGCTTCTGTTGAATCTGTGCAAGACCAATGAAAGATTTTTGAGAGATTTTGAGCGTTGTCTTCAACTGCTACTTTTTTGGCATTGATGGTGCTGTTAGTGCCATTAACATCTTTTGGCTTTGGTGGCATTGGATTAATGATCAAATTTCGAACATAGTATAAATGAACGATAACGGCGTAGATCCATAGAAGATAAATGGGGTATCCAACTGTAGCAGGAGAATAGATGATAGCATTGACGAGATGTGTGGAAGCATCAAATAAAAAGTAATTTTGTTGACGACGGATAAATCCAAGTTTTGAATTTTTGAAGCCTGTAAAAAATGCGGGATTAATTTGAAAAAAAGGAAGTAGAAAACAATAAAGCTGTAATGAAAAATGCAGTGATAAAAAAGTTGATACATATGTTATTTTTTAAAATTGTTTGAAAAGAGGTTTTTTTCGAGTCGAGAAAAAAGTGAGGAAAAGTCAATTTTTGGCAAAAAAGATGAGATTTGTGGAATATACTCTTATTGGCCGAATCTGAAGTCCGTTTTGGTCTAAAGTGCCAGAGGGGCCATATGCAAATTTTCTTTTAATAATTTCTTTTTGCAAGCTGCAAAAAAAGCAGACGATAACTATTTTAGTTATAAAACTTTTATGTCAATGATTTTAAAGAGGTCAAATAGCGAGGATAACTTAAATAATCCATTAATAATACATTTATAATATTTGAAAAGTATTCATTATGCAAAATTTTGGATATTTTATAACGAAATTAGTTATCGTCTGCTATTTATTAGCTATAGCCTTTAATCTATTTAATCCACAGATCGAGGATTTGGCAGCTAATATTATGTCCTTTACAATCCCATAGCCAGACGAGTATACAGGCAAAATGCGGGGCCTCAACTCCAGCGTCACTTGAGGACCTTTGCGGTTAGAGATAAGTTGAATGATAATATTGTGCATTTTTTACTGCCAAAAATACAAATTAGTTTTATCATTATTTGTCCAAAACATTTGTCTATTTGCACCTTTACCCTATATCAAAAAAATTGTTAATCTCCTCAAAAAAAGAGAAATAGCAAATATTTTTCATGTAGCAGCTGTACAAGCAGCTGTTCAAATATCGTTGCTTCCATCAAATTAGCCGCAGGTTATATTTAACAAAAAGAAGATTCGCTATTATTTTTGATTTTCTTTCAGCACTTTTTGGCTGCAATAAGAAAATATCAGCTTTATTTGAATTTTTAAGAGAAAAAAATTAAAGGATTTTCCGAGCATGGAGAAAAAAGAACATGATCCCGGTTTTCAGAATCAAGTTAAATTTTGTAAAAGTTGTAAGTTGTAAAATTAAGACCATCATGAATGCAAAACTAAAAGCAGACCTTAACACTAATAATAAAATGGTAAAACTTGTAGTTTCTGTAAAATCACAAAAAATTCACATTATAATTCTTCAGATAAAAAATATCGAATTTTGGTGTGTGAAAGTAACGCAAAATTCATAAAATCAAATTTCAAAGAGAAATCAATCAAACCAAATTTGCATACTATTCTTTTTACTTACCTAACAACACAAACAGATGTGTTACTGCCATGAATAATTCAACTGTTGACCATATCAATAAAAATTCTTGGTAAAAAACCATCTTGCTGGTGCTGAACAGAAGAATATTTTAACTACAAACACAAATGAAAGAAAATGATTTGTTTTTGCTTTCTTTTCTACTCTTTTTCTACTTGTTTTTCACATTTCCACAATGCTGATAAAAAAAATAAGAAGGTTCATTTCAGCAATCAATGTATGTGTTATGCAAGGGGACTTTGATCGATTAAGTTAAGTGAATGATTTTTAGTTCTTTGTAGTTTGATGTAAAAAGAAAGAAGAAAAGAGAGTGAATTTTGCACTTAAAAACAAGAAAAGAAAAAACACGGTTTTTTTGTTTAAAGTTTTCTTAAGCTTTTTTTGCAGTATTTTTGATGGAATATGATAGGGTACTTTGAGCTACTGTAACACAGCTTCTCATTTTAGGATAAACTTTATTAACAAATTTTTAAAACAACAAAACATAGAAAAAGTCAAAGAAAAATGTTATTCTTCTTCAGCAGTGTCATCTGCTTCTTAATCTTAATTTCAGCTTCATTCAACTCTCCTTGGATTACCAAATACTCCACCAATAAAACCACCAATCCCTGCACCAATAGGACCAAATCGAGCACCTTTTGCAGCACCTTTTGCAAATCCTGGTAACATTCGTCCAAATTCATCTACCATTTCATTTCTTCTTCTTTGAGCTGATATCATCACTAGCATCAATGCTATACAACAATAGAGCAATAAAAAGCTTTTATACATTTTGAAAAAAAAATCAAAATTTTTTAGTTAGAATAAGGTTATAACTGAATTGAATACATAAATTTTTCTCTCTTTTATATGTGTACCAATCGTGATATTTTCTTTTTTTTGTTTTTTAGAGATTTTAAAATGTCCACTTGTAGTTATTTTTCACGAACTCTGCTTTAAATCTCGTGCTTCATTTGTATAACAAAAAAATTGTATTAATATCAGTGAAAGCGTCTTTGCAAATAAAGTAATTGTTTTTAACTACATTTTTACCAAATGAAGGAGAAAAAAAAAGCGAGTATTTGCAAAAAAACAAAAGTGAAGTATACAAAAGTAACAAAATATAAGAGAAAAAAAAGCATCCATTAATTAAAAAAGTTTTACTGTAGAACTATAAATTTAACATAATTGCTGTGAATGATTCATACCATCAAAATATATATATGGTACTTTATAATCAAACAAAGAAATTAAGAATTTCATTGACAATTTTTTGAAGGCGATTTTTATATGCATTAGGAATTTGATGGCGAAAATGTAGATGAAATTTATTTTTTTATTTTTCTAAAATGTGAACTGAAACAGAAATGAAATAATGAAGCTTTGAAAATTGATGAATATTGATCTTATACGACAATAGTTAATAGTTTATCAGTATTACTCACAATATGTATTTAAACATGTAGTAACTTCATTAGGTCACTTAATGAAGTTATTACATCAACATGTTTTCTGCATTTAATGGTCGAAAACGTGTTGATACAACATCCAAGCCGCTAAATTGTAAAAATTGTAGAAAAATGAAATTAGCTATACAATAATAGCCTGAGGTTTTTTCTTCAACATAAAGAACAGAAATACGTGATCCACAGAGTTCGAAAAAAGCCAATATTATAAATAAAAAATTTTAAAAAAAAACTCCTTGAGAGTTATGACCCTTTTTTTCAGTATGACCAAAATAAATGAGATTTTTCACGCAGTCGCTTTTTGTTTAAATTTGTTTCTTTATTTTACCTTCGAGTGCGCAGACTTATTGTATTTTAATGGCATTTTTAATCTTTTATTTTTTAGGAATCAATTTGTTTTTAATATTCTCAATTACATAATGGATGCTTTTCAAGCTACAAGTTCTTCAACAAGAGATGCAATGAAAGGTTGCTTCTTGTCGATTATTTAGTTATTTGATTTTTTTCTTGAAAAAACGTTGTTGAACTTTATTTTCTTTTCTGGCTTGTTTTAATATATTTGTTTTAAGTTTTCAATATTCATTTGTATCTGATGATTGATAAATAAAAAATGGATTCATCTGAACATCCGACTGTCCCCGACAAGTCTTTTTTGTATTGCGCGCCTGTAGAATTTGCTAGAACAAAAAAGTTTTACACGGCAATAAGGGAAAAGAAAAAAAGATGTGCACGAGAAAAACTCTTTTTTCTAGCAAGTTCTACAAGCGCGCAATACAAAAAAAGACTTGACGGCATGCCACCGCTAAAAAATTTCACGAACGGAAAGTTTTTTTTGCTGGAGCTATAAATTTTTATACAAAAACAAAGTCAAAACTTTTTGCTCGTTGTCGTCTTTGCTGCGTGTATTTTATTATTTTCGATTAAAAAATATTTTTTTAATCTGTTATTTTTATAGCAATCAACTTTTATCTTATTACTGTTATAAGTGAGCAATGGATTTATCTGCTCCTCTTCCAGTAGCTGCTTCATCAAATGGTAAAATTTCAAAACTTGCTCCATCAAAACGTGCTTTATTTCTTGCTTCTTATCAACGTAATCAAACATGGTCTTTGCCAGATTCTTTGATTTATTACATTGCTAAGAATCCTTTATCACCAAAATGCTATGAAAAGTTAATCAAGTCTTCCAAGTACTTCTTCATCAAAAATCCAATTCTTATCGTTCCACATTTATCTTCTTCTTACAAAAAGAATGAATGGCGTGCTTACTTTAATGATAAACAAGTTGATATAAAAAATATTGCTGCAAAAATTTGGGTTATCTATACACTTTACTTTGATGATGTTGATGGAAATCAAGATTCACTTTATTGTTCTTCTTCAATTGTTCCATTGATTTATCAAAGTGATATCATACGATTATCTTTTTGCAAACAAGATATTTTGTTGCATGATTTTGTATTTATTGCTTCAAAATGTTGTGGTATTTCATTTAAGAAATCTGCTGTAATCAATGATGATGGTTCTGTTGTTTCTTTGGAAGAAATTGTTAAAGTTTTACCTTATTTAAAAGATATTTATTAGTAAGCATTTATCTTTTTTATTTAATTTTTTTTAAATTAATATTTACTTTAGTGATCTTTATGATGCTGAATCAAGTCCTATTACATCAAGTACTGTACAAGAATTAATAAAAATTCCACATTTTTCAACTCTTACAAATTTGAATCCTGAATTCCTTCCTGATAGCTTTGATATTGATGGCTTTTATGATTATATCAAGGTTTGGATTTTTAACTTTATTTTATACTTTTAAAATTTTTTTAGAAGAATAAACAAACTGATATTCGTCTTCGCTTTTCTCCACGCATTTCTGATGCATGTCAACACCGTCTTCAATCTATTGTAAATGAAATCATCGAAACAGAAAATCATGAATATAAGGTTCCATTAATTGCTTATCCTGGTATTGATCTATCTACAGGTATCAAGTTATTAAATCTTCATCGTCGAGCATAGTTTTTATTGTTGCATATATTATTACATTTTTATACATGTGATTCATTATAAAAAAAATTTTTTGTTGAAGCTTTGTTAAATTTTTATCACCGTTGTTATTCTAACAAAACTGTACAGTAAAACAGTTGTAAATTCATTGACAGAATTTGGATAAAAATGTGTTGTATTTTTGCAATGAGACCTATCAATTGAAGTTACAATAATTCGGTGTACAACCAAGTAATTAAATTCCCGTTTATACTGTATCGGGAGTTATAATAACCATCAAAAAATAACTAAAATAACATGGCATTGAAAAAAGATCCCAATAACAACTAGGGGTACTGTAGCTGCAGTCAAAAAAACTAAACATCTAATTTTTAAAGCATACTAGACCAGTATTTGCCTGTTTTTTGAGATTACTGTAATGCTTAGCAAAAATTCGTTTGAATGTGGTTTATTTTAGTTAAAAATTTGCTACAACATTTAAAGTTTGTGCTTCATTATAATGTCCTTACGATAGTATCGTTCACGTAGCTGATTAAGAGTATGGTGTGGACCAGAATGCATTAATTTTTCATGAATATCGAGAATCAGCATATCTCTTTCACGGCATTCAGGTATATAAATAAGTTCAGGACGATTTTCAGCTACTGGAATTCTATGATTACATACAAGTAATCCATGATCATTTAATTTTAACTGCAATGCCCGCATAATATTCTCTGTTGGAGGATACTTCTTTTGGATATGAAGTATAATGCTTTTTTCAGCAAAAGCAAACATTGCTGGAGTACGGTAAGTGGATGCAACAATGCTAAATAGTGATTGCATAAAAGTTGAAGATACATTTTTGCAGGAATTATTAATGAAGAATAACATAGCAGCAACAAGAGTTTACTACTTTTTAATTTTTCCAGCATCAATTGTAAGATCGAAATGTTGATCTTTTGGTATAGCAGTACTGATAGTAGGGCTTTCAGCTTTTGGATTAATTTCGCCACTTTTCTTTTTAGGAAGTGAAGAAAGAAGAGGCAAACCTTTATCATGTGGTTCATGATAAGTTATAGCTGATAAAGGAGTAACAGCTTGTTCAAGAGTAATATGATTTTCATTCATTCAAATGGTTATTCAAATGGAACTGGTAATGGTGGTGGTCGTTCAACAGATTCAAATTCTCCTGCTCCGCCATAAATGAATGGTAGTACAAATGGTTCTTCTGCTACAACAACAACAACCTCAAAACCATCATCATCGAAAAAAGTAAATGCAGAAGTTATTACTATTGATTCCTCGGATGATGAAGAAGATAGTCGACCACCTCCAAGTATTACAGAATCAACATCTCGATCACATTCAAATGGTTATTCAAATGGAACTGGTAATGGTCGTTCAACAGATTCAAATTCTCCTGCTCCACCACAAATGAATGGTAGTACAAATGGCTCTGCTACAAAAAAAAGAGACAAAATGGTGTACATTCTGATATTACACAAAAAAACAGTCATTTCAATTCGTCTTCATTCTTACCAAGTTGAATCTCAGATGAAATAGAATATGAAGTTGCCGATGGTTTAAAACAATTTATTACTTCCGTATTTCTTCGTGTTACTCGTGGTCTTACAACTTTTACGGCATTCTAAATATGTCTAATCTCATTGTCTATTTTTCGCAGAAGACTTTTATTTAAAAGAATTATTATTATATGATTGTTTACGGAAGTGTTGTATGTTTGATATGGTTGATTGTAAGTTTATTTTACTTCATAAGAGTGGCCATTTTTAAAGAGGAACATTTTGGGAAGCTAATAATGATAAAAATATATATTGAAACTCATTTTTTTGACTGGCTAAGGCTCTGTCTTTGGACTTCATCTCTCTTAAAATCGTATCATCTTTAATGGCTGCTGTGCTTTATATCATTTGATTATCGTTTCACTTATGTACAATATATTTTTTTCAAGAATGTATCATGCATCTTCTTATTATTTATGGTTTATTCGTCTCTTTTATTCATTATTATTACTTCGTAAATGGTTTTCTAATATATATATTTTATATGCATTATATATCTTCAAGCTTTGACAGTGAAAAAATTTGTTTTTTTCTTCTTTTAATTATAATTCTTTTTATATTTTTTGGTATTTATATTATAAACAAAATAAGTGTTACAGTGTATATCTTTTTGTTTGTTCTAACTACAGTAATCACTTTTATAAAATTTTATTTTAACATCAATTACATAATTTTATCCAACACGTTTTAAAAAAAGTTCAATTACGAAAGTTGGAAGAAAAAAAAGAGAAAGTACAAATTTTGTATTTTGCTGATACGATGCTGGACATTTGAAAGTGATCATAATGGGCAACGGCTACAACCAATTCTGGTAATTCTGGGAAAAGCTGGATCAGTTACATCACCAGGGCCGGAAGCTTCTTGTGCCATAAAACTGTACATGTCTGCTGGATTCATAGGATTGACAATTCCATTAGGTGAAGAAAACGTCAAAGCAACAAAACAATTTTCAGGAGAGATACAATGTGGATAGAGAAAAATAAATGGATTAGGTAAAGGATTTCCAGGATCAGGGGTGTAACATGCTGTAGCCGTGCAGACACATGGTGTTGTACATGTTTCACGAATCCATTTTCCAGCAAATACTGGATCACCAGCAGAATTAATCCATTCAGCACGAGTATTGCCATCATAATACGTTATAACACCGGTAGAACTAATACAAGTTCCTGAAAATACAAATTATTAGGAATTTGCATGGTTTTTTTTTAGATTTTGTGAAAATATTTTTAAATTTTTAATTTTTAGCATCTTGTTTCGGGGCCAAATTTCAAAGACTTCAACGCTAAGTTTTGGCTCTAAATTCTTCTTAAACGATACCCAATATCGTTGTAATCTATTACTATTGTTAATGTAGACTTGAGGGGAAGGGGTATATAGGATTTTATATATGCCTAACTTTTTCATCTGATGGTGGAGTTGAGGCTCCATAATTTGCGTATATTTAGCTGCCAAATCCTAAGCATGTGGCTTAACAGCTTTTCAAATTCTGTTGTGACTAATATGCTGAATCTAGTACTGTATCAAAAGCCAGCCTTGTTTTTTTTTAAATAGCTTTAAAATTTTTTTAAGGAACACGTTACACATTTGAAATCAAAACATTTAAGTTATTTTGTTTTTTTGAATGATATAATTTTACCTGTTGGCTGAGCTTGTGGAAAAGTGGCATCATCAGCTAATACTACTCCATCTTCAATATAAATACCAGCTTGACCAGGTGGTGTTGAGCACGATAAAGGAGGAAATGATGTTGATGTAGCCGGGATTGTAATTGGATCAATAATCTTCATTGGAATACAACCATTAACATGATTGATTAAAAAAACCAGCAAAACAAATAATAACAATTTAAACATATTTTTTTAAAGAATAACAAAAATTTTTATAAAAAAATGATTTTTTTTCGAGAACAGCAATATCCTTTATAAATATATTTTTCAAATGAGGTCGTTTGTAGGCTGAAAAAATGTTAAAAAAAATTTTCTTATTAATTAACATCCGATAAATTTTTTTTACATAACATTTCTGACACATTTTTCAAATCAAGGTCTTTTTTGATAAATTATGGGAAAGATTTTTTAGTGATTGTCGTATGGTTTTGACCTGTTTAAAATAATAAAAAAAGTTGCAACAAACACCTATTTTTTGTAACAAAAAAGATAGCCCAGTTTTATATGCAATGTTTATAATGAAAGAATAGTAACTAGGGAACGGCAGGTCAAAAAAAAGTTTTCGAAAATGATTATTTTTTTGTTAGATTATAGTATTTTCGACCCTGAATAAAACGAATATGAAATCAGAAAAATTAAAGAATTAACTAAAAATGCCGAAAACGGCATCTGAAAATTTGGCAAAACAAAAATTTTTCGTCGTCAAATAGAAGCCAAAGAGAACACTCTTTTTTTGTGTGTGCATCCTTCTCTTTTTTTTTTCCTCGCAGCCGGTTCAAAAGAAAAGAAGAGACGCCCAGCCACCTGACTTTTTCTTTGCCTTTTTTGGACAGGATTTCTGAACTTTTTTAAGCTTAAAAATGCCGATTTTTAGTTATAATATTTTTTAGCGCATTTTGGCGCATTAACGTTCTTTTAGACCTATAAATATTTTTTCATTAGCTATCGAATCAAGCCCGTATTTAAGGGGGGGGGGGGGCATTATGGTACATGTGCCCCCCCCCGAAATTGGACATAAATTTTTTAAATTTTTGTAATTTGTTGGTTTATTTACAGATTGAAAATAAAAAATAATAAAAATCCAGATCAAGACACACATAAGCAAATGTGCGTCTGTGCTTTCATTTTTAAAGCTCACTACAGACATCCGTTTATCCTTTTTTAGCTATAGCCTAGATAAACTTGTGCGTCTGTCGTTTGCGCGCCAAAACTGAATTTGCAAGACACATAAGCGCCAAAAATTTGCAAAAAATAATTCGATGAGAAAGCAAAAGCAGAAGCAGAAGGAAGAAAGCCTCGTAAAGTTTTGATGAAGACAAAGATTCCAACATTTTGTGAAACCCGTTTTGTTGAAAGACATGTAAGTTTGTTGGCTTTTCAAGAACTATTTCCTGCAGTAATCGATACATTACAAGAACTTGTTGATGAAAAAAGAGAAGCAGATGCTGTAGGTTATTTAGATTACTTCCTTACTGCTGAAGCTATTTTTGCTTTATTTGTTGCGGTAAAAGTTACTGAACCAATGTTAAGCCTTTCAAGAACTCTGCAGGCATCTGATAATGATTTAATTGCAGCTTTTAATCATATTACTTCAACAAAGACAATGTTGGAAACATGGTTGGATAATGAAGATGAATTTAACATTCTTTATGTAAAAATGAAAGAAATTTGTGAAAAATATGACTCCGAAGTTGATTTTACTCGAAGAGGTCGTCGTCCAGAACTTCCATTTAAAGAATATATGAAACAGCATTATTACAATGAATATATTTCTGCTGTTATTGATGGATTAGATTATCGTTTTGGAAATCGACAACAAGCTGCATTTTCATTAGAACTTTTATATCCTTCAAAGTTTAATGAACTTTCTTATGAAGAAATTGAAAATGCAGTTGAACAATATGCTGATTTTCTTCCTGATTTTAATACGGTAAGAACAGAAATAGAGATGTGGAAAAGTTATTGTCTTTTACTTAAAAAGCGTCCATCAACTCTAAAAGATACTTTATCACTTTTTAGCAGCTCAACAATGTCAGCAACGTATAGAAATATTAAAACGTTGTTGGTTATTTTAGCAACGTTGCCAGTTACAACAGGAGTTGTTGAAAAATCATTTTCAACTCTTCGACATATTTTCAGCGATTTTCGAGCTTCTATGACTGTTGAACGTGTTTCTGATCTTGCTCTGCTTTCATGGCATAATGAGATGACACATAAATTGGATACACAAGAAATCATTCAAGTTTTCAATCAAAAAAAACGACGTGCAAATTTTTAATTTGTTTTTAATTTATAATTTATTTTGAACTATAATAACCAAGTGGTCAGGCGCGGCTCGGTTTGTTTCATTGCCGAGCATGGGATATTACTCATGTTCGGTTCACCACCGCGGCCACTCGAATTTCATTCAGCTTTTTCATTCGTATATGTAAAATATTTTGAAATATTTTGTACCTCCTTCATAGTGGTCGCCTTGGCGAGGCGAAGGGGCTTGTTGCTAAAGCAAACTCGGACCACTGAAACAAAAAAGCAAAATTTTGCTTCACTTTTATTATTGCAGTTGAGAAAATTACTGTAAAAAATTACGGTAATTGAAAAAAAATTTTTCGCTGTGCCCCCCCCCCCCCCCCCCCCCCGAAATTCAGTTCTGTCTACGGCCTTGTATCGAATCATACTAAGCTCATTATTGAGCGTGCTTGAGCAATATGACTTCTCTTTATGCGCAAACAAAAAAATGCCAGTTTAGGCCATTTGTGCCAAAGAAAACTGTTTCAAAAATGGCATTTTTGGAATCAGCGTAAAAAATTGAGTCTAGAAGGTTGAATTATGAGTTTGTAAAAAAAGTGTCGCGTGTCGCAAAAACAGCATTTGGTTTATGGTAACGAAAGAAATGTCAAAGGAAAGAAAAGAAAAAGTGATCGTTGCCGGTCCCTAATAATAACCAAAAAAATTTTTTGATAAATTATGGGAAAGTTTATCCCTTGTTGTTTTTCATTAATGGTTGTGGTTATTTTTGACATGTTTTAAAAAATGCAGCAAACACCTATTACTTTTTGTTACAAAAAGAAGCTGACTCAGTTTTATACCCGAATTAAAAGAACAACTAAAAAAATATTGGACATCTAAATAAATGATCCCATTTGAAAAAAATGTTCGTCAACATTTTTTACATACAAAATCGAATCCTGGGAGAATGGTAATAGCAAAACTAATTCTTTAAAAACAGAAAAAAATGATGATGATTGAATCAGAATTTGCTAGGTTACAGATTTTTGTTCAATCCTTCACAAAAAAATTGGAGTGAAAATTGACTTTTGGCAAAATGAAATGCACAAATATAGTGAATCCCTCTTTTTTTATCTGCACTTTTTGATAAGAAATGAACAAGAATCTGAATCCTGCAAATTCTGAATCTGATTTTTACAATGTTGCTATATATAATAATTCGACCATCAGCTATTTTTTTATTTTTACAGAATTTGTGTAGCTCTTACCATTCTTCCAGGATTTGGGGGTTTTGATTTTGTTTGGAAAAAACGTTGGCGAACATTTTTTTCAAATGGGATACGACACAGCGTGTAGAACACTTTTACCATTTTTTTTCTTTGATTGTTTTTCAAGTTACTGTAGGCCACATAATTTTTTTTTCACATTTTTTTACAAACTGATTTTTTGACCTACTAGACTTTGAAAAAAAAATTGTAAGATTGAGGTAAACGTAATAAAAAGGTTCAACTGTAATCAATTCGCAAAGCTTTGTAATGTTTTTAGATCATTTTCATATGGGTAAATAAATAAACATTATCATTTTATTAATTATTCAGATGTTAAAAACATAAAAAAAGATGTAATGGATATAAGTTAAACAAAGAAAACATAAAAAAGAGAAACAAAAAATTTTTGAAAACACGAATTAACAAAAAAAAGGTTAAGTACAATTAATTGCTGATTTAGTTATAAAATTTTGGAGCTTTTTCTTTTAAAACATTAATTTGGCAATCATTATAAATAATAATATCGTATAAAGAACCAAAAGGAAAATTCCAAAAAATTTTATTGAAAGCTTGAATATATAGTGGTGTAGTACCTTGTTTTGCAATTTCACCAGAAATCCATTGAATACAATATTGAACTGGACTATTTGATTGCATTTCACTTTTAGCTGTATTAAAGATGGCACCAATGATACTTTTAGGCAACGATGAAATTTGTGCATTAGCATAATTTGCATATGTATCACGAAGGCGTCGACATGTTAATGCTTTACTGGAATAATATGAACGGGCAACACGTTGAACTTGATTGACTGTCATATCATAGCCAGCAAGTTCCAAACTTAGAAGATATTGTCGATAACGGCCTTCTGGAATATCATGATGAAGATTAACAACATGAGCAGCCATTTTCCATGACATTGCGCAGGGAATATTTTCAACATAAAGTTTCCATTTAATAAATTTTATTGGTTTAGAAGCTTCAAGGATTTCATCATAGAGAAGGCATGTTGTTGAAGAACCGGGAGTTGTTGCCAATGTCCAAAATTTATCAATATTCATTTCATCAATAATGAAGAGGAAGTCGCATAGGGGGCCCCATCCAGTTGCACCATTAATAAATTGGTATCGAATGGCATCTTCAATTACAGGATTATTTACAAATAATTTGTCGAGTTCCATGCCGAGTTTAATCAATTTTTGTTCAGGTGTAAAAGCTTCATTTTCCAAAATGAATTCTTCCATTTTTTCAAGATGTGCAAAATATATTGCTTTATCAGAGGGACTAAGTAGTCCAGCAGAACTATTAAGTCCAGCAATGATGACACTGCTTGTCCCGGAAGCATCGAGAAGAGAATGAATTGAGCCTTTTCGTTTTTGATAGCTTTCACTAAGGCCTGAAAAATAATTATATGGTTAAAAAATGTTACTTGTAAATTAAGCACCCAATTTTAATTGTGAATAAGATAATTTTATGAAAAAAAGACAGTAAGAAATTAATTTTAACAAATCCAAATTATGGTATGAAAGATTGTGTTGCGTTACCACTATGCTCTTTTTTTGATCTTTAAGCACAAATATCCATATTTTTTATATGTATTGTAACTTTAGGGGAAGTGCAACAACAAAGAGATTGGTAGCATGACAATGTATTTCAACACCTCTAAGAGGAATGCACTTATGTGACACTAGAGTGGTTTAAAGAGAAAAAAGATGATAATAAAAACAAAAAACATTTTTCTTTCTTTTTTTATCAATGATATGATAAGAGATATGTAACAGAAAATATGAGATCAGAAACAACAGGCTATCTGGGGGAAAAAAAATTGTGCTGATCCTATGAGTGAAGCATAGTTAAAGCTGGCACTGTTTGAAAAATAATTTATATCAGTGATTGATAATTATAAAAAGTGATATGATTTGATAATCCTTTATCAATTATGTTTAAAAAAATAAAAAAAGAATACTTTTAAATGATGCCAGAATGTATAAAATTAAATTTTTTTTGGACATAAAAAATTTTAAACATTAGAAAAAACGAAAATAGTATATGAGTATGTCCGGGGTATATCTTTAGTTTTTTTTATATGCCACGGCAGACCCGTCTAATAGAGAAAAGGAAAGCGAAAGAAAAAAGAAAGGTGTGAAAAAAAATTTTTATTTTCACTTTTTTCTATTGTTCTTCTATTATCTTTTTGAGCTTAATCTTAAAAAGCTAATATCTTTTTTCAAATTTGTAAATTCAAAATCTGTCATGCTAAAGTCAAGATAAGATCCAGATAAATCGATCTATCAGATTATCACAAAAAAAAAGATATCATATAAGCTGAGATCTAGGGCTGTGAAAAAGAACAAAGAAAACAAGATGCAAAGAAATTTTTTTCACGTTTTTTAGAGGGCTGCCGTAATGCTGTTTCTGGGCTTAGTAGATATTGTTTTAAAACAAATGCCCTCATCTACAAAGGTCCTACATCAAAAGTTATTATAGAGGATATTCTATATCGCTCCAAAATGTTGCTGAAAGACAGCTGTATTTTTTTGTTAAACCTTAACTGTTTTCTTAATTTAAAGTTTTTAGAGATAATTTAAACAGTTAAACAAAATTAAAAAACAAATTAAACCAAAAATCTTAAGTTTAAACGAACTAAATTTTTTGTCAATTGCATTTTTTATTTATATCTATCAATGTGAAATTGGCGGAATTTACAACGCACTATCATTAAAAAAGTTTATCAACATTGTAAAAAAAGCGAATCTGGTGGCACACGGCAGCCCTGAAAGGAAAGTGAAAAAAAATTCCTTTGCAACTTGTTTTCTTAGTTCGTTTGGGCTTTTTCACATCCGTAGACCTCGGCTTATATGTTATTTTTTTTATGTGATTATTTGAGAGATCGATTTATTAAGATCTTATCCAAAAATGATCAGAGCAGTTTTTAAATTAATAAAAATTAAAAAATGATATTAGCTTTTTAAGATAATTCTCAAAAAGACAATAGAAAAACAAAAAAAAGATCAAAGTAAAAAGAGTGAAAAAATGAGTCTCACCGTAGATGTTTCCAACTGATGGTGGAGTTGGGGCCCCTTATTTTGCCCAAATATTCGTCATAGTAAAGGATAATTAGGGACAAAATATTAGCTGCCAAATCCTCGATCCCTGGATTTAATAGCTAAACGAATATAGCTAAAGTAGCAGGCGATCAATAGCTTTTACGTTCCAGATATTCAAGTAAGGCAAGAACTGAGCCCTCATATTCTGCCCATATATACGTCTAGCTATGGGATAATTTGGGGAAAAATATCGGCAGCAAAATCCGCCTCCCTCACATACTTCTATATACACAATCTAACCTTAGATATACTTGTTTATGTTTATGATAGATAACCAGTATTGGATACGCATAATTCACATTGTGCTGCATCATTATTTTTCTGAATCAATTATGCCATAACCAGCTTCAAAGCATTATTTGAATATAATTTGAGCCATCAAAGTCTCCAAAAATTAAGATATCTCGAACCGCAATATGAATATCATCTACTATGGCTATAGCTTTAGCAGGTAAACCTGACGTAATCTATGTATATAGAAGTATGTGAGGGAGGTGGATTTTGCTGCCGATATATTTCCCCAAATTATCCCATAGCTAGACGTATATATGGGCAGAATATGAGGGCTCAGTTCTTGCCTTACTTGAATATCTGGAACGTAAAAGCTATTGATCGCCTGCTACTTTAGCTATATTCGATTAGCTATTAAATCCAGGGATCGAGGATTTGGCAGCTAATATTTTGTCCCTAACTATCCTTTACTATGACGAGTATTTGGGCAAAATATGGGGCCCCAACTCCACCATCAGTTGGAAACATCTACGGTCAATAAAAAAAGAACAAAGAAAAAAAGTGAGATAAAATCTTTTTCACCCCTCTCTTTTTTGTTTCACTTTCCGGTTTTCTATTAGACGGGTTTGCCGTGGGCAAACAAGTTATTTTAATACCGTCGTTTAAACCTATCTAAGGAATTGCTGGTCATACATACACAAGATTCAGAAGTCAGTGTGGTAAAACATAGACAGTTTTGGATGATTTTGGCGGAAAAATAGAAAAATAGATAAAATCAGTGCTATTGAAATCCACGTTTTATAATTTAGGGAATACATTAAAAAATTTTCGTTGTTAGTAATGTCTATTATTATTATTTTACAACATTACTAATCTTGAAACTCATTTTGATCGTTTAAAAAAAGCGTAAAAATGGTTATTATTTCTGACATGCTTCTATCTAACTCTCTTTTATTTGACGTAAAGATCAGTGCTCTCTAAAGCTTACTTTTAAAATTTTCTAATAATTTGGACAAAAAACTTTTGTTTTATTTAATAAAAATAGGGAGTGTTAAAAATTAAATCAACTAGATTGTTTTTATAAATGTCTATCACATAACTTATGTGTGACATATGCTAATCATTTCTATTATTGATTTTACGGTAAACGTTCTAGATTTTTTACTACAAAAAATTAACTTTTTTCAGTCTAAAAACATGTTTGTAGTGTATTTACTGGTACCTCAATATCGAAAAAATTTTTAGCGGCGTTTTAATTTTTTATTATAATTATTCTCAAGCTTCGCCCATATTTTTTCAGCAAGACAAATTTTAATTTTTTAGAAAGTGAGTTTCATTTGACTAAACCAGAGATGATAAGTTAACCGAAAAGTATTGGTTTTAATATCTAAAAGTAAAGAACCATTTTCAGCTTAATCTATCGTCAACTGTAAAAATTCTTTAAGCGATTACATTATTTGGCATGACCTTCTTTTAAGAATTTTGATTTAAGAATTGTCAAATTAAAAATAAAATAAAATGAGAATAATAAATTTAAGAAAAATTAATTAAAAAGACAGATTTAAAGGTTCACTATCTATAAAAATTTTTGTTTAAGAAGAGCTATCCTAAGAACTATCATTTTAACAAAACAGAGCTAAAAAAACGGTAACTAATAAGATAAAAAGTTCAGCTTTTCTTGAATAAAGACGGATTTGTTAAGAATGACACATTCGAGAATGCTGATTTATTAATAATGTCTTCTTATTTATGGATAAAAAATAAAGAAATAATATTTAAAAACGATAAAATAAATATAAAAAATTAAGGAAGCTGAAACAGACTTGGGCACGGTCGAAAGGAAAACTAGATAAATTTTGCGCGAGCCTCTTTGAGCAAAGGTCTTCTCCCCTTTAAGTTTTTCAGTGCGATTTTTTGAACAAAAAATTTTTCAGTTTTTTATCAACGATAACTTAAGCTTGATTGTGAAAAGATTAACAATGAAAGTTTTTACGCCTTTTTAAATGCATACATTTCAAAAAAAAATTAAAATTTTAAAAGCTTTACGAAACCTTCATATCGAAAATATGTTAAATTCTGATATTAAAGACAGGCAAACATATCAGAATTAGTGAAAAGGAATTCGCCTCGCTTTGTCGAATAATTCGCATATTCGCTTCGCCTGATTTTTGGATTCGCATAAATTTGCAATTCATTCTTTTCCAACTTTGGTTTTTGTTTTGAGGATGCTTTTCAAATGAAAAATATCAGTCAACTAGTAGTCTCTTTGTCTTTAATTTTTATTATTACTATGACAGTCTTCAAGAAAGAAGGCGAAACGGAAAAGAATTTAATAATCTTTCAACTTTGTAGTAGGATTTTTAAGCGATTTCTTCATTTTGTCGGATGAAACGAGATTTTTATCTGTTTGGCAAAAAATGAGTTTTTTGTCAATTGTGATCACAAAATTAATCTACGGGTTACGGTAGTAATGAAGAAAACGCTGGTGATAAATAAAAGAAAAAAATTTGCGCAAACAATTTTTGAAATTTTTATAGTGTATTTATTGTCATCTCAATATCGAAAAATTTTTAGCGGCGTTTTTAATATCGTAGACAGAAACAAATTTCGGGGCCAGCAAGCCTTTGATCTTTTGCCGCTTTTGGCACGTGTTGGCAAAAGATAAAAAAATTTATCAATTTCGGAGGGGGCAAATGCCCCCAATGCCCACCCCTAAATACGGCCTTGGGCCTTTTAATTTTTTGTTATAATTATTCTCAAACTTCGCTGATTTTTTCAGCAAGACAAATTTTAAGTAAAGAACCATTTTTGGCTTAATTTATTGTCAGTTGTAAATTCTTTAAGCGATTACAATATTTGAATATTACTAAACTCCTTTTAGAATTTTGATTTAAGAGTTGTCAAATTTAAAAAAAATTAAAAAATTTAAAGATTCATTTTCTAGAAAAATTTTTGTTTAAGAAGAGCTACCCTAAGAGCTATCATTTTAACAAAATAGTATTAAAATAAAAGGTAATTTAAAGATAAAAAGTTTAGCTTTTATTGAATGCAGACGGATTAGTTAAGGATGACATATTCGAGACATATTTTAATGAAAAAAAGAACAAAAAAATCACCAGCTTGGTGTGCAATAGAACAGATATCCTTTTTTAAACATGTTTGAAGAATGTAAAAAATGTGAGAAGAATGTGTTAGCAGAAAACACGTGCTTTTTATTAGAAAGACTAAATAGTGAATCTCTTTGCTTTTATCTGTCACTGTTGCCGCCCTAGCTTTTGCTATTTTACATGCTTCTCGCTCAACTCATTTATACTTTTCTAACTTTGCTAATACTTTATCAGTTACAGATATTGCTGTAAGGTTATTGTTAAAAAAAGAATTTAGCACACACTAAATTGAGTTGATTTTCAGTTTTCTTAAAAAAAGTTGATGAAACATCGTAATTATTTGAGCTAATATTGTTTATTTCCCTTAAGTTATCAAAGAATTAAAAACTTTATAAGAGATAAAAGCTAATCATATTTGTAAATGAAGGTCACGGCGGACCCGTCTAATAAAAATAAGGAAAATGAAAGAAAAAAGAGAGGTGTGAAAAAGTTTTTATTCTTTCTTTTTTCCTGTGTTCTTTTTTTGTTTTTCTATTGTCTTTTTGAGCTGCTTAATCTTAAAAAGCTAATATCTGTTTTTAAAATTTATTAATTAAAAAACTGCCGTGCTAAAGTTTTAATAAATATGATCCAAATGAATCGATCTATCAAATAATCACAAAAAAAGCTAACATATAAGCTGAGATATAAAAAATGCAGGATTACAGTAGCTCTTTTGGTTGTTGTAACAGAGAAAAAAGTTGTGCGCAACTTAGTATGGTATGGTAATAGTAACTTCTCAATAAATTAAAAACAACCATAAATTACATGGAATTCCCGCTTTTTCTAATTTCATGGAAAATTAGACAACCCTACTTTCACTTTTATTCGTTTGAAAGCTCAAGCCACTCAACAAGCCGCGCTAGTGTTGCAGAGTAGATTTTTTTCGTAACACAATTATCGTCACATTTGGGCACATTTGGTCGGAGGATAACTTAAAAGTATTTGCGCGAGCCGCATATAAACATATCATTGTATAAAGCATGCTTCACGTATTTTATCATAAAATTCTTTTTTGGGTTTTTGCTTGATTGATTTTAATTTAAAATCATGAACCTTTTTTGGAATAGATATCTATCGAATGACATAAGCAGCTTAGCTTACTAATTCTTAGTTGCGGGGTTAAAACAATAAAAAATTGCATTTTGTTTTTGAGAAAAATCCTTTTTAAAAATGGCATTTTTGGAATGAGCGTAACAACTGCGGTTGATTATACGCTGATAGAAAAAAAAGTACATCGTAAACAGGAAAATTATTATTTTGCTTTTTTGAAAAAATTCGCATACCTTTGTAAATCTTTTTATTATTATTATGGCAATCGCAGAAGGCGAAACGAAAAAGAATTTTACAATCCTTCAACTTTGTAGTAGAGTTTTTAAGTCATTTCTTCATTTGAAGAAACGAGATTTTTATGTCTGGCAAAACATGAGTTTTTCTCAGTTGTGAGTGATCACAAAATTAATCTTTGGGTTACGGTAGTAATGAAGAAAACGCTGGTGATAGAAAAAAGAAAAAAAATTTGCGCAAATAATTTTTAAAATTTTTTTTCCTTTGCGCAGGCCGGAAAAGTTTTGCGCTAACAAATTTGGATTACATTCATTCAGTTTTAAAAAGTTTCTCCTGCCCACAAACCTTGTATCCAAAAAAAGAAATTTAAATTGCAAACACCTTTTGTGCAAAGCTTTTTGGATTTTTTTAACGCTGACAGAAAAAGATTTGCGCTAACATTTTTCGATTATAACCACATTTTTTTATTCGCTTATGTAAACTTTTAATCCAAAAAAGGGTTTGCGCAAACAATTCTTTCCTATCATCAGTTTTGAGATTTTTTGTACCTTCTTATTTTTTATGACTCCGACTCCCGCGGCATGTTTTCCTTTGATCTTTCAAAGAACTCCGTTGACTCCGGAATCGGAGTCGCAACAACACTGGTTTTTGAGGTTTTTTGTATCCTTGCGCGATCCTTGAATTCATCAAATGTCTGCTCGCAATTTTAAAATCTCGTCTTTAGCTTCCTCAGTTTTACTTCTTTTTTGTTTCATTTTTCTGCGCGCATCTCAACGTTTTTGGTTGCGCAATGCCCGCGTCTCCGGAGGACATAATCCTCCAAGATCCTCTCCAACTTGCCCATGTGTGCTTATTGCATTTTGAAAGAGCATATTTTTCTCAGTTTTTTGTTGAAAGATACTATAGCAAAAAAGAAAGTACAACACGAAATGCTTTCTTAGTGCTAAAGAGTGCCCAATCCCATTTTTATAAAAAAATTTAAAAAGTAGAAAACTTACAGCCAGCACATGCTGCATCAGCCCATTCAAGGGACATAAGAATGATGGCCATTGTGGTGAAAGAAACAGCAGGTTTCATGGTTTCAGGACCTTTCAAGGATGATCAAGGAAGTGAAGCAGTGTTTGATTGAGATTGATAGAGAATCTTTTTGAAAGTGAAAAAGTTTGAAAGAAGTTAAAATCTAAAAAAATGTTTTTTTAAAAAAAATTAATAAGAAAAAGCAAATCATACCTGTGACAAATAAGCAAGGGCTCAAGAAGATAAAGTCAAAAAGCTTGAAACAAGTGAATTTGAAATCTAAAAAAATGTTTTTTAAAAAAATTAATAGAGAAAAAGCAAATCACAACTATCTCAGCCATCCAAAAACGAACACGAATGACTTTTAGAAAGTTGGAAAAAAGAAAATGACAATTTTCATATTTTCATTGCTATGCCAATGGTTACTACCACCACCATTAAAAAAAACATCTCAAAGAAAAATAAGAAAATCTGGAAAATATGTTTTTGAGATTTTAATGTAAAAGAAAAATCCTTTGATTCTTTTGTATTTTCAAAAAATGATTGACATTTTCTTTGTTTTATAACAAAAGGTACAGTATTTCTTTTGAATTTTGAGATGCCGCCAACACAATTTATGGCATTTTATGTTTTCGTTTTTTTGTGATTCTTTTGTGCTTTTGAAGCTTTTGTGTTACTTTAAGATATTTTTTTATTCAAAGTTATTATATTATAAAACTATTTTTTTGCTTGTTGCTCAGAAACAACATCTGATGTGTGATGCTTCTTTTCTTCTATTTTCTAAAAGATGGTTACAGTAATCTCTGACAATACATTTTTAAAACATAAAAGAAAAAACCTACAGTACATTTCACAACTACTCAAAGATATCTCGAAGTTAAGGATTTCATATTTCGTTTATATGCTTCTCTGGCTAAAAGATAGTTAAGGATAAAATATATCAGCAGCTCAAACATTCTTCCTGAGAGATAACAGCTAAATTGATATGTATGATAAGTAGCAGACGATAACTATTTACGCACTATAACAAAATCATTTAATTTTTCTTTTGTACTTTAAAAAACGTGATTTGTAGTTTCTGTTTTAAAAAAAAAAGATAACAAAAGGCACAGTTTTTCTTTTGAATTTTAGGATGCCGCCAACACAATTTATGGCATTTCATGTTTTCGATATTTTTTATGTGATTCTTTTGTTCAAATGTTTTTGAAGCTTTTGTTACTTTAACATTTTTTTGTCATTAAAGCTGTATTTCTTTGTTTGATAAAATTTGGCTGCTTGGAAACAGCACATCTGATGTATGATGCTTCTTTTCTTCTATTTTTCAAAAAATGGTTACAGTAATTTCTCACAAAACATTTCTCAAAACATAGAAGAAAAAAGCTACAGTATAAATTTAGCAATGATTCGCCATAGAGGTATTCAAATAACTTGGGAGTTGAGGTTTCAGATTTTGTCTCTATACTTCTTTGGAAGAAAGATAGTTAGGAAGAAAATATATCAGCGGCTCAATCCTTCTTCTTGTGATATCATAGCTAAACAGATATGGATGATAAGTAGCAGACGACAAAACAAAATCTTTTGATTCTTTTATATTTTTAAAAATAAGTGATTTATATTTTGTGGTTTCTGTTTTTTAAAAACAAATGACAAAAGGCACAATTTCTTTTGAATTCTTTCTAAAAAGATGAGCTCAATACAATTTATGGCATTTCATATTTTCTTTGACATATTTTTTATGAGATTTTATTGTTCTTTATTTTTTTCAAATCTTTTGTATTTTAAAAATTTTTGTCTTCTTTGTATAGAAACAACTACCTAGAAACAGTATCAAGAATGATGTGATGTTGTTCATTTTTTGTTGAAAACCAAAAATCACAAAATGATTACAAATACAGTACTCCACAATCGTTTTTAAACATTCTTTAGTTTATTGGATTTTCGTTATTTCAAATTCAGCCACTCAAAGTTGCCAAAAATGCTCAAGAATTAGCAAAAATTTCAAAAACGTGGCATAACAAATGCATGAACAATGAAAAATTTATGCTTTCTTCTCCATTACACTCTTTTAAATTTAACATAAACGTAATTATTAATGCGTAAATACAGTTTTTTGCTTGCTCTATGATACTTACCATACAAGCTTATATCGCAAGAGGGCAAATAATACTTTATCCCTAATTATTCCATAATCAGATATATACAAATATGAAACTTTAATTTCGGCGTTATTTGAATAAGTACTTCTACTTCAATCAATTTTAAATAAAATTCTTCAAAGAAAAAATCGTAAATACAAGGTACCATACATTTTTTTCCTGGTGTTGAACGATCTTCTGCTGACAAATTATGGAAACTTTATTGGAAAAGCTAATCTTTTTTTGTTGTTTTTATACTTTATTTTTGTTTGATTAATTTTTACTTTTTTTCTGTTGAATTTTTATTAAAATTTTTGATCTAAATTTGTATATCGTTATTATCAAATTACAACAAAAACCATATACAGTAGTAAAAATTGTTTCATAAAATATGTTTGTTTTAGATTTTTTACTTTGCATATTTATGCAACAACATTTAATGTCTGCGCTTCATCACAATAAAAAAACCTTTAAAACATACATTAAAAACGTTTAGAATAAATTAAATTATTTGGTAATTTTTGAGTTTCATCATTGATCATTCCTTGATTCAGTGCATTCGTCCAAACAATATCACCAAGTTTTAGCGGGTCTTTTAATGCAATTTTTTGCAGCTCGTTTTTATTTTTATTAATAAATGTTACATTAAAATGTTGATCAAGAAATAGCTTATAAGTTCTCAACGTACCAAGTATACGAGGAGACATATGTACACCAATTAATTCATTAGAATATATACCAAACGGAATTAAATCAGCACTGAAAAATGTTTGTTCTTGTTTTGGGGTTTTATGGAGGATATGAAAAGCTTACGCATTTTTTAGTCTTGACCATTCAAGATTTGTTAAATTAAGAATAGAAAATTCTCCTTCTTTTTCATCATAAAATATAAGGTTCTCTTGGATCCATTGTGCTTGTTCACCGATTGTAATCTAAAATTTAAACATTATAATTTTCATCTTTTAAACTCAATCCAGAGGCGAGCTACACAGTTTTGCTGCTGATGTATTCATTAACTACAGAGATAGTTAGGGGCAGAATGATAGCTGATAAAACTTCCTCTTTTTGTATGACTAAGGTAATGCCTCTTAACTACTGTTGACATCCCAAGAACATATCAAAGCTGAGATTGAATACTTGTATACTACAAAGTAGGGTTACGTAAAAACTGTACATGAAAGATGAAGGATACGGTAGCAATTATGTTGTCCCTAATTATCTCCTTTAATAGCGGAGCATATAAACAATACTTACCGTAGAGGGTTTCATCTCACCCCCAAGCGACTCCGAAGTTGTGTTCTCGCCTGAATACTCGTTTTAGTAAGGGACAAAATAACAACGGCTAGTTTCTTGATCTGTGGATTTAATAGACAAATGGATATAGCTGGTGAGTAGCTGACAATAACTATTTTTGTTATAAAACTTTTGATGCCAATGATTTCAAAAAGGTTTAATAGCAAGGATAACTTACTCCATTAATAATACATTTATAATATTTAAAATGTATTCATTATGCTCAATTTTGGATGTTTTATAACAAAAATAGTTATCGTCTGCTATTTATTAGATATATCCATATATCTCTTAAATCCACAGATCGAGGATTTTGCTGCTGTCTTTAACTGTCCCTTAGCTATGCCGGTATTTAGGCAACTCAGGCGTGTCCTGGGGACCTCTACAGCGAGTAAACAAAAACATAACTCTGGCTTGAGTAGGAAAAATCTTTTACAGTTTAGAAACAAAATCGAACTTACATCAATTTTCTGTATTTGATTCTCTTTTGGCTTTGATTCATTTAAATTAAAATACGAGAGCTGATATTGTTTTGTAGGACGTTGTTGTTGTTGCTCTTCTTGGGTATTATTACGGTAACGCTAAAAGTAAACATCTATTTATTGGGAAGTTTATATATAAACATTTACATACCTGACCTAAATCAACAGCTTTAAAATATAAGATCCAAAGTTTATTATCATATAAATGATATTCATATGTCATTGTAGCAAATTCAACTTCAAAATCAAATGCAATTCGATCTTCATTTATTTGTTTTATTTGGTTATTATCTATTTGAAGATGAAAAAATCCAAAAAATTCATCATCAGAATGCTAAAAAACATTAATGCTTAATTAATTAATGTGTTTGTTATACCATTTCTTTATCAATTGCAAAAGTATGAAGGAATCCAAATTTTGCTCCATCTTTAAACAATGCACCATAATAACAATCTCTATATATCCGATTATCAACAAGTGAAAAAGTCTTGTTGGAGAAATCTAATTCAACCAAAATTAGCATAGCAGATATATCAAAGGGAAGAAAGAATTTATGATTAAATAATATTAAGAGTTTAATATCAGAAACAAGTTCAACATCACACTAAAAAGTTTTTAAGTATTCTTTTTAACAAAATTTGGAACCTTACTTACCTGTAGTCTTAGCTTAAATCCTTTAGTTTGTTTAAATAGCTCTGTTGCACTCGAATCTGGTAATAGTGTTCTAAATTGTTATATAATTTTTAAATAAAAAGTTTTATTTAAATGTATATATCTTACATGCATTTGTTAAACATAATATCATACACCATAATTTCTAGAGTCCCTTTTTTACATGAAATTAAATACATAAATCGAGAATCATCAGAAATTGTACATACTGATTCTTCTATTTGCGCCAGAAAATTTGATGGCAAATTTATGATTTTCATTTGTAAGATGTTTAAAAAAATTTGCATATTCAACTAAAAAAAGTATGTTCAAATTTAATTTGGCATTGAAGAATATGGTGCCAACAATACATAAAATGAAAAACTTGAATTTAGTAACCGGGGTAGAATTGTATTTGGTTGTTTCCTTTGTTCATCCGTTGGCCAATTTACTGCGCAAAAAAACACTGTTGTGAAAACTTATTAATTGCTTTATTTGTTGCAGCTAAAAATTTTTTTGTGCAGAGACAGATTAAATTTCTTTTTTATAAACTTGTTTGAATTCTTCGTCTTTTCTTTTATGTGCATCGTCATTTTTTTTTTTTTAAAAGTTATTTTTAATCTATCAATTTTATAGCAAGCAACTTTTATCTTATTACTGTTACCTGAGGAATGGATTCATCCAATCATTCTACAACTACATCTTTATTTAGTAAAATTTCAAAGCTTGCTCCTCCTCTATCTAAACGTGCTTTATTCTTTGCAACTTATAATCGTCATCAAGCATGGGCATTCCAAAAACCTATTATTGAATATATTGCTAAAAATCCATCTTCATCAAAATGCTATGAAAAGTTAATCAAGTCTTCCAAATATTTCTTTGTTTCAAATCCTATTCTCGTTGTTACAAAATTATCTATTAATAATTACAAAAATGAATGGCATACCTACCTTAATGGTAATCGTGTTAATTTGAAAGATATTTCAAGCAAACTCTGGGTTGATAATGAACTATATATTGGAAGGGTTCATGGAGAACAGCAATATCTTGGTTCTTCTGTTCTTTCAAAAATCTATAAAATTGATGCCAAGATTATTCATATTTATAATCTAAATATTTTGTATCATGATCTTGTTTTTATTGCTTTAAAGTGCGAAGAAATTACTTTAAACACTGTTAAAGTAATGAATAATGACAATACTGCTATTGCGTTGGAAAAGATTATTGAAACTTTACCGAATATTAGAAGCATTCTTTAGTAAGCTTATTTCCTTTTTTCGTTTAAATATTTTCTTTGTTTTAGTGATTTTGACGGTATTGATCCAAATATTGTAACATCAGATACTGTAAAAGAATTGATTAAAATTCCTCATTTCTCTAACCTTACATGTTTCCAGTTGATTGATATACCTGAAAGCTTTAATCTTGATGATTTCTATTCTTATATTAAGGTTACGTTTTTTCTAAAATTTTTTAATGTGTTAGCGGTAATTTTTTTAGAGAAATAAACTAACTAAAATTCAACTTCATTTTTATGTTCCTTTACTTTCTGATGCATACAAGCAACGCCTTGAAGAAATTATTAATGAAATTGTTCAAACTGAAGAGCATGGCTATAAAGTACCATTTATTTATTTTCCTGGAATTGATGAATCTTCTTATGATAAATTATGGAATCTTTATGATACCAATTAATTTTTGTTTGTTTTCAATTTATCATGGTTTTTTTGTCTGAAATTTTTTTGTTGTTTTTCTATAAACTCGTTCATTTTTAAAAGTAACGTTATTTTCATCGCGGCAAATTTTTATGGGTGATCAGATTATAAAAATGATTACGATTGTGGTCATGAAATCGCCATTTTTGACAACAGGGAGATTTATTTGATGATTTAAGCAATCAACGTACATGGTTTAATTGATTTTAAACAATTTTTAACTTTACTACAAAAACGTCGAACTTCAAGGTCATTGAATTTGCCAAAAAACACAAAAAAGCTTAACAAAGCTTCTTCAAAAAAATTGCCAATTTTGGAGATAGAAAGATGAATTTGGTGATTTAAGAATCTTATTCGTCGAATGTAGAAATTAGATTAATGATATATTTTTATTGCTATAACACTTTTTTTGTGTCTGATTTGTTTTAACATTTTGATGTTTGTTTTTCTACAAAGCTTTGAATTTTATTATATGAGTGCCTCTCGTGAAGTTGTATGCACCAAAACATGTAACCTTAGGATACAGTATACTTTGTCTAAAATTAATAGTAAAGTTAAAAAAGTTGAAAAATTAATTCATTTATTGTTCTTCAATTTTTACATTTTACAAACAATTTAATTCGACTATATAAAAATCTGGCACAATTAAAAACAACATAGAGAAAAAAATAACAAAAAACAAGAAGACATCGGCCTACAGTAATACATACCCAGATAAAATTTTTTCAATAACAAAGACTATACTACTACATATACAAAAAAATGTACTCTATTTTTTATTAAAGGTTTTCTTTTGATTTTAATGGTTGATTTCTTAATGGAATTTTTCTTCGTTGTCGAGTTGGTTGATTTCCGAGCTTTTCTTCAATATCTGAATCGAGTGAAATATTTGATGATTCTGAATGATTTGCTTGGCTTGAATGTTCATGTTGATGATGATGGCCATGTTCATCATCTCCTTCATTTTCTTCTTCATCAAATGCTTCAGGAAGTTTCTAAAAAAAAGTTTTGATGATTAAAATTTGATTACAAAATTTTAAGTTTCAGCGGGAATCCCGCCATCTGGTTGCTAATCAGCTGCTCTACCAACTGCTTTATCAACACATTCAGTAATTTTTGATCAAAAATAAATCACAAAATTTTTTGATCTAATTTGTCGCAGCCGAGAACCAAACCCTTGATGTTCCTGTCCCGAGTGGGAATCAAACCCTTAACTTCCTGCACCCCAGCCTACTGCTCTACCTACTGCCCCATTCCCACAACTTTTTTCAACCATCAAAAAAACCTACAGTTTCCATCAATTTCTTCAATTTTTCTGGTGATGGAGTTGTACATGCACAGATTGATGTTGTTCTAGCAAGATAATTAAAAAACATTGATTTTTGTTCTTCTTTCATTTTTTCAGGTACTGATGAACGTTTTAAATTTCCATCCCATTCAAGATCAATCAAGCCACCTTTTTTAGCAATTTGTCGTTTAACTCTTCTTGCAAATTCTATTGCTGATTCATCTTCTTCACGAGTCATTGGTGGAAGATACCATACATCACAGATAAGTGCCCATGAAGTCATCATTGAAAGGAGATAACCCATATATCCAATATCATGAGAATTCCAAAATGCATCACCTAGTCGATTATCATATTTCATTGCAATTGGATAAATTTTTGATGCAATCTCGAAGGAACCTTTTTTGAATAACATTACAGAGGTATTATTTATGCAAGTTCCTTCAGGGAAGATAAGAATAGGAAGTTTGGATGGATCATTAACGTGATCTTGAAGTCTAAAAAAAGAAGTATGTTGAATATATATAGTTAGTTATTTGAAAGATAATAGGGCTACAGTATACCACAACAGAAGACATGCAAAATTGTTAGCAAGAGTATACATCAAAAAATACTCAGCTACAGTACACTATCAGCTTCTTATACATCGATAGGATACTGTAGCTCCATTAAAAAATTCACAAAAAAACTCACGCTTTCGAAACTTGTTTACGATCTTTTGCTTCTGATCTTTCAAACCATATATGATGTTCTGCTCTTGATAGGGTCTTCTGCAATAGCCCTAACATACCACCTTGTCGTTGTCCAATCATTGCATATACATTATCGCATGATAATATCATAACATCAATAGGAGAAGTATGATTCGCAACACAAATTCCTCCACCTGTTGCCATATTTTCACGTTCATGATATCGAATAATTGATGAAAAAGCTCGTGAAAAAATTCTAAAGCACATTAACATTGCAATACGATTTAGGATTCTTCGAAGACTAAAAAAAGGAGCGTGATTAACAGAGTAATAATATGTACACTAGAATTATAAGCACATTATGTAATCCATGTTGGAATAATTGTGTTTTTAAACAATGTAGTGTATCACTAAAGATACTATAGAAACTATAAATAAACTTACTTATGATTAGGAATTAAACCAATAACTGATGTTGCACAAAACATTAAAGATAGCGAAATACAAAATAGCGTTAACCGAACAGGGAATAAACAAACATATCGAACAATAACACCCAATAACCATAGAAGATTCAATTTCCAGCTGAAAAAGTTTAAGCATTAATACGTGTTTCGCAAAATGGGATTTGATATGTTCTAATGGATCTCATATATCTTCTTATAGCACTATAAAGTAACTTAATTTAATTTATGATAGTTAAATAAGCTTTATAGAGTATACTACATCCAAATTCTGAGACAATATCCCCATATAGATTACATATATCCCATCGGATCTCATATATCTCCTCTCTATAATCCCCAACAAAAACAACTTACTTAACAGCTAAATATGCAGATTTATTACGAGTTAAAAAATTCCATGATGCTAGTTGGGCTGCTGTAAATCTATTGGTAACTCGATCTTCAATAATGCATTCAACACCAGCTGTAACAAATTCCAATGTATCATTGACTATAACTTTTACTGTTGAATCTTTATTTGGTAGTTGATCCAATTCAGTTTGTGATGAAAGTTTATTTTCTATTGATTCTGACCATTGTCGAGCAATTAGCGCTGAAAAAAAGAGAGAGTATATTAGATTGTGTTTAAAGTGGAAGAATGTGGTAGTTGGATCTCATATATCTCCTACAACCCATGCACGATAAAAGCGGAGTTGTAGATGGATAAAAAGATTTTATATATTTACCACGAAAAAATACATTATCCATAGTACATCTTTCAAATCTCATATATCTCCTCTAATACCACTACTACAAACTACAAAAATATCCACTTACGTTGATCACCACTTGGTCGTCGACGACGTTTACGTATTAATCCACCAAGATTACTTGAAGAATTAGAACATTGTGACATTCGATCATCATCTGTTGCAGGTGGTGGATATTCATCGTCATCATCATTGTCTTCATCAGATGAAGATGGAATTTCTGTTTCATCAATAGCTTGATTTGCGGCCCACTGAAAAAAGCGATAATAAGATTAATAGAGATTACAGTAAGTTAAAGTTATTAATAAAGATATTAAGTGCAAAATAATTTAAAAGACAAATATCATAGAACATTCATAAATTTATTTTTAGTCTTTGATTGTTACATACTCAATCAATAGAGAAGAAACAATGACAGATTATCAGGCCATTAGAATTACAAAGAAAACGTTTTTTTGTTTAACACTAAACGTGAAAAAGTGCAAGTGTTGATGAACACTAAAGTTGGAAAAGTTTTGATGTGAAAAATAGAAATAGCAACATTGTAAGAAAGATAGTAATCAAATTCTACGATATATTACCAGTATGCTATTACTATCACAAAAAATCAGCAACAAAATAAAGTTGCTTCTTTAACAAGCTTAGATTGCATTAAACTTAACAAAAAAAAGCAGCAAGAAGTTTTAACTCTAACGTTTAACAGCTATAGCAACAGTTACATTAAGACAGTAACAAGATTATGCCATAATTACTTATTTGAGGTTACTACCGCAAAAAGTCAGCAACAAAAGCAACCATCTTTCTTCTTAATAAGTTGCAGTATTAATCCGCATAAAAGAAGAAAAGTTATAAATAGCTTTTTCGCTGATAGCTAACAACAATAATAGCAGTTAAAGCATTGATAGTAACATAATTCTATCAGGTTTTGCTTATATGCGATTACTATCGCAGAAAGTAAGCAAACAAAAAGATAGTTTATTGAATTTAGCTTAAGCTTAATCAAACAAAAATACAGCTAATCACTTTATCTTAAGCAATAAACGGGATAGCAGTAGCTCAAGAAAGATATTAAACTTTGCTTATCGAAGATTACTATCGCAAATAGTCAGCAATAAAAATACAAACAAAAATGTTTTGCTTATTTTCTCTAAAAAGCTTTATATTAGTGCAGATATAAAGATAAAATGCTATCACAAAAAGCATTAACTTTCTTTATCAACAATCTTAAAAGTTTTTTAATCAAATAAATAAACAAACATACCTCAAAAGTTGCTAGCAACAAATCTGCAGCTCTTTCTCTTACACCAGTTGATCGACCAGTTACAGATAATATAATAACAAATATTACAATAAATAGTAGCAAATATATATATATTACACCAAGATATGATAACATTTCATTAGAATTATTTGTTGAAGCTGCTGTAAATATAGAAGAAGACATTATTATTTAAAGTTGTAGATGGTAATGATGATAAGAATATATATAAAGTTTTTTGATGAAGACAAAAAAAGGTTAGAGTTGTGTGTGGGTGATCAATAATAATAGTTCATATAAATATAAAAAAATAAATGCGAGAAAATAAATGAATTGTTGAAACTTGAAGGTAAATGTCGATCACAAAAAAAAAATGAATGAAGGAAGAAAAACACAACAACAAAAAAAAATCACATAACGAACCCAATGTTTTTGCTGCATGCACTCAACACAAAAAAAGAGTGTGTTTGTAAAAAAAAAGGAATGACTCGAGCTCATCTCATTTTCAATTCAAGTCAAAGGCAGTCGAAGGAAGGGAGTCAGCAGGTCCACGAGGACATAGGGGAGACGGTGAAAGAAAAGAGAAAGAAGAAGATGGAAGAAAAAAACATCACAAAAAAAGTGCGCTAGAGGCGTTAAATGAATTATTGGTGGTCAATCAAATAAAGTAGCAGGCGTTAAAAAAGTATGTGTTAAAAATGAAGTTTTAAGCGCTTTGTTATCGCGGTTTAAGCTGTTCAACGGGTGTAAATTAAATTAAAAGTACAAAGAAAAAAAGAGGACGTTTTAGATATATTTTTTTTACTGCAAGGTCTTTGGATATTGAAAAATAGCGTGAAAGTAAAATAAATTTTTTTAAAAAAGTAAATATTTGCAACCTTTTTTATTTAACGAACAAAATAAGATTATTGTCAAAAAGTATTAAAAAATACCAAGGACGTAGACAGAAATTTTTTTCGGGGAAGGGCACGCCTTTGATCTTTTGCCGCTTTTGGCACGCGTCGGCAAAACATCAAAGAAATTTGTCGATTTCAGGGGGGGCACAGGTACCCTAATGCCCCCCCTTAAATACGGGCTTGAAAAATACCGTAATCAAAGTTACAGTAGCTAAAGAAGAAAGAACGGAACGTTAAAAAATTGAACAACAACTACTTTTAAATAACACTAAAAAATTGTTCTAAAACAATGTTGACAATAATAGTCAATAACAAGGCAATGTATTTTTATTGATGAAAGCAAAAAAAGAAGAAGTTTATAGTGCTTAAAAAATATTGGTGATAACCCTTACATTGGAAAACAATGTTTAAAGAAAGAGGGTAATAAAAATGTCAGGGTGTATTTTTGGTATCAAAGAGATCACAATCTCGAATAACAAAAATAAAAATTGCTTTTTTGTACTGTTGTCGAAAAAAATACAGTAACCTAAGTTGTTTGAAAAAAGCAAACAATAAACAAAAAATAAGCTTTTAAAAAATTAATTTATTAGCTAATCCACTAATTCTAATACTTTGTTTAAAAAATTTGGACTACCGTATTTTTAACGCTACAGTATACCTGTTGGAAAAATATATGGATTACTGTATTTTGTATAAAGTAACTGGCATTGACAAGAAAAACAATAATTTTAATAAAGACCAAAAAAGATGACAAAAACTTAATTATTTGCTACATAGATTATCCTATTATTATAGAGTAACCATGTTAAAGTCATATGAACTGTTGTATTTTATTCGACATTTCGACAACTCCAATATTAGATAAAGAAAGATTTTGATCTTTAAAGAAGTGCTAAAAAATAGCAATTGTAGATAATCCGATTATCCTTATCATCTTATAATATCGTTTATGTAAACACCACTAATAGGATCATAAACAAACAAAAAATTGGTTTAAAGAATTGTTGCAAAAAAACCCACAACCCAAAAATCCCAAAAAACTCAAAAACAAAACATAATCAATAATAGAAAAAAAAGAGCAAAAAGCAATTAATTGTCAGAGGAAGAAAAAAAAGTTTGATACTAAACAACAACCCAAAATCAAAGAAAAAGGGACGAAGAGGTAATGATATGCTTATCACGTGATAAACGTCGAAAATAAAAAGAGTTAAAAGAACATTCAAATGGCGGCAGTGAAAAAACTCAACGATAACCTAAGGTTAATAAGAATCTTGATTGATGCAATGAATTTCCACGAAAATTAATTACAGTAATCATTACATCTGAAATTATATCTGTAAATTTTGTGCATCAAATTTTTCATTTATGTTTTCTTATAATAATATATGTACATAGCTAATTACAGTACTCTTTACTTATACAATTATTTGACAACGCTTAAATTTGTAGTATTCAAATGTTTTCATAAATATTCTGTCAAGCTGTGTGTATATTTTAATCAAATTTCTTACATGCATGTCAGATACTTATTTTTAAAGCTCTTTTTTTAATGATAGTTATTTCATGGATACCAGTAAATTTTATAAAGTTAAAAAGAATGTAATTCAACAACTTAAAATGAATGTTACATTTGCATTAAAAAAGTTATGCATAAAAAATAAAATATTCAAAAATGAAGCAACTGCGTATTTTAAAAAACTTTCAACAGAGAAGACTATCAATGAGAGCAGCAAAATTTCAAAGAATCAATTCATATTTTTTGTCAGAAAAGCAAACACTTGAAAACACATGGCACCCATAAATGACGGAAGAACGAATGCATTTGGTATGTTTTCGGTGTGTATTAATGTAAAGCACAAGCTCGCATTTAGGGGGTGACTGAAGGGGCTGAAGCCCATCCCAAAGAAATTCCTTGAACTTTTACCGCCTAAAGGAAAAAGTAACAAAAAATCAAAGATGAGTCACCTTTGAAATCATCAAAAAGTCAGTCCTGGATACGGGCTTGATAAAGCGTAACATCTTATTTTTAAAATTTGTTTTACGCAAAAATGAAACTTATTTTACTAAAAACGAGCAATTTAATTTTTAAATAATTTTTCAAATTTTCGTTTATAATATTTCAATTCAATTTTATGTTATTAATGTCAGTTTTTACTGGGTTATTCCACTAATTGAGTAAATAACAAAACTTTTGCCAAAAAACTGGAGTAAAATTTAATGATTAAAAAAGATTAAATTTTGATAGCGAAATTCATCAAAAAATATATAAAATATTCAAAAATCTGATTTATGGGAACTCGAAATACTCTATTTTCTTTTTACAAAAAATATTTGTTCGAGATTCTATGGTCATATGTGTGCGTATTATTTTATTGGATAGAAAGAAACAACATCACAAATAGTGGCAAAAGAATTACCCCTCATCAAATAAAAACCAATGTCTTTGATTAAGACATATTCATATTTTTTTGGCCTTTTAATTTATATAGAATCTGAAAAGATATCACATATGTTGCGTTGCTCTTCACTTACCTAAAGATAGGTGATGCTCCCTTTACTACCGTTGTGGTCTTCTTTAAAAACTGTAGAAAAATATTTTTACAAGTATCAAGTATAAGCTTTAAAGCACAATTTCTGAGAATATCCAGCAATGTTTGGCACAGAAAAAAAAATATGTCAGAAAAAAGGTGTAAAGTACTTTTCCGGGGTAAACATGACCCAAAAACATCATTTTTGAGGTCAGTTTGACCGTATCTCTTACCGTACCCGAGTTACCGTATACCTGACCAAAAATTAGAAATTTCGTCAATTTTTATCAAATCTCAACAAATTTGGTATCATTGGAAAGCCCTTGACGAGCTGAGACCGAAAAATGTTCAATTAAACTAATTTGATCTAATTTTGTAATACTTTTGCTTCACAGAACGCCAAAAATCATGGCTTTCCATCGAAATGTGGCTGTAACTTTTTTTTTTCTCGCTATGAGTCTCGAGATCTTTACGGAATCGGATTCCCCTTGATTTTTTACCCCTAGGGGGAAGAATATCGAATTTTTCCTCCGGGGCAGGCGGATTTCACAGCACGCCAAAGAGCGGCAATTTCAAAATTCAAAAATGCAATTTTCGTTGTTTTAGCTCCAAATGACCCAGTTTTTTCTCGAAATGGTAGAAAAATATGTGGAAAAAATTATAAGAAACATTTTGGGTCAAAATATTCAAATTTGGGGTCGAGCCGTCACGTATAAGGGCAAATATCGTAAAAATGCGATACATTTGGAATAAATTCTCTCAAAAGCTTTTGGTGAAGCTATATTCACCCCAAATAATGTTTTTGACTTGATTAGGATGTTTTTCAACTATCTTGGTCATTTTGACATTTTTATCGACCATAATACAGGTTTTGCGTCCACATATTTAACACACAATTTTAGGTAAAAAATCGTGTTTTTCATCGTTATAAAAAATTAATTAAAAATCAATAATTAATGCGAATTACACTTCCAATGAGTTCATCTGGATGTGCTGTAACTTTTAAGACCATAATATACCCGGTCTATGACCTACTTTTGAAATCGCGACTCATCGTACTTGCATACTTTTACTAAAAACGGTCAATGACGATGTGACCTTGTAATATGCTTGTATTTAAGCGGATAGTCATGAAATGCACCAAATATCTCCTAGACATGTTGTTTTCTTCCCTAAGTGTACCAAAATTTTCGTATAATTAATTTTTGGACAAATAGTGATATCTCAAAAACGAAGCAAAAACGTTCTATAAATCGTTTAATACCGATAGCCCTTAAAAGATTAATAATAACAATTATAGGACACTCAGAGTAGAAAACAACATGTTCAGGACATATTGAGTGCATTTCATGACTATCCGCTTAAATACAAGCATATTACAAGGTCACATCGTCATTGACCGTTTTTAGTAAAAGTATGCAAGTTTGATGAGCCGCGATTTCAAAAGTAGGTCATAGACCGGGTATATTATGGTCTTAAAAGTTATAGCACATCCAGATGAACTCATTGTAAGTGTATTTCGCATTAATTATTGATTTTTAATTAATTTTTTATAACGATGAAAAACACGATTTTTTACCTAAAATTGTGTGTTAAATATGTGGACGCAAAACCTGTATTATGGTCGATAAAAATGTCAAAATAGTTGAGAAACATCCTAAAAAGTCAAAAATGTCATTTGGGGTGAATATAGCCTCACCAAAAGCTTTTGAGAGAATTTATTCCAAATATATCGCATTTTTATGACATTTGACCTTGTAGCTGACGGCATGACACCAAATTTAAAATTTTGACCCAAAACCTTTCCCATAATTTTTTCCACATATTTTTCTACCATTTCCAGAAAAAAGTAGGTCATTTGGATCTAAAACAACGAAAATCGCGTTTTTGAATTTTGAAATTGGCGCTCTTTGGCCTGCTGTGAAATCCGCCTGCCCCCCAAGAAAATTTCGATATCCTTCCCTCTAGGGGTAAAAAATCATGGGGAATCCGATTCTGGAAAGATCTCGTGTCTCACAATGAGAAAAAAAAATGTTACAGCCACATTTCGGTGGGGAACCATGAATTTTGGCGTTCTGAGGCCAATAATTATTATAAAAGTAGGTCAAGTCAGTTTAATTTTACTTTTTTCGCACTCAGCTCGTCAAGGGCTTTCCAATGGTACCAAATTTGTCGAGATTTTATCAAAATTGACGAAATTTCGAATTATGGGTCAGGTATACGGTAACTCGGTTACGGTAAGAGATACGGTAATTTTGACCTCAAAAATGGTGTTTTTGGGTCATGTTTACCCTAAAAATGCACTCTATACCTTATTTCTGACATATTTTTTTTTCTATGCCAAAATGAAGTAAGATTTCTTGACTTTGTCAAAAATTGTGCTTTAAATAACATGTTATTTGAGACATTAACGCAATTTAAGAAGAAAGATTTCTTCATTTTATTCATTACTGTAAAAAAAGATTACTTATAATAAAAAGATGTTGTCAATTTTTAATTTAAAAACTATTTAATATTGTTTTTTCTTGAATCTATTCGTAATTTGAATATAAAATAATTTAATACAAGGTGTCAAAAAAAAATTGGGATTTTTGTTTTTAAACGAAGGCAAGGGGCTGGGAAGTCCTAGGGTATGAGGGGATATAAAGTATGGTCCAAGACAATTTCGACCCTACAGTATCACTTCTCGAAAGTTTTCGTGTCGGGAGTTCTGATGCCGCCAAGTTAAAAAAGTACCGTTTTTGACCCTTTCGTAGATCCTCTTCTCCTCCAGTCCCAGTGCTGCTGGAGACTTGTCCTATTGGGGTTAAGTAGACCATAGATGGGTCTCGTCAATAGGCTACAGTATGACTTCCCCAGGTTTTCGCTTCGAGATACACAGCGATTTCAAAAAACCAATTTCCAAAAATTTTTGTTTTATAGCAACTTTGAGCAGCCGGTGTAGTCCAGAGAGGGAGTTTTATGGGGTAATAATTGTTTACAATAAACTTCAGACATAATGTGGTCGATTCCACTCCCAAACTTTGAATTCTGAGATATCGAATTTTTTTCGATAGCACAAAATAGCTATTACTGGTTAAGTAGCAGGCGATGACGTTAGACTCAAAATTTCAAATTGCGGTTTTTTGCTATAATATTGTAAATTATGCTATAAAAACACACATGAAATACTTTTTAAGCGTTCCTGACTCCATTAAAAGCGTTTAACATAGATATGATTTTCATCGTCTGCTACTTACATATAGCAATTATAGCTGCTTGGGAATCGAAATTCTCAGATTTCGCCCAAACTTTGCAGGAATGTCACAATATGTCTGAAGTTTATTGTAAACAATTATTACCCCATAAAACTCCCTCTCTGGACTACACCGGCTGCTCAAAGTTGCTATAAAACAAAAATTTTTGGAAATTGGTTTTTTGAAATCGCTGTGTATCTCGAAGCGAAAACCTGGGGAAGTCATACTGTAGCCTATTGACGAGACCCATCTATGGTCTACTTAACCCCAATAGGACAAGTCTCCAGCAGCACTGGGACTGGAGGAGAAGAGGATCTACGAAAGGGTCAAAAAACGGTACTTTTTTAACTTGGCGGCATCAGAACTCCCGACACGAAAACTTTCGAGAAGTGATACTGTAGGGTCGAAATTGTCTTGGACCATACTTTATATCCCCCCATACCCTAGGACTTCCCAGCCCCTTGCCTTCGTTTAAAAACAAAAATCCCAATTTTTTTTTGACACCTTGTAATTTTTTTGACATTATTTATAAAATTTATATCTAACTTAAAAAAAGTTTTAATAGTAAAAATAAATAAAATATTCAAAAAATTTTTCCTGATTTGATAATGAAAAAAAAGAAGGAATTTCTCTCTATGCAAGAAAAATTCAACTGAAACAAAGATTAAGTGAGTTTAGCCAATTGTACTAAAAAAACCTTGCACATCAACTATATCATATACACTAATAAAGCCCTTAGGAAAAAATTTACTCGATAATACATTCATTAATTATTTGATCAGATACAGGCATTTGCCTCCCATGAAACTCATAAGACTTTTTTGATCTTTTACTAATGCATGTCAATGTGATGGTGAAATAGTGGAAAATCAAAGATTTGACGGCACCTATAATTTGTTTCTGTATAAGGCCTTGTAGGATCTTTTAAAAAAATTTTTCATCTTGTATACTGATAATACCTTTATATCTTATCACGTGCCCCTTTTTAGAGGCGCGCACTTTCTTTTTGCATCAACCGATTTTAACAAATGTTACTGTTAAAAAATTACCAGTAAACCATTTTAGGCAATCCCTCCAGTTTTAAGGTTTTTGAACATGCTGATTTCAAATATCAACGTTACAGAAGGATATCATATCACCTAACATCAAAAAATGCAAATTCTAGGGCGACACCTACTTACTTTGAGGTAAATTAGGATTGATTACTTTTTTGAGATTGTTTGCATAACTTTTCTTTCGATATTTGGTTTTTCTTGTTGTCTTAAAAATTCAAATTAATTCTGTAAAAATTTATTGAAGGACTATCTTTAAGCTATTAAAATTACTTGTACAATTAATGCAAGTGATCGTTTTGTATTTGAAAGGAAAATGGTACTACTATAGATACTTGAATTTTTTTCTTTCTTTCAATTTTTGTTTTTCAGAATTTTCAAAGACTGTTAAAAAATTTGATAGAAAATTTTCGTTATCACTTTTTTGCTCAATAAAATTAGGATTTTTTCTGCTTTTGAGTCAAGCTTTGCTTTTCATTTACAAAAACGTTTATTTGAACAACATAGAAATCGTAAACTGATACACTGTGTAACTTCTGATAAATTTGGGAAAGATAAAAATATTGCATAGCACGCTTTAAGAATATCCATGAAGTTTTCTTCGAAGTCTTGCAACTTGAAATTTTTTGTAATCAATAGTACGAAGCATATCAGGATGAAAAATATCTGGAGGAAAATAGGTCATTCCATTATCTTTTATAATTTGATCATAAATTGCTTCAATTCTTCTTTGATAGTTCATAGACATTTTAAATGAATCAAAGTTAACAAGGAGTTGCAGTGTTTTTGTATTCTAAAATTTATTTTTATAAAGTAATATTTATTAAAAAACATGATTCATTAAACCTTTAAACTTTCAAAAAAAGCTTCAATTTCAAAAGTTTCAGGAACTTTGTTAATAGATAAAGAAGTTAATTTTGAAAGCGCCTCAATTTCTTGTAACATTATCGGAGTAAAAGATGGAATGAAGTTGCTGAAAAATAGATTAAATGAAATGGGTTATTTGATTCAATGATTTAAATTTAATTATACCAGCTCAGTGGTTTAGTGGAATGGACGTTTGTCCTGGAGATCCCAGGTTCAAGTCCTATGCGGGGCTATCACTCATTAAATAACATAAATGGTTGGGTAATAGCGGTGGTTTCTGAGGTTAAAACGAATTCCCATGTGTGACACCCCAGGTTAAAAGTGAGCCCCTCCTTAGAATGCTTGTAAAGTCGACTCACAAGGGACCGTTCTGACATGACACCCGGGGATTTCTTGGCGGGAATGGATAGCTTATAGCAAGGGATGAAAAACCCCCAAGGGTTTTTTTCCCGTTCGCCATTTCAGGATTTTAGTAGCATTTTGCTTTTACACAGTAAGTAGCAGGCGATGAACGTCTAAGTATACGAATTACGTTTGTATTTATTTTGGATGGTTAAATATGGCAAAACATAATATTTCATAAATAATTAATCATATTCCATGCATTTACAACCGTCAAAAACCGCCACAAACGTAATTTTATAACTAAGACGTTCATCGCTTGCTACTTACTGTGTAAAAGCAAAATGCTACTAAAATCCTGAAATGGTGAACGGGAAAAAAACCCTTGGGGGTTTTTCATCCCGTGCTATAAGCTATCCATTCCCGCCATCACCTAAGAAATCCCCGGATGTCATGTCAGAACGGTCCCTTGTCAGGGGTATCGCATAAGATGTTAGGACTATGTGGAAAAATCCCGACATCAGATTTATACAGGCACTTAATTTTTAAAATAATAAAAAAACTTACAACCAAAAATCTTGAATATTTGGCATTACTTGAATAATTTGTATGATTGAAAAATCCTCTCCATTTGTTGTGACTATTTTAACGTTGTCAATTTCACAAAATGTCGTTGAAGAAGTAATTAACAAAAATTCTTGTACAGACAAATTAACATTTCCAAGTTTCACTATAAATGCGTTGCATATCAATCGAGAAGAAATCAGTAATGAATGTAATTCCATTGGTGAATTTTTAGAATAAAAACAGAACGAATTTTTTATTATTTTTTTATATGGGATTGAATCCGAATCTATTCTAGCAGATTTACTTTTACATGGATATTCTATTTTACCATTGATTTTGTCAACGAATCCCAGGCAAATTTGAAAACAACAATTGGAATGCCAAAGACAATGAAAAAAAATATTTTGATTATTTTCAATAAAATATTTGCAACTTTTTAAGAGCTTTTTATCGGTTTTTGGATTTGAAACATTTTTAGAAATATACAAAACATATGTTTTTGGAAGAGAAAAATGTTGCAAAATTCCGCTTGAAAATTTTGGGAATTCAAGAATCTCATTTTCTATGAATGACGAGCCAAGTGGAACATTTGTTTCTGGTGTAGATTCATACCATTGTCGACATAATTTGATAAAACCGTAGCGTTTTAAAATAAATAAAAGAATAACAGTTATTAAAATTACAACAACAAAAATAGTAATGACCATTTTTTTTATATTTTAAACTCTAAAATTTAAAGAGTGAACAATTTTTTTGAGTGATGTGAAAAAACACTAAAGAAAAATTTTTTCACTGCTAAGCGGTTTTGCTGTTTTTAACATATCTCTTTAAAGAAAGTACTATGTGAAAAATCTTTAAGGACACAAATGGGTAATTCTTCAGTTTCATTTTTCATTCACAAAAGTAACCCTTCGTTTACAATGAATGCTTACACCTCTGACCTCTCTTTTGATATTGCTCTTTTTTTATTCAATTTCTTTTTTCATTTTATTTATTTTTATAAATTGTTTTTTTGATTATGTTTAATTCATTGCTTTCATTCAAGACTATGATAATGCAATTACAAAAACTCAGCACACTCTGATGAGGAACTTAACTGCAGACAAAATTATGTTGGTTTGTTTTGCTGGCTATTTTTCTATCCCTTACACAACAAACCACATCATATACTACACAAATGTTCAAGCAAGAGGCCCTGATGATTATTGATTCTTCTTTTTTTTTTGAACGACAAACAATTTTGTTATAAAGAATTTTAAAATTTTTTTTAGTTAACAGAAACATTGAAAATTAAGTTTACAAAAAAAAATTAGATATGCTTTAAATATGTTCTGTAAAATTTTACTATTGGAACCTTGAGATACGACATTCTCATGAATTTTGTTACCTTCAAACTTACAGACTTTTAAGCGTTTAAAAAATTATTTACTAACATTGCAAAGATTATTAAGATAAATCACAAATCAATTAAAAAAAGCAAATTTATGGTATTGCATACCCGTACTTACAACGCCGATACAATTCAGGTAATGTGACTGAGCATCGCAATTTCAGGTAATGCGAGGACAATTCAGGCTCAAATAAGGTAAAACCTGAGCATGCTTAAATCAGGTAAAATTCAGGTTACCTGAATTTTTCAGTTTATTGATTGAACGTTTTTTTCTTCTTGTTTTTAACATTGAAAAACATTCAATAGAAAAACACTTTATCTTTTTGCTCTTCTTTCTTGATATATTTTTTTAAAAAATTTAATTTTAAAACAGTTAAAAAGTGCTTACTTTTTTTTATTACTCTGGAGTTACAGCTTTTTGCTTTGACTGTAATACTTTTGCATTTTTAATCATTTTTTCAGCAGTATCTAATGTAAGTGTTTTTTTAACAACTATGCCCACTTAATCGTCCCTTTTCAGCAATGCAATATGTAAGTTTACTGTTTTTTGCAGTTAATATTAATCTTACCTTTTCAGTTTAAAAATGTAAGTTTCCCTTTTTATAATATCCAAAGTCTCTCAGTCAAAGTAAAAACCTGTAATTTAATAGTAATTGTAGTAAAATGCTTGCGTATTTATAAGCATTTTACTAAAAGTGAGCAAAAAGATAAACTGGTTTGGGAAAATTTGCAAAAAATTCTAAATGGCAAAAAAGGCAACAACAATGAAGCAAAAATGCAATCTATCAGCATAAAATAATAAATTAGCAATTTTTGTGTAAAAAGTAATAAACAGTAACAAAAAAATCAATAAAATAAAAAAATTATTGATCGATTACTGCTAAAAGAATTTTAACCTTTTTTGGACAAATCAGGTAGAAATCTTGGACAAACGGAACAAATCAGGTTACCTGGCTAACGTAAGTTTAAAAACGAACTGTACCTGATTTCTACCTGAATTGTCTTGGCGTTGTAAGTACGGGTAGATAGCAAAATGATATTTAAAGATTTTCTTGCGGAAGTACAAGCTAACATGCAACGTCAAATGGCAGAAGAATTTCAATCTCAAAATCCACAACTTCTTGATACTGTTTTTGAAATTGAAGGAAAAGTATGTTTTAACAGTTTTCGTGCTTCTTTCGTTTCAAATTGCCTATTTTAGAAGTTGTATGCTCATAAACTGCTATTATCGGCTGCATCACCAACTTTCAAAACTATGCTTTCGGATCGATGGAATACAAATAAGAATGAAGCAATTGCTATCAATGGATATGGACACGACGACTTCAAAGAATTATTATCTTTTATTTATTCTGGCAAATCTTCACTTACTGATGCAAATATTTCTACAATGCTTGATATGGCAGAATTTTATCAAATTAATCACCTCAAAAAACTTTGTGATCATTACTTATCAAAATCAGATATTAGCAATGTTTTTCAATTAATTGATATTTCAAGCAAATACTCTCTGACTCAAACAAAAGAATCAATACGTGTTCATTTTATTTTCAATTCCTCAAAAATTGTCGAAAATCAAGGATTCTTGGAAGCTGATAAAACAATGATGGAAGAAATTGTAACATATGCTTCAAAAAGTTATGTCAAAAGAGAAGAACTTTTTCAAGCTGTAAGTTTTTTTAAGCGCTTTTGATAAGTTTTAATTTGACAATTACAGGTATATCAATGGGCAGAGTATCAAGCTACCAAGAAAGAAGGAACATTAGCTGAAGAAAATTTTACAAAGGATGATGTAATCAAAGCTGAAATAGCCCCATTTTTACCGTATATTGAATATAAAAAGATGAAATTGGATTTTTTGAATACATTTGTTGGTAAGTTTTTTGGTGCCATTTTTTTCTATAGTTAAACAGTATTTTTTTAGTTCAAAGAGGGTTCATATTTTCTGATGATGAATTGGCTGATATTTTTAATAACGCTATACCGGAACCTGTAATTTCTGATTCACTTCGACAAGAAATCTATGGACCGCCTAATGATACCTCACCTAGAAGAGCACGTTCTGCATACATGATTTGGCTAGCTGAAAATCGTGCACGTATAACTAAACCTGATATGGGGGTAACAGATTTTACCAGAGCAGCTGGAATTGAATGGTTTCAACTTCAAGATAAAATTATATGGGAGCAGCTTGCTGCAGATGATAAAAAACGTTATGAAAGAGAAATATCTGAATGCAGAAGACACTGAACGCTTTCAACTTTGATCTCTCTCGTTATTACTCCTTTTTTTTATACAATTTCTCTTTGATTGTTTTTTTATGGAATTGTATTTGGTTTTTATGAATATAGCGCTTGAAACTCTTTTTATAAACTGTTGGTGGTTGGAGATGTTTGATGTATCAATTGCATAACTCCGTTTTGGCAATGTTATAATTTATTTTCATTATTATATTTATTATATTTGTTTGTATATTTTAATTAAAAGAGGCATCATTTTTTCTTACGGTAAATTGAGTGATATCTTGATTAATGCAAAACCAGAAGTTAAAGCTACTGTTTCTTTTGACCTTTTCGAAAATAGTTGTTTTTGTTAGAGTAACAAAATCTTGGTTTATCAGTTGTTGACTATCTTCCACATAATTCTGTTGATGCTAAATTTATTAAAGCAATTAATCGATCAAAAGAATATAATAATTTTTTAAATTCATAGAATACACCTGGATCACGACCTCGAAAACCATATGAACCATGCTTATTAGAACGTCGAAAAGGTGTTGAATATTATTTGGTTTATCTTCCAGATGGTTCAATTTGTGTTAAACCACATCATTTGACATATGCTGGTGAATATTTTATTACTGAAATGACTGCTAAAACCCCATATTTATAGATATTTCAAGCAAATACTCTCTGACTCAAACAAAGGAATCAATACGTATTTATTTTATCTTGAATTGCTCAAAAGTTATTGAAAGTAATGAATTTTTGGATGCTGATAAGGCAATAATTGAAGAAATCGCATCATATGCTTCAAAAAGTTTTGTTAAACGAGAAGAACTTTTTCAAGCTGTAATGTATTTTTAAGTGATTTGTTATAGATGATTTTTTGATAATTACAGGTATATCGATGGGCAGAACATCAAGCTACCAAGCAACAAGAACAATCAAGTAATGAAATTTTTAATTTAAATGTTGCAATCAAAGCTGAAATTGCACCATTTTTATCGTCTATTGAATTTAAAAAGATGCAATTGGATTTTTTAAATACATTTGTTGGCATGTTTTTAAAGGGATGTTTTTATAATTTACTTTAAATTTTAGTTCAAAGAGGCTTCTTTTTTTCTGATGATGAGCTAACTGATATTTTAAATAATGCTATACCGGAACCTGTAATTTCTGATTCACTTCGACATATAATCTACGGACCGTCTGATGGTACCTCACCTAGAAGACAGCATTCTGCATACATGTTTTGGCTATCTGAAAATTGTGCTCGTTTAAGGAAACTTGGAATGAGTTTTACCAGAGCAGCTGGAATCGAATGGGATCAACTTCAAGATAAAACTATGTGGGAACAGCTAGCTGCTGACGATAAAAAACGTTATGAAAGAGAAATGGCTGAATATATGAAACAGTGAATGCCACCAATTAGAAAATTGCTTTTTTCTTTTATTCATTGTTTATACATTGCATTTGTTACTTTTATGAATAAATTTTGTAGTTCTGAATACTGTTTTCTAAATATTATTAATTAATTTTTAAAAAAAGAAGAAAGTATGTGATAAACAACTTCTTCGAAGGAGAAAGAATGCTTTACACATGTTGGAAATAAATAAAAGCGATTTTTTGTAAGAATCGAACTTTTTTGCTATTTTTTCGGATTTCAAAAAAACTTTTTTTCAAGTTTGAAGACTAATTCCTTGCCTATATACCAAATCGAGGTCGTAGATCACGATTTTGAAGTCCGTTTCGGTCTCCGGTGCAGCTGCACCGAGATACAGCACCCCTTGCTCCGGAGGCTGCCAAAAATGACTAGCTTTATAAAATGCCACATATGGCATATCAACGGGTTCGTCTCAACCTACTGAGTCATAGTATAGAAGAAATAATCGTTAAAAGTTATTTTGACCTCAAGTTATTGGTCATCAAAGTTGGTGCAATGTAGTTTTTTGGCGTTTTGAGCCCAATGCCAAAAAACGTGCATGGTTTTTTATTGTTTCATTGGATTCCCCATATGATTCTACATACATCTGGAAAAAAAAATTTCAAAAAGCCGGGGGGTCTGATGGTTTTTTAGCCCATTTTCTATAAAAACCTTTATCTCCAGCATCATGTTGGAGGCAGAACTCACGTTATATGCAAGATATCGGCCTAATTTGAACTGTATTATGAAATACTATGATATTAGAGTGCCCTGGGTGATTTTGGGCATTTTTGGATATCAGAAAGCTATATGGGAGCTATATGAAATCTCAAAAATTAGCAACATGAGTGCTTTTGACAAAATGGCTTAAAATGACGCTTTCTGTTAAAGAATGACTGTGGAATGGCTTGAATAATTTAAAATACATACAAAATTACTATATTAAAGCATTTAATGTCATATATGGAGGATTTTTAGGTCCTGGGGATATGCGCATTTTAAGCAAATTTTAGGGTCTTTCCAGTATATTACCAAATGATGGAAAATTACAGATATAGATATTTTGAGACTTTTAGGATGAAAATCAACGTATTTTTGATGATTTCAAGCAGTTTTGAGCTATATAAAGTATGAGCTGTAATACAATCACAGTTAACACATTGTACACTTGATTATACTCAGACAACCTAAAGTGACACTTCAAATGGTTAAAAATTGCTTAAAATCATCAAAAATACGTTGGATTCCATAATAAAAGTCTCAAAATGTCGATATCTTCCATTTCACGTCATTTCGTAATATACTGGAAATACCCTAAAATTTGCTTAAAATGCGCATATCCCCAGGACCTAAAAATCCTCCATATATGACATTAAATGCTCTAATATAGTAATTTTGTATGTATTTTAAATTATTCAAGCCATTTCGCAGTCATTCTTAAACAAAAACCGTCATTTTGAGCCATTTTGCTAAAAGCGCCCATGTTGCTAATTTCTGAGATTTCATCTGGACGCCATATTGCCCGTTGATATCCAAAAATGCCCAAAATCACCCACGACACTCTAATATCATAGTATTACATAATGCTTTTTACCGTAGGTCAACATCTTGCATATAACGTGAGTTTTGCCTCCGAGATGATGCTGGAGATAGAGGTTTTTATAGAAAATGGGCTGAAAAACCATCAGACCCCCCGGATTTTTGTAATTTTTTGTTTGGAATATATGTAGTATCGAATGGGGAATCCAATGAAACAATAAAAAACCATGCACGTTTTTTGGCATTGGGCTCAAAACGCCAAAAAACTACATTGCACCAACTTTGATGACCAATAACTTGAGGTCAAAATAACTTTTAACGATTATTTCTTTTATATTATGACTCAGTAGGTTAAGACGAACCTGTTGATATGCCATATGTGGCATTTTATAAAGCCAGTCATTTTTGGCAGCCTCTGGAGCAAGAGATGTCGTATCTCGGTGCAGCTGCACCGGAGAGTAAAACCGACTTCAAATTCGTGATCTACGACCTCGATTTGGTATATAGGCAAGGAATTAGCCTTCATATTTGAAAAAATTTTTTTTTGAAATCCGAAGTGAAGTCCGTTTCTTACAAAAAATCGCTTATAAAAGAGTAAAAAGAACATCCAAATGGCAATAATGAGAGAATTCTATGATAGTTTGACAGCAATAACCGCCATGATGTAATAGAGATAAAACAAAATGTTAGTATTACAAGAGCTCTTAAAACTTTTTTTATTTTGTTGCATTCTGATATTGCAAAATTATCGACATCAATAATGTTCTGAACAAAAAATATATCTCATTTAATTGAAGACATTATCTACAACTAACAATATGTCCGCTGGGTTCGGTTGTACATTTTACCTTTGCACACCAACCACATCTAATTCACACATACAAAAAAAGCCTATTCTTCAAGGAACTAATTCTTATCTTCTAACTCATCAAAAAATAAAATAATATTCTTTCAAAAAAATTAGTTTGTTTTGCTTCTCTGTGGTTTATTGATCCATAGTATATAGCTATAGCCATGAACTTTTATTTGGTATTGGGCTGTTACTACTTTCACTAAATAAGAGGGACAAAAATATCTATATTTTTTTCCGAGAGCCATAAAAATTTTTGGTTAAGAATTTATTTTTTATAGAACATTTTCATCAAATTTTTTCCTCCTACTGCAGATAATAAAAGATAGAAAAATGATTTCCAAAGATTTTCTCGCTGAAGTACAATCTAACATGCAAAGACAAATGACAGAAGAATTTCAAACTCAAAATCCACAACTTCTTGATACAGTTTTTGAAATTGAAGGAAAAGTAAGTTTAAACATTTTTTCTTGCTTGTTTTGTTTCAAATTGCCTATTTTAGAAGTTGCATACTCATAGACTGTTATTATCAGCTGCATCTGCAACTTTCAAAACAATGTTATCTGATCGATGGAATACAAACAAGAATGAAGCAATTGCTATCAAAGGATATGGATATGATAATTTTAAAGAATTATTATCTTTTATTTATTTTGGTGAATGTAATATTACTGATGGCAATATTTTTACAATGATAGATATGGCAGAATTTTATCAAATTGATCATCTCAAAAAACTATGTGATAAATATTTATCAAAAATGAAAATTGATTCAAGCAATATTTTTGATTTAATGGATATCTCAAGCAAATACTCTTTAACACAAACAAAAGAATCAATACGTGTTCATTTTATTTTGAATTTTACAAAAGTTATTGAAAGCAATGAATTTTTGGAAGCTGATAAAAAAATGATGGAAGAAATTGTAACATGTGCTTCAAAAAGTTATGTCAAACGAGAAGAACTTTTTCAAGCTGTAAGCTATATTTGTTGATTGATAAAAATGACTTTTTAACAATTTTAGGTTTATAAATGGGCAGAATATCAAGCTACAATAAAAAATAAACAATCAAATGATAAAACGTTTAATTTAAATGATGCAATCAAAGCTGAAACTGCACCGTTTTTATCGTATATTGAATTTAAGAAAATGCAACTGGATTTTTTAAATACTTTTGTTGGTAAGTTTTTTTGGTGCTATTTTTTATATACTTTAATAGTATTTTTTAGTTAAAAGAAGCTTCATTTTTTCTGATCATGAGCTAACAGATATTTTGACCAACGCTAAACCTCAACCTCCAGTTTCTGATTCCCTTAAACAAGCAATTTATGGTTCAATTCCATCTTATTCTAATAAAAATAGTCCACCAAGAAGACCATATTCTGTATATATGTTTTGGCTAGCTGAAAGTCGTGCACGTTTAACTAAACCTGGAATGGTAAAAATTTTAACATTCGTTTTGATTATCTTTTAAATCTATTTTATTTTTCAGTATGTTACCGATGTTACTAAAGCAGCTGGAATTGAATGGGGTCAACTTCAGGATAAAGCAATATGGGAACAGCTTGCTGCAGACGATAAAAAACGTTATGAAAGAGAAATGTTTGAGTACAGTAATTTACTGACAGTAAACAATGAATTTTTTTAAATCTCATTTCTTTCCATGATTCTCTTTTTTTTATTCAAATTCGTTCAACCTTTTTTTTTTTTTATGAATAAATTATATCACTGGAAATACTGTATTCTAATTATACTAAATATTCTTTTCCTCCAGTATTCTATCGCAAAGTGATTAACGGTGCCACGAACAAATTTCTCACAGTTTTTTTTACAGTTTTATATTTATCACTTTCACAACATTTCATATCTCCGAGAAGTAAAAAAATTTATTTTGAATATATTTTTTTTAACAAAAAAAATAAGAAATCTTTTATACAAAATGGAATTTTTTAAATCGTTGTCAACAATAGTTTTGGTTTTTTAATGTGACGACATTTCTGATCGTCACATTAAAAATTAGTGATTGCAAAAGCAGCAAGAATTCAGTAATGATGAATTTAAGCGGAATTTTTTGCTGACTATTTTATTTAAAAATAACACCGTTTTGGCAAACTATAGATTTGTTGCCAAGCTTTTGCAACCCTTTTTTTGGGTTATCTTTTTTTGTACATGTATCTTTGCTGCTTGTTTGAAAGATTTAATAAATGTTTATAAACGGATATGTTTTACAGAGATGAGATATCCTTCCTTGCTTTTCACTGTTGTTGTCTTTTACTTGCATCAACTTTTTATTTATTTTTTTTAGATTTCAATCATTTTTTTGCTGATAAAAATTAAAGAAAAAAATGATTTCCACCGATTATCTTGCTGAACTTCAACAAAAAATGGCAGAGGATTTTCAATCTCAAAATTCTGAGCTATTTGATACTGTTTTTGAAGTAGAAGGAAAAGTAGTTACTTTTTTGCTACGACATTTATTAATTATCCATTTTTAGAAGCTTTATGCTCATAAATATCGTTTATCAGCTGCATCAAAACCATTCAAAGCTATGTTATCTGGTCAAAAAGCTTTTAAAGGAAAAACTATCAAAATTAAGAATTATGGATATGATGATTTCAAGGAATTTCTTTCTTTTTTTTATTCTGGTCAGTGTAATCTTAATGATACCAATATTTCAACTATGCTCAAGCTAGCACAAGCATATCAGATTAATCACCTCAAAAAACTTTGTGATGAATATTCAGCAAAAGCAAAGCCAGATGTAAGTAATGAATTGGAATCAATGAAAGTTTCAAGCAAGTATTCAATGAAAGAAATTAGAGAATCAATTCACACTTTTATTGTTGAAGATTTTAAAGCAACTGTTGGAAGTGATGCATTTTTGAAAGCTGATAAAAAAGCTATTATTGAAATTATTAAATCAAATGATTTTGTTACATCAGAAGAACTTTTTCAAGCTGTAAGTTTGTTTCTGGCATTGATTAAATTGTTTGTTATCACTCATATAAGTTGTGCAGGCCCTAGCACCTACTGATCCTTAATGCGATACCCGTGAATCGGCTTTACAAACATTCTAAGAAGGAGCTCACTTCTAGCTTGGATGTCATCCATGGAATTAGTTTTAACATCGGATCCACCGAGCACCCAACCACTTATCTTTTTTAGTGTTAGTCCCGCGCGGGACTTGAACCTGGGATCATCAGGTCGAACATCTGACGCGCTAACCACCCGACCACATGAGCTAATAATACTTTTACCTTTTTTAGGTTTATCGCTGGTGTGAATATCGTGCTATCGAAAAGCAATCAAATAATTTGAATGATTCTATTAAAGCTGAAATCTCTCCATTTTTACTGTATTTTCGATTTAAAGCTATGGGTTTAAATTTTTTACATACATTTGTTGGTATGTTTTCGATTACACTTATTATTATGTTCTCTACCGTATCTTTCAGTTAAAAGAGGCTTCATTTTTTCATATGATGAATTGAGTGATATCTTGGTTAATGCTCGACCAGAAGTTAAAAGTACGTTGATTACTGTATTTTGCATCTCCCTTAGCTTTAATTTAATTGTTTTTTTAGTTAGAGTAACAAATCCCCATGGACCTTCAGTTATTGGATATCTTCCACAAGATTCTGATGCCGTTAAATATATTAAAGCTATCAGAAATCCTCGATCAGAAACATATTGTCATATGTATATCTGGTGGGATACTCCTGGATCACCACCTCGTGAACCATTTGCTCCATGTCCATTAGAACGACGAAAAGGTGTTGAATGGTATTTAGTTTATCTTCCTGATGGATCTATTTGTGTGAAACATCAAACGATGACATATACTGGTGAATACTTTATTGCTGAAATGACTGCTGATTCACCTTATTTTGACTGCTCAAAAAATTCTATCATTGAAATTGTCTAAATTTTTATTGTTGTGTTTTCTTTGTTTGTGTTAAAAATTTTTTTATATTATACATGTACTAGAATTAAAGCGGGCCTTCGGCCCGCCTGCTCCTTTTTTTGCTTTTCCTCATGTTTTATTTTATCTACGAATAATTCATTTATTTTGTATTTGATTTGCTGAATCTTTAACGATTTCTCATAAATCTTTGCAATAATTTATTAAATGCTACAATAAAAGTACATTAAAATTTTACACACATAATATATAAAAAAAAGATTATTATATAAATAATTATTCGTCAACATCTTCTTGAACTGGAGGCATTCCATTTTCATCACCAAATAATGCTTCAAAATCATCTTCTGAACCATCACCATCAAGCAGATCATCAACAGGAGGAACGGGAGCATCACGTGCAGCAGTGGTAGCATGATGAACAGCCATACCGTCTAAATATTGCATATGTAAAAGGAAAGAAAAAAAGAAAACAACATACCATCCAAAGTGATATTTCTACCTACAGTCCAAGTTTCATTTTCCATAAATTCATGACCATGATTTTTTTGAAAAATAACTTCCATAATTCCACCACTTGTATCACGAAGTAAAATAACATTATCTTCAGGAATACTATCAACTATTCCACGAATTTGAACATGTGGAAGAGCTGCAGTTATTAAAGCAAAATCTTCAACAACACCTTGAGTTAAACTTTGAATTACTTCAACAGTTGTATTAGACCAAACAAATAATTCAATATCAAGTTCAGATTGGCTTAAACTATAGCTGCCAGACAAACGACGTCCATCATGTTTTTTCCAAAGCTTAGCAATCTTGATTATATCTCCATTATTGATATCTGCAAGAATAGGAAGTTCATTTGCCCAGCATTTGATAGAAAAGGTTCGAAGTTGATTTGAGCCAGATTCAGATTTAACTGCACATGTTAAAAATTTGTATTTGCTAGTTTCAGAGATGCGAGTAACTTGAACAGTGATGGCAATAACACTATAAATAAATCGGCTTACAAAAAGTTGTAAACGTAAAAAAAATTAACTTACTGACGGCGAACATTTTTTCTAATTGATAGAACATCACCAACAGTTGAAAGTTCATCCATGTTGAAGAAACCAAAATTAAGAAACGTTGGCGAAAAAGTTGTTTTTTGCAAGAAATGAAGAGAATTTATGAAAATTTGCTTCTTTTATCCATTTTATGAGGTTGCATGCTTCTTTTTTCGCTGCGATAGTACAAAAAATTTGCATGACAGCAAAGGTTGTTGTTATTTCTAAATACTTGAAGTTTAAAAAGTAAAAAGGAAGTTGACTTACCTTGATGTTTCAATATATAAACTTTAAGCGCTGAAGAACGTTTTATTCGTGAACATGCAACATATAGCTGGCCATGACTAAAGACATCTTTTCTCAAATCCAAACCAACTTTTTTTAAACTTTGACCTTGAAAAGCAATTTTAACTGGAAATTGTCTTCTTGCTAAAGTGAATGGATAATTTTCTTCGTTATAAAGAAGAATACGATGGATAAAAACAACTTCTCCTTTTTATCGCCTGTCAAAATTTTACATTGTAAACTATTATTTAATTTAAAGATCCTAAAAAAATTTTTTAAATAGGATCCTGTATATCCTTCATGTATGGTTCAATACAGCAGCTATCACTATACCCAACAGCCTTTGAAACTTCCAAATTGTATGTGTAGTTTTCGAGTTATATTCATTCAAAGTTGAAAAAATTGGGTCTTAAAAAAGTCATAACTAAATACTGTGACGGCCAAATTTAAAAATTTTTGCATATTTCGAATCAGCATAACATTCTGCATCGAATGATATATAAAAAAGCCAAAAAATTTTGGACGTCAGGATCTCGGATCCTGTGGGTGCTAGGATCCTAAAACCAAAAAAATCGGATTCTCCATAGCCGATTACATACCCCCATGTTCATAGAGCTTTTACAAAAAAAAATTTTTTCCAGAGCAAAAATGGCTAAAAAGATCTTACAATAATACCTAACATATCATAGTTAAAAAAATATTTGCAATAGCTATTAATATATTATAGCAATTTTAGCAATTTTAGCAGAAGCAAAAAAAGGCACTGCAATCATTTTTTTTGTAGAATGATTGTCTTGCCATCTTTTGCATTCTTTTTTCAACATTCATTTTCATTTCCATTGACATTTCTTTATTCCCCGACAAATTTGCATTAACTTTTTCATTCTCCGCTTGGATCTCACTTTTAAAGCCCCTAAAGTCTATCATATCGCTGCCTCCGGACTTAGCAACCAACATTTTTATTATTGCCATAATTTTATCTTTCTATTTATACCAAACATGCCCAAGTTTTTTTGAGATGTAACAGGTTTTAGCGAAAAACGTAGAAACTAACGCTCTCGATTAGTAGGGAGGACAAGGGTCGAACCCGCTAAAGCCGGAGCTCACCTTGTTAACATTTTAATCTAAACTTTCTCATATATTTTTGTTATATTAAAATTTATAAGTTTAATTTAAATTTAAACCTTATTTATTGTTATTGACACATATACAAAATTATGTTTGGAAAAAACATACAATAAAGAAATTAATTACAAAAAATTAATTACATAAATAAAAAAAATTAGTTATAAATAAATCACTTTTCGGTGGAATAATAATTAAAAAAACATATGATTAAATTATAAAAAACATATACTACTACTACAAAAATAAATATTTTATATATAACATATTTCTTCTCATCCAGATTTTGGTAATTTTGATGGAACATTGTTTTCATTAAAATCTGACTTTCTCTTGACTGCCTTTGAAGCCACAGTAGTTTGAGCAATAGATAAACTTTCAACGCCTTTTTTTTTCATAAAATTGGATGATTCTTGAATTACGATATATGGTGGATTTGCTATAAATGAATGATATATGTTAAATTAAACATTTTTGAATAAAATAAATACCTTTTTCAACCAATAAACCTTTAACAATAACAGGATCACCCTTCTTAAGATCATAAATACCATCACAATTGAATCGAATTTCCAAGGAGACACGACCATCTGTTACGCTACATAAACGAATTGAATTTGTACCATTTTCTTCAAAAATTGAAGGTTGGCTACGAAGGTAGGCATCTGATAGTTCTAAAAAATAAAATATTAATTTTTTTTATTTATTTATGTAGAAAAACATACCAACATATCCATCATATTGACATACTTCTTCAAGTTTACAAAGTTGATATTGACGTTCAGCAGGAAGAATAAGATCCATTTGATTAATCCATGTAATTAATGTATTTGATTGAAAATTACATTGAATACCAACTGTAGCTGATTTTTCATACTTGATATCAAATGGCTTTATATAAATGTTTTCAATTAAGCATTTAACACCAGGCTTGATTTTATCTTGATGCTTCTTAATATTTTCTTCCCAAACAATAAAAGAGATAATATCATCCATTGTTTTTAAAGTACCTTTCATGTAAGTTTTTCCAGTGGCAGTTGTTGAAGGAGATTTTACATTGATAAATGAAGCAACCAATTGACTAAATTAAAACATAAAATATTTAATATATAAAAATATTTTAATAAAACATACACATTCTTATCGTATGGAATAATATTAGATACTTCTTCTTTGGATGAAAGTTCAAGAGATGTTAGTTCTTCATCATATATTGTTCCTTCAGCCATGTTTTTGATAGACGATGGTGATGATTGATCAATTCGAATTTGAACCAAATTCTGCAAATTCATTATTCGATTAATAATAGAAAAAATTTTAAAATAAATATGAAAGAATGAAGAAAATGACACAATTTTTTTGTCTCTCCTTCCTTTTATCCATTTTTGAAGGTAAATCCAAAACAAAAATCTCATCACGAACACATTTATCTTTGACTTTTTATCAAATTTTCCTTTTTCGGTTTTTTTTCCCTCTTACCGTGTTTACAGTATTTGTGCTTAACCTTATATCTCTTTTATTAATAACTAAATTTTAGGAAGATATACATAAATTGATGCTCCGTAGGGATCTTGTTCGCTTTGTTTTTTCGATGAAAAGAAATCTTTTTTACTTCTAATTGTTATATTTCTAATTGTAATTGTTTTTTTAATTATTGATAACCTTTTGTTGTTATATGTTAGCAAAATAAAATTTAAAATCTTAAGTAATATGTGTATTTTGATATTTTTGTCTAAAGTTGTTAATCTTTAAACTCATATTTGTTATGTTCCATATTATTAATGTTTATTTTTTCATGGATTATCAAATATTGATGATGATTTATTGTTTATTTATTATTATATGTAAGACCTTAGTGGTGCTCTGATTGGGGATTGATCCACTAAGGCATTTTTCCGTCGAGCTCCCGACGATTGTAAATCGAGCATGCTGCTGGGCGCGACTCATCCCAGGATAAAAAAATAGGCCTTTCCGATCCGTCGACACCACGACGTTAAATATGGATGCTGGAAGGCATCCCAGGTTAAAAAAGAGCCTATATAAGGAGACAATAAACATAAAATGACTTCATTTTATCCTTTTCTTTTATATCTCTCTTCTTCTTTTATTCTATTTTTGTTGCATTATTATACAGTAATCTTATATCACTTCTTGTAAAAATCTATAATTTGGATCTTCTATTTTGCTTATCCTTTCTTTTATCTGTTTTTTTTTTCATTTATTTTCACATTTGTTATCAAACTTCATATAGGATACTGTAGATGTGTTTTACTTTTAAATTATTTTCTGCCCAATTCTAAAAGCTTTTTGTAACCAATATTAGCAGTAGTTGTTTTGTTTTCAGGTGTTACAACCTTTAAACCTTCAAATGAGCGTACCCGACTAAAAGCAACATAAAGTTGACCATGAGAGAAACATTCATGTTTTAGAACTACTCCAACTTTATCCATAGTTTGTCCTTGGCTTTTATTGATTGTCATGCAAAAACCTAATTTAACTGGAAATTGATGTCGAGTAACATCAACAACACCATGTTTAGCAGTAAGACTAATTCTTGGAATAAGGATTTCATTGCTAAGTGTTCCATCAATATTAATTTTTTTTACAACTAAATTATGTTTTAATAGATTTGTAACTACTAATCGAGTACCATTGCATAAGCCATCTTCGATGGACAAATTTCTAATTAGCATTACAACTGCATTTTTACGAAGTCTTAATCTATAACTTGGAAGCCCTTTAATATTTTTTGTTTTATAATTTTGATGGATTTCCCCTACACTTTGTAGCATTTCATCTCCATAATGATACACATCTTGTGCATGATAAGCGACTTCAGTATCTTCATCTAAGAGATCTAAAACTTGTTCATTTAATACATCTACATCTTCATTCCAAGTTGCAAGAATAGCTCTCTTCATTACTGTAGCTGGATTATAGTTTTCCATAACATCACCAAATATTTCATCTACGATATCCCCTTTGCTTCTGCATTCTTCTGGAATTTCAATTTCAGTTGGATTTTCACCCCAAGTACCATCTCCTACTTCAACTAACCACTTTTTAAATTCATTTTCATGTGGTAGCGCTCTTTTATTTTCTGTTAGTTTAAATTTTTGGAAATGTTTCCACAAATGAGAACAACAAACTGATGTTCCGATAATTTCTTCTACAGTACCGTTTTCAATAATTGGTGCACATTGTCGGAAATCTCCACCACATAAAGTAATTTTTCCACCTCCTGGAATATCATTACCCATAATTTCTTTAAGCTTACTATCAACAACTTCGAGAGCGCGTTTGGGAGCCATAGGAAATTCATCCCAAATAATGATATCAGCTTCTTCAAGCATCTTTCCATGCGGTGATGTAGGATTAATTCCACAGTTACTGTCATTTTCAAAAGGGAATTCAAGTTTAAATGCATTATGACATGTTCTTCCCATTGGATAAAGTGATGCAGCAATGCCACTCCATGCCATAATGACAACTTTTTTACCTTTTCCCATTGCAAGCTTTCTGATAGTACTAAAAGTGTAACTTTTTCCCGATCCACCAATTCCGTCAACATAAAAATAAGCACTTTTTTGATCTGGTTTTTCAAGTTTTTCATTTATCGCATTAACCACAGCTTTTTGTTCTTCATTCATAACAGCATAGTTAGCTTCACCTTCTGCATATATTGCTTTAATATCAATTGTTTCTTCATTTTCAAACCCTATTTCATTCATATATGCTTCTAGTTCAGGATAATCTGATAAATGCTTATCTTGATTTAGCATACTTTTGACAATTCTTCTCCATGCTACTTTTTTGGCATCATCTTTTTGCCATTTTTTAAGAAAATCTTTAATTAAGTGCTCTTCAAATTTATCAAAAAGTTCAAGAGGGTTACCCAAATCACAATGTGCTAAAAGTCGAGCAAATAGATATCTAAATTGATTCGGATTCGTATGATTCAAGGCTTCAAATAATGTATCCTCATATAACTTATCATTGACAACTAATCCTAAGGCAACACATGCTTCTCGATTTGTAGGATACAATACACCGTCAACAGTTCTGAGATCTTCAAATGAAGTTGGTCCAGGAACGGCCATCAATAGTCTTCTAAGATAAAAACAATTTGTTCGTTTAGGATTAACATTGTACAATCTACAAAGTTTTGGTTTTGTAGTTTTTTGTCTTGGATTCCATTTAGCATTTTTTCCATCCCATACATGATCGATTCCAATTTTATTAAATAAAATTTTCTCAGGTACTGTAATGTGATTTATAGGCTTACCTTCAGCTCTTAACTTTGCAATTGCTTCTTTAGCTTTAGAGATTTCTTCTGCTCGCTTTTTATTAACTTCAAAAAATGCCATAAGTTTTGTATCCTTATCTTTTGCTTTTTTCATGTCTTCCTCGTCTGCATCTTCTCCCATGTATAAATTTTGTTCATTTGCAAGATGTACAGGTAATCTGTCGACTGAGTGGCTCAATTTATACAACCATAAATCAGAAAGTCGCCAATGAGCTTCGGTGGCACTAATATATCTAAAATCTTCATAGCTTTTTATTTCGTTATGGTTTAAAGTTTGTACAATTTCATTATCGATGAATTCATTCATTTCTACAAAAGCTTTATCATCTCCTTTAAACATATATTTAAAGACATAGAATACTGTAGCAATAGAATTTATAGCTTCAACATTTATATGACTTCTCATGTATTTTAAGAGATAAGGATTATGAGGTACAACCCAACGATTATCCACCTCAACTTCTTTTCCTTTTACTTTCATTATAAAAGATCTTTTATTATCAGGTCTTCGTGGCCTTGTTTTACCGTTATCGTCCATTAAAGTTTCTTCTAAAAAGCATCGAGGAAAATTTCGTTTACATTTACCGTTAACCATGCAAGGAGCATTAGGATTATGTATTCCACAGGGAGTATGTATCATAAATTTTTTAACAAAACCTAAATATTCTTCGTCAAAGATTTCACCACATTCATCTGCTTCTTCTTGAGTTAAAGGTGGCAAAAAAGCTCGGATATATGCATCGACTTTTTCTTTTGTATCCCATTTTTCTTTTAATGTAAAAGCACAATGACAGTGTGGTAGCCCCCTTTTTTGAAATTCTACAACAACAACTGAACATACAACAGGACCGAAAATTTGTTCTTTTTCGACATAGCGATTTACAAAGAGATCAAATTTTCATTTTCATTTCCATTGACATTTCTTTATTCCCCGACAAATTTGCATTAACTTTTTCATTCTCCGCTTGGATCTCACTTTTAAAGCCCCTAAAGTCTATCATATCGCTGCCTCCGGACTTAGCAACCAACATTTTTATTATTGCCATAATTTTATCTTTCTATTTATACCAAACATGCCCAAGTTTTTTTGAGATGTAACAGGTTTTAGCGAAAAACGTAGAAACTAACGCTCTCGATTAGTAGGGAGGACAAGGGTCGAACCCGCTAAAGCGGGTTCTTGTAAGCAAATGAATAAACATAGGGATTTACAAAGTTCTTGTCAAACTTTTACAAAGGTTTTTTCAATTTTTAGTTCACCAAACACCAAATTCATCATTTTTCAAAATTGTATGCAAATCTTTTTGACCCTTTTTATCCTAATTTACTCATTCTACATAAATTTACATTCTTCTTACATTAGACAACTAAAGTCCAGAACAAATAATTTAAAATTAAAATTTAAAAAAAAATAAAAAAGAGTGCTATTCTAAAGTTTTACACAGCCTTAACAACATTTTTTTACTTCAGTTTGTTCATTTATGACATGCATTATAACTTTTTAAACAGAAACTATAGCTATCTTCAGACGACCTGCGGTCGTCTGAAGAAAGCCAACGTTTTTATTTCATTCGCACATTTCTTTCTTTCAACAAATGGGTTAAAGGTTATGAGCAAAGCATCTACCATAACTCTTTTTGAAAAGATCCATATTTTAGAGCTTTTCAAGTTAACTTTTGCCACTTAAATCTCACAGACCTTTTACGATTAGATGTTGCATAAATTAAGGCCACACATAGAAAGTCGGCATTTTTTTTATTGGATGAAAGGTCTATAAATGTCTGCACATTTACAAAGGGCGGCCTGCGGCCGCCAGGTACTTCTTCCATACTATCCCAACAACATAAAATCTCATGTATAAGCCAGCAACAAAAAGCGGCCTGCGGCCGCCAGGTAGCTTAGCATTTACTTTGGCAATAGATTCAACAAATTCTTTGTTGCTCTTTGTAATGAAAGACAAAGTGATTGCAATCTCATGCAAATCTTTTGCATTCTTCGTCCATCGCATTCTCTTTCCAACATTCATTTCCTTTCATTTTCACTCACATTTTTTATTCCCCAAAAAATTTGCATTAACTTTTCCATTCTCCTTCGGATCTCACTTTCAAAGGCCCTGATCATAACTTTCCGGAGCGTTCCGGAAGACCGGACCATTCATTTCAGTATTCTCATCATATTTCCAACATTTTAAAACCAAACACAACATGTCCAATCGAAAATGTAACAAACAAACAAACAAACAAACACATTCTCAATTAGCAAAAAAGGACAAGGGTCGAACCCGCTAAAGCGGGTTCTTGTAAGCAAAGGAATAACATAGGGATTTACAAAGCTTTTTACAAAGTTTTACATGGGTTTTATCATTTTTTTAAATCAGCAGTCATCATCATTACACAAATTTATGCAAATCTCCGTCTTCTTCCCTTTCTTTTTAAATTTTAAGCCTACAGATCCACAATCTTTCATCTTACATCAGTGTTTGATAAGAGAGTGCTATTTCAGCTTTTTACACAGCTTAAATAATTATCATACATTCTTCATTTAAATGTTTCATTTCAATTTGTTGCTTTATTATTTTTTCATTAGTCTTCCATTAAACGGTCAAACTATTATGTCAAACTATAATGCAGAAACAATACAAATTTATCATGTTAAAATTAAATTAAAAACAGCAATTATCGTCTTCAACCAACAATTAACTGCTTTCTTCGACGACCTGCGGTCGTCGAAGAAAGCCACCATTTCATGCAACAAATTTACTTAATATTTTTTCTTATTGGATTTAAGGCTCATAGACAATTTTAGCTATTCACACCCTTGTGGAAGATAAAAACTGCAATGTTATTAAAATTTATAGTTAGAGCAGCATTATTACAAAAGGCGGCCTGCGGCCGCCAGGCACTTCTTCCTTACTGTTAACCTTAACAATATAAACTAAATGCATTTCCAACAACATCAAATCACATGCACCTGTTACTATAAGGCAGCAATTTTACAAAGTGCGCCTGCGGCCGCCAGGTAACAAAGTTGCAGCATCAATTTTAACAACAGATTCAACAACCTCTTTTTTCCTCCGTCGTTTTGCAATGAAAGACAAAATGACAGCAATCTCATGCAAATCTTTTGCATTCTTTGTCCATCGCATTCTCTTTCCAACATACATTTGCTTTCATTTTCACTAACATTTTTTATTCCCCAAAAATTTGCATTAACTTTTTCATTCTTTTTTGGATCTCACTTTCAAAGGCCCTAATCATCACTTTCCGGAGCGTTCCGGAAGACCGGACCATTCATTTCATTATCCTCATCACATTTTCAACATTTTAATACTAAACACAACATGTCAAATCCAAAATGTAACAGACAAACAGACAGACAAACACATTCTCAATTAGACCAATTGGGACAAGGGTCGAACCCGCTAAAGCGGGTTCTTGTAAGCAAAATCATAAGCATAGGGATTTACAAAGCTTTACAAAGGTTTACAAAAGTTTTATCAAATTTTTTCATTCGCCATTTATTTCTACAGCAACATTCATGACCTTTTAACGATTTCATGCAAATTGTTTTCACTTATTTATTCTAATTTTATTCATTTCATCTCCTTCTTAGATTAAATACCTAAACATCCAGAACAAAACATCTTCCATCATTGTTTGAACAAAGAGTTTTATTTCAGTTTTTAACACAGCTTAAATAATTATCACACATTTTTCATTTAAATGTTTCATTTCCGTTTATTTCTTTATTGAGCTTTCTTCGCCGACCTGCGGTCGTCGAAGAAAGCCATTTTTTATTTCATTCCACAGATTTACATATTATTTTTGTTATTGGATTTAAGGGTATTTTTACAAAAAACGACCTGCGGTCGCCATGTTACAGTATTTTACTGGTAATTTTAACATCAGCTTGAACAAATCTTGCTCCATCATGGCTTTCTTCGACGACCTGCGGTCGTCGAAGAAAGCCATCCACCGAAAGAAATTAAAAAGTCCACCGAAAGAAAAAACAGAATGCAATAATTTTTATTTAATTCGTACATTTCCTTCTCTCCACAAATATACATAATTTTTTATTATTGGATTAAAGGCCCTGGACATAGCATCTACCCTAGCTCTTTTTTGAAAAGATCCATATTTTAGAGCTTTTCAAGTTAACTTTTACCATCTAAATCTCACAAACCTTTTACCGTTAGATGTTGCATAAATTAAGGCCACATATAAAAGTCAGCACATTTACAAAAGGCGACCTGCGGTCGCCAGGCTACACATTTTTTCATTAATTTTAGCAACAACTCCAATAATAAACGTTACTCTATCGATCACGTTGCAACAAATGACAAATTGATTGCAATCCTATGCAAATCTTTTGCATTCTTCGTCCATCGCATTCTCTTTCCAACATTTATTTCTTTTCATTTTCACTCACATTTTTTTATTCCCCAAAAATTTGCATTAACTTTTCATTCTTTATTGGATCTCACTTTCAAAGGCCCTAATCATCACTTTCCGGAGCGTTCCGGAAGACCGGACCATTCATTTCATTATCCTCATCACATTTTCAACATTTTAATACTAAACACAACATGTCAAATCCAAAATGTAACAGACAAACAGACAGACAAACACATTCTCAATTAGACCAATTGGGACTTGTTTCGATGGTAAAATAAAAATTATTGAAAATATGTCGAATCTTTTTCGCCTTTTTTTATTAATGCAATGTGATTTTAATGTATTCATCTTGATTATTTGTAAGAACTATTTGTATTTTGTAAGATAATTTTTTAAATTTGGATCAAAAGCTACAATAAAAATTTTATATAAAATATTCAAAAAAAAAGCTTTAGCAGCTTCAAGATTACTTCTCCTATTTTGCAAATGACAGATACGATGAAAATGTATCGCTTTAATACATGGCGTATGAGAATGTATGCACCAACAACAAAAACTGAATCAATAATTTTCTTTGGCTCAAACTATAGTTTTGTTCTCCATATTTACAGGAAAATAGGAACAAACACATTAGTACAACTACTTTTTGTTCATCATCTTTTTTATAAGTTTTTCTAAAAAGAATTTCTTATGCATAACAAATAAACTTTGCTCCAGTAAGATATTTAATAAAAAATGATTTCCACTGATCTATTTGTTGATGTTCAACGTCAAATGGCTGAAGATTTTCAGTCTCAAAATCCTGAATTATTTGATACTGTATTTGAAATTGAAGGAAAAGTAAGCCTTTTTCTGCTACAACATTTAGTAATTATTCATTTTTTAGAAGCTTTATGCTCATAAATATCATTTATCACTTGTATCCCCAACTTTTAAAGCTATGCTTTCTGATCGATGTAATACAAACAAGAATGATGCAATCGCTATCAAAGGAGATGGATATGATAATTTTAAAGAATTATTAACTTTTATTTATTCTGGAAAATGTAATCTAACTGACACCAATATTTTCACAACACTTGACATGGCAGAATTCTATCAAATTAATCATCTCAAAAAATATTGTGATCTTTATTTATCGATGTCGAAAATTGATATAAGCAATCTTTTTCAATTAATGGAACTTTCAAACAAATATTCCTTGCTTGAAATGAAACAAGAAATTCGAAGTTATATTACAATGAATTTTACAACAGTTATTGAAAGTCAAGAATTCTTGGAAGCTGATAAAGCAATAATAGAAGAAATTGTAATATATTCTTCAACAACAATTTTTGTTAAACGAGAAGAACTTTTTCAAGCTGTAAGCATTTTTATGTGTCTATGATAAATAAAGTTTTGACAATTCTAGGTATATCAATGGGCTGAATATCAAGCAATTATGAAATTTAAACAATCAAATAATGAAACTTTCAGTATGAATGATGTAATCAGAAATGGAGTTGCAACATTGTTACCGTATATTGAATTTAAAAAAATGCATTTAAATTTTTTAAATACATTTGTTGGTTTGTTTTTGAAAGAGATTTTCAAGTTGGACTTTTTCTATATTTCAGTTGAAAGAAGCTTCATTTTTTCTGATGATGAATTGAGTGATATTTTGAATAATGCAGAACCTGAAGTTAGAGGTAAAATTTGTTATTTTATCATTATTGATTTCACTAACAAAATTTTTACAGTAAAAGTAACGAATACAAATCAACAGACAATCATTGGTACTCTTCCTTGTGATTCTGAAGCTATTATAGTTATGCAATCTCTAAAAGATATATCTGCAAAATTTTATGTTTCACTTCAATTGCAATACATTTGGTGGAAAATCGGACTTAAAGCTCCTCCATCTTCTCCAAGTTTATTAAAGAAAAAAGATGGCATTAAATGGTATTTAATATATTTTCGTGATGGAGATATTGGTGTAAGAAAATCTTCAAATATTGATCCTGAAGATTATTTACTAGCTGAAATGACTTCTGTTGATGGTTTCACTTTTACAGAAAAATGTAAAATTGAGATTGATTGAACTGTATGCATTTGTTTTTCTTTTTGCTTATCAAAATGTTATCGTATCCAAAAGAAAGTTTTTTGTATAATAAATTTATTACTTTCTCACACAGATATATTTCACAGATAACAAAATAAAAAACAAATTTCAAAATAAACAAACACACATCATAAATAATAAAACTACCGTATATTTTGTTAGTTACAATCTCCATTTAACATGTCAAGAAGATTCGCTTACTCTTTTGATATTCATACATTTCATCAGTATATTTTAGTGAAGAAGATGGTATTGCATTGGTTACTGTAACATCAACATTTTGACATGATAAACAATTTTGAAGAATAATTTGTTTAAGCTTATGTCCAAGTGGTAATGCAAGATCTTCAGGCCAACGATAAATATTTCGATCTACAGGAACTTCAACAGATGGTACACCAGTAAGATATATGCCAAGCTGAAAAAAAGAGAGAAATAAATAATAAGAAAAAGATTACGGTATTTTCTAGAGCACACTACAATGAGCTACAGTAGGCACATGAATGTGACACAAAATAAACTCAAAAACTTCAATATAAAGCTCCAGAAGAATAATAAACTTACTTCCAAAAATTTTCCATCATAATAATAAAATGCAACACTAATATTTGGTACTTTTGGGAATATTGATAATAGTAAAGATAGAACAAAATTTTTTTGAATTTTTTCAGCATCATTGATATTCATTTCAGCCTAAAAAAGGAATTCATATTATATATTAACAAGATATAAATTGCAAAAAAGTAAAGAAGCTACAGTACTCATGTAGGATAGTTCGAGAAACATGCAGGTCGTTTTTGGACGACAAATCTCTACTATCAACTTCTGAGAGGTAATATTTGTAGGTATTGGTCATCACTGTCTGGAGCATCTTTTGCATCTAGAATTTTGGCATTTGGGAACACTTCGCCAAATAGCGGGATATTCATATGTGACTTTTACCGAGCTTAAAGTTGACTCAGATTATGAAAATTTAGACTTTTCTACATCCATCTGTCGAAAAATCAGCTTTCTTATTTAAAAATTGACAAAATGGCAGCCATCTGTAAAAAATGTTATTTCATTTGTTTCAAACTAATTTTTAAAATGACTGCCATTTTGACGCTTTTTAAGTCAGACGATTGATCTTTTGACTATTGTGTTCAGAAAAGTCAGGATTTTCATTATCTTAATCACATTTAAGCTGGTACAAAGTCAAATTTGAATTTGGCGCCGTTTGGCGAAATGTTCCCAAATGCCAAAATTTTAGGTGCAAAAGATGCTCTGGTCAGTGATGACCCTTCCCCCCAAATATGAGCTTACAGAAGTCATCATGAGCGGTTTGTCGTCGTAAACAAGCCCTAACCCTGTACTAAACGACAGTAATCTTCTCCTATATTATTACAGCACTTTTAGAAGAAAGCACAGTTCTCACTCCTAACATTCCATCATCATTCCTCAAAAAAAAAACACTCACCGAACAAAATACAAATCGATTATCCAAATTTGTACGAAATTTAATATCATTCGGAAGTGCTGTTGGCATAAAAACAGTAACTCTATCACATCTTTTAACATTTAAATCACCATTTGTTAAAAATAATTGAAATATTTTTTCTATTGATTCAGAGGTAATAAAGTTTTGTATAGCTTGAAAATTCCATTCATCTATTATTCCTATTGTCCATTTTGTATTTGATAAATTTGGTGAAAGTGATGATTCTTTGATCGCATTTGAATTATTTTCATTAATATTGTAACCTGGATTTCTTAGCATGATTGATGTTGGATTGGATTGGTTAGGTGTCTTCTGAAAGAAAGATGAAGAAATTAGTGCAAGAAAAAAGAATGAAGGAGAAAATAGAAGGTTAAAATATGCATAAAAAGAAGGAATATGCTCAATGTAAGAAATAAATTATCGAAGAAAAAAGGATAGGCAGAAAAGAATAAAAAAAACTATCGGCAAAAAATGCTGCGGCAAAAAGAAAGGGAAAAAAAGAAACACAAAAAAAACCGCGCTATTCTGGAAGTTTCGAAAGAAATGCTTTCATCGTAGATAAATATCTACAAAAAAAGGCAAATTCGCCACTTAAATTTGACGATACCGGAGTTGAGTCTGGGGAGCTTAACTCCGGCATCATCTGGGGATGTCTACGGTTAATGAAGAACAAAAGAGACAAGAAAAGAACACGTAAAAAGGTAAGCTTTAAAAAGAAAGAAAAGTGAAAATTCTCGCAAAATATATAGTTAAAAAATTCATGTAACAGATTCAATTCAAAGTAAAAAAAGAAGAACCAAATATCGACACAATAAAACAATAGATTAAAGAATTGAATCGACGAGGAAGACAGAAAAAATGGCTGCAGCAATCTCTTCTTTTTTTGCTCTTGTTACGCAACAACTACGAAATAAAAAATCAACATCAATCGAACAGAAGCAGCGTTCGTGTTTTTTTTCTCTTCTAACTTTGTACTTTGAATCATACAAAAAATTGAATGAGAGTAACTTTTTTTTCAGTTGAATATATTTGTGCTTAAAAAACAAATCAATAAAAGTAAAACACTGCAAACCAAAAAATACATAACAATTACATGTAATAAAAGTACAAAGTAATAAGCAAAAAAGTGCAGTAATTAATTGTTGGACAAATTTAAAAAAATGCCAAGGAACTATGAATCAAAAAAAAAAAAGAAAGAATAAAAACAAAATCTTTTGCTCGCAAAAAAAGAGCAAAAAAGAAGAAGAAAGAAAAGAAACCAGCCGGTCAAACCGCTTTCAAACATCCAAAAAAAACGCAAAAGAAAAAAGACGAAGGAAAAATGAGAGAACTTTTAACTGCAATAACATAGCATTCAAGGACGACTAAAGCAAGTGATGATGAAAGTTTTGACCTATTCTATGGCTTGCTTGAAAGAGAAAAAAAGCTTTCTTTTTTAGATGTCGGGTAACAAAAAAAGCAGAGAAAAAAATATTGTTATAATTTAGTAATCTATTTGAACACTTCCAGCAAACTCTCACGTAATCAATTTTTCCAACTGTTTTTTTGAAAACTAATTGCAGACAAATTGATGGATAAAGTTGAAAATGATGAAAATGAAAGTAAATAAACAATTTCTTGAAAACTTAAAGATAAACAATTGATGGAAGCGGATAATCTAGTGTTGGGACAAACATGATTAATTATACTGCCTACTTTAGCAGATTAAATAAACAATTCATTACTTATATTCCAAAGCTTCTCAAAAATGTTAAAGGTGTTATTGTAAATGTTTTTGAATATGCTCCTTCTGCTGGATATGAATCAAATGAAGATTTATGCAAAGCACTCCAAGCAAAATTGGATTCTCTCAAAATTAAAAGCTACTTTGATTCTGCTTCAAATTGTTCTACTGTTACACTATTTATTACCGCAAAGCTTAATGCGCCACTTGAGAGTACCGTAAACTAATAATTTTATAATCATTCTTACTTTTTTGAAAGAATGTATTCTGTTGTTCTTGATCTTTTAATATTATTGTTGTTGCGTTATTTTGCGTTGTTTTTTATTTTCGAAATTTTTTAACGGGTTTATTGTTCTTGATCTTTGAGTGCTGCATTTTTTTTGGCTTAAATATAAAGGATGTTTCTAGAATTAACATCACTTATTCATATTATTTTTTTGTCAGTTTTTACCCAAATATATTTATTATAACTAATGTTGGCGAACGTTTAATGTGTTTAGTGAAATAAGATAGCATTTAAAGACATTTTTAATTGAGTGAAATGCGTTATTTCCATGTAACTCTGGTTTCTAAATTTTTTTTAAATATTCAAAAAACGAACCTTCTTCATGAAAGCAAATGAATAGAAAGAGATGAATGCTGCGTTCTTTGAGTAAAAGCTACGACTATAAAAGAAGCGTCGACGAAGAAATTTTTTTTCAACATCTGCTTCCACTTTTTTTTTGTATTGTAACAAAAAAAGGCAATTTCCGACGAGGGATAATTTATAACTATATTCAAAGTCTTGCAAAAGGAAATTAATTAAATCTTGATTAAAGAAAAGTATTTTGAGCCGAATAGGGTAATAATAAAAGCTATAAAAGGAAAGCATAAAACATTGTAGACAAAAGTGATACTGTAATTGTAATCACTGCATTTGAAGATGGAATTCTCAAAACTGAATATGAATTAACTGCTTATGGTTATAAAAAGATCAATGAAGATGGATATCCAACTGATACTAAAGCAAGCCCAAAATTAATTCGTGATAAAATGTATGGTTTAACCACGAATTTTTGATATCAATTATTATGCATTCAAGTTCATATGCGATGGACAACCACAGTTTAGGTGAATATTAAAATAATACAAGCTAATTCGTTAAGAAATCAAAGAACTCTTTCATGGACTAGCTGTCAAGTTAATAAAAAAAGCACTCACATTTCGAGCTTCTTCATTATCATCATTTCATGGAACAGAAGCAGCAATATTAAATTTTTCCTTTAAAACTGCTAAACATTTTTCGGCCAATCATTCAGTTTCAAGCAAATCATCCATGGATACAGTAGTCATCTAAAAGATAAAACAAGTGTGCATATTAAACTAATAGAGAAAATATAGAGAAAGAGAAGAACGAATGAAAAAAATTTAAAAGAACGGTAAAAAATAAGTGAAAAAATTGGGTAAAAAAATTGAAGGTTTCCTTAGGCTGATTACAAGCTTTTTTTAGCGTTCATCGACACTTTGCCAAGTATTTAACAATCAAATAAAAAGTTAACAATTTTAAAGAGAATTGAATATCTTTTTTTTGATCTACAGTTTTTGGATCCTGCTTCTCTAGGAAAAAAGTTAAAAGTTTCATTGGATAACTAGCCACTGCCTTAACCACTACCCATGAGGTGGAAGACGGAATTGAACTCGGGGACCGACCGAGGACGGACGCGCGTAATCATTTTTAAACTGGTCTTGCAGGCGACTCGAACCAGCGGGGAGCTTACAGTTCTTGGGTGAGTCATGGGCGCCCTAGGCCAGTCGACTATGCGGCCGACAGTCGACTATGCGGCCGACGAGTCGACTATGCGGCCGAAAAGTATTTTGTATCATCCCAATTCTCCATTCCTTAGGGGCTGTCCCGATATTACGTAATCCAAAAATCGGAGTTTTTTGACCCCCTCCCACCCATCACGTAATCAAACATCAAAGCTATTTGCCGACAAAGTCAAAGCGGTGTAATAATTCGTAACCCCCCCCCCCCCACCCATCACTTGGATTACGTAATATCGTGACAGCCCCTTATTCTATTCAGATCAAACAGTATTTCCCCTTTACAAAAATCCAAGCTAAAATTAATTAATTTCTTTTGCATGCTTATTTGCGGCAGCATAAAAATAATTTCCGCTCAAACAACATTTAGCGGAAATTATTTGATTGAACGATTGTCCTTCAACAGAAACTATTTTTTTTGGCAACAATAAAGAAAGCAGATGTTGAAAACAAAAGAGTTTCTTCATCGAGGAGTGCTTCTTTTATGGTCGTAGTCTTAAACAAAAAGGCAGATCTTCTTACTCACTTTCATCCACGAAGAAAACTGTGTTTTTGAATATTTTAAAAAAAATTTTAGAAACCACAATTACACGAAAATAGTATGTTTCAGTTAAACAAATTTTTTTTAAACTGTAGTGTTGTCTTGCACTACAACTCCCCCGCCCACAACAATAACAATAACAATTACTCTTTTTTTGGATAATTCATGACAAAAAATACATATGTTGAAAAAATTATTTAACAAAGCATCGATCAAATAACCATTTAGCCATATCACTAATATATACATTAGAAATTGTGCTAGGATGTTTATCAAAAACAGTGAGTTTCTTTGATTTAAGCGTTGTACGAAGAAATTTCATTATAGAATTACCAGGTGCATCAGTTACAAGGATTGTCTTCTTTGGAATTGGACCATAAATTTTATCACGAATTAATTTTGGGCTTGCTTTAATATCAATTGGATATCCATCTTCATTGATCTTTTTATAACCGCTAGCAGTAAATTCATATTCAGTTTTGAGAATTCCATCTTCAAATGCAATTAGTACAATCACAATATCCCCAAGTGGAACAGTAAGCTTTGCAGTAATAAATAATGCAGCAGTAGAACAATTTGTAGCAGAATCAAAGTGGCTTTTTACTTTCATTGAATCCAATTTTGCTTTGAGAGCTTTGCAAAAATCTTCATTTGATTCATATCCAGCAGAAGGAGTATATTCAAAAACATTAACAATAACACCTTTAACATTTTTAAGAAGCTTTGGAATATCAGTAATAAATTGTTTTGAGCCATATGGATAGGTAATAGTTGGATGAGAATCTGATTGAACCAATAGTTGATTTTGGACGCCAACAATTATAATATCCCCAGCTACTACAGTAAGCCAAACGAATTGTTTTTGTTGATTTTTTGACGGTAATAAAAAATCGCATTTATCAAGGAACACCGGAAAAACTTCTATTGATGGAGCGCTTTGAAATTGATGACGTTATTTCTTTCGAGCAATTTACTTTTTGCTTTAAAAAAATGTTTCAACTTTCAATCAAATATAAAAGTGTTGATAGTTTTGTAGTCTTGTCTGTTGTTTGAATCATTTTATTCTTGCTTTTTTTTTAAAAAGAGCTGCAATAAACAATCATTCTTTGAATTTTTTATTTTAAAAAAACAAAATGTCTAAAAACATTATAATGAAATATTTTTAAGTAAAAAACTTTGCAAAACGCATAAAGATTTTTATTGTCTGACTACGTTCTCATCGATGAACAGTAATAATACAAAAACTATAAGGTTTTCAAGAATAAAATTCTATATATTGTGGGAATACATTGACGACTTTTAAAATGTAATATTGAGAAATGATTCACTATCATTTTTGTTTATTGCAATGCTTTTTTCATAAAGAAATGTACATCAGCCATGGCTGAAATCTAATGAAAAAATGTTTGGGAAACAGATGTTGCTGACACATTCATTTTTGTTTGAAGAAATATTGTTCATAAAAATGAATGTGTTGAAAACTTTTTTTTTGAATATTTAAAATATTTATTGTAGGGGATGACAACATCGTTGAAATGGTGTCTTTATTAATTTAATTTTCATCTATGATATATTAAAACAGAGTTACAAAACTCTATACAACCTTTTGAAAGCAAACATATTTATTGGTGGATGTGTTGCATTAAAAATTAAACAGAACGTAATATAACTTTCATCAATAAAATAAATTAAAAAGCAACAATTTCAAAATAAATATATTAAAATTTATGTTTATAATATTTTGTATCCGATTGTTTTTTTTTAATGACTATGTGCTTTACTTCTTTTTTAACATAGTTTAATTACATCCGCTACTCAATTTTTTTTGTTTAAAACAACTGAATTTTACTATCAATGTGCATCATATCGTTTTCTTCCATGTGCAAAATTGTTGATTCATCAATAAGTGGAACTGTTTTTTTAGCTTTGAAAGCACTGAACAATGGACGAGAAATGAATAATTCTATTTGATAGAAACAAAGAGAATATACAAGATGTGCTAATTATTTTTGTCGATGATATACATCCGCCACATTCTATATTTTTCGCATACTTTCTTTTACTTCTGTAAATGATCTAGAGTTAGGGCAAAACGACGCATTTAAGACAGCAGTTTAAAAATGTCATCATTTTTAGTTTCGTTTTTTTACATGGTTGAAGAAGAAAGAAACTATTGGAACTGCTGCTGCTGCGCAACACAAAGCTGCTGCTCTCTCTTTCTTTTGTGCAAAAAGTTTGCAGCTTTTCTTTGACCAAAAAAGAATCAAAAGAAAAGAGTCATTTCAACCTTCTCTTCTTTTTTTGCGCTGTCAAAAAAACATAACAAAAAGTGCCACAAAAAAAGTATTTTGGCATGATAAATTAATTTATTGCTTCATTGTATAATTCATAGTTGCTTTCTGATCATTCTAGAACGTTTTTTACTGTCATCTTTTTTGTTATTTGCTTGATCGCGAAATTACAAATTTTTTCGTTGTTGTGTTTTTATATAGTTCTAATTTTTAGATATTTTGTTCATTCTCTCACAATTACAAAATGTCTACCGATTCTGCTGTTACTATTGTTGGCGTTCAAAATCAACTATTAATTCAATCACATTCTCATTCAACAATTACATATCCATATGGTTCAAAACAATTTATTGCTGATATTCCAAAGCTTCTTAAAAATGTTAAAGGTGTTATTGTTAATGTATTTGAATATACTCCTTCTGCTGGATATGGTTCAAATGAAGATTTCTGCAAAGCACTCAAAGCAAAATTGGATTCTCTCAAAATTAAAAATTAATTTGATTCTGCTACAAATTCTTCTACAGCTGCATTATTTATTACTGCAAAGCTTACTGTAGCAGCTGGGGATACTGTAATTGTAATTATTGCATTTGAAGATGGAATTCTCAAAACTGAATATGAATTTACTGCTACCGGCTACAAAAGAGTCAATGAAGATGGATATCCTGTTGATATTAAAGCAAGTCCAAAAACAATTCGTGAGAAAATTTATGGCCCATCTCCAAAGAAGACAATTCTTGTAACGGATGCACCTGGGAATCCAATAATGAAATTTCTTCGAACAACGCTAAAATCAAAGAAACTGATTGTTTTTGATAAACATCCTAGTACAATTTCTAATGGATATATTTGTGAAATGGCTAAATGGTTATTTGATCGTTCTTTTGTTAAATATCATATTGTAGCAAGCTGTAAAAGAGGATTCTTTATGTCAACAAAAATGAATGAAAATGATGTATATTCATTTATTCATGTTGAAAAAGGTGATGCCTTGCCATTCACACAAACTGCACATCATTCAAATACCTATGATAAAATGTTTGTAAGTTTTTGATTACTGTTTCTTTAGCTTAAGGAAATGAGTGAAGCAGATTTTTTAAAGCAAAAGCTGCAATTGTTTTCGGAGAACTAATAAAGCGCGATTTCGGTTTCCTAAAAAAGCAAAAAAAAATTCCGCGGATTCGAACCTTGGTATTTTGCACGCTAGCCAACTACGTTAACCACTAGGCTATACCTGCAAATCATGAACTGCTATTTGAGAGATAACTCATTTTTTCTCTATTTTTGACAGAGATTTTGCTTTTGTATGCTCATGTCTTGCTTAAATCTTTTTATTTCCGGCTGTGGCATAGTGATTAACGCCATGAGCTTGCGTGCAAAGTACCCAATTTCGAATCCTTGAAAAAAAAGTTTTGGAAAAATTTGTTTAGTACTATTGTTTTTTAGTACGGTTACGATGATGATCAACAAAATTGCAAGACAATGCCAATGTCACGAAAATGTTATCTCATTAAAGTTACTTTAACAATTGATGCTGAAAATTTTATTGATATTAAAAAAGAAGAAATTATATATCCTGAAATAGAATCATGCTTAAAGAAACTTGATGGAAATGTTTTAAAGAAAATTCCTATTATTGGAATGAAAGATGATTTATCTGTTATTTATGTTTATAAAAATGGAAAGTATCAATTTTTGGATGGTTGGAATGGTATGTTTTTTGTTTGAATACAGTAATCCGAATGAGAGCATTGTTGACCGCAAATCGTTGTTTTTGGGTTCTATGAGCTGATATTTTTGGGGAACGGTCAACAATCATCAGAGAACATTTTGCACCAAAAAGTTTGGCAATTTAGAACACTTCGCCAAATGGCGCCAAATTTAAAATTGTGCTTGATGAAGTATTACAACGTTTTAAAAATGTGCCGTTCCTAATAGTGCCACTTCTAACTGCTCTCTTTTCAGGTATGTATGGTAAAACTGGTCTTATTACTTTTGATGGAAAAAAGCCAAAATTTTGTGACAATGCTATTCCTGCTATCTCTGAAAAGCCAACATCTGGAGTATACGGTAAGCATATTTTTTCGACAAAAGATTTTACTTTGATGCCAATTCTTTCCAGGCCTCATTAAAATTATGGCAATGCCCGAGGATAAAGTAGAAATTGAAAAGAAGCAACAATTTTCTATCATCAAAAATGCTGAAAATCCAGTTTTACTTGAATTTGATGATTTTGATGGAAACAAATCTGCTGCATCTCCAGCTTTCTTAATGGCAATGCTTCTTCGACAACATTTAAAATCTATTCAAGCTGAATTTTGTGGAGAAAAATCAACTCAAATTGGGATTGCTTTGTTCAATAAATTTACTGATGATCAAAGACAACGTGTTGAAAAGAAGCTTAAAGAAGCATGTGAATTATTTTTTAATTTTATTTTAATTTATTTCACTCCTGAAGATTGAGTGGGCAAAGATAAAAAAAAATAAAAGAATAACATACAACAGAAAATTAAATAAACAGGAAAGAATTAAAAATTTTGAAATACCGAAAAATATGTATTATTTAATTTTGCAGTACCACAGCAGCCTTAAAGGTTTAGTTAGACACGGGGGAAACACTAGTCATCGAAGAATGAGGTGGATGAAGAGTAAGAACCAAACAGGGCATACACATTATCTGTCTCTGTCTTCACTTTAAAGCCACCCGACAGTGAATCCAAAAAAGTTATAGTTAAGATTATATAAGGGAGGCTGAGTGATAATGAAAAATTAGAATACACAAGTAGTTTTGGAAAGAATATATAATAAAACAATTAATAAATAAGTAATTCAGAAAAGTCGATATTTTCAAGAAAATTTCGAAGTTTTGTAGGCGTTTCATATTCATGAAGATTTATTTTGTATTTGTTGAGGATTGGACAGATTCTGGATGAGAAATGGAGATCAGAATATTTGTTGGTTTTAATTGAAGTTCTCGTTGAGTAGTGTCCCTTATTTCTTGTTATAAAAGGAACAAACACTAGATCAAGTCTATCATTTGGGTGAGTTTTCATCATATCATACGCAATCATAATATCAGCAATAATTCTTCGATGTTGAAGCGATTTCATTCCATATAATTTAAGTCGTTCAGAATATGATGGAACATCATAATATTTAACATGAGGATTGTTTCTTTGATATAGAGTCCTGGTGAATAATTTTTGTAATTCTTCTAATTTTTCAATAGATTGTTTTTGTGAGATATTGAAAATGGGCGAGGCGTATTCATAATTTGGACGAATATAAGTATTAAAAATTTTAATAAGAATTTTGGAGTCATTAGTAATAACTTTTCGTAATATTGAAAACATTTTTCCATTAGCTGCTGAATAAATATTATCAAAATGGGTATCCAACGTTAAATCATTTTTGATGTATAAACCAAGATCACGAGTGACTTCTTTTTGGATAATTTCAACATTATCAATAAAATATTTTGCATTAATATTTTTTGGGCCAAATTGAACATGTACTGTTTTAGCAGCATTAAGAGACATTGAATTGGTTGAACACCATTGAGATAAAACATTAATGGCTTTTTGTAGTATCAATGGATCAAATTTTTCAATATAATACGAGTAATATAATTTCAAGTCATCGGCAAATTTTAAGTGTTTGATAAGTTTTTTAAATTCGTCAGCATTCAATATTTCACTTATTTCAGTAAAAAATATAATGAATAGGATTGCGGATAGAACGCCACCTTGTGGGACACCACTAGTTGCTTCTTCTAATTCGGAGTGATGTCCATTAACTTTTACTAAAAATTTACGATTTAATAAAACAAAATTAATCAATTTTAATAAATTTCCGCCAATTTTGGCTTTTTTTAACTTATCACTAATTTTGTAGATTGGCATTTTATCAAACGCTTTCTCCATATCATTATAAATTACATCTGTTGTTTTTCCATTTGCTGTTTCTTTTGCAATGTCTTCAATAAAAATAATCATTTGTTTCGTAGTTGAACATCCAGGCCTAAATCCATACTGTTCGTCTGGTAAAAATTTGATAGCATTTAAATGTCTAATAAGTTCTTCTTTGATAACTCTTTCAGCAGTCTTCAATAAGTCACTAGTTCCAGAAATAGGTCTGAAATGAGATAATAAAGTTGGGTTTGGAATTTTTGGAATGGGTGTAACATGTGATATTTGAAACACATCCGGAACATCACAATTTGCAATCATATATTCAAATAAAATTGATAATGGATGTGCAAGTGTTCTAGCACATTTTTTGAGTATAATTCCTGGGATACCATCGGGTCCAGAAAGATTTTTATTTGAACATGATTTTAGACATTTTTTAACCACACCATAATTAAATGAAATATCAGATAAATATTCATCAGTAATATCATCATTATCAGTAGACACTGGAAGAATAGGATTATATACTGAATGGAAATAATAAAGTAGATATTCTGCTTTTTGAGCATCCGTCAATAGAATTTCGCCATTATTAGTAATTGTTGGAATAGGAGCAAACTTTTGTTTTATTATACTCGAAACATAGGTGTACAATACATTTTGTTTTTGAAGAAGAATTTTTTGTTGTTTTTGGACATATTTGCGATGATACTTAAATAATTTTACTCCAACTTTTTGGCTTAATTGAGTTTTGTTTGGATCATTTATAATTCGAAGATAAAATTCTTTCATTTCTTGAATCATTTCAGGATAATATGACTTCTCGCATAAAGTTACTTCTTTTTCAGGAATAAATTTGAAGTCGTAAATCCCTTCGAATATTTTATCTTTGATAAATACGAATTTTTCATTTGAAGACAATTTAGAGTCTAACTCAATTTTCCAATTAACTGTAGATAAAAAAATATTTAATAAATCATAATTAGCATTCTTAAAATCCAAATGAACGAATTTAGTGGGTTTAGGTTTGGGGATATTGAAATTGAGATTAAAATGAATAATTGAATGATCAAGATTTGGAAAGTTAACGTTTTGATATTCTTTTTCAAGTGGGTGAATATTTAGCATTAGTTCTTTTGATGATGAAAATATTAAATCTAAAATATTAGAATTATTCATGCTAGTAGGAAACTTAACCATTTGCTCCAGTTCAAAGTCATCACATAAGTTTTTAATTCGTTTGTATACATTTGAACTAGATTTTTGAATATTTGGAATTCCATTTTCCCATATTATATTTGGAAAATTAAAATCTCCCAAAATAAAGTAAGAAGTTGGTAGAAAAGGAGTGGAAGTATTTAAAATGGTTGTTATTTCATTTATTTTATGAATAGTTTCAACAGATTTCAGACCAGGGGGACGGTACGTTAATATAAATCTCACAACATTTTCATTAATAAATAAATCAAATGATATTGTCTCATCTGTTTCATTCTTAATAGGAATAAAATGAAGGTTATTTTTGAGTAATGCAAGAACACCACCGCCTTGTTGATTATCAGTCCGGTCACATCTGATGATAGAATAACTTTTAGTAACAATAGCAGAATCTAATATTGAACTATTAAGCCATGTTTCACATATAAAAATTAAATCAGGTTTTCTTGTTAATAAAAATTCATGTAATAATTCAATTTTGGGATAAATACTTCTTGCATTTAATAAATAGCAGGTTAGATTAGAAGAATTAGATTTGGCAGATTGTTTAGTTGAGAATGTAGTGTTATTTCCTTGTTCTTTCATTTGTGGCAAATCGAAAAATATTATGGTATTTTGAATTAGTGAAAGTTTTTAATTTAGGACGAGAGATATCAGAAGTTGTGGGTTTTATTGTATCATTCATATTTGAAAGAGGATTAGATTTATTTGGATCTGAAATGTTATGAGTATTAGTATTGTTATTTAAAGGTAAACTAAGAGTATTTGCAAGTCTTCTACTGATTCTTTCTGCTTGAATATTTGCAGTATCGTTGATTTCAACACCCTTCACATCGGCACCTTTTGGTCCAGTAACATTAATAGCATAAGTTCTTTCATCTTTGGTTAATATTTCAAATTCAACTGGTTCATTTCGACAAAGAGTTCTAAATCTTTTATCTTCAATTTTTGATCTAATTATAGAAGAATTATGGACGAAAATTTCTTTTTTTTCATTTGATTCATTTTCATAAATAATGAATCCATAGCATGTTCTACAATTAAATCTTTTTACGATTCCAGAGTATTTTCGTTTTGTATCTGAAATTGAATTTGGTGTAGTACATGAAGCGGAACTTACTGTTGTTGTGGATATCTTTTGTTTAGAAATAGTAGAAGCAGGAGTATTTTTGTTAGTAATATTTGGTGAGACAATATTAGGTGTTGAAGTCTTTTGAGTTTTTGAAGATGTTGGAGTTTTAAAATTTGATTGTTTTGGAGTGTTAGGAATATTTCTTAAAGAATTTTTGATTTTTTCCAGTTTTCCTAACACAATCTTTAAATATGGTTTTCCACATGCTTTCTTGTCGTCAATATTCAATTTAAAATCAGCAAGAATTGAATCGAAATCAATTAGAATACGTAAATCCACCATTTTTGGTAGCAGTAAAAAAAAAAATCAATAATTTAAAACAAATAAATTTTTGAAGAATAAATAAGTAATAATTAAGAGCTTTAATAAAACCGACTGCTCACAACGAGCAAAAAAGAAAAGTGAGCAAAAAAGAAAAGTAAAAAAAAAGATTGGTTGTATTTTTGTTAATGTTTGAAAATTATTTCTTTCCATGTTTTTTGTATATCTTTTATTTTGTCAATATTTTACTTATTCTTTCTTGTTCATTTTTGAAAAAATAAACTGCATTTATAAATATCTCAGTACCTCTATTTTCTTTAAAGAATATCCCATCAACAGATTTTGGTTTATCGATACATAAAAAAGTAGCAACTGTTGAAAAAGCAACTGTTGAAAAAAAAAGCTTTTGTCGAATCGACAACAGCGGTAAAAGGATAACACTGTTATCGATGATCAATATGTCAGCTATCCATCCGGCACTTTAAACACTTTTTTGTGTTAATGAACGCCAGCATCAGCAACAGCCGCTTAAACTTCTCGTTCGTGAAAAAAGTTGTTCATAAAATGAAACTTTTTTATTCACTTTTATTACAATTTTTTGTTGCAACTTGCAAGGAAAAATATTTTTTTTGAATGTTTTAGAATATTTTAAAAAGTGTTACAGTATCACATTACATTGTGATAATGCGACTAGATCAACATTAATAGCTACAAATACTGTTTCTTTACCTTGTGGTTTAGAAAACAGCAGATGCCTTACTACGGTAATAATTTAAGCTGTTATTTCTCCTCTAATAGACTGGCATTGAAAAATGTTGAAAAATAGCTCAAATGCTTTAAAAAATAACAATTATTTAAAAGTTAAAAACCATTTCTTAATTATGCTTTTAATACAACATAGGTATTAGAGTATTTGAAAGATGTGCAGTTTGTGTGAATGGCAAGGCATCACCTTTTTCAACATGAATAAAAGAATATACACCATTTACATCCATTTTTGTTGATATAAAGAATCCTCTTTTACAGCTTGGTACAATATGATATTCAACAAAGGATTGATCAAATAACCATTTAATCATTTCTGCAATATATCCAAAGGAAATTGTCCTAACAGGAGAGGTCCCCAGTTGACTCCGGAGTTGAGGCCCCATATTTTGCCTGTATACTCGTCTAGTTATGGAATAGTTAGGAAAAAAATATTAGCTGCCATCTCCTCGATCTCTGGATTTAACAGCTATTTGAAAATACGTTAAGTAGCACACGATCAATAACTTTCACAATAGAGATATTCTAATAAGGGAGGAGTTAAGTGCCCATATTATGCCTGTATACTCGTCTAGTTAAAGGATAGTTAGGGGCAAAATATGAGAAGCCCAGTCCATCTCCTTCACATACTTCTATATACATGTATTATGTTAAGTGTACTAGTTTATGTTATACATGAGTAAAAGCTAATACTACACATATTTTCAAAAATGCACCAGAATTATTTTTTTGCTATTCACATGGCATAACTAGCGTAAAAACATTATTTAAATATAATTTGAGCCATTAATATCCCTAAAAACTAATTTACTTTGAACCATGATATTGCTATCATCTACTATAGCTATAACTATGGCAAGTACACTTAACGTAATACATGTATATAGAAGTATGTGAAGGAGGTGGACTGGGCTTCTCATATTTTGCCCCTAACTATCCTTTAACTAGACGAGTATACAGGCATAATATGGGCACTTAACTCCTCCCTTATTAGAATATCTCTATTGTGAAAGTTATTGATCGTGTGCTACTTAACGTATTTTCAAATAGCTGTTAAATCCAGAGATCGAGGAGATGGCAGCTAATATTTTTTTCCTAACTATTCCATAACTAGACGAGTATACAGGCAAAATATGGGGCCTCAACTCCGGAGTCAACTGGGGACCTCTCCTGTAAGATTTTTTTTAAAGACAATAAGCTTTTTTGATTTTAGCGTTGTTCGAAGAAATTTCATCAATGGATTACCAGGTGCATCATTTACAAGAATTGTCTTCTTTGGAGAAGGTCCATAAATTTTATCACGAATTGTTTTTGGACTTGCTTTAATATCATCAGGATATCCATCTTCATTGAGTTTTTTATAACTACTAGCAGCAAATTCATATTCAGTTTTGAGAATTCCATCTTCAAATGCAATAATTACAATTACAGTATCCCCAAGTTGCACAGCAAGCCTTGCAGTAATAAATAAGGCAGCAGTTAAACAATTTGAAACAGAATCAAAGTAGCTTTTTAATTTTGACAAAAGCAATAGTTACAACTACAGTATCCCTTTTGCTAAAAAAAAGGTTTTATTCTTTCCTTTTATAGTGATAGCTTTTTATTACCCTATTCGGCTCAAAATGCTTTTCTTTAATCAAGATTTAATATAATTTGTTTTCGCTAGAAAATATCTATAAAATTTCACACTTCATTCAACCATTATCCTTTGCCGAAATTTGCCTTTGTGTGTCTAACAATACAAAACAAGGAGCAGATGTTGAAGAAAAATTTTTCGTCAAAGAAGGCGTCTTTTATGATCGTAGCTTTTACTCAAAAAAGGAGCATTCATCTCTTTCTTTTCCTTTGCTTTCATGAAAAAGGTTCGTTTTTTGAATAATTAAAAAAAATTTAGAAACCACAATTACATAAAAATAACACATTTCGCTTAATTCAAATTGTCTTTAATTGTTATCTCATTTCACTAAACCCATTAAACGATCCCCATCATCAGTTATAATAAGTTTATTTGAGTAAAAAAAGACAAAAATAAAAATGAATGTGTGATTTTATTTATTATAACATCTTTTATATTTAAGCTAAAAAAAGATGCAGCAATAATAAACTCAAAGATCAAGAACAATAAACCCGATAAAGAATTTTAAATAAAAAAATAACGCAAAATAACACAACAACAATAATATTAAAGATCAAAAACAATAGAATACATTCCATCAAAAAAACAAGAATAATTATAAAAGCACTATTTTCAATTTCCCATTTACCGTATTTCTTTAGCTTTCCATTTTTATAAAACCCAATTTCACATGATCAGCAGCAGGTACAGATACTGTATCAACAAAAGATAATTCAATCTTAGGCCTGAAATTTTGATATAATTACATTAATGTATCTCTTCTAACAGACATACCTTTTCGCAATAGGTTCTTTAATAATCATACAATCATCATTATATTCATCATTTTGTATTTCTGTTTTAATACTTGTTATTGCAGATGATGTCTCCAAATGAGTTGAAGAAGATAAACGCTGTGTTGAATCAGATGGAGTTGATAGATGAGGTGGTAATTGTATAATAATTGGTGCAACTACAGTAGATGAATTTTGTCTATCTGGTGGAATAGAAGAGCTTGAATGTGGTTGTAAATGTGTTGTAGAATTTGAATCATCAATGTAAGTAGAAAATTCACTAAAACATTTAAGCAGTTGTAATTATTTAAAATCTATGTAAGGTTACCTTTTAATATTAGCACCATTGTTTTCATAATCACCATATTTAATCTTATCACTTGATAATACTGCTTCACTCAAAGCTGAAGAAGAAGATGGATCTCTCAAATCAGCAGGACTTGGTTGAGGATATATTAAATGAATGATTGGAGTTCTATGATTCCTAAAGAATTATTGTAATCTAGAAAAGTTGATAAAAAGCACATACGTAGTAGATCGTTCAAGCTTTACTACTGATTCCTTTTTCGCAACAACAGCTTTTGGTGGCTTTTTCAGCTTTAAAGATGGTAATATTTGTTTTGAACTTGTACTAAAAAGTTTTTTTTATTAGCATAAGCAAATGCGCAAAAAAACCTACCTTGAAAATTTTCTTTTACTATTTAATAGCTGAAGTGCTTCTTTTTTTCTTCCCTTCTTCAACAAGCATTGTACTTTCATAACAAATTCATAATCTTTTGGTTCACATTTAACATTATGAGCAATAGAAGCAAATAAAATTCCATATTTAAATTTTGCTTTACCAGCATTACAATTAACGCTGTTTGAACCTTTCCTCGAACAAATCCATGAAACATTTGATTTTGGAAAAATTGAATATTCTCGAACTTTTGTTTTATCATTTTCTTCTTTAACGATGAGTCGATGATCTTTCTTTAATACATTAGATATACCATATTGATAATCAACAAGTTTAATCGGCCGATATGATTCTAGCAATTTAAGAATGATTGGTTCAGCTGCTTCCCAATCAATTTGATCTTCAGTAGAATATTCATTAATAGAATTTATGATTTCATAAAAGAGTTTTTCTCTTTGTCGTAAAGGTCGTGCTCGCATTGTTATTCGATCTAAAAAGTTGAAAGATTAATGTAAATAAACTAATATTCTTTAAATAAATGTGTAGAGTGACATAATGCTGGCCCCTTTATCCAAACCCTAAAGGTCCCGAATTGAATACAGAGTTGATGCACCAAATTTTGCCCAAATACTCGTCTTAGTAAGGGATAGTTAGAGACAAAATATCAGCGGCTGAATCTTTGATCTGTGGATTTAAAAGATATATGAATATTGCTAATAAATGGCAGACAATATCTAATTTTGCTATAAAATTTTCATGTCAATGATTTTAAAGAGGTGTAATAGCAAGGATAATTCAATTGATCCATTAACGATACATTTATAATATTTGAAAAGTATTCACTATGCAGAATTTTGGATATTTTATAATAAATATTATACACCGTTTGCTATTTAATAGCTATATCCATATATCTATTAAATCCACAGGTCAAAGATTCGGCAGCTGATATTTTGTTCTCAACAATCCCTTACTAAGACGAGTATTTAGCCAAAATATGGGGCTTCAACTCCGGATTGAATGGAGGATGTCGGTAAATAATTATCACCCTCTGCCTTTCCGGATTCCTTCCTAGTTACTAATTATTATACCCCAAAATGGATTAAACATACTAGTTTCACCAACTTTATAATAAGCTTCAACAAAAATAATAATTTAATTAAAAATGTATTACACGAGTGCAAGTATAATGATAATCAACTTAAACTTGCTCAAAAAATATAAAAAAGTTTTTAAAAACAAAAATCAAAGAAAGACACAATTGTCATAAAGAAACGCTTTGCCAATAAAAATTACTTGTTTACCAGCCTGTCATACTGTGGCTCTTCTTTATTATCCCAAAAGAAGATGAAAGCAATTTCTTTATTTGGAAACAAAGATAAGACAAAAAACATGCATAAACAAAAAATGGGACAAGTACAATTTAGAATCTTTTATAAAAATTAAATAACTGATGTAACAGGTTTCCAATCAGGTTCCCATTGTTCAGCTGCACGTCTTTTAAGAATGTGATGGACATCTCTTTTGTAATCTCTTTCAACTTCTGCTGAAAATCGAAGAGCTATTGAACTTTTTGCTGCAGCATTCTTCTAAAAATATTCAATGAATATGCAAATTTGGATAATTATTTCGAGAAAAAAACTTACTACAACGAAATCGGCAAAAGCATTAGGTTCAATGGAATCATTTGGAAGATTTTCAATTCGAAAATAATTAATTTTATTTATAAACGGTAAAATTGATATTATTTGAGATGTTTGTGGATTACAACGGACATCAGAAAGCCTGAAAATTTGCATATCTGTGGTATAGAGTGTTAACAAGAAGAATTAATAAGAAAAATAATAAGCTTTACTTCTATCTCTGTATTTTTGGAGTCATCTCCAACACGTCCTCCAACATAATTCCATTGCCATCTTCATCAGATATTCGACCATTTTCAAAAACAAGTCTAATAGCTTGTTTAGCACAAATCAAAAATTTAAATTCAATAATTGTTAAATTTTGAAACGTTATATCAATATACTTTGCATCACATTGAAATATATTCTTTAAGCAATGTGAAAGTCTTTGTGAATCTTGTATCTTTTCAACATAAACATTTGTTGAAATATGAATATTTTTAAAGCTTGAATTTTGTGGAAGTTCTTTATTAATTCTTGCAGAACTTTCTTTGAAATTAATTATTTTTTTATAAGTTGGTTCATCGGTAATTTCAAAGCGGTAACAAATTGATGTTGGAGATCCAATAAAAAACTGCTTGCATGTCATTTGTAATTTTTGTAAAAATTTTAACGAAGCATTTTTGTAAATATAATCCATTATTGGTGGCTTAAATGGAAGGATTTGGGGCAAAGCATTGTTGGATGTGAAAAAACATGAAATGGATTCAACGTTTTTAGGCGGTCTTGTTGCAAATTTAACATTTTCATCGAAGATCTCAAAATCAAATGGATTTTGCATCTGATGAAAAAAAACCAAAGCCAAGTGTAAAAATTCTACTAAATCCATTCATGCATAATATAGCTTTTAATGAGGGAAATGGTTTTATTTTAATGAAAAAAAAGAGATGTAGAAAGATACATTTCAAGTAGAAAAAAATGTTTTTTCCTATTTTTTAGCTAGTAACCACGAAATGAATTCACTGATGATAAAGTTTATGCATTTCATCGTCCATCAGATGTTATTCTTGAAAAACTCTGTGAAAAGCTTAAAACTGAATATCGCCAACTTTGGGGAGATATTATTTTTCAAAAGATTTAATGTATTTTTAAAATAGAAGAACGAATGTGTTACCGTAACTCAAGTTATAGCACTTAAAAGTTTTGAAGTAAGTGAAGAGATTACGGTAAAAGTATTTTAAATGCAGCTACTTAAAAGTCAAAGTTCCCCTTACATTTTATTTCGAGCACCTATATTGGCTTTAAAAACATTGTTCAATCAAATAAAAGTGTTGATGGTGCTTCTTTGTCATACTTCCTTTGAATCTTTCATCAACAACTCATGTTGTAAAGAAAAATGATCTATTTGAATATATTATTTTCGTTGTAATGCTTTTTAATTGGAGTAATATGTGTTGCTCTTTATTTATTTTAGAGTTTCAAATCAGTCAAACTATTAATCAAATAAGAATAAATCTTTGGCAAATATTTATGCTGATGCATATATTTCGAGATAACAATTCTTTGGTTCAAAAATTGACCCATCAAAAAAATGGTGATAAAAACATTTCGAATCAATGTTGTGGCCACTGTGTGATATTTGCATTTTCCATTTTTTGTTTTTCTTTTCATTAAATTTATTAGTTAAAAACTTTTATTTAAATATTTAATAAAAATTTTAATGAATTAAATCTTTAATTTATGGAATTTGTTTAATTTATCATGACACAAATTTCGTAATGCAGACGTAAAACAAAAAAAACCATCATTAAATAAAAGTTATGAAGAAACAGATGATATTATTCATTCTTATAATGAAGTAGTTCAACCATTTCATTCATAGCCAACCGGTGTTGGACAGGGCGGGTTTTTTGAATAAAGCGTTTAGAAAGGACTGGATTTTTATTACCTACGTTAACTTTAAGCAGGTAAAGGTAAAAAATTAATAAACCCAAAGCTGCACCAGCTGACATTATGAAATGGGGATTACTGTGGATACCCCTAAACTACATTTTTTTTGTATTAAAGTCATAAACGAACAGTTGTTTTATTATCATAATAAAAAAACCCGATAAAAAGTTTTGTACAAAATTTAAATAACATGGCAAAATAACGCAACAACAATAACATTAAAGATCAACAACAATAGAATACATCCCATCAACAAAAGCAAGAATTATGGTGAGATCACAAGTTTCACTTTCATTTTCCCATTTACCGTATTTCTTTAGCATTCCATTTTCATAAATTCCAATATTACATGATAAAAACTTGCAAATAAATTTTAATTGATCATCAGATACTGTAGTTTCAGCAAACAATTTTTCAGCTTCAGAAGGTGACATTGAATCTAAAATACTTTAACAATAGTTTTGCCGTTGTAAAGTATAAATATAAAACATACTTGAAGCAGCTAATTCTTTACAGTATGCTGTATTGGTTTGATGTTGAATTAAGTAGCAAGAAAAAGTCTTTCCAGTAAAAAGTAAAGAAAAACAAACAAAAATATTTGGAGTTTTAAATTCATGCAGTTGAATTTGCTTTGAAGTAAAGGGTATCTTTCGAAAAACAATATCTCCCCAAAGTTTATATGCATCATGGCAATATTCAATTTGAAGCTTTTCACATAGTTTTTCAAGTATAATATCTGATGGACGATGAAATGCGTAGATTTTATCGTCAAGTGTTAATTCAATTCTTCGTCTAAAAAACAAGGTTAAGTAAAAATGAACAAATATATATATTTACCTTTTAACAGCAGGTTCTTCAAAAGCCTGCCTATATGCCATTTCATCCATTTCACTTTTGACATCATCTATTTCACTTTTAACACTTGTACTAGCAGAATTTTCAAATGGTATATTTAAATCAAAGGAAGAAGATAGCTGTGAAGGTGAGAATATAGAGCGGGAATCAAAAGGAGTAGTTGTGTTGTCTTCGCTTGAATTATCATAATATAGATTTAGATCTGATTCATTGTTGATATCATTTGTTTCTGCTTCTGCTTCTTGAAGCAACAAGTTATTTATATACTTACTGTAAAAGATATAGGTTATTAATTTGAGAATTATAGGTTTAAAGAATAACTGCAGTAGTATTCAGGTCCGTATACTTGCCTTGCTATGGGATGGTTAGGAACGAAAAATCAGAGGCATAATAGTTCCTCCGGGGTCTAAATAGCTGATTAAATATAGCTGGTACGTAGCACACGATAGCTATTTAAAGTTTAATCTATCTATTTGTAATCCTCCAAATCCATCCCTTTTGCAATTCTATTGTTTTATGTAGCAAAAATAGCTATCGTGTGCTCCTTACTAGCTATATTCAGTCAGCTTTTAAAACCGAGGAAGAACTATTATGTCGTTATCCCCGGCTAGGCGAGTATAGGGACAAAATGTGCCCTTAACTCGACCATCACCTGAATATATCTACCGTAAAACATACCTTGTAGGTTTACTGTTTCTGCAAATTATCTTGCTCGCTTCATTAATCTTTCCCTGTTGCAGCAGATTTTGTACTTCCATGACGAATTCATATGCTTTTGGTTCACATTTTTCACTATGAGCAATTGGAGCAAATACAATACCATATTTAATTTTTATAGTTGATGAACAACGAATACCTCGATGCGAATAATTCGTACAAGCCCATTTAATTCCAGATTTTCCATATTCTCGAACAAGTGCCTCATCATCTTCTTCTTTTACAATGATGCGAAAATTCTTTTTTAAAGCTCGAGAAAGTCCATATTGATAATGCTGAATTTTAACAGGGCGATGTTTTTCCAATAATTTAAGAATTTTTGATTTAGCTGCTTCCCAATCTATTTTATCTTCAGTAGAATATTCATCGATAGCATTTATAATTTCAGCAAGCAATTTTTTACATTGTTGAGGTGTTCTTTCAGTCATATTGTTAAATCTAAAAGTTGATATATACAATCTTTTAATATAAAGTTATAAATCAAGCAATATATAATATAGTAATTCTTGCAATCATAGAATGTAGCAAAAAGAAGGGATTAGTTATCCAAATTTACAGAATTCCATCAAATCTTGCCTCTACAATTTTACAACACGATGGAATATTTCTTACCATGTGGAAAAAAGCAATGAGCTGGATCAGATGTTGTAGTTTAGAGTTTAGACTTTTTAAAAAACAATAGTCATTTGGCATATCGTTAGCTTTTGCCAAAGAACAGCGCAAAAACTTTTTCAAAAAATTAAATGCACAAAAGCAACAATTTATTTTTGCGACGGTGGTCCCTACATAACACATTTAATTAAGGTTAATCAACGGTCGTTTTTAATGCTGCAAAAAAAGTCGCACCTGTGTTCAAAGAATTCGTTTAACTTCATTTTTTGTTAGCGATAAAAAATTTTTCCGGTCATTTTTCTCATGCAATGTTTCGCAAAAAAAATCCATGATAAAAAGGAACGAAAAGAAATTAAAACAGGTCTTTAATATTGCAGAATTTGATGAAATGAGTAACTTGCATTATTTATTACTGTTTCTCATAAATGTGATACATTTTTGTAATGCATGTTTTCCAAATTCGCCAGTTGAACGAGGTCCAGTAATAACAATTGGAGAAATGATGGAATCAAGTAATTAAAATTAAAATTTTTAAACTTATTTTATGTAAAATTTCATTTTAGTCTGTGAACCCAATCCATGTCCTACATTAACTGGAACTTTGATTACTGTTTCTACGGAAATGGTTGATTCTTCATGTGTTTATAGTGCAACAGCAACATGTGATGTTGCAGAAGCCAGTGTGGAAGTAAGTCTTGGCATTTCATGAATTTTCTGGATCAATCCATTTTTTAGTTCAATGGTGCAGGACCAACTTATTCAAGTCCTGAAACACTTATCTGTGATACAACAACATCACAATACACATATACCGATGGAGGTGGAATACAACAACAAATAACTTCTATCCAATGTTCATGTGATCCAAATCCATGTCCCACATTGTCGGGATCGTTGGTAACTGTATCAGCAGCAATTGTAGATGCTAACTGTATCTATACGGCAACAGCCTCTTGTGATGTCTCCAATGCCGATGTTGAAGTATGTTTAGATTAAACTAGTTAGACACCAATGAAAAAGTTTCTAGTACAACGGTGCTGGTCCAACGTATCCAGATCCACAAACGCTTACCTGTGATACTGCCACATCCCAATACACATATACCGATGGAGGTGGAATACAACAACAAATAACTTCTATCAAATGTATATGTGATCCAAATCCATGTGCACCGATTACTGCAACGGGATTAGTAGTATCCCCTGATATGGTGGATTCAATGTGTGTCTATACTATAACAGCAGATTGCACAATACCAGGAATGACATACATGTTGGTAAGTTTAGAATAATAACTAAATACAAAAATGAAAAATATGTTATAGTACAATGGTGGTTTAGCATATGGTGGCACCCAAATATGGACTTGTGATACAACAACATCTCAATGGACATTTTTGGATTTCATGCAAATGCCTGTACAAATTATGTCAGTTATGTGTATACCTTAAAAAAGGGAGTAAAAATGTATTGCGTGTTGTTGCTTGCACTTCTCTGGAGAGAAAGTTCATAAAAACCAAATTACTTTACACTAATGAAAACAATAACAAATTAATTTCAAACAGTTTTTAAAAACAGCAATTACATTTTCATTGAAAATAAATTTTCTTTGGATAATTCCCAAAAGTTTTTTTTGTTTGAAAAAACGAATAAGATGTGTAGTATGGTGTTAGCTGGGGGATGTGCAGTGCATCTTTATTGCCCTTAGGTCGTGTTTTACGCTCATATATTTCTGCGTATGACCGATGGGCATATATGGAACGAGGTGTAACTGGAACGCATTAGAAAAACCGGGAAAGAAATTTTTTACTGCAAAAAAAAGCTTTGTCTCTACTTTGATGCAATAGGGAGAAGAAGCACTTCAGCTATCAAATAGTAAAAGAAAACCTTCAGCGTAGGTTGCTTTTTGTTAACGCATTTGTTTGGCAAAATATTAATTGTAACCTCAAAAAGAATGAATTTTTGCCTCAAATTTTTTATCGCCTCAAAAGAGATGAATGCTTGCCTCAAATATTTTCATCGCCTCAAAAGGGATGGATTTTTACCTCAAATATTTTTTTTCACAAATAATTAACTATTTTAAAAAATTAATAACACACGTTAAGTAATATTTATAAACATAGTAAAAAATACCACAAATATATTTTTTTTCTCAAATATGAAGTAATATTTTACAGAAATTAATATTTTTTACCTTATTGAATAGCGATACCGTATGTTTTAATTAAAAAGCAATTGTTTTACATTTTTCAGTATTTTGGAAATTAACAACACAATAAAAAATGTGAATTACAAAAAGTAATATGCCGTAAGCATACTAATATAATTGTGGTGAATAATAAAAAACAAAAATTTAAGATAAAAAATAACGAACAAACAAATGGCTGATATTGAGAATAACAGAAGAAAGATATGGATAAGATTTTTAACTCAAGAATTTTAAAAGACGGTGTACAATAAAAAAACAAGCTATATATATAAAAGTTTAATAATGAAGTTGAGACATTGCTCCAAGAGAAACTGTATAGAATAAGTATACATTAATTAAAAAAAAAGAAAGATGTGAATGTTTAAACAAAAAAAATTAATCCTTTGAAAGGGCAGGAGTAAATTTACGTGGCCGACCTCTTTTATTGCGACCACAATCATTTAAACTTTGGCGCATTGCAGCAATATTTGGAAAAGGTTGTTTAGTGATAAGAACTTTAACAAGAAGTGCATGTTTACATAATTTTCGACGAACTCCAACTGGGCAGTTACAGGTGTATTCGTTTTGATAAAGTTTGCATGGGGCAACAACGGCAACATTTTCTTGAAAAGTAGCAACATCATTGTCATCCCATTGCAGTAAATCCATGCTATCAAGAAAATCTGTATATGCATCATTATCAAGAGTTGAATCAAAGCGGCGAACATAATAGCATTGTCGATTAGGATCTCTTCGAATTTTTGTTTTCATCTTTAAATCAAAAGCAGCTACCCAATCAGCTGGTGTAACATTAACTTCATTTTCTCCACGGCCATAATTTTTGTCGCGAGCTTGTTGGAGGTAAAGCTTAATACTATCAGCAGCTTGCATCAAAGGAAGACTTTTGGTAACATAAACATTTTTGATCCATTTATTGCAAGCCTCAATGCCGTTATCTGTACGGCAGCCTCCGCCAGCTTGTGCAAACCATTGTTTATCTTTTAAAATATATTGTTCTTCAAAATATACACCAAATTCAGCAACACCAACAATATCAGAGGATTTCCAGCTATCAATTAATGCTGCAGCAGCAATATCAAAGTGATCTTCAAAAGCATGTCGAGCAAGTTCAGAAATTTGGTCTTTGATATTTTTGATTTCATCAATTGGAACACTGTTATGTCGATAGGTTTATTACAAGTACAAAGAATTAATTGACAAACATAAGAAACAACAATGCTTATATATTGATACTTTAAGGAAACACAAAGTATAAAAGGTTCTTATCAGCTTAGGAATTCAGGAGCTAATTAACGCTAATTGGATTGATAGCTGATAAGCAGAATAGAGACTAGAAAGTAGAATAATGGACAGATACAACAAACACCCAATTCTTCAAGCTTCTTAACGGCAGCTTTTTTTACATGAAAATAACAGCTTCTTTTTGTAGCTTGAGGGAAAACTTGTGCAACGGCTGCTGAAATAGCTCTTGAGTTATCGGCCATCAGTTCTTTTGGAGACCATTCACCAGGACAAAAACGATTAGATTTAAAATATTGAAATAACCACTTAAATACATTTGTTGATTCCGAGCTAACAATAGCTGCAGCTGTAAAAATAACTAATTACATTTTTATCTATAAATCTTTAAATACATACCAGTAACATGGACGTGACGATTAATATCCGAATATCCAAAAATCAAAACAACAAATCCATCATATACAAGCTTGAAAGTTCCATCAACCAAATTTTTATTAAGTTATGCCAAAAAATAACAAAGCAAAAGCATGCATATTCTCAAAAAATTATGTTGCTTATAAAATTGAATTTATAATGCTTTTGAGTTTAAAACGCTTTTCTGTTAAATTATATTTTTGCATCAATATTATTTTAAGAGATTTTCTAAAATCATAAAAATATAAGCAAATTACACATTTTATAAGATATCTTTTTTACAATTATACACATTCTATTTTAAAAGATAAAAAAAAGTTATTGAGTTCTTACCATTTAAACAATTCTATTAAATCTTACTTCATATTTGAGAAAAAAAATATATTTGTGGTATTTTTTACTATGTTTATAAATATTACTTAACGTGTGTTATTAATTTTTTAAAATAGTTAATTATTTGTGAAAAAAAATATTTGAGGTAAAAATCCATCCCTTTTGAGGCGATGAAAAAATTTGAGGCAAGCAATCATCCCTTTTGAGGCGATGAAAAAATTTGAGGCAAAAATTCATTCTTTTTGAGGTTACAATTAAATCCATGCCCATTTGTTTATGCTAATAAAATATACTTTTTAGTACAAGTTCAAAATAAAACTTATTATTTCTTTAAAAAATATTGATTCTGCTAAAACTTATCGTAATAATATTTTTGGGGCAACAAGATTTAAAGCTCCATCTTCCATAAGTCAACTGAAGAAAAAAGATGACGTTGAATGGTATTTAATTTATTTTTCTGACGGTGATATTGGTGTACGACATAGCTGTATGATTGATGAAGATGATTATTTGCTTGCTGAAATGATTCCTGAAAATGATGAATTTGAATTTACTACTGAATGCAGAATTGAAATTGTTTAGGACTTTTTTTTGTTGTTTTGATTTTTTTTATATTTTTATTTCAAAAAACAGTATACCCAAAATAAAATATTGAAAGCGTTGTAAAAAAAGTGTCTTTTACCTTGACTATAGTTAAAAAACAAACAATCACATTCCATCCTTTTTACTTACGTTCTTTTGATGCACTGTTTATCTATAAAAGAACAACTTTTGCTATAATAGTGCGTCAACTATTTTATTATCAATCTCACCTTTCATGTTTTAAAAAATAAAAATTTTACTTTTATGTAGTCAATTTTATGTTTCTTTCAAAAGAACAACTCCTTTTTAAATGTTTAAGAGTTTTTTTTAACAAACAATAATTTCTTTAGAAATGTCAAGTATTCATTAATATTAAAGTTATGAAATAGGCCATTCTACAACCCTTATAAAGGCTTAATAAAATGCATAAGTTATGTAACAGAAATGTATTACTTGGTAGATAAAATTTTGTATTGATATTTTTACTTGTCCTGCAGTTGGTTTAATTTATTAAACATTTCATAAAATTTTGCTTCACGAAAATAAAAAAAAACAAGCGGTAGCATTAGATTTTTGTTTTATTTTTCACTTTTAAGGCTTATTTCACTTTTAAGCAAATGTCTCCTTTTTTATTTATTTGTGTCTATTCAACTGTCTCTTCTTTGTTATCATTAAAAGTTTAAATAGCAACTGGGGGATTCGTTTTCTTCCCTTTTTAAAAAAAACAAAATATAAATGCTTACATGCTTTTATTTTAATCAATTTTTCTTCTTCTTGCAAAAACATTATTTGAATTTTTAAGAATTTATTTCAAAACTCTTAGACAAAACTATTTGACGCATTTAGAATATATAGGAGTTAAATTTAAATTTTCCATCTTCTTATCAAGCATTCAATTGTTTAACAATGCGTCAAATAGGTACCCTTTCATGTTAAGTATTTTGATGTAAAATGTATTCTTTTTAAAAAGAAACAATTAACTTTGATAATGTTCTTAAAAATATATTTTTAAAAGTCATTAGATACTAAAAAAGTGTCTCTCATTTAACCTCGAATAAAGCCCCAAATTTTTAAATTTCTTCCTCTGAAAGAAATAAGCGAATGATAAAATCAAATGTTTTTCTTTTTTCCCATTCACTAGCTGTCTATGTTTTTTTTACAGTCTTCTATTGCATTATGGTACGTGGGTCCATAAATTGCTATCATTGTGAAAACACATTTTCATCAAAAAACTGATAATTTTTAGTCTTCCTTTCATCACATTATACTTACTTGTTTCGTTTAATTGATCAACCATCATTGCTATCAAAGGAAATCAACGATTTTTGAATTTTTAAGAATTAATTTAACAGAATGTGATTACAATATCATATTAGAACTATTCAGCAATAACATAGTAGCCAAATCATGAATTATAAAAATATCACTCAAGCACCTTTTTACATGCATGCAGAAATAATTTACTAAAAGCATGCCAGTTGAACCTGAATATTATCATCAATATTAAAAAAAACTTTTAATTTACCTATTTGAGTCTGATAACAAATTAACAGCTGTTTGAAGAAATCAAAAGACATTTGGTAACAAGTTACAGTGGAAAAAAAGCTCTAAAGCGTATCACTAACAGTAAAAAAAACCACGCCAGAAATTCAAGTTTTAGAAGCAAAAAAAAGAAACACAAAATTTTCTATTGGAGTTGATTTTATTTTTTCTCTTATGTGTGTTCGATTTTTGTACATGAGGTTGTTTATTGTTATCATCAATGATTCAAGAAGAAAAGTTTTTTTCTTGTTTCAAAAACACCATACATGCATTTTCTTGTTTTTATTTGATGAGCTTTTTTTCTTGCAAAACATTGATTACGAAAAAACCGTTTTTGAATCTTTAAAAATTTATTTGAAAAACGAGTATTTAAAAAAGCGGCAATTGATGTGAAATGCAAGAAATTTTAGATGATAAAAGATTAGGAAAAAACAAGTGCATTAATATTTACCCGTAAAACTGAGAGATTTTACTTGTCAATAATTAATATTTTTCTTGGTTTTCTTGTACTCACTGTCTTTTGTTTTTATCTGTATCTTTGTTTTGTGTGTCCATGCATTGCTTTTTTCTTTATCAATGTAAAAAACATTAAAATGAAAAAAAAAAACAATTTTACTTTCAATTTTTTAACGCAAAAAAAGACTTTTTGGGTTTTAATTGATCAATTTTTTATTGTTACTAAAATACACAACCTTATTTGAATCTTTTAAAAACTTTTAGAAAACCATATTGACATGATATGTCGTTTTAGAATATCCATGTTAATTACACAGTATTCGAATCAAGTAATTCATTAACTTTAATCCCTTCCTTAGAAAGCAGCCAACAATTTTTATAATCTTGCAGTCTCTCTTACATTTAACTAACACGTTAGATAGAGAAACATCAAAGTTTTAAGTAATTTCTGACCAATTATATATAACCGTAGATGTTTTCAACTGATCGTGAAATTGAAGTACCATATTTTGCAAGTATACTCGTCATGGTAAAGAATAGTCTGGCACAAAATATCAGCTGCAGCATATTCGATTTGGGGATTCAATAGATACATATGGATATAGCTAATAAACAGCAGACTATATCTATTTTTGTTACAAAATCTTTTTTTCCCTGTTTACTCATTGCTGCAAAAAGCATCCTAAAAAACAATCCCCTTGAGCATTCTTGCTAAAAAGAAGGAAACAATAATTAAATTTTCCTTTAAGCTGCATTGAGAAGGAAGAGCTTTCTCTGCCAATTTTTTACTCAAAAAAAGACCACATTCTCTTTTTATGCTTTCATTTAGTTTTGTCTAAAAGTGAGTCACACTTTAAGTGACCCACTTTTTTTTGAATATTTGAAGAAAATATTTAGAAACTGCAATTATATGAAAAGTGACATATTACAACAAAATTTTCTTTAACTTTAATCAAACAATACAAATACCGTTCCCAATACATTTATAATTATGTATTTTTGGGTAAATAATCATAAAAATAAATAAAAGTAGTGATTTTAATTTTTGAATCATATTCAGCCACTGCGGTGCTTGTTGACTGGCAACGATAAGTTGTTAGATATTTTTTTTTTCATTTCTCACAAACGTACCATTCTCGTGTCTAAAAGTGAAGCATTGGCTTTAATGATATATCGTAAAAACTTTTTATTTTGCTACAACAGTGAGCAGCACAAAAAATTGAGAAATACAATAGCGACACTCTCTTTTTATTGCTTTCGCCATTTGCCAAAGTTTTCGCTAGAAAAGAGATGCTTTAAAATCCCGTTTTTTTTGTTGCTTTCATTTAATCATTCATTCAATCCAAAAAATATGGCACCAGAAAGAATTGCTTTTTTTTGAATATTTTAGAAAATAATAACAAAAAAAATAAATGTTACAAAAAAACAATATGTTAAGAATTAATTCTTTAAAGAAAAGAAGAAACACCATTATTAACAATAAACAATAATAATTAAATTTCTTTTTTATTTTTATGAAACCAGAACTGGTTTAAGTTTTTTTCTTTCTAATAATAGTTACAATCAGATGTCACAGAAAATAATACTACTATGCTAATTTTAGAAGCAAACGTTTTGATTCAACATCTTCGGCAGCAACTGATTTCACTGCCTCTTATGTTTTTTGTCGCATAATTCATGAATTAACCTTCCTTAGATATCCATGTGTGCGCAAATTACGTTTGCAGCTTTGACATAAAAGGTACGAATATTTTTATCAGAGTTTAACTCTTTTGTTAACGAAAGAACTCAATAATTTTTCTAATATGTGTAAAAAAGCAATAACGGGAAAAACAATAATTTAACCCAAAAAGTGATTGTAAAAGATAATTAATATGTAGAGTAAAAAAAAGAATATTTAAGTGTCGCCATTTGATTATAAATTTTATATTTCTACACCTAGTTTTGTGAGATTGTTATTGCAATAATTTTATTATTACTGCGTTTTTCTATGTCAATCGATGTTCCAGGTAGAAAATCAATTAAACAAATGTGGAAACCTCGAAGCTCCTTAGGATTTAATTGGGTTGATATTGCGGTGCTTTAAAACATATTCAAATATTCAAAACAAAATTTATTGGAGAAAAGGGAGAAAGTGAACAGATAAAAAGTGAATGGATCAATTGTTTTTGTTCAGTCAATGGCAGTGGAGAACACAGAAAAGAAATAAAGCTTTACTTAAAATCAACAAGCAAACAGTTGCCAAACAAATGTCTTTATTCGAACATTGGAAATCTTGAATAATAAAAGCAGCAGTTGCTGTTGACAAGCAAAAACTATTTTTAGAGTTAGATTGTTCATTTAATTTAGTCAGATTGCTACTAACAACACCTGTTCCTCGTTTTTTTGACAATCCACATATGCTAAACAATCTTATTGACCTTCTTTTTTTAGTTTTCATTTGATCAATTTTTCGTTGCAAATAGTTGCCAGACAGAATATATATTGTTTGAATATTTTAAAAAATATGTGAAAAACGAATACAGTAATTTCGTTAAGAAAATAAATAAACAAATATTTTTAAAAAACAATTTAAAAAAGAAACAAGAAATCCGATTGGTATATAAAGGCATTTATAAAAATAAAATTAATTTTATTTTCCAATTTCGTCATTTTTATTAATATGATTTTTTGTAAAACAATCACTTGATTTTTTTGACCAATGAAGTTTTAATGAACACTGCTAATTCTCATAAAAAAAATTTAACAAAAAGCTTTTTTTGGAGGAAATTTTATATTTGGCAGACATTATCTTTTTTGTTCAAGAAATATATGTCAAACCTGCTGCTCTAAAAAACAAATAACTAACAATAGAAAAAACTGAAGGAAGTTTAAATTAGCGTTTCATTTTGTTGTTCCGTTTGCTTCTTTTTGTGTTATGTTTGTGGCAAAAATATTCCTTTTTATGTACATGTTAAAAACAATGAATAATTAAAAAAAATTTAATGCAAAATAAAAAAAAGAGGTTATGACATTTATTTGAAAGCAAAAGAAGTATCCAAATAGTTTTAAAACTCTTTTTTTTTTCAACTTCGAACAGGGGCGGCAAAGCCGATTTTTCAAAATTGTACGAAATGGTTGAAATTTTTTCCAGGAGTTTTTTGGGATAATATAAGATACTTTCATGGTGCACTTTTTATTTAAACCCCAGGGGATTTAGGGGATATAGGATATTATATCCCCTATTACTCCTGGGTTCATCACAATACGTCTTAGATTATAGTAAAAATGTTAGAAAAAAACAAAACTCTTAAAGAAGAATGGGAAATGATTCTTGCACCACTTGAACTTCAATCGTCGAATTTTTTGTGGGATCTTGAAGCAACAGCTCTTATACAGTTATCCCGTAAGTTTTTCTTTGTTTTTAATATATTTTTAAAATGACTTTTAGGTAAACAATCTTTGAATGATGGAAACAAAATTGCAAACAATGAAGAAGATAATGGTAGTTTCTCATGACCTTGAAGAAATTGTTGAAAATGAAAATCATGAAAGACTTGAATGGCTCATAAAAGCTTTAAATCAACTTATAGCGTTAACATTTGAGAAAAGAAGATGATCATGAATTGTTTTGTACAAAATTGTAAATGTTTTAAATAAATCAAGAATGTACCTTGTTTTTTTTTTGCATTTTACCACCAATATTTTTCCAAAATTGAAGTAACACAACAAAAACATGTTCTCATTTATATGCGTGGTGTTCTTCTTTTAGTACATTAAAAGCTGTGATGATCAACCCTTATCAATGATATAATGTGCTTTAATCATTGGCCACTTTTATTTGCTGTATTATAAGGAAGAAACATTACCCTAGAAAAATATTAATGATAAAAGACAAAACACAGACACCAAACACAAATTTGATACATATCAATAGTAGCTTTGTATAGTTTAATTCCACTATAAATACCGATGTAGAAAAATTAACAATAAAACATATATTTGTCACTTTTGCAACAACATCAACAACAATGCATAAAATTTTGCTATTAACTTTTAGTCTTTTTCCTTTGACGATATTTTGTTGTGATAAATTCCCAAATGGCACTGAAACAACACTTAATTGGTTTCAGTCATGTTCATCTCCAATTATTATTTATACAATAGACGTGACAGATCCATACGGGAATATTGAATATCCCCTTCATTTAACAAAGGCAATCTTCGCTCATGCAAATTTAACAAATACCGGAATTATTTTGGATGATTTAAAACTTGACATAAATCTTTGGACATGGGGTGGATGGAGTGGTTGCGAGTGGCATCGCCTGGATACAATTGGAATTTTGTAAAGTTTTTTGTTTTAACAAGGGTTTTTAATTTCCCGGGAAATCATTACCTGACGCGGATTGTTCTTTTCACACGTGTTGAGTTGAGACCATCAATCCCGGTCCATTTATAGAAATTTTTGTACTGCCCGCCATAGAAATTGCTAGAAAATGTGCAATAAATCGCTTTGAGACCCAAAACAGTTTAAAACTTTTGTTCTAGAATATTCTAGAAATTTCCAGAATATTCTTATAAGATCCTTCTGGAAGATTCTAGAAACTTCTAGAAAATTCAAGAAGTTTCCAGAACCTTCTGGAAGGATCTTTTGTTTTGTTGTTTTTTCAAAAATATTTCTTAGGTTGAGTAATAATCTTAAATTTTAGAAATAATCTTGATGCATGTACCAATGGAATTATTTGCCCGATTTTGCCTGGAAACCAAAATAATGTTATGTCACTTGATTTTACCAAATTTGATGGTTTTATTGATCTTTTACAAGATGATGTACCATATCAAATTCAGCTAATTTTAACTGCACCGAATAATGATCAATTTTGTATGACTGTTCAAGCTCGTTCACGTGTAAAAGAGTAATAAATGACACAACTCTATAGAGGTGTGACTTAATCCTTGTTTTATTCTTAGAGCATTAATTAAATAAACGACTGACATTTACCTTGTGAATTTGTTTTTTTCTATTAAAAAATCATTACAGTACGATTAAAGTATTATTTTATCTATTCTAATTTTTTACAGTGTATTTTGTTCCATTTTTTCTCCAACACAAATAAAAATAAATGTTAGAAAAAGAAGAACTCATTCAAATTTTTTCATGTAAAATGTTCGAGCATGTTAATAAAGTTTTACGATTTAGATATATTCTTGTAAATACTGCTTAAACTTTCGTATCATAGTAGTATTTAGCATCTCTATTATGCCGATGTATATTGTACAAAAATGTTAATTGCAATATATGCTTGTTAAAATCTATTTATTATTTATCCTGTTACAAATTTAAAAGAATTTGGTCCTTGTAGTGACTATTTTGAATTAATTGATATCTTTTAAATAAAAATAAATTCTTGTAACAATTGAATATGGAAATGAAAAGATTTATGGGCAACAAGTAAACTATTTTTGTTTCAAATCAATGAAATTACAGTATGTTAATGTCATAATAAAATATTCAAAAAAAATTTTCATTTAGGAATGAAGAAAGTTGTAAAATACACAAATGAATCGCTCCACACTGTTCATTCCATAGTATTTGACGAAACTAAAGATGAATATTATGCTAAGGCTAGAGACATTAATCAATAATAAAGGATAAAAACAAATTTCTCATTGGTTGCGCATTTCCATTCTTTATCTACAGAAAAACGGTCATTACCACTATTTTCATCCTCTGTTTTTTGCCGCATTTTTAGTTAATTTTTTTTTTCTCTTTCTTATTTCTCAGACAATGTAGTGAAAGATTAATTGTATTTGAATATTTTATAAGAATTTGTAATAAAGTATATTTTAATTTTTTGTTTTTTGTTTTTTCAATATCAATGTAAGTTAAATTTTGCACGTTACAGATATTCATATTGAACAAGCTGGAACTGATGAATCGCTAAAAATTATGTCGGAACATATTTGTTTACTTCGGCAAACCCTTTAAATACAGCTTTTTACATACATTTTAACATCAAAAATAAAATGCCAACAAAATATGAAACAACAAACCTAGTTGCATTTTTTGTCTTTAAAAAGATACTAACATAAATTTTAATTTGGTTTATCCAGAATGATCAACTATTATCACTAAAATAAAGATCGATGATTTGTAACTACAGCATTAAAATGTGGTTATATTTATAGTAGACAGTATTCACAAAAAGTTTATAAATGAAATAAAAAATCATACGTACAAAAAAACCGAAAATTAGTCATTATAATAAAGTTTTCATAGTTTGTTATCCAACGATTAATCATTATTGGTATTTTAATAAAATGATATTCACCATCTACTGTTGTGGTACGATTTTTTAAAAATATCATTAATTAAATGAACGTTAAAATTTAAAAAAACTGACAAGGGAACCGCGTGACATGTTTTTCGAGTTTTGCTTCGAAATAGAGCTTAATAGTTTCATTTGGGTCCTAAAAGGTCCCCCAAAAAATATTACGTGCCAGTTCGGGCGTTAAGCCGTTTTTTCGGCGTCCGAAAGTTTCATTTATAGCATGGTTTTATCATGAGATGCTTTTCGAGCGTCCCTTCACTCAAGCCTCCATGACGAAGTGGTGTTGACGTTGGGTTTTCGAACAGGATGTAACCGGTTCGATTCCCAACAAAGGAAATTTTTATTTTTTAAATTTTTATTCAAATAATTATATCATCACAAAATAAAAATGGCTTCATTTTTTAGTATTAACTGTTTTTTATTTCAAAAAATAATCTATAAATGAACGGGTTGCTTTAAAAAAAATTATGCACATTTTTTTTCTTTTAAAAAAAGTTATTTGTCTTTTTTGTGTTAAAAAATCTTATATATTTCGATAGAATAACGAAAATTTTATACAACAATAGCTCAATTATGGTCGTACATTAATTTTTAGAGGTGAAAAGAAAGTTGACGCTCTTGTTCAAAGGGTTAATGCCACCACACATTCTTACACTGCTCAAGTTGTTATTAATGCTGAAGGTGAATTAATGCTTCCAATGTTTGTTGTTTTTTGTGAACCAAACAAGCCAAAATGTTTTGAACGCCAACTTGCTCCTTTCAAGAATATAAAAGCTTTATCTTCCAAATCTGGTATGATGTCTTCTGAAATTGGAATAAAATGGTTTGATTATTTTAAATCTAAAGCAGGTCCTAATCCAGTTCTCATCGTTGATTCTTGGAATGACTATGTCAAGGCATTTAAAGAAGATTCAGATGACATTCAACATTACATTCTTCCACCATAATCAACTGGCAAGGCTCAACCAATCGATGTTTTCTTTAATAGACCATTTAAAAATTTAATTCGTTTATTAACTTGCAAAGCTCGACGACAACAAACGTTTTCTGTTTCTGATAGAGAGGGAATGGCAACCATTCTCGATATTGCAGTTGGACAAATTTCTGCTCCCCTTTTTCGACCTATGATCCAATATGGAGCAACTTTTGGCCGATCCAAATTTTATTTAACTTCATTTCCGCATAATCTCAAAAAAACCGTTAAAAATCGCTATTTTTTCATGATTTTTAAAATTTGGCAGCACTTTCTTAAAATCACTCAAAATATATTTTTATGATAATTTCCAGTGTTTCTACATTATTTTAAGCTATTTTGGTCAAAAACCGTCTTTACCCAACATTTTTTCCTACAAAAAGAGCCCGTAAACTTTTTTCTTCGATTAATACATAGATATGATATCTGACACTATCCCGTTATCAATGTTTGACTCGGGCTGTTCAACAAGCTTTCTATCAGCGATTTTATCACAGTTCTTCTATTAGAGGATTTACGGTAACTCAAAAAGAGATTATAAGTGATAATAAATATGAACTTAAAGTGTCTTCAATTGATATATTTTTTGGACTACATTTAGTTATGGAAAACTGTTATTGCATATAATTTTATTAATAATGCATTAACACCAAAGAAACTTGCTCTAAAATTTAATTAAAGAAAATTGCGAAAACATTCAAATGGTTAAAATTCTCGGGATTTAAAAATATATTTAAATATTCAAAAAAAAGAAAAGTGACTGAATCAATTGTTTTTGTTCAATAAAATGGCAACTGGGAATACAGGAAAGAAAGCTTTACTTAAAACCAGCAAACAGACAGTTGTCATATTTCTCTGTTCTTTTTTTGAACACTAGCATTCCTGAAAAATGAAAACAACTATTGTTGTAGAAAAGCAAAAAAAACAGTTTTAAGGATTATATTGTTCACTTAGTTCGGGCCGGCAATTGCTAGCAACAATCACCATATGCTACAACTTCTTAGTGAACTTTGTTTTTTGGCTTTTATTTGATCATTTTTTTGCTTGCAAAAGGCTACTAGGAAAATTGCTTTCTTTGAATATTTTAAAAGCTTTTTGGGAAACAAATAAATGTATCAGAATCAGGGCTGTGCGGGACTGATTTTTTTGTCCGATCCGAGATCCGGGACGATTTTTCTCCGGGATCCCGGAATCCCGCATCCCGGATTTTAAAAATTGATGAAATTTGTCTTTGTCCCCCCTGCGAAGAAAAAACATATTTTTAAATCCGGGATTCCGATCCGGGACAAAAATCCCGGAAAAATGGCCGGGATCCCGGACAGCCCTGATCAGAATGAATCCATCAAAACCTAACGAAATATTTGTTAATTGTACAATTGAATTAATTGCATTCCACATTCGCAACCATCATTATTTATTTAATTCATTTGAATTCTGTCATATCAATCATTTAATTAAATTCTTTAAATTCCGTTTTTTAGAACAAATTGAATTTTGCATTTCTTCAAAATATCATATCCATATCCATTGATAACAATCACATCATTTATTTTTTTTATTTTTTTTAACGTGCTCGAAGCACATTTTTATTAATCTGATATAATTTTTTTTAGGTTGACAATGCTAGAGAAAAGCGAGATCTGTAAGCATAAATTCATCAAAATTCTTTATTTGTAACTTTTTTAAAGCTTAAGGTTAGAAAAAAGGGGTATAAGAAAGTGAAAACTCTTTTGCTTTTAAATGTTTCTTTTTAGTTAACTATTTAATGGTTTTCAGAGAGTTCGCTGACTACAATTTCGCCGACTAAACGTTGTTAAATTTTTTTTGAACACTGGTATTCTTGAAAAATGAGAGCAACTGTTGATGCAGAAAAGCAAAAAAAATCCCATTTAGTTTGAGTCCACTGTTACTAACGGCATGTGATCTTTCTTTGTTGGCAATCAGCATATACAAAAAGTTTTTTCCCCATAAATTTTTTGTTGAACCACATTTTTAAATTTTCTTTGATCTCTCTTTTGTCATTTAAGCATCTGTTGAACACAATGCTACAAAAGGCTTTCAGTATTTCTACATTGGATCAAACAAAGTATAATCACATAACATCATTTCAAATTTATCAATGAGAGAAATAAATATTATAAAGATTAGCATACTTTTTTCATCATTAATACCAATGAGATCAAGAAAAACAATAAATACATTTTAAAGAAGAAGTTCGTCACTTGATAAATTTTTAAATTATTATTGTAATTGTATTCCTAAATTTGTCATGAGGGCTATATTGTCAACGGATTTCAGTATTAATTTATCAAATCGTACCTCGTGGACTGAATTTTGATGTTATGAAAATCTTAATAAAATATTCAAATCGAACTGAGTTTTTTTGAAGAAGAAAGAAAACGAATGATTAAAGTAAAACAAAGAACTGAAAATGGATAATACATGAATCCACTGTTCCTTAAAAAAATAAAAATGTTTCATTGTATTTTGTAGTAGTTGACCAATGTTGTGATGAGACGATAATAGAATTAACGGTTTCGCTGCACACGACAGCATCATCAGAAATACACAACGATGAAAAATGAAACAACAACAAAAGTATACGTCAACTCGTATGAAAATTATTTAAGAGAATTTTTTTTATTCTTTTATTGAAAAATTTCAATAGTGTTATTTGAGATGATGTTCGAAGCTGGCCCACGGCGCTTGTGCACACTAGTTGTACGATGCTGATTCTTATTGATGCGGATGTTTGTGTTATAAGATCCTGAAAAGTGTTACCACTTTTTTTAAAAACGTGACGTCACAGACATGATCCAATTTTTTTTGGATTTTGGAGATTTTATATTGTTTTAATTTTTTTTTGAGGATTCCTTTTTGTGGAACAAATGTTTGATGTTTCGGGGGGTCTGACCTTCTTATCATAAAAAAAGGTTATTAACGTCTTTTTATTCTTCGCTTTTTCTTATTATAGATAGACGTGAAAGGGTCGAAATTTCCTCGTCTATAAATTTTTTTTTGTTTTAATTTTGTGGATTCCTTTTTTATGGAAATATTGTTTTTATGTTTTGGGTGGTCTGACCTTCTGATCACATCAAAACCGCTTATCATAAAAAAAGGTAATTAGCGTCTTTTTATTCTTCGCTTTTTTTTTGGGTATTGCACTTTTGTTATCTTGGGTGGTCTCGTCTGACAATTTTGTGTTCACATTAAATACCGCTTATCATTAAAAAAAACACTTGATTATCACCTGTAAAATTTTTTTTTGTGTTTTTTGGGATTATTGTGTTTAAAAGTACAAAGTATGTCTTTTAAATTATTTCTTTTTCATGTACTTTTATCGACTGAAAAAAATTTGATTAAAAAAGTTTTGTGCGCACTTTTGCTTTTAGAATTAAAGTTTTTAGAATTAAAGCCCGCCTCTTAAAAGTAAAAAACAAAAGAATGACCCTGCCTTTGTTTTTTATGTTTTTCATAACCTGTATATAAGGACAAAGTAGTAAAAAGAATATTGTATTATTTTCTGCACTGCTGAAGCAAACCATGTTTCGTCATAGTCTTATTTTCATAGCTTTCCTCTTGACTTTAGATTTTGGTTTATCAAGAAAATCAACAACAGTGAGACAATCAACAACAACCACAACAACACTTCCTTTAACAACAACTCGTCAAACAACAATCACAACATCAACAACATCTTCACCATCACCACCCAGAAATTGTTCAGATGGATGGGTATATTTTGAACAAACAAATTCATGTTATCGTTGGTTCAACAATATTACACTTAATTGGCAAGAAGCTGAAAATTTTTGTAATAATTTTGATGCTCATTTAGTTTCTATTCATAGTTCTGAAGAAACTTTTCTTCTCTGGGGTAACAATTTATACTTTTAAATTCACAAATACATATTTCATTTCAGATTATGTTTTTTACAGTTGTTTTTCGGATAATTGCGACTATTTTTGGATTGGATTATATACAACTGATAATGGCACGACATGGCAATGGAGCGATAACTCTCCAACAGATTACTTATATTGGTACGGTGGTTCTCAGCCAGACTCTCAATACTATGGGAATTGTGGTCGAATTTGGTGGTACGGTGTTTTTACTCTTAAACAATGCGATACAAGCAGTCAAGCTTTGATATGCAAAAAAACATTTAATTAATAAATTAATTATTTATTTTGCCTTTTTGAGATATCTTTGTACGCTTTTAGCTGAAACATAAATACAGGAAAAGTTCAATACAATAAATTAAACCATTTGCATATTGCACTACCGCATCTTATAAAATCACAACAAGTTCATGAGACAAAAATATATTTTCATTTCCAATAATTTTAAATGTTAATCTATGACGCAGCTTGGCCAGAATTCAGAGAAGAAAGGCTACCGAATGAGAGGAAATTGTTTTGACAAATCTCATTTTACCAAATTTGAACTTGAAAATGTCTGGTTCAAAAAGGGAAATCTTCATTTCGCTCGCCCATGGTGCGCCCGAGATGTCACCCAATGAACTGGCTTTTGTGAAAACCACATATTATAAAGGAGAATGATAAAAAAAAAGACGGCCGTTAATTCCACTTTTTTTTATCCTTTGTTTTGCCACATTCTCAATCAGACATTTTTCTTTCATTTCTCAGGAAATATAATGGAAGAGTAATTGTATTTGGAAATTTTAAAACCTAATAAACTTAATTTTTGTTTTTTAAGTATTGATATAACATAAAGTCTTAAAACTTGCAAGCTACAGAGATTCATATCCAACAAGTTGTTGGTAGCAATCGCTAAAGATTATGTCGAAGTATATTTAATTACCATTGCAAGCCCTTTCACATTCATTTAAACCTCATAAAAAAATACGAACAAAAGTAGAAAAAACAGAACTTTAAAAAACACTAGATTAAATTCAAAATCTTATGTGCATGCAATAATCAACTTTCATCACTAAAATAATGCTTGATGATTTGTGACTAAAGCATTAAAATATTGTATTGTTTAACGTAAACAGTATTCACAAAAAGTTTATAAAAATCCGCCACAAAAAATCATACACAAATAAGTAAAAATAAAAATCAATCATGATAATAAAGTTTCCATAACTTATTATCTGATGATCGATCATTACCACGAAAATCAATATACGGTACAACATATCCATGATTCTCAGTTTCAATGATTTCATTTACAATTGTTCGAAGGCGTTGCTTGTATTCAACAGAAATATGATTGCAAAAATGAAGATAAAATTTTGTTTTTGTATTTTTCTAAAACTGAAATATTAGCATATATGCCAGCAAAGCAAAAAAAGGATTACCTTGATAAAAGAATAAAAAGTTTCAATATCAAAAATTTCAGGAATATTTTCGAAACGAAATTTATTTACAGTTGAGAAATGTGGAATTTCGAGTAATTCAGCAACAGTTTTCGATGTAATAATGTTTGTCTTTGTTTGACCGAATTCACTAAAATAATTATGGTGTAATAAAATGCTCAACAACAAAGACAAAAACTTACAAGCAAAAATATTTAGCATTTGGAAAAGCTCCAACAACATAGTCAATTGCAACGACACCACCATTTTCATCCAATACATTAACTTTTTCTAAAGTAATATTTGTACATTTTGAACCAAGAAAAAGCAATTCAGTAAAAAGAATATTTTGATTTCGTAAAACTAAATATTTAATATCATTTGAAAAAATTTTTGGATAAATGCAATTAACAAAATATTGATCTTTTTTTTTCGAATATGCATATTCAGTATAAAAAATATTAGTAACCCAAAATTTCCTTGTAGAATTTTTTACATCAACAAGTTCATCGTTGAAACGAATATTGCATTTCTTATCTTGATAAACATATACATTTGAAACGATGAGAAGTGGATTTTTGAGGAAAAAATATTTGCATACTTTGATGAGCTTTTGATAGGTTTCTGGTTTTGAAGGATTTTGAGCGATGTAATATAAAATAGGTTCAGGGAATGACCATTTTTGTGGGCGATGAAATGTTGAAAGAAATAAAGCACGTTTTGATGGAGGCATAGCTAGTTTTGAGTTTTTGCGGATTAATAAAGTTTTAGCAGAAACAGCACTTTGAGTCATTGTTTTTAATTGGCAAGATTTAGAAATAAAATATCTAAAAAATAGTTATTTGAAAAAATATAAGTAGTGAAAGTTGAATTCAAATAAATAAAATAATGAGATCACGAAAGCAAGTAACAATTTTTTATCAAAGCTTACAGCTTTATCTGAGAGTTTTTGCATCCAGAAAAGGTTAAATAAAAAAGAAACAACTTTTTTTGGTAAAACAATAAATGTGAAACTAAAATTTTAAAAAAAGTGACAAAAAAGTTATAGCAACCAATATCCCGAAGTTTGAATTAGGATGTGATATTTTTATCCCTAAAAGATTGTAAAATACAGATTTTTAGGTTAGAAATTTTTAATTCATTGCTATGAATTCAAAGAAACCAATCTTTGGTATTTTCTCAAAATATTATTCACCAGCAATTGTTGTTAGACGGTAGCCTTAAGAAATTTATTTTTATTACTTTTCATTTGTTTGTGTTGCGTGCTTTTTTGATATTACGCGATTCGTCATTACTTATTTTTTTAGCTCTTTAAGACTACTACAAATAGAAAGTTTGAAAGGATTTTACAGAGATTCGCTTTTTTGTGAATCAAGAAGTCAAAAAGTTTTTAGAAGAAAAGGAAACAATGATTGAACTCCAAATGTGATGTCGAAATTAATAAAAACATCAGAGAAATTAATTTTAAAGTGTCATAAATTGATAATAAATTTCATATTTTTACATTCAGTTTTGGAAGACTGTTATTGCAACAATTTAATTAATAATGCATTAAAAACGGCAAGGTATTTTTCCTAGGTACGAAAATTCAATGAATTATCAAAATGCAAAAACTTAGTAAGAAAGTGAAGTAAACAACTGACAATGGATCATTTACTCTTCTTCAATCCCTTTTGGGGGCAAATGTTTTGTGATTAAGCATCACTTGAAAGCAGCATACTTTTGCAAACAAAAAAGGTTCTAGCGATTTGCCTCTGCTATACCCACAAAAAAAAAAAGCAACTGCTGTTGATGATAGGTAAAAATTCGAGAAAACAAGTTGCGATCTTTTGTGCTAATGGGGTAGCAACAATTGTTACCCTTTTAATGTTTTTTCACTGTTGTTTTGTTTCAATCTCTTCTTTATCTTTTTATTTGACCAATTTTTTTGCTTGCAAAATGTTGCTGGTCAACATTTTTGCAAGCAAAAAAATTCTTTTGAATATTTAAGAAAAAATTTACAAACATAAAATTGACGTTGAAAAAAAGGTCATTACAATAACAATAACGACCAGTTTAGCTAAAATTTTAGCAACACCTTTGTACCCTCAAAGGGGCATTAATAATTTTAGAGTTGTTGAAATTAATTTCAAAGAAAAGGTATTTGTTTATTAATGCTTTCGAGAAAATCCCAAAAAATTCTCTGGAGTTCCATAAATAGCCGTAAACACTTACCTTATTTATAACAAACTTGTCCTCTCTCAATTGCTGCAGCAATATTGATTTTTTTGTGGACCTCCTCTCTTCATTCATCATTTTCATCTATTAAATACAAACACTTTAATTTTAAGGAAAACTAAAAAATGGATTCCTCTGTTGTGGCCTCTTCTGATACTTTAGGTTCGACATCATTCAATCTTACACCAAAAGATTTAATTTTTTTAAAACGTGAACATTTCTATGCTAATTATCGTCATCAAAATTTTGCTCTTCCTGATTCAATCATGCATTATATTACCAAGAATCCGGCAACACCTGAAGGATATCAATCATTAATTCAATCATGCAAATATTTCTTTATCAAAAATTCTATTATTATTCAATCACAAGCATATTATGATGGAGAAATGCTGCAAAACTGTGAAAGCTACCGAAATATTTGTATTTTGGTTGCAGATTTTATTTCAAAGTTTTGGTTGACTGATCAATTTGTTGTTTCTCCCTTTAAACTTAATACTACTATGGTCTCATTTCTTATTCCAAAAATTTATTGCTGTAATGTTAAAAAATTAAATATTAGAGATCAAGATGTCTCTTTTGTTGAATATATTTATCTTTCTTCTTCCGCTGGAGCCATTTACTTCAAAAATGTTATTGTTAAAGATGAAAAGGATTCTATTGTTGCTTTAGAAGAGCTTATTCAAACTGCTGTTAAAGCTATCGATTACACTTTGTAAATTTTGTTGTATTCTTTAGCAGTTTATAATAGGTTTGTTTTAGCTTCTCCAAAACAACACTTTCAAATATTACATCCAAGACTGCTAAAGAACTTTTTGAAAATCCTAAATTTCTGAAACTTAAGAATGTCCGTCTTAATCACATTCCTGAAGCTTTTGATACTGATGTTTTTTATCGTTATATGAAGGTATGTTTTTAATAAAGTGCTACAATCACGCCCGTATTTAGGGGTGGAAACGGCGGTAATTACCCCTCTCCGAAATGGAAAACATCTTTTGATCTTTTGCCGATAGCAGCAAAAGATCAAAGGCATGCTCAATTTTGTGAATGACTTTACTTTCACCTACAGTCGAACCTCGATTTTACGTCTTTCAAGGAACGGGGAAAAAACGACATAAAATCGAGGTGGACGTAGAATCGAGGCCCATTTACACTGATTTCGCTTTGCCGGGACCGCAGAAAAAGGACGTAAAATCGAGGGAGACGTAAAATCGAGGTTCGACTGTATAATTATTTTAGAAAAATAAAACGACAAACTTTGATCTTCATTTTGATGATACTATTTCTGATGCTTATAAGAATCGTCTTGATTCAATTATTGACGAAATTCTTGCTACTCAAACCTTCCATTACAAGCCTCCACTTCTTTCTTTTCGTGGAATGAATCGCGAAAAATGTTTAAAGCTTTCTAATATTTATTATTTTCATCGATAAAATTTTGTAATCACTGTATTTTGTTTGATGCAATAAAGAAACATTGAAAATCTTTTTTTTAAAATTACATTCAGCAAATGTTGTAAGCTTTTATGATAGTTGCAAAATAATGCAAGCGTAATCGCTGTTCTTTTCCATACTTTTTTATTACAATAAAAAACAAAAGAAAAAAAAACTGTTGCATCATACAAGATTATTCTTTTGTTTGTTTGGTTTGTTTTTCAAATTTGGGCATATCATCATAACATTGGCAGATCCCTTATTGCTTTTCACCATTTGCCACTTTTTCTTTGAACAAAAAATTTTTTTCCTTCCTTTTACATTACATTTGATGAATTTCTTTCTCTACAAAAATAAGAGGTTTGAATATTTTAAATAATTTTTGAAAAAATGAGTAAAAGAGAGATTTTAACTTTTTTTCTAATAGTATTGTATAAAAAATAATTTAAGCGTGTATAAAAATCCCAGAGACAACAACTCATTATTAAAAAAAATAAAAAATGTTTAATTACCAGAAATTAATTTGATAAAAAAAGTTAATGCACAAGCAATCATAGTAAAAAATTCTAAAAATTAAATTTTATCGAAGTTTAATAACAACAAAATAATTTTTTTTAACTGTACATCTTCTTTTCTTTTCACGATTGAACTGTCCCGTCAACGCAAAAAATGAACTTTTTAAAAAGCTAATTTTTATATAAAATTTTTTTTAAAACTTAAAAATAGTAAAAAAGAGTTGCAGAAGTCATTTCTAATAGCAAAAAATAAAATTTTGATGCAAAAATATGTCAGAATCAACGTTTGAATTTCAGCCATTTTTTGATTTTTTAGCTATTTTCTTAAATATTTTAAGTTCCAGATTATTTTATGCTTAATCCCTGCAAAACTATAAAGCTAGACATCAATACTATCTTTTAAAAAAGAAAGCAAGTGAATCCGATGATTGTGCGCTTCAGAATTTTCTGACGGGACAGCTTTCTTTGCATTCGACGCACCGTGTTTTGTTAACGATTCGATGTGTGTGCCGTGCTTTTACGGGTCTTTATGGAATGGTTGATGCACCTAAAACTTTGCATTTGTGAACACTTCATAAAACGGTGTAAAACATAAATTCGACCTTTGCCCCAGCGGTCGAAAATGCGACCCGAATTTTTAGCCGCCCGAGCCGCATTTTCGACCCCTGCTTTGTCCATCATTTTTTTTAACTTACCAACAGTGTTTTCCCGAGACCACTTTTATCGCAACCGCGACCAATCGCAACTTTTAAACTCATTCGCAACCGCAACCGCAACGAGACTATCGCAACTTTCAATCGCTACCACCACCGTTGCGAGACCTTCAATCGAGACCGAGATTCGCAACCGCAACCGAGACTTTTAAGGGTTTTAATAATAATAACATTTATTTCAAAGACAAAAAGTATAAAAAGTACTCAAACAAAGAACGACTGTCTTTTAGATTGTTGTTCAAGAGAGATTTGCTTGATATGTGTATCTTTTTCATGCCTTTCTATTACGATTGACTTGAAATGCGTCGCTTTTCTTTGCCAAATTGGGTCATGGTAAGTTACCAACATTTTTTAAACGATTTATGAGCCGTTGGTAAAAATCGTTTAAAAAATAAAACCATTCTTTTGCAAAAATGGTTTTGGAAAATTTTTATTTGAATATTTAAGAATATTTGAACATTACTTCTATTAAACAGAATTTTACCTTCTTGATTTAAAAAAGTAATATCTCTTATTGCAAACCAGTAAAATGAAAATACCGTGTGTAAATTGAATTTTTTTCGCTAATAATAAAAACTAGAGGTGCCCCGCCCCTTCGGGCGGCCTCTAGTTTTTATTACTATTAACTACAACTTCTTTATCATCTACAATGGATAGCTATTAAAAGACCCTTCTTATCGCAATGCTATTTCTTGAATTTTTTCATCTTATGCAAATTTTAATTTACTTTTTTTTTTATGCGAATGAAAAAATAAAATCGGACGTGCCAACAAACGAACAATCTCCATTTATTGAAAGGAAATCAAAGTTGAATTAAAACTGACTATGTAACATCGTAGCTACGTCAATCTACGTCAAATTAAAGAAAGAATTATATTTATTTTATTGATCCAACAAAGAAGACGTTGCCAAGGCTGAGAAATCCGGCCGAAAATTTGTCGGCTCGAATTTTTCTGGTTTTGATTATTCAAATAATATTTTTTTTAGAATTTATTGGAACTGATAAAACTCTTTTGTATCACTGTAGTAATTTATACTTGAGACTTTATATTATGAATCTTTGCTGACATTTTACCATAACAACATTCTTTCTTTTCTGTGTCAGATTTTTTTGAAGATTATCCTTTTCATTACAAAAGTGTGAACACTTTTGTAATGAAAATAGCAAAATAGACGTCATTTATGTCATTTGATCTATCTATGGTGGCATATACTTTTATTGTAAATAATGGAATGTCTTTTTTTTGCATCCGTTATTTGCCAGAGTCAATCACAAATTTATTCGTTAGCTTGGTTGTTTTTGTTTTTTCTCAAAAAACCAAAATTTTGAATTTTTTATAAAATATCAAACACATCTTAAAGGGACCGTTCTGACATGACACCCGGGGATTTCTTAGGTAATAGCGGGGATGGATAGCTTATAACAAGGAATGAAAAACCCCCAAGGGTTTTTTTCCCGTTCGCCATTTCAGGATTTTAGTAGCAATTTGCTATTACACAGTAAGTAGCAGGCGATGAACGACTTGGTTTAAAAATTACGTTTGTGGTGGTTTTTGATGGTTGTAAGCGCATGGAATATGATTAATTATTTATGAAATATTATATTTTAGCATATACATCCATCTAAAATCAACACAAACGTAATTTTATAACTTAGACGTTCATCGCCTGCTACTTACTATGTAATAGCAAAATGCTACTAAAATCCTGAAATGGCGAACGGGAAAAAAACCCTTGGGGGTTTTTCATCCCTTGCTATAAGCTATCCATTCCCGCCATTACCTAAGAAATCCCCGGGTGTCATGTCAGAACGGTCCCTTGTTAATGAATTTTTTTGGGTTTGCAGTCAAAAATACTCTATAAAAGATCTAATCTTTTAAACTATTTCCATCGAATTAGTGCTTGGCAAACATTTTTCATTATAAAAAAAAGTGAAATTGTTTTTCTAACAACATTTAGCAAAAATAAAATATTTTAAATCTTCAAGTAAAAATGATCACCTTTATATTAAAATTTGCATATTCCACCAAAAAGAAAAGAATAGAAAAAAAGTGTTACATTTTCAAGTGTGAGTTGATAAAAGTAACAAGCGGTCAAACAAAAGCTAATTTATCAATTGTTATTTGACGCGTAGAACTTTTGTTGATTTTGACAGTTTAAAAAAAACAGTCTTCTATTTTTTAACTTTTATTCATTTTTATGGCACATGCCAAATCGAAAGAGAGCATTGAGTTTAGGTATATGAAATTAACCTATTGCAAAACATATGCTGATTGAGCTTTATTGTAGCAAACGTTTTAGTGGTCGGTCATTACCTTTGTTCAATATCCTTTTCTGTAAACCATTACTTCGGCTAATAACAAAAGAAATCATACAGAATTAAAATTTACTTTTCTTGATAGAAACAATAAAAATTATATAAATAACAACCTGCAAAAAGAACTTTTTCTAAAGCACATTTTAATCATTCTTGCCAAACAAAATTGCTCTAATTTAACATCAAAAAAAGAATGAATTTGTACATTCAAATAATATTTTTTGTTTAAAGTTTATTGAGACTGAAAAAACATTTTTGTATTAGTGCAATCATGCTACTATATTCTATCATATGAGTTGTGTCTCTTTGCCGATATTTTACAATAACGAAAATTCATTTTTTGTGTCAGTTTTTTAAATAGTATTCTTTTCCCAAAAACTGTCAACCATCTCTTATTGAAAAAAAGTAAATGTAATTAATAAGAGATGGTTGATCAATCCAAACTTTTATCTTAAAAAATCTATCATTTATTTGCATCCCCTATTTGCCATAGTCCATTATTCTTCTTTTATTGGGTCGCTTTTTTAAATAAAGAAGATTGATTTTTTGAATTTTTTATAAATTTTGTGTAAAATAGGATTCTTTAATTCAGTCACAATAAATGCTTTGACAATTAAAAATTGTCGCTAATTATGATATTTATCCTTTACTGTTTAACATGGGAAATTATTGTACACATTATTAATAAAATTAATTTGTTTTTAAACAAATGTTAGAAAAAATAAAGTGTTTTTAATTTTCAACAAAATATACTTGATAATTACTTTTAAAAAACTCATAAAGAAAATACTGCTTTTCCCATTCCAAAATTGATAGAAACAATATATTTGTTGTAAAGTAATAGAAATGAATATTTCATCATAAAAACGCTTATAAAAAATGGTAAAGGTTCATCATCTTGTTTAAAAATAATTAAAGTTAAAATAAAAATTTTCAAAAAAGTGAAGTGGGCCGAGTGGGACTCGAACCTGTCTCTGCTGCTTGGGAGACCTACGTCAACCCTATTGCGCCAAACAGCCTTGAATGATTTGGCACAAAAAATGCATGACGAAAAAAAGGAGGAGTAAAAGTAAAATTTAAAAGTGCCGAAAAGTACTTAAAAGTGAAAACCGGCACGAAACATTTTTTGGGGGTTGGTTTGGGACCCCAATGAACCTTTTGCACCATATTTGGTGTGGATATCGAAATATCATCTCTGCCGGTTCCCTTGTTAGTCACAATAAATGTCTTAGCAGTTATTAATTCCTGTAAATTACATTGTCTAAATGCTGTACTTGGTGTTAGGCATTATTAATAAAATTAATTTGTTTTTAAACAATATTTAGCAAAAATAAATTACTTTTGATTTCCAATTAAAAAAAACTAAATTATCCTGAAACTTGATAATTACTTCCAAAAAAGTCATAAAAAGAAAATGTTGCTTTTTCCAATCCAAAATTGATAGAACCAATAAATGGTCAAATAGAACATTAAACATAGCATCAAGACAAATGTTTCAACCTTAATCACTTTTTGACGTGTACCATTTTTTATTGATTTTAAAAATATTTCAACAATTACTGTCAAAGATGAAAAACAAATGATGAGATAATGAAGAGCAAACAATAGAACACTTTGATCGCTGCTCTTTTTTTTCCTTTTTTTGCAATGAAAAACAAAAGAAGAAAACTGTTGCATAAAAAACCATTCCTTTGTTTTGCGATTAAGTTGATGTTTTAAATTTGGGCATATAATCCTAACATTGACAGGTGCCTTTTTTTGCCTTTACCATTTGCCAAAAAAGACCAAAGTCTTTGAACAAAAAGCTTTGGTCTTTTTTTTTACATTGCATTTGATGATATTTTTTTCTTTCTCTCCAGAAATGAAAGGTTTGAATATTTTAAATAAATTTTGTAACAATGAGCAAACAAGAAATTTTAACATTTTTTCTAATAGCATAGCATTTAATAATCCAAGTGAGTACAACACCTGTAATCTTTCACGTAATGTTTCAACATTATAAAAAAAGACAATAAAAACATTTTATTTACCAAAAACTATTATAAATAAAAAATTATTGCACAAGCAATCAGAATAAAAAATTCTAAAAATAAAATATACTGATTTTATCAAAGTTCAATAACAACAAGATAATCTTTTTTGCTTTTACATCATCCGTTGCTAAAAACAAATTAGTGACGGTGGTTTTCTTCTGTTCATCTTTTTAGAACATTGGAAAAGGAAATAAGTTTTGCATCTAAGGTTTAAGCTCGTATCCAGAATTGGCTTTTCAGGAGGGGCTTAGTTTGTGATCTTTCGACGCTTTTTTTGTCCCGGTAAAAGACCAACGAAATTTTTCAATTTTGGGATGGGCTCCCTCCCCCCGCCAATTCTGGAACTAATACTCTCAAATTAGTTCAAACACTGGCTTGGTCAAAAGAAACAATTTCGTGATCAAAAGCAACCTTGGCGTTTTTCTTGAATCACCTTGTACATTATTCAATATTCGCGGATAAGACTTTTTTTTATTGTACAAAAAACGATATTAAAAAATAATCTCTCTTTTATTTTTCTCTATTTTATAAAAACATAAAAACAAATAACAAAAATTTATTACTATTTAATTAATTAATAGATTTTTCATTTAATGAATCACTTAAAATTTGTGGATTTGTTATATGAGGATTTGCAACAATTACCGGCTCAGAAATACTTGAATGATTAGATTTTAAATTATATCGAACTTCTACAAATCTACCACCTCCACCTCCAGAATTTCGTGGTAGCCTTTGCTGGTGATGGTGTGGAGGAGATGATGAAGGCTGTATACAATTAAATGTTGTTTTTCGTTCTTGTTGTTGGGAATGACGATAAAAATCTTCAATTTTATGCAAATTTCTATCACGAAATTCTTGCCATAAATTTTTTACTACATTTACAACAATTAATTCACCCGCATGATTTGCCATTAAACGTAATGTAAATACCTGAAAGAAGAAAAAATTTGCATATTGTTACTGTAACTTGCTTCTGAGAGCTACTGTACTCACCCCATCAGATTTCAAAAAATCTAACACAAATTTTTCTAGTAACACTGAATCAGGCACTTCAAAACTTTCTTTACTATCAATAGAATCAGAATTGGCAGGTTTAAGTCTTCGCTTTTTCTCTGATGACTCAGCAATTTGCATAAATGTTAAAATATAATCTATTCTTTCGGATGGAAATATTACTGATGTTAACCAAAATAATGTTGACAGCGTCGTTACAATTGCCAACAATAAATACCAACACCAAAAAAATGCAAAAACTTTTTCATTCAAAATATTTATTAACAATGCACATTGTACTGTATATCTGAAAAAGAGGAAGGGATTACGGTAGGAGGTGTAGAGTGGAATTGTTTGTAGGTTACCTGTTGAGATTTGCAAGATGTCGAATTTCAAAGTCACATAAAGTTACCTAAAACAAATATTTTTTTTAATAAGATACAGTAATCGTTTGGGGAAATCGAAATTTCAAGTTTACAAATCACTTCTGGGAAAAAACCTTACCCGTGGAAAATGTCCTGATTCGGACCATGGCTTTCCATTGAAAAGATCTGAAAGCACTTGAAAACCAAAAAACATATATTCTGATGATTTGAGGGCAGCATTTAAAAGCATAAATTGTACCATAATATTTGTTGTATAACAAAGTTTAATAAATACATATAAAATTGTGACATAATGTCCATTAAGAAAACTGAAATATGCAAATTTTAGAGGGAATGACAATGGCGGAAAATTTCAAAGTTTTGAAATTTTCGGCCTCGTCAAAAGTTTATGCAAATTTCAACCATCGTAATCGAATATGAAAATTTTTTTTACAAAGATGATTTTTCCAGTCGAGAACAAAAAATTGAAATTTTGAAATTTTTCACGTACCTATTAAATTTTATTCTACTCATCCAAGACGAAGATGGATGTGGTTTAATTTGTTGATCTTGTAAATCTAGAATATCAATGACAGAAGCCGAAATAGCTTCAATAACTTTTTCTCTTTCTATTGGATCAACAATTGTCCTGGCTTCACATGATGCAGCAACAACATTTTGAATATTTAACCCTGATTGAGAATTTAGCAACCTCCAAAGAATACATGGCAGTGAAAACATTAAAGCTTCGGCGATAAGAATAAATGGAACCTGAAAGACAGAGAGGTTAACGAGGACGAAGGGGGATAGCCCCTTGCGAGCTCATGCCTTGCCTTTGATCTTTTGCCGACGCGTGGTCAAAGCGGCAAAAGATCAAATGTCGTGCCCTGGCTATGGCAATTGAAACTGAAACTAACCCATTGATAATAACCAATTTGTTGCCCCTCTCTTGCTGTATGATCATCTGGAATATTTTCATACATTGGAACCCAATATGTATTTGTTATCCAACAATATGATTCAATATATTCTTCTTTAGTTTTTTCATTATGTGGTGTCGTCCAACAATCTATCGGTTTACCGCCATACTGTAATAATAACATTTAAATAATCGATATTTATGCAAATTTTTCGATTAAAATATTTTTCATTTTTTGCAAATATTGTTGTTAAAAAATTTGTTTTATGCAAAATTTTTTAATTGAAAATTGTAAATATAAATTACCTGTTTAGCACTTATAATTAAGCAAGATATAGCTAACATTATAGGCGTATAATAATAATTTAATCGATCTACAATATCATCATCACCCCGGACTCTTAAAGATTGTATAAAAGTCCGGGCAAGTGTTGCATGAAAGAACATGTCGCCGCGACCGACTAGCGGTCTGTCGCCGCTAAAAACAAGATATAATTAGTTAAAAGATTACTATAAAGCTGCTTTGCTGTAGAATTGATAAGAGACAGACAATGATAAAAGAAGGGTGATAAATATGCAAATTTTCAATAAATGAAAATATAGAATGAAGGCTTTTATAGAACTTAGAAAAGATGATCATTATTTTAAAAAAGGAATATTATTTTGCAGCAAATTTATAGAACTTAGAAGATGATGAAAAAGATACGATAAACATGCAAATTTTGATATCTTTTAAAATAAGAAGCTGCACAAACAAAAAAGTTTAATTTTACAAAAATAAGAAAATGTCTATCAAAAATATGCAAATTTTAGCACAGCACAGAGCAATCATTTTTTTAAGTCCCATCATTAAATTTCGGTTTCTATCAAAAAGTTTGTTTCGATTTTGGTCATTTATGGGTCAAATTTTAAGAAAATTTCAGTCATGAAAATTTTGAAATAATCCGAAATTCGCTGTTCCAATTTATGTCAATTTCAAATATAATTAGAAGTTTAACAGAAAAATATGCAAATTTGTTACAAATATTGATAAATTGAATATCAAAAGCAGACATATTTGTCAAACTAAACCACCACAAAGAAAATTTTCACTATGTGGGCTAAAAAAATTAACTGTAAAAAACACTTCAAAAATTTTGCACTTTTAAAAAACTATAAATTATTGTTACTGTTTTAATTAACAAGCCATAGAAACCAGCATTTTTTGAAAAGCTATATTACTGCAAAAAGCAGCAAATTAGCGCCCGTTGCAGTCTAATAAATCACTTTTGTAAACAATGCTTTCTTCTTTTTTTTTGCCTCTAATTTGTTGGCACATTGATTTTAGAAAATCCTTTAAAAACAAAAAAATGCCCTTAATTTTACTGCAAAAAGGATAAAAGAAGATGCCAACTATCATCTTACATTACTCCTTTATTCCTTTCTTTTCTCGTATTTATTTTTTATGGTCATAAAAAAGAGATATGTTCTTCTTTTTTGGGTGCCAACAAAAAAATGCAAGCAAAAAAACGTGTTAAAGTGATGCAAAAAAAGTGATAGAATATTGTCATTGAAAAGAATTGAGTTATGTAATGCATACTCAAATACTTAACCCGTTTTTTCTACAAAGGCACAAAAAAAAGATGAACTTATTTTTAAGGAAGAAGAAGGAGAAAGTTGTAAATGAGCTTAAAAAAAGTTGTAAGAAAAAAACAGATAAATAAATTTTAACTTAAACCATATGGCATTAGTAACAGCAACAATAATGGATACATAAAAACGTTAGAGAGTAAGAGAGAAAAAGAAGTTGAAGGAAAGTGTTTTAATTTGTATCAAGAACATACATAAAAAAGTTGGAGTATATAAAAAAAGTTAAAGCTCATGACAGAGATTTCGAAATGAAAAAATGTTTATTGCTATACGGTAAATGTCTTAAAAAAATTAGCAGAAGAAAGTTTAGAAAGCTCTTTTATGGACAAAACTTCTTAATAAGTGGAGTTGAGGCCTAGTATTTTACCTAAATACTCGTCATAGTAAGGGATAGTCAGGAACAAAATATCAGCGGTTGAATCCTCGATCTGTGGATTAAATAGATATATGGATATAGCTAAAAAATAGCAGACGATATCTATTTTTGTTATAAAGCATCCAAAATTCTGCATAATGAATACTTTTCAAATTTTATAAATGTATTATTAATGGATTATTTAAGTTGTCCTTGCTATTATACGTCTTTAAAATCATCGACATCAACATTTTATAACAAGAATAGCTATCGTCTGCTGCTAATCAGCTATATCCATATTAAATCCCAAGAAAGCTATTTCGGCCGTTGATATTTTGTCCCTTACTATCTCTTTTTATGATGAGTATACAGTCAAAATATGGGGCCTCAACTCCGAAATCACTTAAAGATCTCTGATGTAAAAATCGTTAGAAATTTATAACAAATAAAAAACAAAAAGAGCAGCCATTTTTTATCTAACAACGGCATATCCAACCTATTTTTTTTGCTTCTCTAGAACTATTGTTATACAACCACAATAAACATTCTCCATTTTTTACTTGTTGTTGTTAGTGTTAATTCTATTTTAGACAAATAAAATTTTATAAAAAATGGTTATGAAACACGCAAACTCAAATAATACAGAAAGAAAGGAAAAAAAATAAAATAAATAAGTTAGTAAATGAAAAGGAGAAGGAGTAAAGAGGGTAAAAGTAAAAAAGAGAACAAAAAAAAGAGGATACAAAAAGAAGGAAGCAGAGAAGTTCGTTAGTTAGTAAGTTAAAGATAATCGTAGTTAGACGAGAGGACAACGGCGACTCATTTCTTACTGTTGTTGTTTTTTCTTCTTTGAAGTTATTGGCAAAAAGCCGAGGGAAAAAGAAGGAAGAAGAAAGAAGGAAGAAAAAAACAGATTTGTAGCAAAAAATAATATTAGTAGTAATTAGAAGGTTATAGTACTTTTTTTGTGGTGAAGAGGTAATCAATAATGTTAATGTTGTGTTAATACAAATAAATTTACAAAGAACAATTGTTAAAAGTTAAATAGAGTAATTCTAAGAAATGATATGAGCTGTGAGAAAGAGGTAAAAAAGTAAGAACGAAAATTAAAGTTTGGTAATAACAGAAAAGTTTTCAAATGAATATAGCTATTTCGTTTCCGGAAAAAATAAAATTTAGTAACCGAAATCGAAATTTTTTTAATTTTGAGAATTTGGGACCGTAGACGTTTCCAACTGATGGTGGAGTTGTGGTCCCATATTTTGCCTAAATACTCATCTTTGTAAGGGATAGCTATGGACGTAATATCAGCTGCCAAATCCTCAATCTGTGGATTTAATAGATATATGGATATAGCTAATAAATAGCAGACGATATCTATTTTTGTATAACAATTTTGATTTTGATGATTATAAAAGGGTATAATAGCAAGGATAACTTAAGTAACCCATCAATAATACATTTATAATATTTGAAAAGTATTCATTATGCAGAATTTTGGATATTTTATAACAAAAATAGTTATCTCCTGCTGTGTATTAGCTATATCCATATATCTATTTCATCACTAACTATCCCATAACAAGACGAGTAAAATAAGAGGCTCAACTTCGGATCCACTTGGGGATTTCTATGATGAGTGCCTTTATTTAAATCACCACGAGATCTACCACATCAGTTCTAATAAAAATTTATCAAAATAAAGTTTCCTTAAAAATGACAAATTTCTATCTGTTATTATTAAATTTTGAAAATTTAAAAAAACTAGCCAAGATGGAAGAAGAATCTTTGAGAAAAGGCACATTTTTCATTAATGGAAAAACATTTATTACTTTTATTTTTTCAATCAAAATATGAAAAAGAACGTGTCTTTTGAAATCAAAAAAAGAGTCAAACATTTCTTTCCCAAAAAAGAAAGAAAAAGCATATTTCTAATTATGCTTGATTGCAAATTTTAAATATAAAAAAAGGAGATATTAAAGAAAGAAAAGTCAAAAGCTACATTTAAAAACAAAAAAATAAAAGAAAAGCCGTTTTTTTTTAAAAAGACATAAAAAATTTGCATGAATGAATTTTATTTGTTTTAAATCAAAGATTCGGAAAAAAGCTAAAAAATAAAAAAACATACCCTGCCACAATTGCTGCATTTAACATTCGTTTGAATTCAAAATTATAAAAATATATTTTTGGAAGAAAATTTGTATAGCAAAAAAATACAAAAAGTAAGAAAAATAAAAAAGAATTTTTGATGTACGGTAGATTAAGAAAGTTGAAGATATTAAAGCTGGATTTGGGGATTATAGATAAAATGCATTTTATGGAAAATGGTATAAAGTAGGATTTCCTGCTTAAAAATATGAAATTGTTAAGAAAATGTTGTAAAATATTTTGACAAACACGGATATTACACGTCGTTCTAATTATCTGTAACTACGGTAATGAAAAAGTTTACATGTTGAACAAGCTTAACCTTTAAGGCTCTTTTCAGATGACTACTGTCCACTGCTGTGTTTAACAAAAACTGTTTTAAAACTTTTAAAACACTTTAAAATTCATTAAAAAAGTTGTTTCAAGCTTGTCACAAAAGAGGTTATAACAAATTGATTTTTAGCAGCTGACAAAGTCTTAGAAGTTTCAAACATCAGTCTAGTTTAACAACCAGGTCATTTCACTTAATCAGCGTGAAAGTAATAACAAAAGGCGCGCACAGACGAATGCGTAAATCATTTGTTAAAAATTTTTTAAAACTAAAACAAAGCCCAAGAAGGTAGTTGCATTATGGATTACAAGGCTACAAAAAGTAAATAATTTTTAGAAGCTTGCTTTTGGCATAATTTCATTTATTATGACGATAAAAAGCAAAATATAATAATATCAGTCCCATCAGCTGTCGTTTTTAGCTAAGCAAGCATACCATACAAATACCTCCACGAGCAAATCAGTAATAATACCAAGCTTAAACAAAACAAAATTATTTTACTCAAAACATTTTTACACACGCAAAGCTACAATCTCTTTTTCATTTTTTCACTTACAAATAACACTTCTTTAGTAATTAAATATACTCAAAAATACTATCCCCTTCACTTAACTTAACTTAACTCAGCACAGACTCATTTTTAACGATGTATAAGTAAAAAAATACAAAATTATTAAAGCGTAATAATATTTAAATATTTTTACTTTTTTTCTCATGTGAAAAGAGTGTCTTGAATATTTGAAGAGTGAAATAAGTAAGTAATCACATCCTTCTTTTAAAAAAATATTGTTACTTTTCCTTCTCCTTTTCTTTTTTCTTCTTACATGCATCTGAACATTTCTTGCGCATGGGAAAACGATTAATAAATTAATTGGGAGTTTTTTAAGAAAGTGTATGTTAAAATATCGAAGAAGGGAATGACAGAAAACATAAAATATGCAAATCATGGAAAAGTAATAAACAGTAATGTTGTCTTGGAAAATGCTGAATCTCAAAAAAGAAATTTATTTTATCATAGGAAAATCGATTACATCATGCTCAAAGAAAAAAATGATGAGATATCAATATAAAAAACGGTTGCAACTAAATTAGCGATAAAAACACTAAATTTCTTGAAATTTAATAATTTTATGCAAATTTGCGCCGTTTGAAGCGCAATTAAAAGTTTTTCCAAGAATACCGGCAAAAAATTGAAAAAACTAAAAAAACCTATTTTTCATCTAACTCGTCTATCAATGGGAGCAGAGGAGTTTGTCTCTAACAAATTTTTTCTTATAAATGTAAAAGAAAATCTATTAAAAAAAGATGTCACCAAAAAAGCAACTTTTCGGTCTGCAACTTGAACCTTACTTTTTTAGTGATTACATCACTTCTAAGCAATATGCTTATTACATCATCCACCCAAACGACCAACAAACAGCAAAAACAATGAACAGAAGTATATTCATACGGCAACTAGAAGGTATTCTTCGATTCTCTTCTCTCTTTTTTCACATTCTCTTTTTTTGTGCTCTCCTTTTGCTTTGTTTTGTCATTTTTTCAAACGTGCTAATTATAGCTTAAAAAAAGGTTACATAATTTATTGCAAAACAGAAAAGCAAACAAACAAGCAACGCAAGAAAGCTACACCTTTCCAAAGAAATTTACGTAGAAGGAAGGAAAAGCATTTTTTTTATGGATAAATTATAAAAACAACGACAACAATCTCTTCAGTGAAATGTTGTAGTAGTAGCTTGTTAGTCAGGTTGTAAAAAAAAGTAAGCAAAATTTTTTTAGCTTCATTCTTTGGCACTACTACTACCTTTTGGGACCTCTCGTTAATTTTTACATTTATGTGAAAAAAATGAAATTACTATAATGAAGGTGTTAATGGCGACAAAATACAGCAAATACAAAAAATGCCAAAAGTGGAAAAAATGCCCCTGGAGTGTTTCTGATGGCACAGATGGCAAAAATCAGATTTGCCATATTCGGAGTTTGGATTCGAGAGGGCCGCTACTGCAAACTACCGCAAACGGTAAACTGCTGATGGAGCATTTTCGACAAAAAAGATGGCAAAAATTGCAAAGACAGTAAAAAATGGATTTGATATATCCGGATGAAAGAGGGAAAAAACTATAAAGTGCCAGAAACGGTAAAATGGAGAAGGTATGTTTTTACATTTTTAAGTGCCAAAAATACAAAAAAGTACCAAAGATGCATTTTCCGGTTTTTGAAAAGCGGCAAAAATCGGATTTAATATATCCGGATTGAAGAAGAAAGAAGCTAAAATGTACCAAAAACGAAAAAAATGCCAAACTAACAGTATTCCAGTTTTTAATGGCAAATATAGCAATGGCGACAAAAATAACAAAAATCAAATTTTCTCTATCCGGCTTTCAGAGGAAAAGAAGCTTATTTGTTACCGGATATATCAAATCCCTTCTCTTAGCTTAAATTTTGTTTGCTTTTTAGGCATTAATTTTCACAAATATAAATTTTCTTCTTTTTCGCTACAAGAAAATGCCAAAAGTAAAAATAAATACAGCGTAATTGAAGCGTTGCCAAGGCGGCACTTAACTTCATCATCCGAAAAAGTGAAATGCCATCACGATATATATGAGAGAGAAAAAAGAGATAAAAGAAAATTTTTTTTATTAAAATATAAAAATTGCTCTTGTAGTAGTATTTGTAGTAGTAGCTGTATTAATGGTACTTGAGCTTATACAAGAAGGCATTTTAAAGCTGCTGCAGCATCTATAAGATTTTTAAGGATAAAAAGCCATGGAAAAGAAGCAAGAAGCAGGAGAAAAGAAGAAGAAGGCAGTAGAGATGGAACCTGAGCGCGGGAAAAAAGGTTTTTAGAAAAACACAAAAAGCTTTAATCTTCTTCACTTTTTATCGTCTACTTTTTTGTCGCTTCTTTATTTTCACAAAGATTTTCTTCAAAAGAAGCAAAAGAGAAAAAGAAGAAAGTGAGGCGGGGCAACAACAGCAAGAAAAAGAGACAGAAGAAAAGATGAAAGAGAAGACATGAGACAAAAAAAAAGTAGAGTTAAAATTAAAATTTTTGTAGATTTGTAATATAAGAAGAAATAAATCTTTTAAAAAATAGATGATTAAAAAAAGAAAAGAAAGATATTGAAAATTAGAAGGCAACAAAAAATAGCTAAAGAAGGACAATATGTTGGTGACAGAGGAACAAATAAAAGTGCCAAAAAAGAAGACATAAGATTTTGCTAATAAAAGACAATATGTTCAAAAGGGGAAATTATTACAGTGATAAAATTTATGGACAAATTTGTTGTAATTGTACATCAAAAAAATTGCAAACATATATGCAAAAAATTTGCATGAGCACATGTTTGGCTCTTATTATTTGCACTTGCAAAACCAAATTTGTTCAAAAAACTTCAAAGGAAATAATGCCGTTAAAATAGTGCAAAAAAATGTCAAAAACAGAGATTTTAAGAAGTATGCAAAAAAAGTATAAACTTACAAAAGTGCTGCAGCCCACATTTCTTCTTTTTCTTTGTTTTTTTTTTGTTTCAATTACACTTGCAAGTAATTTATAGAGCTGGTGCAAAATAACTTTGAAAATAGATCATGACTTAAAAGGCTGCCTAAAACTGAGTATAAAAATTACAGCAGTGCAACAAAAAAATGCAAATATGTTAAAAAATACAAACAAAATACAAAGCACGTATAATTTTTGTTAATAAAAACAGTAACAAACATATACGATCCTTTTCTTAACTATTTTTTTTTCATTTCAAACTTTTTACTTCTTGTAACATAAACAAGCTTTTACACACTTACAACATAATCAATAAAAATTAAGTATAATGTAAGACTGGAATTGTGACACATGTAAAAAAGAAATTATAGGTTGTGTTTATGTAAAGTAATTTTCACTTAAATTTTTTTTTAAAAATTACTTGTTGCAAAAAAAGTTATTTAAAGCACATTTAAAATATGATTTGTTACAAAAAAGTTAAGGCTTACAATTTTTAATGATTATTTTAAAGTTGACGCTTTTGAAACATAATGTTCCATGATTTTGACAAATTTGATTACAAGGATTTAAAAATATTCGGGGATAAAGCCCGCTTATTTTTTAGTTATAGATTTAAAATATTCAAACTAAATGTCAAACTAAAGTGATCCAATAGTTTTCTATCCAAAGGATTTGGTTTTTTGCAACAAAAATGGTTTACATTTGTTTTTTAGAAAATTTTGGCAAATAGGAGGGAGAAAGACAAAAAAAAAGATAACTAATGCGATAATCTTTACAGTGAAAAAAGATTAAATTACCGTCAAACAGAAAACAGTTTGAGCACCCAATTGGAAAAAAAATTAACTGCTGCGAGATTGATCTCAAAAAGCCCCAAAAATATTTAGCCGCAAAAAAATTGTTATTCAATGAAGCTACAAAAAACAAAAAAGCTCTAAATGAATTTCGCAGCTGAAACATGATTTCCTGGTTGAGCTGCAAAAAAAATTCGCGGTGCCGCACGTGGATTATATTATTACAAAAATACATGCGTCATAAATTATTTAAAGCTAAAAAAGCCATTCACTCTTACGAAAGAGCATCATCAACTGATGTCCTGAAGAAAATTTCAAACAATATTCAAGTCAAAATATCTCCTATTGTTGTGTCCTTTTAAAAAACCCAAAAATTTCAACAACAACAACCAAAGCGGGAATTGCCATGGTTTCAACAACAACAATAAAAAAGAAACATTGAAACAATAACATTTAAAATCGCTTCTTTTTTTAAAAGTGCTATATTTTACACCTTTTTTAAATAGTTAAAATATGAAAGAAAAAAGTAAAACACAAATATATTTTTTGTCAGCCAAAAAATAAAATGTAAAAATTCAAGGTGGGCATAAAAAAAAGTAAGTGTCATTCAATCCATATTTTTTCTTGCCCTCCGCTTTTTATTCTCCCCAAAAAAATTAGTTTTCGGTTCTATGATTTTTTTGCTGCTGACAAAAAAAATAGAGTTATGAATTAAAACAGACTTTCTTTAAGGTAGCATGAAAAAAAGCTGACGTGGGTAAGCTTTTTTGGTGACATACTTATGAAGGTGGAATCTTTTATTGCTACAAAAAAGTTTATTTTTATGCTAATTTACAGAGATTTAAAAATATTCAAATAAAAAAGACTTCAACCTTTCATTGCATTTGTCACCGCTCTAATTACGGCAATACGGTAGCTACTCTAAAAATAACGAAAGGAAAAATCATTCATTTTGTGACGTAATTTTGGTGTTCCTTTATGTCTTATAAGAAAAAAATTTGAGATGGTTGAATGAATTCTAAAAAGTTAAAAACAAATTCATGGCTCCTGAAATCTCTTAGCTTGTACTCTCTTTCTTTCATGTAGACACATAAAGTTTAAAAATATAAACTTTTTTTTTAAACTATCAAAAACTAACTAAAAAAGGCACACGTCAAAGTTTAACATAATTTGATATAAGGCTTATTTTTTTATTAACGATTCGAGAAGTCAACACTTAACCTTTTTTTGGAGTGATAAACAAGTTCTTGGAATAAACTAGATCATTCTTAGTTGAAAAATAAAATGCACTCTATTTTTGCTAAATAATATATTCATTTATTTTATTAATGCATATATTCCTGATTGAACTTTATGAGACAATGTTTGAATTTTGCTAGCCACAAAAAATAATCAAGAAGCTATGGTGTTTATATAGGGTTATTTTTAATGATCTTTTTTCAATAAAAATACATAAAAAATTCAAAAAAATCAGTATATTCTTTTTTTCAAAAAAAAGCAAAAGGACAATGACCGAGTTAAACAAATGTGGCTTTGTTGGATTATGGCAAATGGTTAATGCAAAAAAAAACGGATTAGTGGTAACTGGTTATGCAACTTTGGATAAATCGAATAACACCATTGGCATCTGTTTTCTCAATCACAGATTTTTGTACTTTTCAACTTTTCAATAAAAAGATAATCTTTGAATAATTGACACAAAAAATTAATCTTATTAGTGCAAGGAAAAATTCATTTAAAAAAACAATTTCTATGGTAATGCAAAAAAGCTGTTAAAATAAATACTATTCTCAAAACATTGTATGCTTACAGCAAAATTGGTAGTCATCGCATAATTTAGCAAAATTGTGTGATTCTGCTGCTGAACATGTGTTTTTACCCCAGAATATGTCAAAAATGGCACCGCTGAAAACTATGAAAAATTTTAGAAATTTGTGAATGTTGTAATGGGACTACTACAACATAAAATTAAATGATATGTATTTCGTATGTTAGACGCTTGTTATCCTCTCTATCAATGACAATGAAATATGGTTTTACTCATTTTCTTTATTATTAATGTAATGGCTAGAATTAATTCTAGAATAAAAGGTTCTTTAAAGATTTTGATGATTTACAGAAAAGCAAATTACGCCTGTGAATTTACTAATTTGCCAAAATTACATTTTAGAACAACTATCTAAATTTTTCTTAAATATTCAAATATAAATGTTTTTTCCAACAATTACTGCGAGAAAAAAAAATCAACAAGACTTTCCTCAAAAATGCCACTGTCAAATATATTTGTTTATTTTTTTTAAAGGGATTAGGGGGCCGGCCAGGGGTCAACATAAATGCAGGAGGAAATTGCATTGATGGCATCTTTTCTTATTCGATAAGTTTAATTCAAGTGGATGCAAAGCTTTATTAACATTTATTGAAGAAAAAAACGAACTCGATAAACAATTTACCTCTTGTAGCTATAATAACTGAAGCAAAAAATAACGCTGTTTATGTAAAAAGCAAAGATAAGAATGTTTACAATTTTTTAATAACGGTTAGTGCCGTATTGCAAAATCCAGTGATTTCGCAAAGGTTTTATTCAATAATATAATAAACATATGATTTAAATGGTTGATTTTGTATAATACCATTATTGACAAAAAAAATGTTTCAAATATTTAAAAACGGAAGCTTCCTATAAAGAATAAAACTATGAAAGTGAGCTCTTTTTTTATCAACGTTTTGTTTTTGTTTTTTGACACTGCAACAACAAAAAAGAAGCAATATAAAAAAATGATTAGCATTGTTTTTTCACATAGCGATCAAAAAACATTTTATTTAGGTGTTTTTAGATAAAAAAATTGATGTGTTCATTTTGTTTCACTGACATGTTATCCGAAGAAGACAGAAAAAAGCAGCAAAAAATAGTCCCAAAAATAGAAGGGATTTTATTTCATCAAAAATTATAATGCTTGTAGTATTTTGGTTAAATCAATGTTCTTCATGAGCAAATGAAGATTCAATAAATTTAAATAATTTTTTATGTAGAATATTAAATGAAATCATTTATTTTAATAATGACATTGTGGATGAATTAGTTCATCAAAAATGCATTTCAAAAATTGATTATCTTGTGTTCCTTTGGTTTATACGACTTTCTTTTGTTAAATATTTATTTTGGCGAAAAAAGCGTCAAATATTAAAAGAAAAAAAAAGCTCACTGTGGATAAGAAAAATCTTACAAACAATTCTTTAAAATCTTTTTTATATCAGTTTTAGTGATTGTTGATGTTTCAAGCAATAGCAAAAAAGAAACAACATTAAACAAAACTTTTTAACATTTTCTTTACAAAAATGATCTAAAAAACACTGTACTATTAAATGAAAAAATCGATGTGTTCATTGGCATTAAACCAAGAAAGAAAGCAAAAAAAGAGCAGTAGTGCTATGAAATGGGAGCAATTTTTTCTATGAAAATCTTTTATTACTAAAATTTTGTTTGTAGTGTTTTGGTTTAACCAATGCATTTTAAATGTAAGAAAAAAATTATAGCAGAGAAGAAAACCAGACTAGCAGCTTTTTAAAATCTTCCCGTTTATCAATTTTTGTGATTGTTCATGTTTCAAACAGCAACAAAAAGAAACAACTATAAAGAAAATTTTGAGCAGTGTTTTTACAAAGTGATTAAAAAGTACTTTGCTGGGTGCTTTTAGATACAAAAAGGGATGTGTTCATTTTGTTCCATTGACATGTAAGCTCAAGAAGGAAGCGAAACAAAAGCAAAACATAGTGCTAAAAATGGGAGTAAATTTATTTCGACAAAAATTTATTTTGTCATAATTATTTTGCAGTGTTTTAGTTTTATTAATGCGTTTGAAATGTAAATGAAAATTCACTTAATTTCAACATTTACATATGTTTGATGGATTTCAGTGGACATTATTTAATAATGTAATCAAAATTGGATTTCTTGCCTTTGTTTTTCGTTATATACTTTTAACATTATCTTTAACATTCTTATCTTTTTTTGGCGAAAAAAATAATTCAAATATTCAAAAGAGAAGCAGCTCACAGCAGAGAAAAGAAACTATGACTATCAAAGTTTGCCCCTTTATCGACGTTTTGTCTTTTTTTTTATATTTTCAACAACAGCAAAAAAATCAACATTAAACAGAATTTTCAACATTGTTTTACAAAAATGATCTAATCGATGCGTTCATTTTTGTTTCATATGTAAGTCTAAGAAGAAAGCACAAAATAGTGCAATAAAAGAGAGGAGCAATTGCCTTTCATCAATGATCTGTTTAACCACAATTGTGTTCAGGCACTTAAGTCTTAATAAAAATTTAATTAATTGTAATAATTTTTTATTGTGTGAATAACGGATTTTCATGACATTATTTAATAATGTTATCAGTCTCATTTTATTCATCATAAAATATTTTACTTTTTATTTTTTATTTTTTATTTTTTATCTTTTAAATGGTTTACTATGGTAGAGAAAAAATGTATCAAATATTCAAACAACAAGCTCACCCAGCAGAGAAGAAAAAATTGACAAACAGCTCTTTAAAATCTTTTCTTTTTATCAATTTTTGTGAATTTTGTAGTTTCAAGCAGCAACGAAAAGAAACAACTCTAAACAAAATGCTTTTATATAGAAAAAGTGATGAGTTCATTTTGTTCCATTGACATGTAAGCTCAAGAAGGAAGCGAAACAAAAGCAAAAAATAGTGCTAAAAATGGGAGTAATTTTATTTCGACAAAATTTTTTTACCATAATTACACAGAAAACGTATGATATATGTTTTTAGTGCTTTCAGTTTAACCACTGCATTTTAAGTGTAAATGAAAATTCAATTAATTTAAACAATTTTTATGGAGATGATAGATTTCTATGACATTATTTAATAATGTTTAAAATCAACCATTGTATTTGGATTTCCACATTATTCTATTTTCTTGCATTTATTTTTCGTTATATACTTTTAACATTTTTATCATTCTTATTTTTTTGGCAGAAAAAAATTGTATCAAATATTCGAAAAAAACAGAGCTAAAAATAACTGACAAACAACTCTTAAAAATCTTTCTTTTTATCACTTTTTTGTGATTGTTGATGTTTCAAGCAACATCAAAAATTGCATTAAACAAGATTTTCCGCATTGTTATTACAAAGTGATTAGATCAATGTGTTGGATTTTGTTTCGTCACATATGTGAGTCTAAGAAGAAAGCCAAAAAAAGTAACATAAAAGACGAGCGATTGCATTTCATCAATGATATATGTTTTACAAAATTATGTCCAGGTTTAACAAGTGCATTATAAGCATAAATAAAATTTAAATAATTTTAATAATTTTTTAGTGTATGAATGATGGCTTTTAATGACATTATTTAATAATGTCACCACTTTCATTTAATTCATCATAAAATATCTTACTTTTTTATTTTTAAAATTATACTGTATTTTTAAGATCATTTTTGGTAGAGAAAAAATGTATCAAATATTCAAACAACAAGCTCATATAGGAAAGAAGAAAAAGCTGACTAGCAGCTTTTTAAAATCTTCCTCTTTTTTATCACTTTTTGTTATTGTAGATATTTCAAGTAGCAACAAAAAAGAAACAACAATAAAAAATATTTTTTTCAACATTGTTTTATCAATTGTGTTTAAAGCTTTGATAAACAATATCTTTCATGTTCTTTGCTTTCTTTTCATGTTCACATCGATTTTTAAATCGACGTTTGATTTTTGTTTAATAAAAGTTGAAAAAAAAAATTTTTTTGAATGTTTAAAATTTTTTAAAAAAATATAAAAATGTATCTGTCACCATAAAATCAGTGTATATTTAATGAAAAAAGTACAAGATAACTTCCAGGTAATTTACAAATCTATCAATCGTCGCCCGCAGCAGGACCATCATTATTGATTGAATTTTTTTTATCTTATCAGCAAACAATGTCTTAAAAATTCAGAATATAGCTTAAATCAATTTTCTTTGACAGGGTCATACTAAAAACTGTTTTTGTAAAACTGATTTATGGTGGAACTAGATAGCATTGAATATAATTTTTTGTGCCAATATTTTAACGATAATGGTGAAGCTGTTTATTGCTTTTGACTTGGAATCTTTTTTATATCAGTTTTTGTGATTGTCCATATTTCAAGCAACAACAAAAAGAAACAAAATTTTCAACATTTTTTCACAAAATGATCTAAAATCGCTTTGTTGCTGTTGTAAAGAGAAAAGACCAAAAAATAGATTGTATTCAGTTTTAGTTTTCCAAATCGGGTTTTTTAAGGATATAAATCAAAAAAATATTGTTAATGAGTGTTTTTAGGTTAAAATACGGCTATGGATCAGCTACTGGAAATTGAAAGAAATGGATGTATGCTTTTTATTGTTGATGAAAAACAAAAATAAAAGTAAACTTATCAAGGGTATTAAAATGAGGAACTTTTATCATTTCTTGAACAGTTTTGGATGTAATAATTTTTGGATCAGTATTCCCAAAATCACTAAAAAAATGATAATAAAAAACATATATTCTATTAATAAAGTTTAACCTACTATTCCAAAGTTTTAATGTTTCGTAAAGCTTCTATAATCTTTTCCAAAGTAACAACATCACCATTTTCATCTTTTACATTAACTTTCTTTAATTCAATTCTATCACATTTTGCATTCAACCAAATCAAAACATCAAAATCAATATTTTGGTAAGTTAGAGAAAAAAATTTAATATCACATTTATAAATTTTTGAAACAAAAAAAGAAAAAGGAAAATGTTGATCTTTACTTTCATAAATATCTCCAATATAAAGTTCATCGGTGACCCAGATTTTAGAAGTAATATTTTGCAAATCAACATGTTCTTGATTATTAAAGTAAATAAGCCATTGGTCATCTTCATATTTAGCAAGAATCCGTTCAACAATGAGAACAGGATTTGTAATGAAGAAATATTTGCATGTTTGAATTAACTATTGATAGCATTTTGGTGAAGATGGATTTTTGACCATATAATAAATAATAGAACCTGGCAAGGACCATTCTTGATTACGATGAAATGTTGAAAGGAATACATCACGTTTTGATGGAGCAAGTTTTGAAATTTTACCATTTGTCGCTGTTGATGGAGCTGCTGCAGATTCCATTTTCACAATTATCAGCAATAATTGGATATCTAAAAACGTAATAAATTAAATAAATGGAATAAATAAAACCATCGCTTAAGTTTTGTATAGAGAAAAAATTGGGCGTCAACTTCTCCCTCATTCACATTAACTAACTTTTCCCTTATTTTCCTAAGTGTAAATACGTAACAAACTTTATAAAATTTTACAAAAAAAAATTGTCACCTATTGTTATAACCAAGTTAACAAAAAATCTTTGTTCTATTTTCCGTCTATTTTTTTAGCTTATTGGAATTTCGCTCTTTCAACCGATTGCGAATTAATCTTTTTTTCCGTTTATTTTAAAGTTATACTTGTTTTTTTCTCAAAAATAATATGGATTCATCGCATCTTTCTACTCCTACTTCAAGTTGTATCTCAGCTGTTAAAAGCTCTAAACGTGAATTTCATAATACTGATGTTTATTTTTCAATAAGAATTCCTCCAAAACGAATATATTATTCTCCTCCAACATATCCTCAAAGATGGTCACTACCTGATTCAATTATTTATAATATTGCTAAGAATCCAAAATCTCCAGCTGTCTATCAAAAACTTATTAGAACATGCAAATATTTTTTCTATAAGCATCCAATTATTGTATGCTCTAATTTAACGTATGTTTATGCTGTGTATTTTGGTCCAAGTATTATTGAGCATAATGATAAATGGCAAATTATTGAAAAAAATGGTGAACAAAAGATTATGCAATTAAATAATGCTTCTACAAAGCTTTGGATAACTAATGAACTTGGTATTGGTTTTCGCAACAGTGAAGATGATGCCGATATTAAACCAAACCTTGCTTCTACAATTATTTCAAACATTTATCGCTGTGATGCGATTATTTTAAAGCTTCGAGATCAAAGAATTTCTTTTAATGAATACAAATTTCTTGCATCAAATGTTCAATATATTGATTTTGAAAATGTTACTGTACATGATGAAGATGGATCTATTGTTGCTTTTGAAAAGCTTATTGAAGTTGTCGTGAATGCTAAGACAGTTCTTTTGTGAGTTTTTGAATAACTTTTTTTACTGTTGAGGTTATTGTTGTTTTCAGTTTGTTCGATGATAATGATACAAGCGTCTCTGCTGATACCGTTAAGAATCTTCTTAAAATATCTCATTTTTCAACAATAAAAGGCATTGGATTATTACATCTTTCAACAAATTTTGATCTTTTTACTTGGTTTTCATATGTTAAAGTGAGTCATTGTTTTTTTTACATTATTTTTTGTAAGCACTTGTTTTCTTTTAGAGCAACAAATTTACCAATTTTGTTCTTGATTTTTCTCCAACTCTTCCAGAAGCATACCAGAATTCCCTTGAAGAAATTGTTGATGAAATTATTGCAACAAAAAATCATGAATATCGACCCCCTATTATTGAATATGATGGACTTGATGTGGAGAAGCTTGATAAATTAGAAAAAATTTCGTTGACTTATCGTGGCCTTATTTAATTTCTTTTTTGTTGTGGATATGTTTTATGTAATGGTTTTTTTGATTGCCATTAAATGAAATTTATTTGTTGTTTTCAACTATTTGTGTCAAGGATATCATACTTTTTTTACATTTATGTTAGATTTTAAAACCTGATTTTCGTCAATTAAATGACGTTTCTGTATAGCAAAGACAAGTGGCAAGTAAATAAAAAAATTTTTCAAAAAACAAAATTCCGTTAAAATTGCAACTCATGGATTTTGAGATAATTAATGTTTTAAGATTGATGTTCCTTCCATTTTAAAAAATACTTTATGTTCATAAGAAACAAAAGTGTTATGCATGAAAACACTTAAAAATTTTGATTGTATCACAAAAGTTGTGTTCAAAAAAATTATTAAAATATTCCAAAAAAAAAAACAGCATTTAACGACTAACAGAAGAAAAAAGATTTTAGGACAGTCAATCAATATGTTTACACAAGTTTGTCTACGAATATTGCTCGCTCTCTATTCTACTGCGCTTTCGACAGAGTAGACGACAACGATGTTTATAAATGGTTTCATCACTTTTGGACTGTCATTCACTTTTCTTTCATCTTATTTATGCATTCTACAGCCTTTAATTTTTATTGAAGAAATATTTTTTTGAATATTTTTAAACACCATTGTGGACGTTTGTTTAAGTAATAAATTAATAAATAAATAACCCAAGAAGCAGTTAAAAAAAAGTGAAAGCGACAATTTTTGTGCTGTACATTAAATAAAAAAATTGTTTTTAAATTTCTATGATCATTATTTTAATTTTTGAAAGTTATAATGGAAATTCATGTGAAATATGTTTGGACTCTAATATTGCAGTATGTAACACTTGTATCGGTTTCCTTATAGTATATTTATTTTATGTGAAAATGTAATTTAGCTTAAGCAATCTTCCATTTCACTGATAGTTTTGAACTTTGTTTAGATAATTAATGCAAATTAATTATCTTTTTTTCGGAATTCGATATCCTGATAAGACAATTAAGACAATAAAAGAATCAAAAAATATTCGAATAATATTATAGGATGTTGTTGTTGCAAAACTTTGAAGTAAAAAAATTCCATACGGGAGTGATTGATAATTTTGTGAATTAAAGAAATATATTTCATCAGCTTCCATAAAAAGATATTGTTGAAAAGTCATTAGCAAGAAATAAATTGATAGGGTAATACTTTGAATGAAAATAACTGCCGCAATTTTTGTAGTTTTTGAATGAAAATAACTGCCGCAATTTTTGTACAATTTTTTAATGTAAAAAAAGCTTTAACTTACTAATAGAAATTTTTGACGGCAGGTAATGCAGCAAAAATTTTGTCCAAAGTAACAATTGTTCCATCTTCTTTCTTTACAATAACTTTGTATAAATGAATACTTTCACATTTTGAAACAAGACAAATCAAGTCATCAAGAGCAATATTTTGATGTTCAAGAAAGAAGAATGTTTGAATATCACTTTTATAGATTTTTGAAAGAATAATAGATGAAAAATATTGAACAACTGGATTTTTATCATAAATATTTCCAGCACCAAGTTCATTAGTGACCCAGAGTTTACTTGAAATATTTCGCAAATCTGTATATTCATTATCAAGATAAAAACTGCATTCATTTTGTTCAAACCAAAGATTTAAGCGTCTAATAACAAGAATAGGATTTTTAATAAAGAAATATTTGCATGCTTGAATTAACTTTTGATAGCATTTTGATGAAGATGGATTTTTGACCATATAATAAATAATAGAATATGGCAATGACCATTCTTGATTACGACGATAAGTTGATAGAAATAAATCACGTTTTGATGGAGCAAGCTTTGAAAGTTTATTAGTTGACGAAGCAGTTGTTGATGGAGCAGCTGCAGAATCCATTTTTACGATTAACAATTACAACAAATTTTCTAAAAAAGATATTCGATAAAAAAAATCAAGCAGCAAAATTAAAACAAAAACGCAACTGAAAAACTGAAGAAATAATTAAAGGTCGATGATGGTATGACTTTCACAGGATCAACTTAAGTGCAAAAATTATTGATGGCAAAAACAAAAACAAATTCATATTGTGTGCTTTCAAAAAATCAAGGTCTGGCATAACCTATGGCCCATAATAGACATCGAAAAAAAGTGTCATTTTTCATAACTGTCTTTTTTTGTGTTTGTTCATAAAATTTCGGTTTTCATTCTTCTAGCACTAATTTTTGTTTATGCAGAAAAAACAATTCACAGTGAAAAATACCCTAATGCCCCCCCCACCCCCCCTAAATACGGGCTTGCAAAAGAATCGTGACTAATGAAAGAAAAACATTTTTTTCAGATTTCCTTTTTTTTAATGCATGAAAAAATAAACTAACCGGGGATGACTACGGTTAAAATTTTGCGCCAGTGACTTAAGACTCTGTTCAGCTGTTGGAAAAACGCGTTCAACAACTTTTTGAAGGCTATATTTCTGAAATTAAAAAAAGTTCAAAAGAGTTAAATGTAAAAACTGCATGAAAAAATTGTTACTTTCTTTTATAAAATTTCAATTCTTTTTTTTCACATTTTTAAGAAACGTAATAAAATTTTATTAATAAAAAATTCAACAAAAATTCAAAACAGATTATACGCATGAAATGAAAACAGCAGAAAACAACAAAAAGAATTAGCCATGATGAAGATCATATAACTTATGGTAAGAAGCTTGCTCAATATAAGGAAAATAAATATATGGTACTTGATATTCATGTTCTTCAGTTTGGACAATTTCATTAACAATTGATTGAAGGCGTTGCTTGTATGCATCAGAAATATTTTCACAAAAATGAAGATGAAGATCTGTTTTCTTATTGTTCTATAAAATCATACACGTATAATAAAAAACAAAAAATTCAAAATAAATGCATTACCTTGATATAAGAATAGAAGTCATCAAGATTGAAACTTTCAGGAGTATATACCAAATTCAAATATTTAAGTGTTAAAAAATGAGGAATTTTCATCATTTCTTTTATAGTATTGTTTGTAATCATATTTTGATCACTACCATCAAGATAACTAAAATAAATGAGATAAGAAAGAGAAAGATTTAATAGTTTAACTTACTACTCAATTTTTTTTAGTTTCGGTAAAGCTTCAATAATTCTTTCCAAAGTAACAACAACATCATTATCATCTTTTACAGTAACCCCATCAAATACAATTTTTATACATTTTGAAGAAAGCAAGATCAATTCATCATATAAAATATTTTGATATGATAGAGAGAATTTTTCAATATCACTTTTATAAATTTTTGGAAGAATTGTTGAAGAAAAATATTGAACATTTGGATTATCATCAGTATCTGCAACATCAAATTCATTAGTGACCCAGATTTTACTTGAACTATCTTTCACATCAACGACACGTTTCCCAAAGTAAGTACGCCATTGACCTTCATCAGATTCAACAGATAAGCTTGAAACAACGAGAATTGGGTTTTTAACAAAGAAATATTTGCATGATTTAATAACTTTTTCATAGACTTTTGATGTTGAAGGATTTTTAGTAATATAATAGATTACAGAATCTGGTAAGGACCATTCTTGATGACGACGATAAGTTGAAAGAAATAAAGCACGTTTTGATGGAGCAAGCTTTGAAATTTTACCATTTGATGAAGCAGCAGCTGTTGATGAATTTTTAGAATTCATTTTCACAATTATCAGTTACGAGAAAGAAAGTATCTAAAAATTTAACGAATTAAAAAAATGGATAGATAAAAAGAGAATCTTTTATTTTTTTGGTTAAACAGTAAATTCTAATTAGAGAAAATAATAAAACAAAAAAAAACAGTTTTCACCGCCTTAAAAAAATCGTTGTAAGAATTTCAGCAAGTGCGCAAAGCTTCACACACTGTGTGAAGAAATACTAAACAAATGTGGCGCAACCGTTTTTTCTCTTCTCATTGATTTTTTTGACTACATTAGTTTCTGTCAGTGTTAGACATTTAAGTTTATCATTCAGACCCTGGCACAATCTCTGGAAAATCTCTTTGCGTTGTGTTTTATAAATCAAAATCTGGTTCTTTTATCTTAATTATCTCCTTACTTTTTAGACATCTACTTCAATAGTATTGTTTTAAAGTAAAAAATGGATTTATCTGCTCCTCTTCCTGCAACATCTTCATTAAATGGTAAAATTTCAAAGCTTGCGCCATCAAAGCGTTCAACATCTCGTCGTAATCAAGCATGGCTACTTCCAAAACCTATTATTTGTTACATGGCTAAACAACTTCATTCTAAAAATGAAAGCCATGAAAATCTATTCAAGTCATGCAAATACTTCTTCTTTACAAATCCAATTCTTATTGTTTAATGTCTCGCTTTTGTAAATGAAAACGATGATTAGGATATTACATTTGATGGAAAAGAAGTTAATTTGAGAACTGTTTCAAACAAAATATTAACTAATTTTCTTTAGGATACTGTAATATAACGAGTCAAGATTTTAACGAAATTTTTTTCATAAAATAATCAACAAAGAAATTTAAAACAGACTACATTCAAAAAGTGATAAAAACAAAAAATAAGTTAGCCATGTTGAAGATTGTATAACTTATCGATATCAGGAAAATAAATTGATGGAATTTTAAATTCATGTTTTTCAGCTCCAATGATTTCATTAGCAATTCCTTGAAGGCGTTGCTTGTATGCATTAGAAATTTCGCGATCATAATAGCTGAGACTAATGAATGTTTTATTGTTTTCCTAAAAATTAAATGTAGCAATTTTAACATTAATAATATACAGTTATAGAGAGTCACTTCTTTGATATAAGAAAAAAAATCATCAAGATCAAAACTTTCAGGAACATCACTTAATTCAAATCTATCGAGGATTTTAAAATAAGAAATTTTTGCCATTTCTTTTACCGTATTTGATGTAATCATTTTTGGATCAGTACCTTCCAAATCACTGAAACAATCGAGATAAGAAAAAGAAAAATTTTAATAAAAAAAGTTTAACTTACTAACAAAAATCTTTGACATTAGGTAGTGCATCAAACATTTTGTCCAAAGTAACGACAGTACTAATGAAATTTGTGTTCAAAGTGATTATGAAACTCCAGATCTTCAATATTTTTCATCATTTATTCTTCCAAAACTTTTTAAAAGAGATTTTAAAATTATTGAGATTTTTTGTCAAAATTTTATTCTTGATGATTTAATTTCGCTTACTTCAAAATGTGAAGGAATTATTTTAAGTGCAGTTACTGTAACGAATGGGACTGATGGCTCATTGGTTACACAGGAAAAAATTATTGAAGCTTTACCAAATGTAAAATGGTTTCAATTGTAAGTTGTTTTTTATCATAATTACGTTTTATTCCATCATATTTTAGTAATTTTAAAGATGACGATCAAATGGTTACAACAAATACTGTAAAGAAATGATAAAAATTCCTCAATTTTTAACTCTTGATCGTTTGAGACTTATTGATCCTCCTGAAAGCTTTAATATTAATGATCTTTTTTCTTATTGCAAGGTAACACTTTTTGTATTATAGAATTTCTTAATATGCATATTTAATTTTTTAGCAAAAAATAATCAAACAAATATTCAATGTCAATTTTTTCATATTTCTGATGCATACAAACAGCGCCTTCAAGCAATTGTTAATGAAATTGTTCAAACTAAAGAACATGGCTGTAAAGTACCATATATTTTTTATTATGATATGAGTGGAAAATATGTTGGCTTTAAAACAAAATTGCATGTAAAATATAATAGAAATAAAAATTTAACGCATTTTTTAAATTAGATATTTAAATAAACAAAAAGCAGTACTCAAAACATAAAATGTGATAATTTTGTTATGTTTTTTTTCATCATTTATCTTTGCTATCGTAATTCCTTTAAATGAAAAAATGTGCTCTTAAACTACAGTAATCTAGTATTATATTAAATCTTCTTTTTATGGCTGCAGTAATTTTTTACAATAACACTGCTTACATTTGTCATCAATAAGACATTTTCTCATCAATTCGTTGTTTTTTAGAGAGTACAAGAAGCAATTTTTGCTTGGTGAACCATATCTTTGATGACCAAGGTAAACCTTTTCAACGCTTTCATGTACAAATACGTGATTCATGTGGAATACCAAGTGTTGTGTTAAAAATTTTATCAAATTCTGACTTACTATTTTGTTTCATTGTTTCCATTTGTCTTTAAAAATTCTAAAAAGTTGTGCAAATTTGTTAAAAAAAATTTCATGACTTTTAATGATCAAAATAACATAAAAAAAACTCTCCCCAAAGATAATGTACGAGTAAAAATAAAAAGTTGAGTGAGAAGACTATTACTTTCTTTTTTTATTTATTTATTTTTTTGTCAATTCTTTTTTTCACATTTCAAAAAAATGTAGTAAAATGTTATTCAAGAAAAAATCAAAAAACAAATTCAAAACAGATTATATCCACAATAAAGTTTACGTAATTTAACAAAAGAAGAATGATCAATACCATGAAAATAAATATCCCTTAGTCTTAGTTGAGAATGTGTTTGTGTGTGGAAACTGTTTTTTATATATGTTGTTTGGTATTGGTAGAATGGGAAAATGATGAGGATAATGAAAATAATAAGGATTTGTTCCGGAGGCGCCCGGAATGTAATAATTAGGGCCTTTGAAGTTGGGATCCAAAAAAAGAATGAAAAAAATAATGCTAATTTTTGGGGAATAAAAAATGTGAGTGAAAAAAATGATGAAAAATGAAAATGAATGTGATGAAAAAAGGGAATAAAAACAATTTGCATAAGATTTATAGAAAAGGTTTGAGTGATAAATAATGTGTTCACTTTCGAAACCCGGCTTTAGCCGGGGTTTCGCTTGTATGGTACTATTTTTATATCAAGGTAATGACTTCTTATTATTATAAAATTGTAAATAAACATATGTATGAGTTTTAGGAAAATAAGCATACACATCTTAATCTCCATTTCTCTTGTCATCCAATGTCTGATGCATACAAGCAACGCCTTCAAGAAATTGTTAATGAAATTGTTCAAACTAAAGAACATGACTATAAAGTACCTTGCATCTATTTTCATGGTATTAATCTTTCTTCTTATCATAAGCTGTTTAAACTCTGTAGAGCATGGTAATTTTTGTGTTGTTGAAATATGAATTTTTTGTTCGTTTTATTGTTTATAAAATTTATTGTTGAATTTTCATATAACATTTTTTGTTAACAAACAGGGATGAAAAGTGCTACCGATGATGACCGCAAATTTCAAGCTCAATTTTCATCGCTGTTAAACAATAGAACATTTTTTTCGTATCACAAATTAATAAACAATTATATAATTTATGAGTATGGGCTCACAAGACAATAATTCTTTGATAAGTAACAAGAGGATTTCACAAAACTGTCTATTTTTCCAAGTATGATTACGATATTGAAGTTTAATAACGATCAGCATTTCCAAAAAATTTGTTATTCAAAGAAATTTGCTAAATGTTAATCCTAATGAATGTTGGTCATTTAATGAATCCTATGGAAGCTTGGTTATAGAACTTGCTCAAAGAATTAATGTCACAGCTATCACCTATGAAGATGTTCCTGTTGAACCTTCTGCAGCTGGAAATGTTACAAATGCACCAAAAGAATATAGAAATAATGTAAGTGGCCTTTTGTTTATTGGTGTTTTTTATAACAGCAATCTACTTTCGGCTGTTGTTGGGTACATTAACCCTAATTGGGTCTATAGAGGACCTTTAGTAATCTTTTTTAGCCATGTAACTTCTATTAACTACCGTAATCTCATAGATATATTTATTCATTGCAAATTTTGAGCTTACAAGACGAAAATGATCCAATAAAATTTTTGCTTGGGGAATTTATAATTTTTTCTCACTCCAGAAGAAACTTTTCACTTTTTAAGTTTTTTAAATTTAACAGTTCTTTTAAAAAGTAAATAAGACCCAAGTAAATATATCAGTTGACAACCCGTTGGTTTGTATAAATAAAAGTAAACAAGTTTTATTTATGACAAAAACAACAAAGAAATTCACAGACAAACAATCATAATAATAGAAAAAAATACTTAGTTATAATCATGAAGAAGACGCAATTTTTTGTATGCAGCTCGATCTTGACCAGGAAAAACAATCATTGGTACCAAATAATGATGTTCTTCAGTTAGAATGATTTCATTTACAATTTCTTGGAGACGATTTTGATGGTGATCAAAATAGAGACGAATTTTTGTTTGTTTATTTTTCTGAAAATTGCGTATGTTAATTGAAAAAAACAGATTAGAAATAAATAGTATTACCTTGATATAACAATGAAAGGCATCCATATTAAAGCTATCAGGTACACAACTCAAATCAAAATAGCTAAGATTGCGAAATTGTGGAAGTTTTACCAATTTTTGAACTGTTTTTGCTGTAATAATATCAGCAGGCATATCTTCCATATCACTAAAAACGGAATAAAACATTTTTAAATAAAAACATTTAATTGAACTTACTAATAAAAATCTTTGATGTTAGGTAATGCTGCAATAATCTTTTCCAAAGTAATCACACCGCCATTTTCATCTTTTACAGTAACCATGCGTAAATCAATTCCTTCACATTTTGAAGCAAGCAAGATCAAATCATCAAGAGCAATATTTTGATAAGTAAAAAAAACTATTTTAGTATCAAATTGATAAAGCTTTGAAGTCAAAAAAGAAATAGGAAATTGAGGACCTCCTTCATCGCCATCAATAATAAGTTCATCAATAACCCAGATTTTAGAAGTAATATTTTGCAAACCAACACCTTTGTAATTGAAGTAAGTACTCCATTCACCTTTTACATAATGAATAGATAAACATTTTATGATGAGTAGAGGATTTTTAATGAAGAAATGCTTGCAAGACTTGATTAACTTTTCATATACTTTTGATGATGAAGGATTTTTAGCAATGTAATAAATAAGTGAATCTGGAAGTGACCATTCTTGATTACGACGATAGGTAGTAAGAAATGATGCACGTTTAGATGCAACAAGCTTTGAAAATTTACCATTTGATGAAGTAGCTAATGATGAATTTTCAGAATCCATTTTCACAATTATCAGTTATAAGAAAATTTCTAAAAAAAACTTATGATAAAAAATAATATTGAAATTAGATAAATAAAATTAAAGTGTGCGGAAAAAATGACGTTTAAAAAATAAATAAGCAATGAACAGTTTTTTGTTTGTTGCATCAAAAATTTCTCGCTCAACAAATTGGCTTGTATTTTTTTGGCTAAAAATTCGTTGGCACAAAATACATCTTTGTTAATTGATTTTAAGAGTTTCTTGTTTTCGGGACTACCTATCTAAAAATTTGATCGGTTTGCTAAAAAACATAAAAGTTGCAGTTATTAGTTTGTTATTGAAAAAGCAATGTATTAGCGACAATAAGTTGAAAGAAATACTGCACGTTTTGATGAAGCAAGCTTTGAAATTTTGCCATTTGATGAAGTAGCGGCTGATGAAGCTGCTACAGAATCCATCATTACAATTATCAGTTACAAAAAACAAATTATTAAAAAAGAATCCTTTAAATTATTTAGTTAAAAAGTAACTCTAGGAAAATAATATACCAAAAACATTTTTGCGCTAAAACATTTTTTCCAACTTTACAGCCTTTAAAAATCGTTACAATATTTTCAGCTCGTTTAAATTTTTTTTTCAAAGAGCAGCTTTCGAATTTTTTTGAAAAAAACAACTGCTTTTTTTTGTTGCACACATTTTTTTTTTATTTTTTTTTTTTTCATTTTTTACTAGTAAAAAGTAGTATGTTACTTTCTTTTGATTGTTTTTAAAGAACAATCATCCAGACCCTGACAATAGCTCTAGTAAATCTCTTTGCGCGTTGTTTTATAAATCGTGATCGAATACTTTTGTCTTATTTTTACCTTTCTTTTTAGATATCTACTTCAAGCTTATTACTTTAAAGTAAGCAATGGATTTATTTGCTCCTCTTCCTGCAACAGCTTCATCAATTGGTAAAATTTCCAAGCTTGCTCCATCAAAACGTGCTTTATTCCTTGCAACTTATCGTCGTAATCAAGCTTGGTCACTACCAAAACCTATCAATGAATACATGGTTAAAAATCCTTTATCACCAAAAGTATATGAAAAGATTGTTAAAGTTTTACCTAACATTAAAACTTTAGAATAATAAGTTTAACGTTTTTCCATTAACAGAATGTACAAGTCTCTTAAGAGAGCCGCGTTGCGGCTCTCGCATTCTTTGTGTGGCATAAGATTTTATTCATTCTTGGTTTTTCATTTTCTTTCATTTAATACCAAACATGCTGTAATTAACACAACGCATTTATCCATTACATTTCGACATACCTCTCCTCATTAACAGCTATCAAAATATCATTAAACATTTTCTAGCACTTCAAAAAAAGTCGTTGGTTCCTGCGGAACCAACGACAGCGACTTCATTTATTTTTCATCCTCCAAAAACAAACACATTTACATTAAAAAGCTTAAAAAACGCATTTCATGCATTTTTATTATTCATGCTACATAACGTGCTTACTGTAGCACACATTTTATCACCAATTTTAATTATCACAAAAAATGCTAAACATTTTATTTTCTCATATTTCATCTTCAAAAACCATGAAAAAAATGACGCTGAACAAAACTCGCCAAAAAATTGTATCAGTGGCATTTTCATTTTATCTTCAACATTTACCACATGCATACTGTATTCAACATTTACCAGAAAATTAAATTTTAACATTTTTCATCACTCAATAGCATACCCTAATTTCATTTTTATTAAAAAACATAATAGCATGCATTTCCTGCATTTTCATCTTTCATCCCATACTACATGCATTCAATCACCCAAAAACGCATACTGAATTTTTTTCATGCCATTTTTCATACTCCCATACTCATAATACATCATCCCAATGCATATTAAAGCATTTAAACCGACATGGCCTCGAACCCCCAACCTCCGCAACGTCATCCCCACGCACACACCACTCGGCCATGCAGCAACAAAGAAAGAATCCTATTTAAGCATTCGCGCGCGCATAACACCTTCAGATGGCCACCTCCGGAGCACCATTAAAAATTTTTCATGATGCATTTTTCATGCTCTATCCATACATACCAACCATGCCAGCAAAAAAAACAGGTCCAGGTAAAAACGGACATTGCCAAATAGCATAATAGGCGATATTTGCTTTAGTTCTTTTGATAATACCAAATCAAATGTTATTACATCAGATACTGTAAAAGAAATATTGCAAATTCCTTATTTTTCAACTCTCAAAAGCTTTGAATTAGATGGTCTTCCAGATACTTTTGATAATGATAGCTTTTATGATTCATCAAGGTAATATATATCTTTTTTCTTCACTTTATTGATGGTAATGTGTAAATTTTAGAAAAATGCAAAAACCAAATTTTGTCTTATCTTTAATGATCAAATTTCTGATGCATATCAGCAACGCCTTCAAGAAATTGTTAATGAAATTGTTCAAACTGAAGAACATGAATATATAGTTCCATTAATTGATTTTCCTAGAATTGAACATGATTCTTATGATAAATTATACGATCTTTCTGACTAAAAACAAACTCTTTTTTTGTTGATATACTGTTACTGTATAATCTTTTTTAATTTGTTTTCGTGTTTGATTTTCATATATAAAAGTTTTTGATTCATTTGTTTTTGAATAGTTTTGCAACACAGATTTTTAAATGCTGTATATTATATAGTCAATTTACTACTAAAACATACTGAACCAATATAATTTCTTATGTTTTTTCCTCATTTATCTTTGCTACGGTAATTCCTTAAAATTAAAAAATCTGTTTTTAAACTACAGTAATCCATTTTATTTACTCTGTTTTTTATGGTTAGAGTAATCTCTTACACTAGCCGCCTTTAGTAATACATTTGCTATCATCTACCGTAATTCTATTTTTCAAAAAGTTGCTGTTTTTTGAGCTCAAAAAAAGAAAATGATAAGCTTTTCGCATAGCGAATACAACCTTTAAAGATCAAGGTGAACCTCTTCAACGCTTTCCTGTACAATGACGGGATCTACGAGGAACTCCGATTATTGAATTTAAAATTTAATCAAATTATGGTGCATCTGTTACATGTCTTTATCAAATTCGTATGCATTCCAATCACTTATTATATTATCTGCTTCATTTTGTTTCTGTTATGACAAATTTTTATACTACATTTTATTAAGGATACAGTAGTTGATAAAAACCTAATAGTGTCTTAAAAAATGAATGAGTTTATTGAAAAAACAACAAGAAATTTCACAAACAAAAAATCATAATAATACAAAACAAACAAAAATTAAACATTTGAAAAATAAAGTTTTTCTAATTTTAAAAAAGAAAAACGAGTCATACCAGGAAAACAAATAAATGGTACTTTATAGTCATGGTTTTCAATTTGAACAATTTCATTAACAATATCTTGAAGGCGTTTCTTTTGTGCATCAGAAATTTGATGAGCCTCAATGAAAATACTTATTTGTTTATTTTTCTAAAAAGCAAATATTTAATACACAAAATCTAATTTTAAAATAGCGTTACCTTGATAAAAGAATAAAAGTTATCAAAATCAAAAGATTCTGATACCTCTGTCAATTCAAAATGGCTAAGATTGCAGAAATTAGGAATTTGAAGCAATTTTTGAACAGTTTTTGTTGTAATAATATTTTCAGGAGTATCTTCCAATTCACTAAAAATAATGCAGTAAAAGATATTTCAATTAAAAATTTTAATTCTGCTTACTAAGAAAATTCTTCAATATTTGGTAAAACTTCAATAATCTTTTCCAAAGTAACAACAGATCCATCATCATTCTTTACAGTAACTTTTTTTAAATCCATATCTTCACATTTTGATGCAAGAAAAATCAAATCATTAAAAGTAATATTTTGGTACATCAGTTGAAATATGATAATATCACTTTGATAAAGTTTTGAAGTAAGAGAAGAAAAAGGATATTGATGAAGTCCTTTTCCTTCAATATCACAAATATAAAGTGTAGTTGTAATCCAGATTTTAGAAGTAATATTTTGCAAATCAACAGGTTCATAATTATTGAAATATGTATGCCATTCATTTTCTTCATATCTTGCAATAAAGCGATCACAGACGAGAATAGGATTTTTGATGAAAAAGTATTTGCATGCTTGAATCAGCTTTTCATAGAATTTCGATGATGAGGGATTTTTCGCGATGTAATAAATAATAGAATCTGGGATTGACCATTCTTGATTACGACGAAATGTTGAAAGAAATAAAGCACGTTTTGATGGAGCAAGCTTAGAAATTTTACCATTTGATGTAAAATTTCTAAGCTTCCATTTTCACGATTATCATGTAGATTTCTAAAAAAATACCATTAAACTGCTTTAAAAAACAGATAATAATTTTATAAAATTATTATCTGTTTATTTTTATAAAAGGAATTCGACTAAAAAAACTTAATAGTCTAATGGGCAAAAAACAAGTTTTTGTTCGCTTTTGTGTGGCATTTCGCTGCCTGCAAAACTTTTTCTTTTTATCGATTTTTTGCTGTCATTATTTTTCTTTGTTTTATGCATTTATAAATCGTCTAGAGCTAAAAATTGCATTGTAATTACAATCAATGCTGTTGCGAGCCGAATTCTGTGGTTTTGACTCCATGTTGATTTCAGCAGATTTATCATTGTAACTACCGTATTCTTCACAGACATTTTGAAGTTCATTTTGTTCAAGATGAAATTTTTTGAAAGTTCTGCTTTAAATCGACCAATGATTATGCTTTCAATTTTTTTAATTGCTGAAGCCGATGCTTCTGTGCTACGAGCATTGCCACGTTCATGGACAGCAGCAGAGATTGTGCGAAGATCTTGTCGAAACTTTTCTAGCTCTTGTTCAAGCCGTTGTAGATGTGTTTCTAAAAACAATAAACTCATCATTTTTTTCTTTAAGCAAATCATCTACAACACTGTAACACTGTCCTAAATTTAATGTAAAACCCAAACCAGAGCTGTGCGATACCGATATTTTAAAAACCGATACCGATACCTCAAAAAATTTCAACCGCTACCGATACTTTTCTGAAAAAATCGATACCAGGAAAATTTTGACCGATACCGATATTTCGATATTCGATACTAATATTTTTCAAATCGGTCAAATACTTAAAACTTGGTTTTTTAAGACTTTAAATGGATTGTTATCGTTGTTTTGATAAAGATATGTCTTGATTTTTCTTCCAAAACTGGAGAAAAGAAGATAAAACGCTCTTTTTCTCAAAATCGAGTACCCCTGTCCAACGCCATTTTTTAAAGTGATCGTATAGACTTGTAACTTTCAGAATAGGGTAATATGGACCTAAAAATGATGTGTGCACAGGTTTCAAGTCGATCCGATAAGCCGGATCCGAGATGCCGTAACCTAGCTACCGTATACTGGTAAAAATCGAAAATTACTGATACTTCAAATTTTTTATTTGGAATCGATTAAGGGACTCAAACTGAGTCTCAGACTGAAATTTCAGATTTTTTGGACATCTGCAACCAAATTGGGATCTACTTAAAATTTCAAAAAATTTTCATGTCAAGGATAAAAACTGTATTTTCTGCACGCCCCACATGGGTATATTCCTAAGAGATGCCCTATTATATGAGGTTTAATATGGTATATGACTTATTTTAATACAAAGTGGGGAACACGGTATTTTTGGCAAAATACTGCTAAAATCAATATCTCCAGCATCATGTGGGGGGTATAACTCAGGTTATATGCAAGATATTTGCACAAATTATCTTTTATGATGAAATACAATAATATTAGAGCATGCTGGGTGATTTTGGGCACTTTTGGATATCAGCGGGCGATATGGCGTCCATATTAGACTTTAAAAATTAGCAACATGGATGCTTTTGGCAAAATGGCAGAAAATGATATTTTTTGCTAAAGAATGACTGTGAAATGACTCTAATAATATAATATACATACAAAATTACTATATTAAAGCATTTTAGACCATATATAGATGATTAGAAGGTCTGGAGGATATGTCAAATTTTGTAAATTTTTAGGGTATTTTTAAAGTATTACCAGTTGGTCAATAATGAAAGATATTTACATTTCCTGACATTTGGGATAAATTTCAACATGTTTACGATGAGTACAGACAATTTAGACTCATTTGAAATAGCCACACTAATTGGGTGAACACTTGAATATGAGCTTTATTTTACTAACGTAAAAGTCAAGAAATGTTGATGATTTTGCTACAGATTAAACTTAAAATGCTTAATTTGATGCTTTTTCATCTTCTTTTATCTTACTAAATCGTTTGCATTTAATTCTGAAAAGTTTTCAAAAAAAAAATTTACTTTGTTGTATAACCATGTTACTGATATACCGGCCAAAAACATCGGTTTTTAGATCGAACGTGACGTAATATTCTTTTTTATCATTAAACAAAGCGTTTTAGGTTTAATTTATAGCAAAATTATAGCAGTTTCTTTTATATTTTAGAAACTGCTATTTTTTAATAAGATGATAAGTTCAATCCAGAGACTGAGGATTCGGCAGCTAAATTTTTTGCTAACTGTCCTTTACTAAGACGAGTACAGGCAAAATGTGGGACCTCAACTCCGGCGTCAGTTGGGGCCATCTACGGTAAATATTAATCAACTAATATATTAGAATTGGTTCGACAGTAGGTTTTAATTGTAAAACTGTTAAATTTTAGTGAAGCAAGAGGTACATAATTCCTTTAGTTTTTTTTGCTTCTTTTTCCCACCACGTTCTTATATAAGCAATGGTATTTGAAACTATTTGTGTTGCATGTATTATGTGTTAACTAGTGATCGGATCCCGTCCCGTGGCAATTTCGAGTTTACGGGAACGTCCCGTTACCGTTCCCGTGGCTAATTTTCCCGTAAAAAAGACACCAAAGAATAACGTTACACTGTAACTTTTTTTTTGCAACAAATTATGCGTTTTTTAAAATTTCTAAAGAGAACAGTAATGAAATTCAAAATTTATTTGATGAAAACATTTATGATGATTCTGATTCTGATAGTCCAGATAATTCAATGGTTACTGTAGCTTCAAATGGTTCTAGCGATGTTGATCCTAGTGAATTGGAAAAACGAAGAAGTATCAAGCCACAACAAAGCTCTGGAAATGATACGGATATTCGAGATAAGATTAAAGATGAAATTATGTTTATTAAAGAACGTCGTGATTTGGATATAAAACCTCTTGAATTTTATAATAAACATTCTTCGACTGAAAAAGATGATGGAAAGATGCTAAATTATGTCTCCAAAGCTGCCAAACACTTTTTTCTTGCTTCCTCAAGCGCAATTGAATCTGAAAGCTTCTTTTCTGATGCTACATCATTGTATCAAAACAAGCAAAGAAATCGTTTGTCACCTGAATCTGCACGAAAGTTGCTTCTTATTCGAGTAATGCAAAAAAGGAATATTAAAAATATTGAACAAGTCCATGAAGAAGAATGTCAAGAATCTGATTCTGGAGAAGAATAAATTGTTGTTACAATGTTAATTGTTATTGTTTTTTTTATGTTTGTTGTTATAAATTTTTATGATGATTGAAATTTTATATGGTAAAGTTAATTTTTTACGGGAATTACGGGATTCCCGCGGGAATCCCGTAAATCCCGTACCGTTGCAATTTCGGATTTACGGGAACGTCCCGTTACCGCTTTTTTCAAAAAACGGTACGGGATCCGATCACTAGTGTTAACACAAATACATAACTATGCAGGGTAAAAAAGCCAAAAATGGTATAACGAAACAAAAAAATTAACCCAATTTAAAGAAAAAATTAAAAAGAAGCATTTTCAACGAAATTCTGTAAGAAAAAAGTAATTTTTTTAGTGATTTTGTATTGAAAAAAGTGTAATATTCAAGCAGCTGTTAGATTAGATTCAGCACTCTCCATGGCTTGAAATTGACCCCGATCATTTTAGACATGCATTATTTTATCCCAGATGTCTCAAAATGTTAATATCTTCAATAATCCGTCATATGGTAACAAGTTGAAAATAACCTAAAAACTGCTAAAAATTAACTCGTCCCCAAAAATCGATAGTGACCTATATTTGATGTTAAATGCTCTATTTTGGTATTTTTGCATGTGCTCTACATTATTAAAGCATGTTTGCACTTATTCTTAAAGAAAAATTAACATTTTTTGATAATTTTCCTTTCATATTCATGTAGCTAATTTTTAAAGTCTAATATGGACGCCATATCGCCCGCTGATATCCAAAAGTGCCCAAAATCACCCAGCATGCTCTAATATTATTGTATTTCATCATAAAAGATAATATGTGCAAATATCTTGCATATAACCTGAGTTATACCCCCCACATGATGCTGGAGATATTGATTTAAGCAGTATTTTGCCAAAAATACCGTGTTCCCCACTTTGTATTAAAATGAGTCATATACCATATTAAACCTCATATAATAGGCATCTCTTAAAAATATACCCATGTGGGGCGTGCAGAAAATACAGTTTTTATCCTTGACATGAAAATTTTTTGAAATTTTAGGTAGATCCCAATTTGGTTGCAGATGTCCAAAAAATCTGAAATTTCAGTCTGAGACTCAGTTTGAGTCCCTTAATCGATTCCAAATAAAAAATTTGAAGTATCTGTAATTTTCGATTTTTACCAGTTACCAAAACTGAAAAATAAGTTGTTTTAAAAAAAATTAAAATATTGGCTGAAAAAAACCGATATTCCGTTACCGATACCAGAAAAAATTCGACCGATACCGATATTTCGATACCCGATATTTTCGATACGATACTGAATATCGCACAGCACTGACCTAAAAACTGAATTTTGACCACGTATTATTTAACAAAATTTTAATAGCCATTTAATAGCACTGTGAACACTAACGATTTAAAAGTTGTTGCATAGATTTTTTTTGATCATATAAGATGTTAAGCCCGAGTCGGAGTCACCAAAAATGAAAAGGTAGTACACTAGTTTTATTCATGAAAAAACAACAAAAGAAATTCAAAGACAAACAAATCATAATAGTAAAAGAAAACAAACAAAAATTAATCAGAATCATAAAGGTTCCATAGCTTATCAAAAGAAGAACGATTCATATCAAGAAAGTAAATGAATGGTACAATATAATCATGTTTTTCAACATCAGTAATTTGATATACAATTTCTTGAAGGCGATGTTTATATTCATCAGAAAACTCATAACATCGGAAACTAATTTTAGTTTTTTTATTTCTCTATAAAACATGCATATTAATCAAAATAAACTTTTAAAAAAACTTTACCTTGATATAAGAAAAAAAATCATCAAGATTAAAACGTTCAGGAGCATTAATCAATTCCAATTTATCAAGAGCATTAAAATGTTCAAATTTTACAATTTCTTTTACAGTATATGATGTGACAATATTTGGATCAGCATCTTCCAAATTACTAAAGCAAACGGGATATAACATATTCTGCTTTAAATGACAAAGATTCAACTTACTAAGAAAACTCTTTAATATTTGGTAAAGCTTCAATAATTCTTTCCAAAGTAACAACAGAGCCATCTTCATTCTTAACTGTAACCTTTCTTATACAAATTTCTTCACATTTTGAAGTAAGCCATATCAAATCATTAATGACAATATTTAGGTCAGAAGCAGTAAATTTTTTAATATCACTTTGATGAAGTTTTGAAAGAACTGTAGAAGGAAAATAATGAACACCCGCATATCCATAAAAACGTTTAACACAGATTTCATTAGTGACCCAAATTTTACTTGAAAGATTACATAAATCAACACGTTTATCATTAAAGCAAGTATTCCATTCATTTTTGATAATATTAGAAGGCTGTAAATGCTTGGAATATGATTAATTATTTATGGAATATTATGTTTTTGCTTTTACAACCATCAAAAACCACCACAAGTGTAATTCATATACTATGACTTTCATCGCCTGCGACTTATAGTGTACAAGCAAAATGCTACTAAAATCGTGAAATGGCGAACGGGCAGCTAATACTTAGGGCCTGGCTATCCCTTACTATGAGATGTTGATCCTTGCTATTTTCGAAGAAATCCATAGATGACATCTCGTAACGGTCCCTTGTAAGGGAAAATTTCCTCAAAAAAGAGCAATATAAGAAAAAATAAAGCAAAATTTAAAAAAAAAAGAAATTTGAAAAAATAGAATTTTTAAAAACAAAAAGGCATCTGATTTTTCAGTTTCTGCTCATTACAAGAATTCAATGAGGAAAACTAGAAAAAATTACCTCTTTTATTAATTTAATGAGGAAAACTGCATTTTTTGTACCGTTTTTTTATCAAGTCAGAAAAACTTTTATTATAGATCTGTTATATGTACAGTACTATAAAAAGTTTTTCAACTGTCTAAATCAATATTTTTAGAAGCAATCTATTCCAACAACAGATCCAGAAGCCACTTCCTCGGCAGCTTCATCAAAACCAACATCACCAACAAAGAAAGCAGCACCAGTTGAAGAAAAGAAACCAGCTGCTGCAACACCAGCAACAAGAAAATGGGGGAGAAAAGAACCAGAAGTGCCCGAAAAAGCAAAACGAGAACCAGAGAAACCAGCACCAGCAAGAAAATGGGGTAAAAAGAAACTGATAGTAATGCATCTGAAACGAATAAATCAGAACCAGAAAAGCCAGCAGTGAAGAAATGGGGCAGAAAAGAGCCAGAAGTCGTTTCAGAAACAAAGAAGCCAGAGCCAGAAGAAGAAAAAAAACCAATAAGAAAATGGCAAAGACCTGCACCACCAGAACCTAAAGAAAAAGAACCAATGGGAGTATATCCACATTCAAAAATTGCAAATGTTTCAACGAAGCTTACAGAAGACGAACAAAAAAGAGTTAATACAGCAGCAAAGAAAGCTGAAGACGAAAATGATACGAAAAAACTTGGCCCTGCAAAAGTTGGTTCAAAACCAGAAGTAAAACCCGTAAATTCTCTTAAAATAAAAACTGATTCATCAGATGCTGAACAGCCTCCCTCTTCTGCCAATGAAGAAGATGGCACGCCAAAAAAGAAAAAGATTACAAAGAAAAAAATTATTGTTAAAAAAATTTTTAAAAAGAAGAAGTCAACTCCAAAAGAATCAGAAGCTGATGACAAGACTGCAACTGAAAGTGAACGAGAAGAAACTGCTCCAACACCAGAACCCCTGCACCAGCAAAGAAAATTAGAAAATCGAAGCCGGCTTTTGGAGGCGGCTTCTCTTTTTTTTATTGTTAAAGTAAAAATGTTGGAGTCGCCTCCAAATGATTGATAAATATACAAAATTCATTTTAATGCAATCTGTAAAAACTTGTTGTTGTTTCAACAATCGAAGCCGGCTTTTGGAGGCGGCTTCTCTTTTTTTTATTGTAATAGTAAAAATGTTGGAGTCGCCTCCAAATGATTGATAAACATACAAAATTCATTTTAATGCAATCTGTGAAAACTTTTTGTTGTTTTAAAAATCGAAGCCGGCTTTTGGAGGCGGCTTTTCTTTTTTTTATTGTAATAGTAAAAATGTTGGAGTCGCCTCCAAATGATTGATAAACATACAAAATTCATTTTAATGCAATCTGTGAAAACTTTTTGTTGTTTTAAAAATCGAAGCCGGCTTTTGGAGGCGGCTTTTCTTTTTTTTATTGTAATAGTAAAAATGTTGGAGTCGCCTCCAAATGATTGATAAACATACAAAATTCATTTTAATGCAATCTGTGAAAACTTTTTGTAGTTTTAAAAATCAAAGCCGGCTTTTGGAGGCGGCTTCTCTTTTTTTTATTGTAATAGTAAAAATGTTGGAGTCGCCTCCAAATGATTGATAAACATACAAAATTCATTTTAATGCAATCTGTGAAAACTTTTTGTTGTTTTAAAAATCGAAGCCGGCTTTTGGAGGCGGCTTTTCTTTTTTTTATTGTAATAGTAAAAATGATGGAGTCGCCTCCAAATGATTGATAAATATGTTGGAGTCGCCTCCAAATGATTGATAAACATACAAAATTCATTTTAATGCAATCTGTGAAAACTTTTTGTTGTTTTAAAAATCGAAGCCGGCTTTTGGAGGCGGCTTCTCTTTTTTTTATTGTAATAGTAAAAATGTTGGAGTCGCCTCCAAATGATTGATAAATATACAAAATTCATTTTAATGCAATCTGTGAAAACTTTTTGTAGTTTTAAAAATCAAAGCCGGCTTTTGGAGGCGGCTTTTCTTTTTTTTATTGTAAAAGTAAAAATGTTGGAGTCGCCTCCAAATGATTGATAAATATACAAAATTCATTTTAATGCAATCTGTAAAAACTTGTTGTTGTTTTAAAAATCGAAGCCGGCTTTTGGAGGCGGCTTTACTTTTTTTTATTGTACAAATTAAAATGCAGAAGCCGCCTCCAAATGATTGATAAACATACAAAATTCATTTTAATGCAATCTGTGAAAACTTTTTGTTGTTTTAAAAATCGAAGCCGGCTTTTGGAGGCGGCTTTTCTTTTTTTTATTGTACAAATTAAAATGCAGGAGTCGCCTCCAAATGATTGATAAACATACAAAATTCATTTTAATGCAATCTGTGAAAACTTTTTGTTGTTTTAAAAATCGAAGCCGGCTTTTGGAGGCGGCTTCTCTTTTTTTTATTGTAATAGTAAAAATGTTGGAGTCGCCTCCAAATGATTGATAAACATACAAAATTCATTTTAATGCAATCTGTGAAAACTTTTTGTAGTTTTAAAAATCAAAGCCGGCTTTTGGAGGCGGCTTCTCTTTTTTTTATTGTAATAGTAAAAATGTTGGAGTCGCCTCCAAATGATTGATAAACATACAAAATTCATTTTAATGCAATCTGTGAAAACTTTTTGTTGTTTTAAAAATCGAAGCCGGCTTTTGGAGGCGGCTTTTCTTTTTTTTATTGTAATAGTAAAAATGATGGAGTCGCCTCCAAATGATTGATAAATATGTTGGAGTCGCCTCCAAATGATTGATAAACATACAAAATTCATTTTAATGCAATCTGTGAAAACTTTTTGTTGTTTTAAAAATCGAAGCCGGCTTTTGGAGGCGGCTTCTCTTTTTTTTATTGTAATAGTAAAAATGTTGGAGTCGCCTCCAAATGATTGATAAATATACAAAATTCATTTTAATGCAATCTGTGAAAACTTTTTGTTGTTTTTAAAATCGAAGCCGGCTTTTGGAGGCGGCTTCTCTTTTTTTTATTGTAATAGTAAAAATGTTGGAGTCGCCTCCAAATGATTGATAAATATACAAAATTCATTTTAATGCAATCTGTAAAAACTTGTTGTTGTTTCAACAATCGAAGCCGGCTTTTGGAGGCGGCTTCTCTTTTTTTTATTGTACAAATTAAAATGCAGGAGCCGCCTCCAAATGATTGATAAACATACAAAATTCATTTTAATGCAATCTGTGAAAACTTTTTGTTGTTTTAAAAATCGAAGCCGGCTTTTGGAGGCGGCTTTTCTTTTTTTTATTGTAATAGTAAAAATGATGGAGTCGCCTCCAAATGATTGATAAATATGTTGGAGTCGCCTCCAAATGATTGATAAACATACAAAATTCATTTTAATGCAATCTGTGAAAACTTTTTGTTGTTTTAAAAATCGAAGCCGGCTTTTGGAGGCGGCTTCTCTTTTTTTTATTGTAATAGTAAAAATGTTGGAGTCGCCTCCAAATGATTGATAAATATACAAAATTCATTTTAATGCAATCTGTGAAAACTTTTTGTTGTTTTTAAAATCGAAGCCGGCTTTTGGAGGCGGCTTCTCTTTTTTTTATTGTAATAGTAAAAATGTTGGAGTCGCCTCCAAATGATTGATAAATATACAAAATTCATTTTAATGCAATCTGTAAAAACTTGTTGTTGTTTCAACAATCGAAGCCGGCTTTTGGAGGCGGCTTCTCTTTTTTTTATTGTACAAATTAAAATGCAGGAGCCGCCTCCAAATGATTGATAAATATACAAAATTCATTTTAATGCAATCTGTGAAAACTTTTTGTTGTTTTAAAAATCGAAGCCGGCTTTTGGAGGCGGCTTTTCTTTTTTTTATTGTAAAAGTAAAAATGTTGGAGTCGCCTCCAAATGATTGATAAATATACAAAATTCATTTTAATGCAATCTGTGAAAACTTTTTGTTGTTTTAAAAATCGAAGCCGGCTTTTGGAGGCGGCTTTTCTTTTTTTTATTGTAAAAGTAAAAATGTTGGAGTCGCCTCCAAATGATTGATAAATATACAAAATTCATTTTAATGCAATCTGTGAAAACTTTTTGTAGTTTTAAAAATCAAAGCCGGCTTTTGGAGGCGGCTTTTCTTTTTTTTATTGTAAAAGTAAAAATGTTGGAGTCGCCTCCAAATGATTGATAAATATACAAAATTCATTTTAATGCAATCTGTGAAAACTTTTTGTTGTTTTAAAAATCGAAGCCGGCTTTTGGAGGCGGCTTTTCTTTTTTTTATTGTAAAAGTAAAAATGTTGGAGTCGCCTCCAAATGATTGATAAATATACAAAATTCATTTTAATGCAATCTGTGAAAACTTTTTGTTGTTTTAAAAATCGAAGCCGGCTTTTGGAGGCGGCTTTTCTTTTTTTTATTGTAAAAGTAAAAATGTTGGAGTCGCCTCCAAATGATTGATAAATATACAAAATTCATTTTAATGCAATCTGTGAAAACTTTTTGTTGTTTTAAAAATCGAAGCCGGCTTTTGGAGGCGGCTTTTCTTTTTTTTATTGTAAAAGTAAAAATGTTGGAGTCGCCTCCAAATGATTGATAAATATACAAAATTCATTTTAATGCAATCTGTGAAAACTTTTTGTTGTTTTAAAAATCGAAGCCGGCTTTTGGAGGCGGCTTTTCTTTTTTTTATTGTAAAAGTAAAAATGTTGGAGTCGCCTCCAAATGATTGATAAACATACAAAATTCATTTTAATGCAATCTGTGAAAACTTTTTGTTGTTTTAAAAATCGAAGCCGGCTTTTGGAGGCGGCTTTTCTTTTTTTTATTGTAATAGTAAAAATGATGGAGTCGCCTCCAAATGATTGATAAATATGTTGGAGTCGCCTCCAAATGATTGATAAACATACAAAATTCATTTTAATGCAATCTGTGAAAACTTTTTGTTGTTTTAAAAATCGAAGCCGGCTTTTGGAGGCGGCTTTTCTTTTTTTTATTGTACAAATTAAAATGCAGGAGTCGCCTCCAAATGATTGATAAATATACAAAATTCATTTTAATGCAATCTGTGAAAACTTTTTGTAGTTTTAAAAATCAAAGCCGGCTTTTGGAGGCGGCTTCACTTTTTTTTATTGTAATAGTAAAAATGTTGGAGTCGCCTCCAAATGATTGATAAACATACAAAATTCATTTTTATGCAATCTGTGAAAACTTTTTGTTGTTTTAAAAATCGAAGCCGGCTTTTGGAGGCGGCTTTTCTTTTTTTTATTGTACAAATTAAAATGCAGGAGTCGCCTCCAAATGATTGATAAATATACAAAATTCATTTTAATGCAATCTGTAAAAACTTGTTGTTGTTTTAAAAATCGAAGCCGGCTTTTGGAGGCGGCTTTACTTTTTTTTATTGTACAAATTAAAATGCAGAAGCCGCCTCCAAATGATTGATAAACATACAAAATTCATTTTAATGCAATCTGTGAAAACTTTTTGTTGTTTTAAAAATCGAAGCCGGCTTTTGGAGGCGGCTTTTCTTTTTTTTATTGTAAAAGTAAAAATGTTGGAGTCGCCTCCAAATGATTGATAAATATACAAAATTCATTTTAATGCAATCTGTGAAAACTTTTTGTTGTTTTAAAAATCGAAGCCGGCTTTTGGAGGCGGCTTTTCTTTTTTTTATTGTAAAAGTAAAAATGTTGGAGTCGCCTCCAAATGATTGATAAATATACAAAATTCATTTTAATGCAATCTGTGAAAACTTTTTGTTGTTTTAAAAATCGAAGCCGGCTTTTGGAGGCGGCTTTTCTTTTTTTTATTGTAAAAGTAAAAATGTTGGAGTCGCCTCCAAATGATTGATAAATATACAAAATTCATTTTAATGCAATCTGTGAAAACTTTTTGTTGTTTTAAAAATCGAAGCCGGCTTTTGGAGGCGGCTTTTCTTTTTTTTATTGTACAAATTAAAATGCAGGAGTCGCCTCCAAATGATTGATAAATATACAAAATTCATTTTAATGCAATCTGTGAAAACTTTTTGTTGTTTTAAAAATCGAAGCCGGCTTTTGGAGGCGGCTTTTCTTTTTTTTATTGTACAAATTAAAATGCAGGAGTCGCCTCCAAATGATTGATAAATATACAAAATTCATTTTAATGCAATCTGTGAAAACTTTTTGTTGTTTTAAAAATCGAAGCCGGCTTTTGGAGGCGGCTTTTCTTTTTTTTATTGTACAAATTAAAATGCAGGAGTCGCCTCCAAATGATTGATAAATATACAAAATTCATTTTAATGCAATCTGTGAAAACTTTTTGTTGTTTTAAAAATCGAAGCCGGCTTTTGGAGGCGGCTTTTCTTTTTTTTATTGTACAAATTAAAATGCAGGAGTCGCCTCCAAATGATTGATAAATATACAAAATTCATTTTAATGCAATCTGTGAAAACTTTTTGTAGTTTTAAAAATCAAAGCCGGCTTTTGGAGGCGGCTTCTCTTTTTTTTATTGTAATAGTAAAAATGTTGGAGTCGCCTCCAAATGATTGATAAACATACAAAATTCATTTTAATGCAATCTGTGAAAACTTTTTGTAGTTTTAAAAATCAAAGCCGGCTTTTGGAGGCGGCTTCTCTTTTTTTTATTGTAATAGTAAAAATGTTGGAGTCGCCTCCAAATGATTGATAAAAATGTTGGAGTCGCCTCCAAATGATTGATAAATATACAAAATTCATTTTAATGCAATCTGTGAAAACTTTTTGTTGTTTTTAAAATCGAAGCCGGCTTTTGGAGGCGGCTTCTCTTTTTTTTATTGTAATAGTAAAAATGTTGGAGTCGCCTCCAAATGATTGATAAAAATGTTGGAGTCGCCTCCAAATGATTGATAAATATACAAAATTCATTTTAATGCAATCTGTGAAAACTTTTTGTTGTTTTAAAAATCGAAGCCGGCTTTTGGAGGCGGCTTTTCTTTTTTTTATTGTAATAGTAAAAATGATGGAGTCGCCTCCAAATGATTGATAAAAATGTTGGAGTCGCCTCCAAATGATTGATAAATATACAAAATTCATTTTAATGCAATCTGTGAAAACTTTTTGTTGTTTTTAAAATCGAAGCCGGCTTTTGGAGGCGGCTTCTCTTTTTTTTATTGTACAAATTAAAATGCAGGAGCCGCCTCCAAATGATTGATAAATATACAAAATTCATTTTAATGCAATCTGTGAAAACTTTTTGTTGTTTTAAAAATCGAAGCCGGCTTTTGGAGGCGGCTTTTCTTTTTTTTATTGTAAAAGTAAAAATGTTGGAGTCGCCTCCAAATGATTGATAAATATACAAAATTCATTTTAATGCAATCTGTGAAAACTTTTTGTTGTCTTAAAAATCGAAGCCGGCTTTTGGAGGCGGCTTTTCTTTTTTTTATTGTAAAAGTAAAAATGTTGGAGTCGCCTCCAAATGATTGATAAATATACAAAATTCATTTTAATGCAATCTGTGAAAACTTTTTGTTGTTTTAAAAATCGAAGCCGGCTTTTGGAGGCGGCTTTTCTTTTTTTTATTGTAAAAGTAAAAATGTTGGAGTCGCCTCCAAATGATTGATAAATATACAAAATTCATTTTAATGCAATCTGTGAAAACTTTTTGTTGTTTTAAAAATCGAAGCCGGCTTTTGGAGGCGGCTTTTCTTTTTTTTATTGTAAAAGTAAAAATGTTGGAGTCGCCTCCAAATGATTGATAAATATACAAAATTCATTTTAATGCAATCTGTGAAAACTTTTTGTTGTTTTAAAAATCGAAGCCGGCTTTTGGAGGCGGCTTTTCTTTTTTTTATTGTAAAAGTAAAAATGTTGGAGTCGCCTCCAAATGATTGATAAATATACAAAATTCATTTTAATGCAATCTGTGAAAACTTTTTGTAGTTTTAAAAATCAAAGCCGGCTTTTGGAGGCGGCTTCTCTTTTTTTTATTGTAAAAGTAAAAATGTTGGAGTCGCCTCCAAATGATTGATAAAAATGTTGGAGTCGCCTCCAAATGATTGATAAACATACAAAATTCATTTTAATGCAATCTGTGAAAACTTTTTGTTGTTTTAAAAATCGAAGCCGGCTTTTGGAGGCGGCTTTTCTTTTTTTTATTGTAATAGTAAAAATGATGGAGTCGCCTCCAAATGATTGATAAATATGTTGGAGTCGCCTCCAAATGATTGATAAACATACAAAATTCATTTTAATGCAATCTGTGAAAACTTTTTGTTGTTTTTAAAATCGAAGCCGGCTTTTGGAGGCGGCTTCTCTTTTTTTTATTGTAATAGTAAAAATGTTGGAGTCGCCTCCAAATGATTGATAAATATACAAAATTCATTTTAATGCAATCTGTGAAAACTTTTTGTTGTTTTAAAAATCGAAGCCGGCTTTTGGAGGCGGCTTTTCTTTTTTTTATTGTAAAAGTAAAAATGTTGGAGTCGCCTCCAAATGATTGATAAATATACAAAATTCATTTTAATGCAATCTGTAAAAACTTGTTGTTGTTTCAACAATCGAAGCCGGCTTTTGGAGGCGGCTTCTCTTTTTTTTATTGTACAAATTAAAATGCAGGAGCCGCCTCCAAATGATTGATAAATATACAAAATTCATTTTAATGCAATCTGTGAAAACTTTTTGTTGTTTTTAAAATCGAAGCCGGCTTTTGGAGGCGGCTTCTCTTTTTTTTATTGTAATAGTAAAAATGTTGGAGTCGCCTCCAAGTGATTGATAAATATACAAAATTCATTTTAATGCAATCTGTAAAAACTTGTTGTTGTTTCAACAATCGAAGCCGGCTTTTGGAGGCGGCTTCTCTTTTTTTTATTGTACAAATTAAAATGCAGGAGCCGCCTCCAAATGATTGATAAATATACAAAATTCATTTTAATGCAATCTGTGAAAACTTTTTGTTGTCTTAAAAATCGAAGCCGGCTTTTGGAGGCGGCTTTTCTTTTTTTTATTGTAAAAGTAAAAATGTTGGAGTCGCCTCCAAATGATTGATAAATATGTTGGAGTCGCCTCCAAATGATTGATAAACATACAAAATTCATTTTAATGCAATCTGTGAAAACTTTTTGTTGTTTTAAAAATCGAAGCCGGCTTTTGGAGGCGGCTTCTCTTTTTTTTATTGTAATAGTAAAAATGTTGGAGTCGCCTCCAAATGATTGATAAACATACAAAATTCATTTTAATGCAATCTGTGAAAACTTTTTGTTGTTTTAAAAATCGAAGCCGGCTTTTGGAGGCGGCTTCTCTTTTTTTTATTGTAATAGTAAAAATGTTGGAGTCGCCTCCAAATGATTGATAAATATACAAAATTCATTTTAATGCAATCTGTAAAAACTTGTTGTTGTTTCAACAATCGAAGCCGGCTTTTGGAGGCGGCTTCTCTTTTTTTTATTGTACAAATTAAAATGCAGGAGCCGCCTCCAAATGATTGATAAATATACAAAATTCATTTTAATGCAATCTGTGAAAACTTTTTGTTGTTTTAAAAATCGAAGCCGGCTTTTGGAGGCGGCTTTTCTTTTTTTTATTGTAAAAGTAAAAATGTTGGAGTCGCCTCCAAATGATTGATAAATATACAAAATTCATTTTAATGCAATCTGTGAAAACTTTTTGTTGTTTTAAAAATCGAAGCCGGCTTTTGGAGGCGGCTTTTCTTTTTTTTATTGTAAAAGTAAAAATGTTGGAGTCGCCTCCAAATGATTGATAAATATACAAAATTCATTTTAATGCAATCTGTGAAAACTTTTTGTTGTTTTAAAAATCGAAGCCGGCTTTTGGAGGCGGCTTTTCTTTTTTTTATTGTAAAAGTAAAAATGTTGGAGTCGCCTCCAAATGATTGATAAATATACAAAATTCATTTTAATGCAATCTGTAAAAACTTGTTGTTGTTTCAACAATCGAAGCCGGCTTTTGGAGGCGGCTTCTCTTTTTTTTATTGTACAAATTAAAATGCAGGAGCCGCCTCCAAATGATTGATAAATATACAAAATTCATTTTAATGCAATCTGTGAAAACTTTTTGTTGTTTTAAAAATCGAAGCCGGCTTTTGGAGGCGGCTTTTCTTTTTTTTATTGTAATAGTAAAAATGTTGGAGTCGCCTCCAAATGATTGATAAACATACAAAATTCATTTTAATGCAATCTGTAAAAACTTGTTGTTGTTTCAACAATCGAAGCCGGCTTTTTTATTTGCATGAAAAGCAGAAAATTTGCTGGTATGCTGTATTTCTTAATCGTGATATTTTGCCGAAACTTACAAATTGCTTTTTTATTTATTATTTCACTCTTTTTTTCTGTAAATACATAAATTATGCTTTTTTATATTTTTTTTCTTATTCTAATTTATTGCATTTTTAGATATTAATTAGTTACAAATTTTTGTGAAAATGGATTCTGCAACTTCATCAAAAGCTACTTATTCAGATGATAATATTTCAAAGCATTCCCTATCAAAACGTGCTATATTTTTTTCAACTTATCGTCGTAATCAAACATGGCCACTCCCAGATTCTATCATTTGTTAGATTGCAAAAAATCCTTCAACATCAAAATCCTATCAAATGTTAATTCAATCTTGCAAATATTTCTTTTTTAAAAATTCATTTCTTGTCTTTTTAAATTTATGGATGAAACAGAAAGATGATGAATGGGGAACGTGTTTTTCACGATCATATGATGTAAATGTGCGAAATATTTCAAGCAAAATTTGGGTTACTAATGAAATTTTTGTTCATAGTGATTATGAAACTCCAGATTTTCAATATTTTTCATTATTTGTTCTTCCAAAACTTTTTAAAAGAGATTTTAAAATTATTGAGATTTTTTGTCAAAATTTTATTCTAGATGATTTAATTTCGCTTACTTCAAAATGTGAAGGAATTATTTTAAATGCAGTTACTGTAACGAATGGTAATGATGGTTCGTTGATTACACTGGAAAAAATTATTGGAGCTTTACCAAATGTAAAATGGTTTCAATTGTAAGTTGTTTTTTATCATAATTACGTTTTATTCCATCATATTTTAGTAATTTTAAAGATGACGATCAAATGGTTACAACAAATACTGTAAAAGAAATGGTTAAAATTCCTCATTTTCATACCATTGATAGATTAGTATCAATGAATGTTCCTGAAAGATTTAATATTGATGACTTTTTTTCTTATTGCAAGGTAATACTTTTTAACAATGGTGTTTTTTATAAATATTTGTGCCTTTAGAAAAATAATCATACAAATATTCAATGTCAATTTTATCAATTTCACATTTCTGCTGCTTACAAACAACGCCTTCAAGCAATTCTTAATGAAATTGTTCAAACAAAAGAACATGGCTATAAAGTACCGTATATTTTTTATCATGATATGGGTCATTCATCCTTACATAAATTAAATAAGCTTTGTCGCATTTGGTATTGTTAGGTTTTTTTTTCTGTTTTTCAAGCCTTTTATGTGTTGTATTCCTTTGTGGGTCTTCAATAAATATTCTTTAACGTTTTTAATAATTTTGTTAAAACAGATATCTAGATGAACGAAAAAAGTAACCAAAACATAGTATGTAATAATCACTGTCAAAGTAAATCTTGAAAGTTAGCTATAGAAACCTTCAGTTATATACGTGTTTATTTGCAAAATATTTTAAGCAAAATTTGGATTGTCAATAAACTTTTTATTATATTTAATGGAGCATTCTTGTTGGATTGTCATATATAAAATTTTTGGACTAGCTTTTGCAATACAGATATTTTCAAGCTGTATACTTTACAGTAAATTTATTATCAGAAGTGAACCAATAAATAATTTTATGCTTTTTCCTCATTCATCTATGCTACTGTCATCCATTTAAATTAAAAAAATCTGTGTTTAAACTACTGTAATCCAATATTATTAATCTGCTTTTAGTGACTGTCCAGATCCGACGTCGTCAAAAAATCAAAAAAATTTTCCCCATGCACCCTTAAACTGCATATCGTTGGATATCGTTCATCCCCACCCACCCATACCGTCGGTAAAATCATCAAATATTAAAAAATTTATTGAAAACTCAGAATGAACAATAAGTTTTTGACAATATATTGTTATAACGATTTGTAGGTGCAGAAGATTTAGCAAAATAGTTTAAAACACTATTAGAAGCTTTATCGTTTGCAATATCAGAAGTCCATTTAGTCATTTGAAGTATATCATTGAATTGTTTGGATTAATTATTCCCTGTGATGGTTCCACGGGCTCTTTTTGTGTCCGGTTAACATGAATATGCCCAAAAATGATTCAAAATAGCTTAAAAATGATTAAAAACGATATATAAGTTGTTTATAAATCATTTTACGAAGGTGCCATAACTTTTTAAAAATCACGAGAAATAGCTGATTTTTGGAATGTTTTGACCTAAAAGTGGTAGATGGAGATTAGCTATAAAAATATCCTATGGTCAAATTAAAGTACTATCTATGTACAAACGCTTAGTAATAAAAAGTTAGAGCTAGTGCCATTGGAAACTTTGTGGAAGCAAAATGAATATGTCAGAAAATGTAGTAAAGATAGCAATTGTTTGAGTTTTTGATATCTCCTGACGTTTGTAAAGCTTGGATTTGGAAATCCTATGGTGAAATCAAAGATTATGTTCTTATATACAAGTTACATGAAGCAGCGGCTTGATTGCTCTTAAGCAAAAAATTTGTGAGCAAACTGAAAATAAGGTATTTTTCTGGTGTTCTAGTATAAGTAAAATTCATAAGGACCAATCTCTTCAACAAAGCCTTTATATAAAGAATCCTCCTGTATGTTTTTAATAGACATATATATGATAATAAAAAAGTACAAATAAAGTTTATAGCTTTTACCGGAACGAAGGAGATAGCTTTTATATATAATGCGCATGATGTTGTAGATGATGAGGGTAAAGTTTAAGTGCTCGACAAATGAGAACCAGACCTCCAATCAAAATTTCCTCCTGTATGTTTATTAACCATGTTATGGTGAGCCAGAATCAAGTTACAGAATGTTATTTCAGGATCTGGTAACGGAGGAGATCGAATTTGAAAATACAACTCCGTGTACAACATCATGGTATAAGCATATATACGGAAAAATCCGAAATCTCAGATAAAGCTATTTTTGCATTCGGAATCGATAAAGTGACTATATATGTGACTAAATTTAAAATTTGAGATAATTTGGACTTATATAACGCAATTCCGGTCAGCTTAAAATTAGGGAACTTATATAACTACTTTTTAGATTCTGAATCCAGCTCCAGAATCCTTGAACCGTAACAAAAACATGATGCACCTAGCTAATATTAATAAGTAAATATTTAGCTATCTTTTGATACCAAAATCAACTATTTACGACGTCAATACACAAAGCGCAAGTTAACCGGACAAATTAGTATTAAAAAAGAGCCCGTGGAACGTTCATATTTTTTAACTAGTAGAGCTTTTAAAAAGATGTCGAAAAAATATAAAAATGCGAAACTGAAAAATTATGTTGACGTCGTTTTTTGTAAAGCCCCATCCACCAATCGTCGTCGATTTACGTCGTATTTCGCTTACTCCCGATCCACCCCTAAAAATGACGACGTCGGATCTGGACAGTCCTATATGGCTACAAAAATCTTGTACAATAAAACTTTTTAATAATTGTAATAAATATGCAATCAGCTACCGTATTTCGATATTTTAAACACGATGTTGTTTTTTAGAAGACGAAATAGTTATTGGGTGAATAAAGCATTGATGAACAAGGTAAACCTCTTCAACGCTTTCCTGAGAGCTCATATTTGGAGGTATAGGTCATCACTGACATGAGCATCTTTTGCATATAAAATTTTGGCATTTGGGAACACTTTGCCAAACGGCGCCAAATTCAAACTAAAATCTGACCTAGTTTAAAATTGATATACACCATGAAAATCTAGACTCTCCTACACACAATGGTCGAAAAATCAGGTCTTTAGCTTCATAAATGACAAAATGGCAGCCAGTTGAAAATTTAGTTTTAAACATGAAAAATTTAAAATTCATAAAAAGATGAATGATCGATATCATGAAAATAAATATATGGTACTTTATAACTATTTGGGACACATATATGGATCTTTGTGAATAGCTAAAACTCATCTTATATCCAACTAAATTTTTATATCCATACCATTTTTGGGATCAGAAAAAATAGTTATGGAAGAAAATTTCATCAGAATTTTTTGGTTCTGTGTTTTTAGAAGTTTCGTGTCGGGACCCTCAGGCAACCATCTTTAAAAAAATTTATTAAGGGTGAGACTCCCCCCTTTAAGCCATTAAAGACAATAAATTACCAAAAGTTTTATATTTCCTGGTTTATTTTACACTTACAATTACCACTTATAACAATAAACCCAGCTATAGTAATAAATGCCAAAGATATATTAGCCGCTTTTTCGGATATTTACTCTTTTCTTCATCACCGAAAATTGAACAAAGAAAGCTTGTACAAAAAAAATAACTTTGAACACTTTGAAATTTTATAATAAAATCCTTTTTTTTCTGATATTTTCATTTTCTAAAAACCAAATCTAATCAAAAGCATTCAACTTTAAAAAAAAACATTTTTTATCATGGGCATCAAAAAAAAGCAGATGAAAGAATAACCCGTTATTTTAAGCTGCATCAAACAGTTGTTTTTCATCCCCCGCTTTTTCTCTCTCGATCTAAAGTTAAAAAATCAAAAAAAAAGAGAGATAAAGCTTTTTTATTTCATTCATTGCCCGTCTCAATTGTTTTGTCTTTATTATTTTCTTTAAAAGTTTAAATTTTTCATTAGACCAAAAACACTGCCAGTCATGACACTATCTCGAAGTCGTTCAACTGTTTATTTACAAAGTGATGTTGCATCTAAAGTAAAATTTTAGAGTTTGTTTTTTGCCAAGTTAAAGATTATTTTTTTAGTTACCCCGAGCTTATTCATCTTCAAATTTAACCTCTTGGACTACCAAACCTTATGATCCATCATGGCGGTGTCCAGAACCTTATGATGACTACGGTCGATTTTTGAATACTTATATTCCAACGTATTTATCAAAATATTATCGGTAAGTTTTAAGAGTGAAAAATTATAAAGCATCTTTGTAACAATTGTTACCCTAAGAAAATTTGTATTTTTAGTCGTCAAAATTATTCTGATGACTTTTGGTATCCTTCTTATCTTACAACTCGAAACAGTCTTCGATATGGTGATAGAGCTCCAACATATTACATTCCAAGGTTTGTATTAAAATTAAAAAATTACATCAAAGTAATTGAAATTATAGACAAAGAATGTACGGTGGCTTACGTTACAATCTTCGCTATGATTATCCATTTTCCTATAACTATTACACCAGATATCCATTGTACAGCTTTTATTGGTATGGCTATTAAGAGATTATTAATTAAATGGTATTATCTCTTCTAATACTGAAAGATATTTTTGCTTAAACTCTAAAAAAAATTTTAAAAAATTTAATTTAATATAATTTTATCGTAGATTATTTGAATCATGTAAACTCTGTAAAATACAATAAATATACAAATTAAAAATTTAGTTTAATGTTGCAACAAAATTCTGTTAGAATTAATCACAAAAAAGCATTGTTCACGGTGTGTCGACTGCCTTTTGAGTTGTTCCTTGGCGTATTTTTTATCGTCTGCTTGTTTCCCATTGAAAATCTTAAAACCCAAAATACTTACTATAAAAGCTATTTCTTTAAAGAACAAAAAATTGTCTTTTTGCAATTAGTCATTGCTTTGTTTCGAAATGAGGATCTTAAAAATATGCATAAAAAGTTTTTTTGGTGCATTTCTTAGTTTGAACAAAGGGATAAACAAAAAGGATGAAAGTTATGGAAAAAAAGATTTACGCTTTCAATGGGCATTTTGTTTTCGAGCTTAAATAAAGGATGTATCATTTGTTTATTGCTTTTTTCATTGTGCAAATGTTCCGAACTAATTTTTTTAGAATACTGTAATGCAACGATACGTGTCGCGACGAATCGCGAAGGAAGAAAGAAATGAAAGAAATCTACATAATCTCTCTTATTAGTAAAACCTCATTTTCTGTATAAAAGCTTTGTTTGTTTTGTATTTTGTTGTCGTTTGCATCATTCATCTCTCTCATGTGAAGTCGTCAATAAATAATATCTCTCTTGTTATGTTTCGTCGTAACAATACGTAATTTTATTTGTAAAAAATGTCAACAAAGAAATTCAAAACAGTGATAAGAACAAAAAACATAAAATAAGTTAGCTTTGTAGAAGTTTATATAACTTATTGTAAGAAACTTGATCGATATCAGGAAAATAAATTGATGGTACTTTATAACCATGTTTTTCAGTTCCAATAATTTTATTAACAAGTTCTTGAAGGCGTTGCTTGTATGCATCAGAAATTTGTTGACCATAGAAATGAAAACAAATTTCAGTATGCTTATTCTTCTGAAAAATTAAACATTAAAAACACGATTTTAAAAAAAGCTGTTACCTTTATATAAGAATAAAAATCATCAAGATCAAAACTTTCAGGTGCATTAGTTAATTCCAATTTATCAAGAGTTTTAAAATAAGGAATTTTTATCATTTTTTTTATAGTCTTGGATGTTACCATATTTTGATCAACATTTTTGCAATAACTAAAACAAAAAAAGATTAAATACATTCAGTAAGAAATTTTTAAACTCACTATTTAAAAGTTTTAACATTTGGTAAAGCTTCAATAATTCTTTCCAAAGTTACAACAGAGCCATTTTCTTCCTTTACAGTAACCATTCCCAGTTGAATATCTTCACATTTTGAAGCAAGCAAGATCAAGTCATCAAAAGCATAATTTTGGGTATACAAAATAAAGCGCTTAATATCACTTTTGTAAATTCTTGGAACAATAACAGAAGAAAAATATTTAGAAGCTGCATTTCCATCAAAATCTTCAACGATAATTGTGTCAGTTATCCATAATTTACTTGAAATATTATGCAACAAATTATCAGCACGTTCATAATCAAAGAAAGCACGGCATTCATATTCTTCATATTCAACACATAATCTTGAAACAATGAGAATAGGATTTTTGAGAAAGAAATATTTGCATGCTTGAATTAAATTTTCATATACTTTTGATGTTGAAGGATTTTTAGCAATGTAATAAATAACAGAATCTGGAAGTGACCATGTTTGATTTCGACGATAAGTAGCAAGAAATGATGCACGTTTGATAGGACAAGGAGGCGTCAAAAAAAATTTAGAATAGTCAAAAATATTAGTTGAAGAATTTGCAGAATCCATTATCACAGGTTTTAGTTCTAAAAAAAGTTTTCGATTAAAATGTGTAATTTATTAAGAAAAAGATAAAATTAAAGCTTTCAGTTAATAAAAGCGAAAGGTTTATTTTAAACCATTTTTTTAATAAAACTGATTAAAATAAAGCAAAAAAAATTTTTTTGGCTTGCTGCTGCTTAATTTTTTTTGTTGGCGTCAATATTCTTCTCCCATATTTTTTTCTTTCTTGAGGTCATTTCTATTTTTTAATTTTGGAATTAAGAGAATTACACAACAATACATATTGACGTTTTTTACAATCAACGTTTTCACTGTTAAATTAGTGAATTTTTTACTTTGTTGAACTTACTGCATCTGGATATATTACAAGTGCATGAAAAGAATTTAGAGTTTATGTAAGATATTCTGTTTATGTGGGTGGCTACTTTAACCCATTATAGTTAAATTGTTGTTATCAGTTAAAGTATTTTCAAACAGTTATCTACGTTAGTTTTCATAAACAATTTGCTGCTACAGTTATCTCATGATATTACAAAGATAATTGTCTCAATGAAACTATTGCATAAAGTTTTAAAAATTGTTTCATTTCAGAAAAAAGATGCGTTGTGTGTCAATTACTCATTGCTCTATTTCGAAATAAGGATCTTTAAAAAATGCATAAAAGTTTTTTGTTGCATCTTTTTTGTAAACAAAAAGGAAGAAAGTTTTAGAAAAATGGATTTATGCTTTTTCTAATTGGCTTTTTCTTTTCGTAAAAAAATAAAGGATGTTTCATTTGTTTACTATTTTTTCATTGTGCAAATGTTCCGGCATTTAAAATGTGTTGAAGGAATAAATGAATCACTTTTAATGGCAAAAAAATAAAAAACTGTTTTGTTGCTGTAATGTACGTTACGAAACATTACTATGACTAGTGATATACAGTAACTTTAAGAAAAAATTGTATTTATTAATTTGCAACGACACAACAAAAAAAAGTGTAATTCATTCACTTTTTTTCTGTAACTGTTTGAAAAAAAGAACTTTTTAAAGAAAATCCGAGTTTCCTGTTGCTTGAGAAAGTTTTGTGACAACAAGACAAAATTGCTAAAGAAGTCGTGTTTTTCAATTTAAGCCAATTATAGCTTTTATAGATCCATTATTATTTAGTTGGTACACATCAATGGTGGTTATTTTTAGCAATTTTTATGTATTCAAATTTAAAAATGAGACGATGAAAATTTTTTTTTATTTGGCTAGACAGATTCTATGAACCAAGTACTATCATTTTTCTAAATAGAGTTTTTGTAACTACAGTATCCTGAATTTCGACTTTTGATATCTCCACCGCGGAACCATTAAAAATCAAAATTAGCTAATACGGTGAAACACGTCAACTACCAAACTGTTTATACAATTTTTGTTGCAAATAGCTTTTTAGTTAAAAACGCAAGCATACAGACATTTAAAAATTTAACAAATTTTTAAATGTCTGTATTTTTATGTGGACTATACAAAGCCAGCATAAATGTTAGTTCCCTTGAAAAAAAGAACAAAAATATTTCGAAATTTTTTCTGCACGCTAAAAAGTTTTTTCTCATGTATGTCTTCAGTCTCGAATGTTTTCAGTAATCTTTATTTCCTATTGATACTGTAACTGACGAAATGCTTTGTAATAGATCAAAATCAAGTAAATAGATGTAAATCTATTACAAAATAGTTCTTACACATCAACGTATCATCGCATTTTTTCGCGCCTTTTTTTACACATTTTCCATTGTAATGGCCATTGTCTATAGTTTATTTCCGTTTTACACAGCTGTGTTAGAAGCCAAAGATTTGCTAAATAAAATGTCAGATCAAAAAAGTCAGTGCCATGGTGTGCCTTTCTCTTTTGTCTTGAGCAGGCAGGGAGACACATCATTGTGCCTTGTTGATATTTAATAATTTTTCCCTCCTATTTTTTTCATTTATTTCAACATCACTTTTTTCTCTTCAATGTCTTTGCAATTTTTTTGTCATTTACAAACTTTTTTCTTTCGTCAAATTGTGTCCCTAAGAAATTTTATAAACATAGGATTTTTTGAAGAATTGCCATTTGAGTTGTGATAAAACATGTTGGTGTTTACATGGCAAATGTTTTAATCTTTTACAAAAAAAACGATTCGAAGGTTTTTTTTGTAAAATTGCACGTTAACCTGCTGCATTAACCGCTAAGCTACAGATGCAACTAAACAAAAAATGCTTTAAAAAAATTCATTAGCTTTCGAAACTTGTTTTTTTTTCTTTTGCTTGTTTTTTTCTTGTTTTTTTAAAAGCTTCTTTTTTTTTTCTTTTGTTCAGTTCCTTTTGTCGTTTCGGTAGCTTAGTGGTTAACGCAGCTGGCTATAGTTCAGCTGGGGTCAAGGTTCGAATCCTCAAAAACTCTTCAAAAATTACTTTATTCATTTTCTTTTGATGTAATTTTGGCTATCAACAGATGAAGTTTTTTGAAGCTTTTTGTTCCATTGCTTCTTTAGCATAGTGGTTAACGTAGCTGGCTAGCGTGCAACTATGGTCGTGGTTCGAATCCTCGGTGGTGTTTTTGCAAAATTTAAAACTTTTTTTTCAAGACGAAACCATTACTATGTTTTATCTGACCTCCAACACTTTAAAAAACGTTTTTGTGTCTTTTTTGCATTTGTCATATTTGTTTATTGCCGTTTTTTAAAGGTTTGCTATTGCTATGTTCTAATGGCAAAAAAATCACTGACATTTTGTGCCTCTTTTTATCTCATTTTTTCTCCCACAGACCTCATTGTGTCTCCCACATTTTTTCAAATTTCCCCCTCTGTTTTTGACTTTTTCTTCTTCTTCTTTGCAGTCTTCGTTTTTATTATTTACAAATTTCTTTTTTTTTCTTCTTCTTCTTTTTAGCGCGCTTTCTCTAAAGGCACATTTGTTTTTGAGGGCAAAAAAAGGGCCAGAAAAATGTAACGGGTCTTTCCAAGGGGAGCAGCAAAGGAAAGATGATGGTAAACCAGACAAATGTCCGCATTGTGAAAGGCAGCAGAAGGAAAAGAGGAAAGGGGAAGACAAACGAACACATACACATTGATTTCTTGATCAGAGTCTTTCTTTCCCTGGGTCTGCTGGTTTTGCTTTTTCTAAAAAACACAAAAAAAAAGAATATATATTTTTATTTATTATTTCGCGCGCCTTTTTTTATCTTTCTCTATTTTTTAAAAGTGTTATAAAAGCAGAAATTTTAGGTTACTGTTACAGAACCTTATATATCATGGATAGTCCTGCTACAAATGGTGGTAGTGCTGCTTCGGTATGTGCTTTCTCTTTTATTACTTTATAGGAATTACTAATAGCAAGATTCGGATCTGGAAACCCAGAAAAGAAACGTAGCAGCGTTTTTAAAGAAAAACATCAACTTTGTTATTCTTTGGCAAAACGTGTTTTAAAAAAATTAAGCATTTGTTAAAAGTTTTTTTAGCCGAAAATAAGCTTTAAAGTGTTAAATCTATGATAATCTCATTATTAAATATCATATATCCATCTCTTTTCAATAACAAATGAACAGCAAAGCTATTGGGAATCTTTTGATATCATTCTTGTGTTATAAAACGTTACTGAAAGTAGATACGGAGAAGATAAGTTTTGAAAAGAGATATATCTTTGAATTGTATCTTCTCCTTCAGTTTAACGCTAAATAATACAATCATATTATATATTATCAATAGATTTCTTATTGCTTTGTTATAAATCTGCTATTAAAAAAGGAAAAGTATATAATGCTTAAAGATGAGATAATCACGGATACGATTACCTTTCCATTTATCTACTATCTTGATATATTTGAACTGCTCCAAAACCCGAAATCCAGCTGTTAATATCTCTCACTCTCCTTTATTTTTATCAATTAATTTAATTCCCTTATTTTTTAGACTCCTGCAAGTGCTGTCCAATTTTTAACTTTTGATGAACAGCGTAAACTTTGTTATGGTGGATATTGTAAGCTTGGAATTCATGGTGCTGGAAAATGTTTAACAATTGAACCATTTGGTGAAGGTATGTTTGATTTATTAAAAAAGGGAATAGTAGGTTCTATCTGCTGAACAAATGCGTGAAGTTTTAGAAATTAGAAGCTTTACGTAGGAATAAGTAACTCCATTACAGATCATATTCTGACATGTGTGTGGTTGAATGTTTTTAATTTTTGAGAAAATAAAATTTTAGCTAACAGAAAGAAATCAAGAATATATAGTAAAAATATAATATTACTTTTTAAGATAAGTAGCGTCGTATCCAAGAAGAACTATATATGATTTTGTCAAATAATTTGTATATATATTTATGGATACTGTAGATAGGATTAAAACTTGTTAGAAACAATCTAGTCAAAATCTGTCACCCAAAATGTACGAGGGTTTTGATAAAACTATAGTATTCATAGCATGCAAAGACTTTGTAGTACTGTAGGATCCACTTTGTTTATTTGTTAATTTTAGAAAATCCCAAAGTATGTCTGGAGTCTCGCGTTTTTCTTTTACGCATATTGATGTAGCGCAGATGTGAAATAGTAGCTTCTTTAATAGGATTACGGTATGATTTTTCTATAGATAGAAAATGCTGTCATAAATTTGCTTTTTCATAATCATAGAGTTTCTTTTTAGTCCCATAGACAAGCTATCAATAGTGGCTTCAAAAATTTATTTGAGAAATAGGATTACGGTAGGATTTTTCTCGCGTGCTTCTGAAATATTTTTTTTGGTTTGATGATAAAAGAAGAGATAGGCAATACTCCAGGAACATTTTTATTTGAGTTTTGTCAGTTTCCTGAAAAATAAAATTACGGTAGCTTTTCCTGGGGTGCTTGTAATAGTTTGGAACAAAAAAATCCTTGCTTTTGTCCAGCGGAGAGAACCTACTGATCTCTTTTTATAAACGTGCCTCCACTAAATTTTCTACTTTTCAGATTGCAAACCACTATCTGCATTTTTTAAATGGAAATTTATTCGACAAAAGGTATGTTTTTTCTGTACTTCTTAATTCCCATATATAAAACCATTCAAATATTTCAGAATCTCTTACACATTTTTTCTGATTCAAAACTTGATGATCTCATTTTAGTATTTGCAAATGAATCAGTATGTGAAAAGTTGCTACTTGGTATATCAAAATATTATCCACATATCTCTGCTACTGATCAATTATATCAACATGAACTTTTAATACCATTCTTTTATCAACTCTATAATTTTGATATATTAAAAATTGCAAAAAGTTTAATTCAATCATTTAATTATAAAGAAAAAGAAAAGTTAATTAATTTTATCAAAGCTAATGATCTCTATGATACTGTATATTCTTGTTTGTTACCAGATGATGATGCAAATATGGATTCAGAAATGTGAGTTTTTTGATTTTGTTCAACGAATATAGAAAAGGTGGCATTAAGATAAAGATGATTACAGTAATCTATGAATGTACCCTTTAAATTTACCAGTGCCGCAATTTCACCAAAATCGGTCGGATGATTTCCCGTCCGGAATTGCCACTGTTTTTTTACTCATTTTTTATTTTTTGTAATTTCACTACTTTTATAGATGTCAAAATCAACAACCAATTTCTTCTTCTTCTTCAAATTCTATCACTCCACCAATTCAAATTCAGCAGCCTCAACAACATCCACGTTTACAAATACAACTTTTATCACAAAATTATGAACCACTTTCTGAAATAACAGAAAATAGTAATAACAATAATATTAATAGTATTATGAATAATAATAATGGTCATCATCAAAAAACTCCACTACAAAAACATCAACGACGACAAAAGCGTCCCTCTCGTTCAATGACATCACCAATTAAACGAAGAGTAACATCATCATCATTATCTTCACGTGGACGAGGTCGTGGAAGACCTAAAAAAGATGATGATGAAGAAGTTGAAGATAATAAGCTAATTCATAAGCGGCTATATGCTCGTGCGTATCGTGAACAGGTAAGATTTTGTTTTGCAGTAGTTAATGGAGAGTTTCTGGTCTATTGACGCCAGTGATTCTTGTTCGACATTTTTTTTCTACAGTAACCTTTTTTTAGCATCAAAAAACTGTAAAAGAATATCAACAATGTTCACTTGATTTTTATAATGCTTTGGTTGCAAATGGTATAGATGTTAAGCAACAATTTCCAGAACATGCAAAACTCATCCAAAAATTAACTGAAAAAACTCCGGGCAGATCATGAACATGGTTATTTTTACATCTTTGATTTATATATGTTTTGTTGTTATTGAAGATTTTTATTTATATATTTTTTTGTTATTTCTCTCGGATTATTATTATTTACGGCTTTAATATATTTCGATTTTATATTGTTGTCTTTTTATAAATAAAAAAAAGTTTTTTTTGTAAATTTGTTTGCGGCTTTTCTTTATTGTTATCGAAAATTTATATATGCCCAAAGCATGTTGTAGATTTTAAAGAAAAACTAATAGAAAGATAGCACTCAAAGCTTGATCACAAAAATAGGTGTAAAAAACAGCAAGAAACAGGAAGCAAAACAAAAAAAGAAACATAGCATGAAACAAAAAAAGCTTTGTTTCATCTTTTCTTTCCTGAGAGATTACAAAAATCATTGCTTTGAATTTTTTATATAAACGATAAAAATATTGAAAAATACTTTTTCAAATTTTAATTTAATTTTATTGCTATGTTTTAATTTACCAAAAACGACATCAACCATAGCAACATTAAAAATTAAAAGAATAAATCTTCTTTTTTGGACAAAATGCAATGTGTGATTGCTGTAGTATTCTTTTGTTGCAAAAAAATACCAAGAATTAACCGATTAACAACTCTTACATTTAAATTTTCCAAATAAAGTGCCGAAATTATCATTTTTTTGTGTAAAAAACATCAAGAATAATAGTTCTTTGACCGCCATCTTGGCTCAGCGACCAATTTCCCTTTAAAAATATATCTTGTGTTAAAACAAAAACTAAGCAAAAGCAGACACAAAAAAGTGTACAAGATAAAAATATTATTTTTTCAATACAAATAAATTTAGAAGGCCTATGTCAAAAAAGAAACACAAAGAAAGAAGCCAGCTCAGTGGCTTAGTGGAGGAAAGAAAAAATTTGTTAAATGAAATAAATGTTTTTCTCTTTAATTTATCTATGTCCCTGCTTTACGAATTAAAATTTATTATTACTATTTTTTGAGAAATTGTTATCAGCAATGATTACACCTTCATTATAAAAATTTTAATATTAACAGCCATGAAATGGAAGTTCTATATAAAGTAGAAAAGCACCTATTAACACTGCCTGAAGCAGCAGTGTTAATAGGTGCTGCAATTCAAGGCTATAGCCTTATTGGACAATCAAGTCATGACATTGAAATGAAAGAAAATAAAAACTCGATGGAAGATTTAGATAAAGAAGCTCAAAAAACATGGAAAGATATTAGAAGAAAAACCCGCTTAGAGGTCTGTTCTTTTTTTTGTTAAATTCAGTTTTGGTGGCTAAATTTGAGCAATTTTTTAACTTTTAAACCACAAAATTTTCAATAAAATTCATTTTTAAATTTAATAATAAAAATAATCTTTTTCTAGCGATTAACCAACAAATATTTGTAAACGATGCAGCATGTCTTAGTCTCAGTAACCAATTTTATACATTACAAATGTTCTCATTTTTTTTTGCCTTTGTTGATATTTTATTGTTTATGCTTTTTTGTTGAATAAACTATTATTATTGTTACGTATAGGTGTTACTTTTTTGATCACAAAGTAAAGGAAGGAGAAACAAAAACTTGGAAAACTACTTAGGAAATGTCCAGAAATCACGTGATCTTTTTTTCGTATTTTTTAAACCCTACCTTCCTACTTTGTAATCCTTTTTGCTTAGATCTCGTGCCGCGTGGCTTACTCCTCACACCCTATCACAGGATCATGTGATTTCTGGATACTTTCTTATCAATTTTTTAATTTATCTAAAAATTTTCTTTGGTACATTTAATTTTAGAAACGAGAAACGAACAAAAGAAAAAGGAATCAGTGTTCCTTTTTGGACAAATTTAAAGCATAAATAAAATAGAATAATTTGCATAACTTTTGTTTCATTTTCATAAGTACTTTGTTAACAAAATAGTGATTTTTAGAAAACAAGCGTATTTTCGTTTGCTTCATTATCTGGTGAGATTTTTTTGTCTTTGCCAGTGTTGAACATTTTACAAATTTTTTTTAGTGCGAATACTTTTTTCAGCACAAAATCTTCGAATATTAAAAACTTTTTTGTACACTTGCTTTTTTGTTTATTACGAAATTTGCATAAACGAGCAATATTCAACATTTCTTTTTAAAAAACGTAAAATTATATTGTTTTTTTGTAACAGCTAGAGAATCCCAGCTCCTTCGGGGCTGTTGCTCCAAAATTCTTGCTTTTAGTCGATGATTTAATAAAATTTTTCCTTTGCATTTGCCATGCTGCATTATCTTGCACCGCCCCGCACTGTCTTGCCCCAGTCTTCCTGGCTTGCGCCGGGCTGCACCAGTCAACACAATCTTCTACCAGCTTGCTCCAGTTTTAAACTCATATAAAAAAGCTATGCTCTTTGCTGCTTAACACACTTTGCCAAACACCCGCTTCCTTTAAAATAAAAACGCACTGACAACGGGACAATGACTCTTTTATGAGAGGATCACAACTCGATAACATATTCAACAACACTGCTTGCGAGCGAATAAAAGTTTTATCAAGGTGCGTTTAAATATTTTTAATAAAAAAAATCCGTTTGTTTTATATAACAAAAATCAGCAACAAAAAATTGGATTAATGCTTCTCTTCCTTTTTAACAATGGTGGAAAGCAGAAAATCCATTTTTGAACGTTTAAAAAAAAAACTTTTAAACAAAAATTAAAATTAATATTTTTTCGTGGATTATTAAAAATGGTGATGTTACTGTTATGCTAATAACAAGTTTTCAATAAATTTTATAAAGTTGTAAACTATGAAACTATGAAGAATAAATTTAACTAACATATTATGCAAAAAATGGAAGGGCATGGGGAGAATTGACCACCCTAATATTGGATAAAAGTATCCCTAATATTTTCACCAGCCCTAATATTGGATAAAAGTGTCCCTAATATTTTCACCAGCCCTAATATTGGATAAAAGTGTCCCTAATATTTTCACCACCTTAATATTGGATAAAAAGTATCCCTAATATAAAATTGAATCAATGAACAATATTTATGTGTCCTTAATATTTTTTTTATAAAATTTTTAAATAAGTGTGAAAAATATTTTTATTACTAAAATATTGGTTTGTTCTGTTTACAACTGCATCAAAAGGTGTGATATAGCAATATGAGTTTGAAAGTCAACTTGAAGATGAATATCCTGCTGAACCACCACAGGCAAAGAAACTACGTGGAGCAAATGCAAAACATGTATTTTATGGTGTTGCAGATTCTCTTATTCTTATAGATGGAAATGTCATCTTACAACAGATTCAAAATGTTAATAACAATAATTCACTGGAAGCAACAAATAGATGGGTTAAAGTCGATTTTATTACTCGTCGCATGGATTTAATCTCTCAAGAACAATTCGAAGCTATCCTTGAAACTATGTATCCAGATGATGAAATACTCTATATTGATGCAACAGATGTTAAAGAATTTCAAACAATCCAACAAGCTGAAAGAAATGGACCTGGAAGAAAACGTGGACATACTCGAGCATTAGTTTCTTTGCCGGTGGTGGTTCAGCAGGATATTCATCTTCAAGTTGACTTTCAAACTCATATTGCTATATCACACCTTTTGATGCAGTTGTAAACAGAACAAACCAATATTTTAGTAATAAAAATATTTTTCACACTTATTTAAAAATTTTATAAAAAAAATATTAAGGACACATAAATATTGTTCATTGATTCAATTTTATATTAGGGATACTTTTATCCAATATTAGGGCTGGTGAAAATATTAGGGACACTTTTATCCAATATTAGGGCTGGTGAAAATATTAGGGACACTTTTATCCAATATTAGGGCTGGTGAAAATATTAGGGATACTTTTATCCAATATTAGGGTTGCAAATTCCCTTTTTACCAAATGGAAGGGTCTAAAAGCGGCACGAGATCAAAGCAGTAAAGATTATCAAGAGGAATAGAGGGATTTATAAAAAGCCCAAAAAAGACCATGTGACTTTTTGGATTGTCAATATCATATTGGTTTTATTGGAAGAACAAATTATTTTTTTTGCATTAATCACAACACTTCACTGACCACCTTAGGGATCACAGACAAATCAATGATGCAGCCCTGCAAAAAAGTTGTTTCATTAATAACTCATTACTTTTATAATACATTCATCACTTCGTCTACCTCCTAAATTTGCTCTCTTTTTTTAAATTTGCAGAAGATTTATAATTTTTTTGCTTCATTTTTTGGGCGGGAATGCGTTTCGTCCTCCATTTTTCGTCCTTTGGGACTTCCGGGCGCCAAATTTCGTTTTGCAGTATTTGGCCTTAAAATTTTAGGTCTTCGATTTTCGTCCTCCAACATTTTGTCCTGTATTTTTAGGACTTTTATTTTCGTCCTCTCACTTTTCGTCCTTTGCTTTTTAGAACTTTCATTTTTTGTCCTTCGATTTTCGTTCTCCAGTTGTCGACCTCAAAATTTTAGGACTTCAATTTTCGTCCTTCAATATTTCGTCCTTAGCATTATGGGGCTACAATTTTGGGTCTCCAACAATTAGGGCATTTTTCATTTTTTACGCGTGAAAACCTTTTAAAAACGTGAAAATAGCCCAAAATACTGGAGGACGAAAATCGTAGCCCCAAAAATGCAGGACGAAATATTTGAGGACGGAAATCAAAGACCTAAAATTTTAAGGTCGAAAACTGGAAAACGAAATTTGGCGCCCGGAAGTCCCAATGGACGAAAAATGGAGGACGAAACGCATTCCCGGCATTTTCTACTTTTTTCGTTTTTTTAGCAAAAAATGCTTCGCTTAGCTCCATCAACCATCAAATTAACACAACGCCGATTTGTATCTGATGCAATTCGAGGTCCTATTATTGGTGTAGATCTCGGAACCTTCAATTCCCAAGTTGCTGTAATGGATGATCAACATCTTAAAGTTATTGAACATGCTGGTGGTTCTCGAACAATTCCTTCATTTGTAACAATAAGAGAAGGTGGTAAATTTATTGTTGGTGAAGAAGCAAAACGTCAAGTGCTTTTAAATCCTTCGAATACCCTATATGCTACTAAATATTTAAATGGCCGAGATTTTGAACATCCAGAAATAAAAAAAATTGTGTAAGTTCTAATCAATGCTAGTTTTAAAATAGACAGACCACACATATACAAAATGCATTTTATAGGGCTTCTTTACCATACAAAGTTGTAGGAGATAGATATGGTGAATATGGTAAAGCTGTGTTTGAAGTTCAAAGAGAACTATATTCACCAGAGGAAGTTGCAGCAAGTATTATATCAAAGCTAAAAGAATCTGCAGAAAGCTATCTTGGTAAAAATGTTAAAAATGCTGTTATGACAGTTCCACCTTACTTCAATCACTCACAAATAGAAGCAACTAAAAAAGCTTTTAAAATGGCTGGTTTAAATGTTTTATGTACTATTGATGAACCGGTTGCCGCAAATCTTGCATATGGTTATAGTAGAAAAGATAATAAAGTGTAAGTTTACTTTTTAGTTTTCTCTTGATTTTTCCTGTTTTTTTGGAAAACTGTTTCTTAAAAAAAGTCCGATTTTTTTGCAGCTGACAAATGAGTTCTAAAAGTTTCCGAGAGTGTTCATAAAGTAGTTATGCCATAATATACTTCAATCAACTTTTTCATATAAAATTTAGGCATTTAGGAACATTTTTCCAAATGGCGCCAAATTCAAATTTGACTTAGCAATTTCTAAAAAAGTAACATAGATTAAAAAAATCCAGATTTTCCTGAAAAAGTTGCTTGAAGTATTTTGCGACATATCTACTTTATAGCACCTCTCGAAAGCTTTTACAAAGCTGTAAACAAGCCTTCGTAGAAAATATGAATAAAAAAGATGACCTTTAGTAAATCTTTTAATTTCTCACTTTTTTGTATTGCTGTATGTGATTTTGGTGGCAGAACATTTGATGTTTCAATCCTTGAAATTAAAAATGGCAACTTTAAAATAAAGTCCACAAATAGTGATCTATATCTTGGTGGTGAAGATTTTGATGATCGTCTTGTTGAGTATCTTGTTAAAAAATTTAAACAAATAGAATGGGCTAATCTAACAAAAAATGTAGTAGCAATGCAACGTCTTTACGATGCTGCTGAAAAATCTATATATGAACTTTCAAAATCTACTAAAACAGATATTTTTTTGCCATCTATTCATACAAATTATTTTGGAACATATAATATGGATATGAAAGTTTCTCGAAAAGAATTTGAAAAGCTTTCAGATGATTTAATTCAACGTACAATTAAATTATGTAAAAAAGCTCTTCTTGATTCTAAACTTAAAGTCTCTGATATTGATGAAGTTTTGTGTGTTGGGGGAATGTCACATATGCCAAAGATACAAGAATTAATTCAAAAAATTTTTGGTCGTCAATCAAAAACCTTCCTTGGTAATCCTGATGAAGCTGTTGTAGTTGGAGCTGCAATTCAAGGCTATGCACTTGTTGGACAATCACATCGTGATATTTATAAAAAAGAATCCAATAAATCATCTATTGACTACTATAAAGAACGTGAAAAAACTATTAAAGATAATAGAAAGTATAGAATGCACATGTAAACAGATCTGCTTTTATGATGTTGTTTATAGAATAATGCTGAAACTTTTTCTACAAGCACTAAAATTGCTATATGTTTTGCTTGAAAGTTTTAGATAAATTTTTTTATTATTGTATGCTATTTATAGATGTATTTATTTTCCTTTATTTATTCTCAAATAAAATATTTATAAATATATGCATTTGTTGTTCAGGAACTCACTTCTTTTGCCGAAATATACAGTGCTCCACAAAACTATACCCCCCCCCCCCAAAATTAAGGATCCTGAAGCCTGTAGAAGACTGATTGGTTCAAAAGTTTCATATTCGTATTCAACATGTTTGAAAACCTATATATCCGGGAAATTATGCGAATCGGTCAAGCAGTATTATTTTTACAGTAATAAATGTTAAAATTTGCTTCCACAAAACTATAACCCATTTATTAAGGAAAATTTTGCAAAAGTAGGTTAAGAAATGTTGTTTTATACTTTTTCTATGCCATTTTTAATGCTGATTCAGAATATGTCTGCTTCAAATATCCATCTTTCCATTAAACAACAAGAGCAATCTTTTTTCGACAAATCCAGGTTTCTGCTTTTTTACATACAAAAAAGCCTATTTTTGCGTTTTTTGGTGGTTTTGACGTAACTGCTGCTATGCTGTTTTTACGAAAAGGTGGATATTTGAAGCATACATATTCTGAATCAGCATTAGAAATGGCATAGAAAAACTATAAAACAATATTTTTTGACCTATTTTTGCAAAATTTTCCTTAATAAGTGGGTTATAGTTTTGTGGAAGCAAATTTTAACATTTACTACTGTAAAAATAATACTGCTTGACCGATTCGCATAATTTCCCGGATGCTAAACATTCGTTTAATTATTATGTGGCATCCATATATATCTCTTGGATAAATGATAATCAAAACTTTTTAAAAGAAAATTTTTAAAGGAGGAGTTTTATCATAGCAACTAACTTCAAAATCTTTTTCTTCAAAATTTTTCTTTTAATTTTCTTTGAAGGATGCTAAAATCTAAAAATTTTTTTTTGTTTTTAGGAAAATCCTCAAATTATTTATTCCATTGATTTTGGTATGCTTACAAAATCATATTATAAAAAAAAGTTAATAATGTTATTTAAGAAGCAGGTTTGCGTTTATCATTGAAAGTGGAAATCAGGCAACTTAATTCAAAAAATTTCAAAAAAAAACATTTAAAAATACGAAATTTAACAGTTGTGGTTTTGGGATTTTATGAATCATTTTTTGCTATATTATGCTTACCTTAGATGTACAGGGATAGAAAGACACATCCAACAAATGGACCACATTTGGACAGTTTTTTCACTGTCAATTTATCTTCATCAAAATGGTCAGCTGTTGAACCATGTTCCGTTTTTAATGCAAAAAAATTTTGTGCATTTTTCTTAACGGCAATACTTCACATATCCCCTTAAACATTCCAGGTCAATCAATGATGCAACACAGCAAAAAAATTGTCTCACTAAAAACTCAACACCAACAAGTCTATCTGTTCGTGTTTCTCTCATAATTTTTTTCTTTTTTAATATTCCTTTTTTTCAGCAAAAATGCTTCGATTATTAACATCACCATGCAGATTAGCAGCAGCTCGTCAATTCAGATATAATACTGTTCAAGGCCCCGTTATTGGTGTTGATTTAGGAATATCGAATTCACGAGTTGCCGTAATGGATGGTAATAAGGTTAAAGTTATTGAACATGCTGGTGGTGCTCGAGCAATTCCATCATTTGTAACAATAAAAGAAGATGGTAAATATCTTGTTGGAGAAGAAGCAAAATGTCAAGCAATCTTAAATCCTGAAAATACTTTATGTGGCACAAGACGTTTTATTGGGCATAAGTATGATGATCCAGAAGTTCAACAGTTTGTGTAAGTGTTATATTTAAAAAGTTACGCTATTAACTTATAATAATGCCTTTATAGCCCTGTCTCACCATACAAAATTGTAAAGGATGAAAACGATAAAGCTGCATTTGAAGTACATGAAAAAATTTATTCACTGCAAGAAGTTGCTGCTAATATTATATCAAAGCTAAAAGAATCTGCTGAACGCTATCTTGGTGAAAGTGTCGAAAATGTAGTTATTACAGTTCCTGCTCATTTTTATGATTCACAAATACAAGCAACTAAAGAAGCTTTCAAATTGGCTGGTTTAAATGTTTTACGTACTATTGATGAATCGCATGCTGCAGCTCTTGCTTATGGATATGGTGGAAAAAATGATAAAGTGTAAGTATATTGGTTATTTCTTGGATTTTCTAAAAAGCTATAACTATAGTGTATATGCTTTAACACTTCAGTACTGACCCGAGGAAATAAAAGTTTGTATCAAAAAAACTAAAAACCCGTTTTTTAGTATTGCTGTATGTGATTTTGGTGGTGGAACATTTGATGTTTCAATCCTTCATGTACAAAATGGTGTTATAAAAGTAAAATCTTCAAGTAGTGATATCCTTCTTGGTGGCACAGATTTTGATGACCGCCTTATGTGGTATCTTGTTAAAGCTTTTAAAAAGAATGATTGGGTAAATCTTGCTAATAAACCAGCTGCAATGCAACAACTTTATGAAGCAGCAGAAAAGGCAAAATGTGATCTTTCATCTGCGCCTGAAACAGAAATTCTTTTGCCAGATATTACAACAAGATTTCTTGTACCAAAAGATTTGTCTATCAAGATTTCTCGAGAAGAATATGAAAAGCTTATGGATGATTTGTTTCAACGTATAAAAGGGCCATGTCAAGAAGCTCTTGATAAAGCTAAACTAAAATGTTCGGATATTGATGAAGTTTTGTGTGTTGGTGGAATGTCACATCTACCAAAAGTTCAAACAATGATACGAGGGGTATTTGCTCGTCATCCAAATACATCTGTTAATCCTGATGAAGCAGTTGTAATGGGTGCTGCAATTAAAGGTTCTGCTCTCGTTGGAAAATTGATTGATTTAGTACATCGTGAAGAAACATCGAGAGAAAGCGCTCACCAATCAAGAGCCCATAATAAACGGAAAAAAGATTTGGATGAATCTAGCGAAACTCGAAAAGCGGTCAGTTTTGTTTTGGCTTAACACAGTTTTGGACAGACATAGTCCTTGTCCCTATGATTCACGACTATTCATGCCAAATAAGAATATACTCTACCTTTAAATGATTTAAGGATGTTTAAAATATAAAATGTATATTTCAGAAAATCAAGCTTGGCGTCCATTTTAAAGCTATGTTTTATGCTTTGATGTTAGTTCTTTATTTTGAATGTTTCTTTATCCCACAAATCGTAAAAAGATTAAAAGAAGCATGACAAAACTGAAGTTTTTAATATTTCATGTTGCCACAGCTTTCATGATCCAACTTGAAAAATGATCATTCAGCCTTTTGATTTGCTCCCTATTACAGCTTAATCCATTTTGTTATTGAAATTTATCATTGCATTTTATGTTTTTATTTTCCATTTAAAAAGTTATAACAAAATGTACAAAGGAAAAAAATAAAATGTTTAACATTAAAAAAACAAAACTTTACAAATAAGCTAATTAAGGAGGGAAGATCAAAGAAGATTTGCTCCCTCAAAAATTAGACAAATGTCGTTTTATTTGTTTTAATAATTGTTGGTGCTAATACAGTAACAAGACTTTTTATTTAACATTTTATTGTTTGATGAAAATGATGCAACTTTTTAAGGTTTTGCGAAAGATTCTTGTCTTTCTTCATTTTTTAAAATAAAATATTCAAAAAAAAGAAAGAAACGTTTTTAAAAGCAACAAGAAAAATTTAATATTAGCAAATATTTCTTGTAAGAAAAAAGCAATAGAACAGCAAAGAAAATTGATACTGCAAAAATGATGGCATCGATAATGGATTTGCTGCTGGTGTAGAAAAACAAACAAAATATTTTTTTGTTGTTTTTAACATTTTCAAAACGAGATATCCTTTTTCTTTCTTCAACATTTATGTATGTACATGCAAATAACCATTTACAAAAGATAATTACATTGAAGCTTTAAAATTAATTCTTGGTTGGATGAGTGGTGATGAATTTGTTGAAGATTTTAATGGTGATTTTTCTGTTGTAACTGATTCCATTAAAGTTGTTGTTATTTGTTGTATTATTACCGTTGAAGGGAGAACCTTTGAGCTGAAAGATGACACTTTGAAAGGCACTGAACTAACCCATTGGCTTTGAAATACCGTTAATTACAAATAAATATCTATAGAAAGCTTTCGAAATTAAAAGAAATAAAAATTTTCAAATTTATCTCTGGCAAATTTTTGTTAAACAATTTTTTATCGCTTATTTTATTCTGTTAAAAATAAATACTGCATGGATCTTTTTATTTTTGTCAGTTTTATTAATATATAATTAAATCTACAATCACCTCATCAAATTACTGTAAAAAATCTTTTTTAGTCTATTAGCTGTCATTTTTTAAAATAAAAAATTCAAATACTTTTTGTTGGGCTTAACAGAGCAACAACAAAAACTGCAGTATTCTTAAAAAAAAGGATAAGCAACAAAAGAAAGCTTATGGTGTCACAAAAAAGAATGCAATAAAAACGGATATATTGCTGCTGCCGTAAAATAAAACATTTGTTTGTTCTCTTTTATGATACATGCTGAAAAAAATTATTTATCGAACATGTATATACATGAAAACACAAAACAAAAAAAACAAGATATTTACAATGCAGCTTTAAAACTAATTCGTTTCATATTTTTATATGCTAATGATAGAGGTTAACCGGTTGAATAAGTGAAAATGAATTTGTTGAAGATATTTTGGTTCTTCTGCTGCTGTTGATTCCATAAAAGGTGTTGTTGTGGTAATATTATTGCGGGACTGACTATTTGGTGGATGGACGGGTCCGGTGGAGTGAATGACTAAAAGGTGGATGGATGACTAATTGGTGGATGGATTTTTTTAAAAAAAAGAGAAAGAAAAGAAACATGCAATGAAGAAAGTGCGCCTCTTTGGCTGTCTGGCGCAAGGATGAACCTTGTCGCGCATGTTTCTTGCATGATTGTATAACAACAAAAAGAAAGAAAATGTTTTGTGGGATTTTTTTTAAAAAATCCATCCACCTTTTAGTCATCCACTCCACCGGACCCGTCCATCCACCAATTAGTAAAACAATAAAAGAATAATTGATTTTTAACTTTAAATATTTATTAGTTTTTGTGGTTCACAATTATGGCGATAAATGTTGCATCCAATCCTTCTCAAATACCCTTCTTTATTTATGATGTTGAAAGAGATATAATTGAAGAAAAATTTTGTGAGATCACAGGTAATTAATTTAAGTTAATTAATAGATTCTCCACATGAATTTTACCAGTACAAAAGAAGCTGTTATTAGTATTACATGTGCGTCAAAAGATTAGCAAGTTAGTACTAAGAATTTGTTTAGAGGTCAAGTACCATCATGGCATATAAGTTTCTATTTATTTGAAGTTCTCTTAAATTCTGTTTGAGATTATATTTTAAATGTTTTAGTGCAAGAATGGGAAATTACAAAAATTGAAGAATATTTTTCTGACATTCCAAAACAAATTGATAAACCCATTGATAATTTTTATCTTTTTGTTCCTTGTACATATTATAATGTAATACTTAAACGATTTGTTGAAGTTTCAAAACAGTATGACATTGCTAGAATTGACATTATTAATTGTATGCAAGAATTGGTTATATCATCGCATGAATATATCTTTGACGATTCCGATTTACTATGGGTTTTTAAATTTCGTCATGATTAGGCTTATTGCACAACATGGAAAATAGATAGCTGCAATCAAATATATATTTGTGAACAATTATTAGAATATCGCTCCACATCTGACAAAAATTATATTATTGAGCCTGTAAAAAAGTTACTAAAATCCATAAATGTGCCATCAACACAATCTCCAACCATTGTAGTACTATATGACGATGATTATGATTCATTAGATGTATTAAAACAAGCTTTCAGCAATTGTTCCCCTGATGAAATATTTTATAACATTGATCTCTGTTTCGCGGAATTTATGATTTTATATATCCTTCAAAAACAAAAGAAAAATGAATTTGTTTTTACAATTCCAAAAATACTTGGTCGAGCTATATGCCTCAAAATAGATCAAAAACCGCTTGTTTTGATGAATCCTTTAAATGTTCTATTACCTTTCGAAAAAGAATATAAATTGAATTTACCAAAAAAGAATATGCTTTTAAAAATAAACACCGAACGTTTATAAATTTACCGTATATTCTTATTTTTTAGATATATGAACAAAGAACATTAACGCAAACCATAGCATTACATGAAATGGGTGCAACAGTAATAAAATTTAAAATTAACACTGACAATATTTATACTATTGAAGTTGAACAAAAAGGAAACAATGCTAACCTGTCAGCATCGTTAAGACCTATAATGAAGGAACATGATAAAAAAATTTATCGAATTCCCTCAAAGGAATTAAAATATAACTCAAAAATGAATGTAGTTGGAATTGATTTGGGAACAGCTGATTGTTATGCTTGTGTTATCCGACAAAATGGACCTGATGCAGTTGTATTAGATCCCGTAACTCAAAAAAGAAATTTACCTTCATATGTTGATTTAGGGGCATTGAACACTCATTGTGGACAAAATGTTGTAAATCGAATGGAAATAAATCCAGCAAAAATAGCATTTGATGTAAAAAGATTAATGGGAAAAGATTTTGATGAAATTGTGGTAGACCCTTTATGGCCATATGAAATTATAAATTATTGTGAACAAATTCATCTTGTGTTTAACAAGAGGATGATACGCTCATCAGTAGACATTTATATAGAATTATTAACGCAAATTAAAAAAGAAGTCGAACATTTTGAAGGGACTAAATTAGCTGAAGCGGTAATTACCGTTCCATCATCATCAACCCACAAACAAAGAGATGCAATAAGAGATGCAGCATTATTTGCAAAATGGAAATTTGTTCCCATTTTATTAGAGCCTATTGCTGCTCTCATAGCATGTTGTCATGAATTTAAAATCCCTAATAAAGCAAATGCGCTATTGTTTGATTGCGGAGATGGTACAACTGATATTTGCATTGCAAAAATAACTGGCTCAGTTATTGAAATTTTAGTTGACAATGGAAATTCGTCATTAGGGGGAAAAGAATTTGATAAAATTCTTATTACTTATTTTGGCAATAAATTGATGCAAAACTATAATTATGACGTATTCAACTGCAACAAAAAATATCGACTAATGAAGATATGTAAAGAAATCAAACATGATTTATCAGTTCAAGAAGAAGGAATGTAAGATTAAAAAATTTAAACAATAAATAATTTGTAAAATGGCTTACAGGTTGTATGTGGATAATTTTATATGCAGCAATGAAGACGTAATAAAAATAACACGACAAGAATTTGTAGCAATGGCAGCAGATTTATTACATCGAGAAGAATGTCTTATTGAAGAAACGATGGCAAAAGCAAAACTATGTAATAATAATATTGATGTTGTATTTCTTGCTGGAGGAAGTGCTAGAATGCCGATGATCAAACAAATGTTGAAAAATATGTTTTCAAGTGCTGAACATTGTTGCAGTAAACATCCGGAAGAACTTGTTGCAAAAGGTGCTGCTTTGCATTTTTATGCATTTGCAACTGAAATGTAAGATTATTATAAGCTTGAAACCGCAAAAACATTGTACTTTATTCTAGGTCATATAGCATAAAGCCACGCTATGTCTCAGTACTTCCTTCAATACTAGAAGAATGCACAGAGCTCGAGCCGCCATCAACAAAAAAGCAATGCGAGGCTTCTCCCGAAAGAATTATTCCATCACAATAAAGCACTCAACAAAAGCTTGAGAAGGCATATGGCTTGAAGTCTTAACAAAGTGGAATTTTTTAAATTTTAAAATTCTATCAAACTTTTGTTAGATATTTTTTAGTTTTTATAACGTTTTGTAAAAAAAATGATAAAACTATTCAAAACTGTAACAACATTTATGTACATAAAAATCATAACAAAGAAAAAAAAGAGATAATTACAATGCAGCTTTAAAACTAATTCGTTTCATATTTTTATATGCTAATGATAAAGGTTGAATAAGTGGTGATGAATTTGTTGAAGATTTTATTGGTGATTCTTCTTCTGTTGCTGTTGTTGATTCCATTAAAGTTGTTGTTGTGGTAATATTATTGCTGGTGATGATTTTGCTGCGTCTTCTTGATGAGGATGGCTTTGTTGGAGTTGATGAAAGTAAAACAGATGTTGATGAAGTCATTGCTGTTTGAGGTTCTGCTGAGAGTAAAGTATCATTTTCAATAAAATTATTCCAAAATTCCTGAAAAAAACAGTTGTTAAAAACCACTTAAGCGTGTAATAACAATCTATCACAAAACTACAGTATCCCCATTAAAAACAAAAACTCACAGTAGGTAACTTCAATAATCGAAGAAGTATCATTTTTTGATTACCATTTATTGCATATGCATTTTCCGCAGTTCCAACCTCTTCTTCTTCTAAACATCTTATCATTGTTGGTGCTAATACAGTAGCAAGATTTTCAATTGGCATTTTATTGATTGCAGAGAATGTTGCAACTTTTTGTAGATGTAGAATAAGGTAAGCAAGTGTATCACGATTTGGTGGTGGTAAATGAAAGATGCAAGAAATAAATTGTTTTTCATTATTCTCTTCTATTGCTGCCATAAATGATGAATATGATGTTGAGGGGATTAGTGAATCCTGAAAAAAGCAATGATTTAGTTTAACAGATACCACAGATTTCCAGATTCAATTAAAAGACGCAAGACAGAACTCACCTTCAAATCTCTTAAAAACATTTTAATACATCCAACAATATTTTCTGTTTCAATTTCACCCATATTTGGAATTTTTCTTTGACACATAAATTCTTTAAATAACTTTTTGACAGCTTCTTCATTAGCAGTAATTCGATAAATACCTTCTGATTTAAGACGATCTTTTTCAAGTGCAATAATGCAATGAATAATAAGTGGTGGAATAAATGGATGTGTTTCGGGGCAATATTGTGCTAATGAAGATTTTGATTGTTTTGATGGAGTTTTTGGCATTGGTATTTTTGGAATACATGGCATAGGAGCACGAGATTGACAATGACGATGAAAGCGAATATTGCAATCTGAAAAAAAGAGAAATAGAATATATCAGAAAATTTTTGAAATTATCAGAATTGTATAGTACTATGGCAAAAACGGACGCTATTACAGTATCAAAAAAACATACCAACACATTTAAGAGCATTATTAGCTCCTAGACCAAATCGCTTTTCACATACATCACATGCTTCAAATACAGTATTAAAAGCTTTAACACGATGGGTTCGACGTTCAATTTCTTGCCCACGAGTCCATGATCCAGTAATTGCATGAGGGGTTTGTCTGAAACAAAGGTAGTTAATTTCACTAATCTCAAAGAATAAAGATACACATAACTGCAAAACTACAGTATTCCCCAAGAAAAAACTTACGTATTATTTTGAATTGCATTAAAATGTGGAGTTGATGCTTTTGGTTTTAATGATAAAGGCATTTCTTTCTTTTCACCCAATTCTGATTCACTTAATGATCGTTTCATGGATGTAGAAGATTGACGAGATGAAGTAAGATTAACACAAATTGTTGCAGAAAATTCAGTTGTATTTTCAGCATTTCTTGATCGTTTTATTGGAGCAAATTCAGGCTAAAAAAAGTGGGATTGTTAAAGCTTAAGAATAGAAATTTTTCAAGCTACAGTATCCTATAATATATACACGTAATATATATAGAATATATTATAGTTACAGTAGTTAAGCAAATATACACACATAAATAATACTCTAACAAATATATATATTAGTGTACATAGTTACAGTACTCTATAAACAACAGAACTCAAAAAACTCACCTCAGAATTATCATCATTATTTTCAGCAGCAGAATTATGATCAAATCGAATTGATGGTCGTACAGCTTTTGGAGTTGTAGTTGAAGATGAGGGCCGTTTACGACTTCCACGTCGACAAGTTACATTTAAAGAATCACATACTGATGCACTAGTTTTATCAACATCAATTTCAGACTGTTCACCATTATATGTTGTATCAGTTTCTTCATTATGATATTGTGATTCTAAAAATCGAGAAAAAACTGATTAGAAGTTATGTAAAATATAAAAATTACTTGTTGAAAGATTTTGAGCAACATGAGATTTTTGAATATTGTTGCTATTGATAATTGCTAATAAACCATCAGACATTAAAGCTTCATCATTGTTCTAAAAAAGCGAAGTATGGATTATTTCATATAAATTTAGAATGCAAAGTCTTTTGAGAGCCAATCGTTTATCTAGACTTCTGTAAGCATATGTTTACTTATAAAAGCCCCTATACATCTGCTCTCCCATTCCAGATTTCGATTCCCCAACAATTCAGCACCTTCAGATCCCGCAACAAAAGAAGCAGCCGATGAATGTATTGGTCATGTCAACAATATTTAAATGAATGTTCAGATCCTGATTATCAACCAACTATACAAGTAAATACAGTACTCCTCAAAGCTAAGGCAGATGAGAAAATTTTCTTTTTGAGTTTTTAGAAAGCGCGATATCTTGAAAAAGTTATATCTCAAAAGCTAAAAGATGTCAAAAACAAACTTCCCCCTTTTCGTAAGCCTACAGTATCCTATCCACAAAAATCCTTACCTTAACAATACTTCTAAGCTTTTCCCATTGTTCTTTATATTCTGCAAGTTCTTCTTCAATAGCTTGTTTACATTTTGATACATGGCTAAGTTGTGATTGACAGCTGAGTAGTTTATCATTTAACTTTAGATTTTCATTTGAAAGAATCTTCATCTTCTTTTCAGTAGAAGTAAGCTTTGTCTTGTAATGTGCTGCTACAGCTTCAGATTTTTGCCATTTTGTTCTTATATTTTCAAGTAGAGCAAGGAGATTGAGAATATCTGAAATAGAGGATTGTAAAAGCAAGGAGATAACAAAAAAAGATGGGAGATTATATAAGCTAAGAGAGAATTTTAAAAAGCAAAATGTATCTAAAAAAACCATACCTTTTTCTTCTGTAGAAGTATTCAACAATGAAATATTATGACTCCAATTATCAATAAATTCACGACCAATTTTTTCTGATTCTGTTGTACAAAGTTTTGTAGATTCTGAAGAGGTCATAATCGAACAATTGATCTAAAAATGAATTAATTAAAGCAGATAAACAAATTATACAAGAATTTAACGCGTTAAAATAACGCAAGAGAACATTAAAAAGAACGCAATAACAAAGCTTTTCAAATCACGGATGAGTATTAGCAGTTTAAGCAATATAAATTATTCTAGGTTAAGATATAATTAATTAAACAATTTATTTATGCCAGCTTTCAACGAAAAATATGCCATAAAAATTTTTACAAATTTTCCTTTACGAGCCTTTTTGGCGAAATGAGATTGAAGAGCAGAAGGAAAAAAAGTTGAAGAAAAAAATTAGCAGCAAGTTTTTTGTGTTTCCAATTTTGCTGCTGCTTTTTTTGTAATTTTTTCTTTCTTATGCTTTTTTGAGTTTTATCTTTATTTTTCATTGAAATGCATATATGCAATATTGTAAGTTAACAATAAGTGTTAAATTCAAGAAAAGCAATATAAAAAGTGTATGGCTGTTTAGGTATTGATCGATGCTTATGATCTGCTGTATATGAATATGAACATAAAAGTTGTTCTAATTCAACCAAAATTGCAGAATAAATAAATAATAAAATGATCAACTATGTCGCCTAGGATGGATTACGGTAATTTAATATTTTTACAAAGCTTTTGTTTAAATTTTAATTCCAGCGGAGATATAACAATTCAGTGGATAAGCGCGTGATAAAAAGAGATTATATTTCAACATAATCTTTTTCCCACAAAAATTACAGACTTAACAATTTCCGGTAATTAACAATCCAAAGCACTACCACTTCTAACTACTCCCCCACTAGAAGGTTAAAGACTTAAAAGTTCAAACTTCACTTCCATTTTTTAACGTCCAAAGAATCTAATTCCCTGCTTGAATGATCACTTACGTCTTTTGAAAAAAAGCCTTTAAAGTGATAAACTACTTCTTTGACAAACACACACACTGATAAAAAGATTATAAAAAAAATATGTTCCACAAAAAATTTTTGAAAGGTTTTATTTTTTATACTTTTTTTTCTTGTCTTCCGTGTCTTCTTCTTTTTTTAAAGCTCTAAAAATGTTCAAATATTTAATTTTTTCAATTTCATTTTATTGTGTTGCTGCACGATGTTCAAGTGGTTGTGTGCAATACAGCAAAGAATGTCTTTGTTTTCATGAAATTCCACAAAGCTATGAAGTAGCAAAAACAACGTGTTTGAAAGAAGGTGGTCGACTTGCTGGTATTGAAAATTTTAAAGTTAATGAATTTATTTTTCGTAAGTTTGTTTTGATGTCATTTGAAAGCATACTGTAGCTTAAAATGCAAATTTTTAAAAAAAAATTACTGTAACAAAAGTTTTTGATTAAATATTTTTGAAGTGTTTTTTTAAAAGTTTTAAAGCTACAGTAACCTCGTTTGAAAATATTTAATTTCACTTTTTAAAAAACGCTATGAAAAAGTTTTCCATCAAATTTACAACTTCATTTTTTCTATATTTTTTACAGTAATATCTTGGAAGAATGTTCTCCAATTTTCTTTAAGACATTAGCATTTCTATCACTTGAATTGACGTATCGTTTTTTGATTGATGATACCTTTGTTGTTGTCTCTTTTTTTTGTTGCTTTATTTTCCTTTGATGCAAAAAAAGGTTATGACAACGTGATTAGGAGGAATTTAAGCTTATAAAAAACATGTTTATTTTTTTATTGTTTGAAAAAGGTTAAGCTTTTTGTTTTTTTTATTCTGCTTTCAAACAATAGAATAAAAAAAATGAAACTACAAACATTTGAAAATGGTCCATTTTTAATTGTTTTATTTAACAAAGCAACATTTTTTAGAACAAGCAATACTAAAAAATCTCCAAAACGATCTATGGATAGCTCCAACACCACAACAAATTTCACAAAAGTTTTTTAAAGTACCTCAAAAAACAGCAGAATTCTCAAACTGGAGCTCTCAACAAAAACATTTTCTCCTATTAAACACCTGTTCCGCTATGTCCCTAACAAATGCCGGCAAATGGTTCACAACCTCCTGCTTCACTCCAAAACCATACATCTGCTCTATCACTGCAGACTCCGATTCCCCCACAACTCAGTCCCCATCAGATGCCGCTACAACAGAAGCAGCCGATGAATGTATTGATCAAATTGCATCATGTCAACAATATTTGAATGAATGTTCAGATCCTGACTATCAACCAATGCTATATAAATTTTGTCGAAAAACTTGTAATCTTTGTAGTCAATGCATGGATTCTGATCCACAATGCCCTACTCTTGCTGCGGATGGATTTTGCACTAATCCAGCATACAAAGATAAATGGAGTGAATGTAGTAAAACTTGTAAATTGTGTTAACTTTTTAAAATTTGATAAAAAATATTTGTTGAACTCATTAAAAAATTATAAAATATTTGAGATCTTTATTCCCTCTTTTTTTCAAAAAACTGCTACCGTATAACAAAAAAATACATAACAAATATAAATAAAATTTCACAAAACAAAATTACCCCCATCGAGATTTCTTTGCTGAATTTGAATTTGACGAATTCGATGAAGCTGTTGAAGGTGGTGGCGGAGCATTTGCAGATATTCCAGGATTCATAAATGATTTCATATGTTCATGATCAGATGCTTGTGCTTTCGTAAAGCCCCATCGAGCATATGTTGTTTCAGCTCTTCTTGCTGCAGAAACAGATCCCATTGAACCCAGTGCTGGACCAGTAGGAACAAATTTGGGTGCTGGAGGATGAGGTGCTTGATATCCAATTGCTTTTGGTTGTTGCTGATTGCTATCTTTTGTTTTTGTTTCTTTAAAATCAAAACCATAAAATTCACAAATTTGTTTTTTGCTTTCATCTGATGTTAGAGTTGATAAAATATTTTTTGCAAATGTTTCATCTTCTTTTGTTAGAAGAGTATAAGCAATACCAGATTGTCCTGAAAAACAAGAATATAAATGTAGAAAAATAAATGCTACAGCAGTTAGTTACCTGCTCGACCAGTTCTTCCAATACGATGTATATGAATATCACGATTATTTGCAGCATCATAATTAATAACATTTCGAACTTCAGCAATATCCAAGCCACGAGCTGAAAATTAACGAAATTACAGTACCCTCTGTTGCTAAAATTTATAAATAGCTCTCATCATTTTCACCAACTACAGTATCTCCATAACAAAACAAAGCATACCTCCAACATTAGTCGTTAATAAAACATTAATATCTTTTCTAAATTTTTCAATATTTGAATATCGCTCTGGTTGTAACATATCACCATGTAAAACTGCAATAGAATCACGTCCAATTGTTCGATATAAAAATGCCGCAACAGGTTTAATCTTTTCAATATTATTTAAAAAAATGATCACTTTTCCTTCTAAAAAATCCTGGATATTATTATAAGAGTTACAGTAACCAAAGATATATATAGAAAGATATTTACTTTATATATATATCCCCTTATCCACACATCCACAATATCCCCTTATCCAATCCCACATACCTGACATCATTCGAATTAAATTATCTTGTAAAAATTTATCTTTTTCATGTTCTTGCAGTGTTACAAATCGTTGAATAATATTTGCTGGAATTTTGCTAGTACCAACAACAAGTTTTAAAGGATTTTGAAGAGCTTTTCGTGCAAATTTTTCTGGTAATGAGCCAAATGTTGCAGAAAACATTAGCGTTTGACGATCAGGACGACAATTATCAATAATAGAATTAATTTGTGGTCCAAAACCAAGATCAAAAAGTCGATCAGCTTCATCAAAGACAACAAAGCTTGATCGTGTAAGATCAGTATTCTTCTCTTCAATATGTTGAATCAGGCGACCTGGTGTACAAACTACAATATCAACACCAGAAGAAAGTTCAAGCTTTTGTTGATGAAGATTATCACCACCAGCAAGGCAGACAGCTGTAAGCCCAACAGCTTTGCAAAAAGGATGTGCAGCAACAAAAATTTGAATTGCAAGTTCACGGGTTGGTGCTATCACAATCCCAATTGGACCACCGGGAGTTTCATTGATAGAAGTTTGTGCAAGAACATGTTCAATCATTGGAAGAAGGAATGCAAGAGTTTTACCGCTGCCTGTTTCAGAGATTGCAATAATATCCATGTTATTTAGAGCAGCAACAATTGCCTGAAAATGGAAGAGATTAAACAAAAGCGAAATAAAAAACAAATACTGTTTAAAAAGCTTTTAAGGACAATCTGGCATTGCATATACTCTCTTAACAAAAGAAGATGAAACATTTGCAAAAAATATTTTATCAACGCTAACAGCAGATGAAAACAAAAAACAAATTTGTGAATTATATGGATTCGATACTAAAGAATCTAACAAGACAAAAGAAAGCAATCAACAACAACAACCAAAAGCAATTGGATATCAAGCGCCTCATCCTCCAGCACCTAAATTTGTTCCTGCTGGTCCAGCACTTGGTTCAATGGGATCAGTTTTAGCAGCAAGAAGAGCTGTAACATCATATGCTGGTTGGGGGTTTACAACAGCACAAGCATCAGATCATAACATATAAAATCATTTAGAATCCTGGAATATCTGCAAATGCACAGCCTCCACCTCCATCGTCTTCATCAAGTTCAACGAAGACATCTCGATGGGGTAAACTTGTTTTTTGTGAATGTATGTCTATACTTTTCCCTTGTATCTGCGGTAAAGAGTCAAAATACCTATATATCTGTCTTTCCTTTTCCTTACCTGTCCTTGTACTGGTGTAGTTTCAGTAATTTCTTGTTTCTGCAGCACTGCCAGCAACCTTGGATTCAATGGTATTTGATCAAATTCTTCTACAGCAGTTGGAACTTTATGATGTATTGAAGTAATAATACATTTTGCATGTTCTTCATTCAGCTCTTTTGGTTCAAATGACAGTGGAAGATCAAGCAATATTCTTGGAGCATAATCAATCCTTGAATGATCAACTTTATCTAGTGGTTTTACTTCTTTTTTCTTTAGCGCAATCATATATCCATCTTCATCAAATTCTTCTTCTCCGGCAGCTTCAAGTCTTTCACGATTTTCTTCAACGTATCTGAAAAAGAGGTTTTTAGACATTAAAATTAGCAAAAAACGTATGTAATCATTCTACAGGGGAAAAAACTAGGCTGTACAGGATTACGGTAGCTCATTACAAGAATAAACTCTGGCTCCACTTTGCGCTTTTACGATTAGTTTTTTTGCAGATCTTGATATCTTTCTTTTTAGACAATTGCTGCAGCTCTAAATAATATGGATATTATTGCAATCTCTGAAACTGGTAGCGGTAAAACTCTTGCATTACCTATGATTAAACATGTTCTTACACAAACTTCTATCAATGAAACTCCAGGTGGTCCAACTGGGGCTGTGATAGCTCCAACTCGTGAACTTGCAGTACAAATTTTTGTTGCTGCACATCCTTTAGCTTAAGCTGTTGGGCTTACAGCTGTTGGCCTTGCTGACGGTGGTGATAGTCTTCAACAACAAAAGCTTAAACTTTTAAGCATCTCCACCATAATGTATATAATTATTAGGATAGCTACAGATTTGATGAATAGAGTTAAAACTTAAGCTATTCAATTTAAATTCTATTAAGGTTCACAAAGATACTCTAGAAATAACAGGAATTATAGCAAAAGAAAGTTCACTTACTTAAAATAACTTTCCAAATTATCTTGTTCATCAATATCTCCACGACCACTTCCACCACCTTGAAAATTATTTTTCTCTAGCAATTCTTTTGCTTTTTGTTGTGATTTTTCTTCATCTGCTTTTGCTTCTTTTTGTATATCATTCATAAATGCATCGAGCGGATCTTCTTCCTCTTCCTCATCTTCTACAACATGATTGTTACTTATTGGAGATATTATATCTTCATCATCATCAAAATATGAACTGAAAAACCATTAATAGTTATAGCTGGTAGATATAATATGATTGAATATTTGACTTACTCATCAGCATCAGATAATCGACGCTTTGACATGATCTCTAAAAATGTTTAAAAGTTAAAAAACAGAAATATTTATAACAAAATTGACCACGATATGGATAAAGAAATGACCAACACGGTCGTCTTCAACTTTTTAAGACAATAATCATAAATAAAAATTACTTTACAAAATGTTTTATTAAAAAAATAGAAGTTAAAAAGCATTCAAAAAGTTTATCAGAAAAATTTTTTTAGCTCAACGAAAAAGCAATACAGAAATTCTTGACACGAATTTTATAAAACATTTTCTTCCAATAAAAAATGTGTTTAAAATTTAAAGAAATTACAGTAATTTTAACACATTTATTTCTTAAATTTAACAATAATAATTTTTTTAAATGTAATATATACTTAATTAAGCAGTCAGCACAAAAGAGAAGAAACAAAAATAGAGATACAATGAATGCAGTTTTTGTATGTGATAAGTTTTACAGTATTTCAATTTTAACAATTTTTTAAGCAATGAAGTTTTTTTAAGGAAATTACCAAGATTCACAATTGTTTAACTTGTTCTTAGATGTCTGTTATGATTAGAAAAAATTATTTATCAAATTTCACTTGTTTCTTTTTTTTCAACGATGATCAACACACACAAACTTTGATCCAAAATGCCATATTGCTGTTATGCAGAATGTCAAATGAAGATCTTTGAATTTACATTTTTAAGTGCCCTTGCAGTTATCTATTTTTTCATGGATCAAAGTGATTTTACATTTCGTATTTATTAATTTTTTTCGAAAAGAAAACCAACTAGCACAGACGTTCGAAGCAAGATTGATCTCAGTATTTTTATCAAAAAGCAATGAATATATTTTTCCAACCAAATTCTTGTTTTAAATAAACTGCCCCCTTTCATTTTTATTTCATCATCTTTGCAAAATGTTAAACTTCGTGAAACCAAAACGACAAAAACAATGTGATGAAATTTAGTGAATAAGCAAAAAAGCATAGCAATTTTATGTCTGCCAAATGGCTGTTTTTTTAGGTTCCTTTTGATGAAAACATATTTTTTGCGGGCTTCAAATTGTCCCTAAAAATGTGGGCTGATTTTTGTGAACATGTAAAAAAAAGGAAAGAAAAATATCAAAGAAAAAAGCTCAACGATTGTCTCTCTTTCCCATTTTTTTCAGATTGCTGTGCTGCTGTCACTGGTGCTGTTCAATCTCCGCCTTTTTCCAATGCCCTAAAAAAATTTGCTTTCAGTTTTTCATCACTTTCTTTTTAAAAAGGCAGCTTTTGATTTACACAATTCCTTGTTTTAAGAAGGGGCTGAAACATATTCCTGAAATTGACAAAGTCATTTTTGTGCTTTTTATGTGAACCATTTTTTCTAAAAAATATCATAAAAGCTCTCCAGTTGTTTCTCTCTTTTTTCCTTTAACAGACATCGGTGTTACTGCTTTTCGCACTTTTATATCCGCCTTTTTTGCCTATTGCAGCTCTAAAGACATTCAATTTTTTCATCACTTTTTTTCTTCGAAAACGCAACTTTTGATTTACAAAATTATTTTTTCATCATCACAAAAATTTGTAATTTTCAAGTCATTGCTTTTTATATGAACCGCCTTTTCTGGCAATGTAGACAAAAAATATTTCATCAAAAAAGCTCTCTCTCTTTTTCTTTTCTTTTAACAGACATCTGTGTTGCTGCTGTCGCTTCTTTTTATTTTTGTCTATTGCTACTCTGTGCACATTCAGTTTTTTCATTACTGTTTTTTCCTTCAAAAACACATCTTTCCTCTGTGAAATGCTTCAGCCCCATTCAAATGCGAGTTCAAATTTACAAAATCGTTTCATTAGTTTTGTAGTTTTTTTAAGTCATTGCTATTTATGTGGCGATGTAAATAAAGAAAAAAATATGTTTCAAATAAAGCTCGTCAGTTCTCTCTGTTTTTTCCCTTTGCCACACATATGTGTTGCTGCTGTCGTTCTTTTATCTCCACCTTTTTTGTTTATCACTACTCTGAACACATTCAATTTTATCAACACTTTTCTTCCCACAAAAACACAACTTTTGATTTATAAAATATTTTTTTTCAGTCATAAAAACCTGTAATTTTTAAGTCATTGCTTTCTATGTAGACCAAATTTTTTGGCGTGTAGAAAAAAAATATCAAAAAAAGCTCTCCAATTGTCTCTCTTAACACGCATATGTGTTGCTGCTGCTCGCTTCTTTTATGTCTGCCATTTTTTCTTTGCCCTAAAATACATCCATTCAATTTATTACAACACTTCTTTTCCTTTCAAAAACGCAACTTTTTGATTTACAAAATTATTATTTTTTCATCATCATTTTTAGGGTCACACTGCTGCTGCTACCTGATAAGATATGGTTTTTGGATATCTTTCTGCAGCAAATTTATATAATAATATTCGACGAAAATATAATAATGATCGAATTGATCGTTTAAATCATCTTTATTCTGCTGGTGGCTTAATTACATTTGCATTTATCTTTTTATTTGGTGCAATTTTTGATCGAACTGTTATTTGTTTACCAAATGCATATGAATATGATAAATGGGCAAAATGGTATCATCAAGATAAATTTGTTGAATATATTAATAGTTACTGTAAGTTTTTTCTGTTATGTTAGCTTTTTTTTTGTAAATAAGCTTTTATTCAAAACATCAAAGTCGCTTTTGCCGCACATCAAAGGCGGCATGATACTTTATGCCTTTTTTTTTGCTTACAAACTGCGAAGCGTTATCCAAATGAACTCACTTTTTAACACTCTTTTCTTTTTTTCAGGCTACATTGAAAGCAAATATTTTCTTCCTCTAAATCAAACTTCATTCCCTACTGATCTTGATACACGAAAAACTATTTCAATTGATTATTATCCATGGGTTGTTGTTATCTTCATTGTTCAAGCAATCTTCTTTGCATTACCCCATTGGATTTGGGAATCTTTTAATGCTAAAACTGGTATTGCTCTTCGTTCACTTGCTGTTGCATTAACAACTACAGAAGGAAGAGGAAAAAAGGTTTATGGAAAACAACCACGATATCTTTATTGGAATATGAAACAAGCTCCATATTTTCTTGAAACTTTAAAATATAATGCTGATCGACAGGATAGAGTTTATGGTAAGATCTTTTTTTACGAAAGAAAATTTGCCTAACTATTGTTCTTTTTTCAGGCTGCATTTCACCTCGACAATACTTATCAAAACTTTATTTGTTTTATAAATTTGCAAATATTGTAAATGTTTTTGGTCAATTACTATTTTTGAAACATTATCTTATTAAACGTTATACATTCTTTGGTGCTTCAATTATCTGGGAAATTGCATCTGGAAGTGATTGGACAATTACAGGAAATTTTCCACGTCTTATTTATTGTGATTTTATGCGTCGTGATGATTCAACTGGAAAGCCATTTCTTGCAACTTCACAATGTTTATTACCGTATAATATGTTATATGAATTTATGTTTGGACTTATTTGGGCATGGCTTGCTGCACTTTTAATTCTTAATACTTTGTCATTTATTGAAGCTTGGACATTTGTTTATAGTTATCGTCGTCGTGCTTCTTTTATTAGAGCTATGCTTGTGAGTTTTTTTTTAAACTTGTGTATAGAAAGATTCTTCTTTTTTTTACTGCAGACTTTTTTTTAACCCCGTCATTTTTTTTAGATTCGTCGTGAAGTATCATTTTCCCGTGCAAGCTTACAACGTTTTGTTCAAGATGTTCTTGGAAAAGATGGTGTAATTACTTTACGAATTTTAAATGCCAATTTGCCTCATTACAAAGTTACTGGTTTTGTTCAATCACTTTATAGTGCAAAGAATAGAAATTTTCCAGCTCCTCTAACAGATGAAGCAAAGACATTTGAAATGGTTTAATAAAGTTTTTATGTTTTTTTAAATGGGATGTATTGTTTTTTGTTGGTTTAACCTTTTTTAAAATTAATTTTAAAATGATTATTTTTGGGTTTTGTATTTGAAAAATTTTGTTTATCGGTGTTTTTATTGATTTTTGTATTTTAATAAAATTTTTATTTATTGGCATACGGTAACTGGTTAAAACACGGCCATCTTAAATGCTCAAAGATTTGTAAGGGCATGTATAATGGAGATCAATAAAATTTTTGTGACATAGCTGCTTTTCATTTTGATGAGTAAAAATAAAGCATCGCCTTGTTTTGATGGAACTTAATGCAAATCATACCCAAATAAGTACAAAACATAAAGTTATATAATATATTATAAGGTAGTAAAAAATTAAACCATAGTTAGTCAATTTTTCTTTACAAAAATAAAAAAAGATCTTACCATAAACTCGATCATTTCGATCAGAATTATATTTTAAAATATGGAGTTTTATTCATATTCCAATAAAAGTATCGTGGTTGTTTTCCATAAAGCTTTGTTCCTCTTCCTTCTGTAGCTGTTAATGAAATAGCAATTGAACGAAGGCTGATACCAGTTTTAGCATTAAAAGATTCCCAAATCTAATGGGGTAATGCAAAGAAGATTGCTTGAGCAATGAAGATAACAACAACCCATGGATAATAATCAATTGAAATAGTTTTTCGTGTATCAAGATCAGTAGGGAATGAAGTTTGATTTAGAGGAAGAAAATATTTGCTTTCAATGTAGCCTGAAAAAATCTAGATTAGTAGGGAATGAAGCTTGATTTCAATGTGGCAATGAAGAGAAGATTGTCTGTGTTTACATTTGTAAACACTGACGTTGTTCTCTTTTATTTTAAAAGGCTGATATTTGCTTGGATTATGTATAGTAGTTTTGTGCTATAGGTTTGTGAGAGTATCCTTTCAACGATGGTTGCTACCAAGTAAATGTTTGGACAAACATACAGAAAAAATTTATTGAAAAAAATGAATTGTAGAATGGAAAATCAGTGCGTCTTTTTTTATGTGCAAAAAAAGCAAACCATAAGATTATATTAGAATTTCTATTTTTTCTTTCTTTGATATTGATATTCTTTTAAACTTTTATCATTTTTAGAATATTATGAAAATTTTGGCAAGAACAATCGGTTGTTTTCCAGTTACTATTGAAGTCAACGCTTTTGATACTTGTGAAATTGTAAAACAAAAAATTCATGACAAAGCTAAAATTCCTCAAGAATTTCAAGAATTGATTTTTGAGGGTATTTTTGTATTTTCAATTTATGGGATCTTCTTCTAATTCTATTTTCATTAATTTTTTAAATCCTGTCACACCCATATAAAATTTTGATTCCGTTCTAGGTACATTTTTTTGTGCTCTATCCGATGAAATGGGTTTTGGTTGCACACCGGATATAAAAATTTTGAGATATTTGGATTTTAAAAAAAGTCTTTGTTTAAAAAATTTTCGAAATGATGCTAAATCTCGAAATTTCGACGGATTTCGGTTTTAAGCATTTTAATATACTTGTTAGAGTCTGTCATTTAGGTTTTTATCACATTTGGAGATATCTGAAAATATAGCCGGATATCGGATATCCGATATCCGTATCTCAAAATCCACCAACAAAATCGATATCGATGATATTATAGACCGATTCTACGTCAAAAATTATGTATATAGCCGGAAAATTATAAAAATTTAACATGGGTTAAGATCATTGTGCCAGGGGGTTCAAAAAAAGCTCGAACTATTGAGAAAATGGCTTTTATATACATTTTTAGAAATAAAATTTCCTAGCCGTTTTTGCCCAATAGTTTTTTAGCGTCTGAATGCGGATCTTTTGTCGGGCTGAAATCCCCACCAAGGAGAAACAATTTTTAAAATAAGGGCCGCAGTATTTTTTCGTACATAATTTTCAACACTCCGTGATAACCGTAAACACAATGGGATGCGTCTCCCCAATTATCATGTCTTTTTGCACCTTTGTAACCCATTTTTCATTTTGTTTTGTTTTTTCATACATCTTCTTGGCGACATAAAGCGTCATTTTCCTGTATATTCAGCACTCAAATTTTTGTTGCGTTTTGCTAAACTTCAATTTCCTGCAAAAGTCTTTTTTTTTTAAAATACTCTATTTATACATGCATTTTTTCATGTTTAGGGAAAATTATTCAAAAATTTTCAAAAATATCTGATTTGGAGATTAAAGATGGCAGTACAATACTAATTAATCTCGTATGTGTTGATACTAATGGTGAAGCTATTCCTGTGAGCGTTGTTTATTCCATTTGTAAATTCAATAAGTAAAGCATTCAATTTTTTTATAGAAATCATGTTATACTAAAGATATGTGGCTTGAATTGGGAAATATGTATCATAAATACGATGATCGTGTCGAAACCAGTAGATGCTACTGGTCTGCTGTTGAAGTTACCGTAAAAAGTGCTTTTCTCAAGCAAAAATGGTTTGCAGATTCTATAAATGTAATTTCTTTGTTCGCTAAAATCATTGAAACATCTGTTAAAGATGATGGAATGAGAATGCGATACCAATTTTCATATGAGTAATATTTTTTTACAATGATTTGACTTGTTAATTTAAAAAATCCTTTTAGTTTTTATATTTATTACCAGGGCATCAACAGAAGCTTCATCGGATTTGACGATTTTCCTGACCATATAAGATGGACTATGGAATATATCAAACAATTCGAAAAAGCAACAAATGGATTCAAATTTGAGAAATCTCCTAATTCATCTATTGTTTCCTTGGCTCAAGAAAACAATATTGGTATCAAATTTTGTGAATCACCAAGACAAATTATTTTGGGTGGGCAACCGTATGAATATAATTTCATTTTTTATGAAATTCAAAACAATATTTAATGTTTTTATGCCTATTGTTTTGATAGCTAAGTTGGCATGGATGCCATGCCAATGTATTTAAATTATGTTTCACCATTTGACTTTTCTGTGTTATTTAAGTTATTTTAAAAGCGATTTGTTGTGTTTATTGTTACAGAATAAGTTCCTAATACATTGTCATGGATGCCATGGCGTTGTACTTAGATTACTCTTCTGTATTTATCTGTTGTTATATCAATATATTTCAATTCTCTTTTAACAAAAAAATTAAATTTAATACAATGCATGAATTTTTACCTTCCGAAAATGACTCAATTTGAAACAGCATTTTTTATAAAAATGGGTATATAAAAATTTGCTTTTGGCTGTTATTGTTGAATGATTTCTTTGATCTTTGTTTCTTTAATATCAAATCCATAAAATTCACAAATTTGTTTTTTGCTTTCATCTGATGTTAGAGTTGATAAAATATTTTTTGCAAATTTTCATCTTCTTTTGTTAGAAGAGTATAAGCAATGCCAGATTGTCCTGAAAATTTGTTATGTAAAAAAGAAAGAGAAAAGCTTCCGTAGAAAAGCTACCTGCTCGACCAGTTCTTCCAATACGATGTATATGAATATCTCGATGCTTTTGAGGAGAGATGCGTATAAGTTCATGCTTCTGGTGAGGAAGGTTATCACCACCTGCAAGGCATATATAAAGAAAGAAGGTCATTGAATTGTGCCTTTAAAGATCTGACATAAGGAAAAAAAAAACAATGTCAATCATTCACAAATATTTTTCTTATTTAAAAAGCATTCTCTTAAGAATTGAGAATGTTTCTTTGGGGCTTGTTTTATTGTAAAAGTGTTTTTGATGTCGAACCTTTTTTTCCAGGAAAAATATTTGCATTTTAAATCTTGGACCATAGTCTATAGGATTTTTAACCGATAGTATTTAGATGAAATTTTAATTTTTTATAGCTATTAAACATGAATGTTTCATCTCCAACTCCACAATTATTTTCATTACCAAATCCTATTATCAAGTACATAACTGACACGCCACATGTCCCTACTGCTTATTTCAAGCTTATAAATTCTTGCAAATATTTTTATTTTAAAAATGAAATTATTGTTACTTACTTTGCTATTGCGGCTGAAAAATTTAGCTATACAACAAGTCGATGGAAAGTTGGTCCATACAACATTAAAATTAAAGACTTTCAAGGCTTCACCATTAAGCTTGATAAATTTCCATGTAAATTATGGGTAACAAAAAAGTTGGAATGTATTACTGGCGTTGATATTAATCAATTAATCCCGAAACTTTATCGTTGTAATGCTGTTACTTTAAAGCTTAGAAATCAGAAATTAACATTTAAAGACTTTGTTTTTCTATCTTCTGCTGTAGAAAATTTGTATTTGAATGATGTGGAGATAAAGCATAAAGATGGAAGCCGTGTAATGCTTGAAGCTGTTATGGGAATTCCAAGAAATCTTTGTGTGTTGCAATAGTAAGATTTTCTTTTTAACAAAGGGGACGTAACTGTAACACGCAGTTTGAGCCCGGACATATTTTTTTGTGATTCTCCTACTATTCAATAAGATTCTTAATGATTTCTAGCGGCCCTCGTTCCCATATGTCATTTTCATACAGAATGAGTAGCACACGATATCGTCTGCTACTTTATCCAGAAAGTGCTTGTTTTTGAGTTTTTTTGCAAGCATATGACAGGAACTTTCTTATTTAAGCCAAATGAGCACCAAAAACTTATTTCCTATCGTTAGAAATCTGTCTAACTCAAAAATAAGAAATTTTAGTATAAAGTAGCAGACGATATCGTGTACTACTCAATCTGTATGAAAATGACATTTGGGAACGAAGGCTGGTAGAAATCGTTAAGAATCCTATTGAATAGTAAGAGAATCACATGAAATATCACCGGCCTCAATCAGCATGTTACGGTTGACAAAATCCCCTTGTAAATTACGAAGTTAAAGCTGTTAAGAATTTGCATAAATTTAACTTTTAAACATTTCATTTATTTTCAGTTCGAATTCTATTAACACAATTTCCGCAGAAACAATGGGAAAAATTTTAAAATTAAAAAATCTTAAAAATCTTAAATGTATGGAAGTAGAACACCTTCCTCCAAGCTTTGATATAGATGCATTTGCAAAATTTTTTGAAGCAAGTTTTTATAATCTTTTTTTTGTTGTATTAAAATTTTTCTTTAAATTTTTAGAGTCATAAAAAAGCAATATTTAAATTGCATTTTTCTCTACACTCATTTGAGAATGTTACAGAAAATGCTAAAAAACGGATTGATGCATTTATTGATATGTTGGTTGCGACAACTGAGGATTTAAATGTTGAAATTTCTTATCCTGGTATAGATGCTACAAAGCAATCAATCATACGTGACAAATTTAGAATGCGCGAGGTATGATCTTTGTGAAATGATCTTGGTTATGTCATTTTTTAAAAAAAATCTTTAATACATTTATCATGAAAAATTTTTTGGTATTATTTTGCATTGTTTGTTTGTCGTATTTAATAGAATGTAGAAAAAAATTAAATTTATGTTTAAATGCAGCAGCTTACTTTTTTATGGTTTCTGTATCTTTCTAGCAAATGTCTTACAGTACGTCGTTATACCTTCTCGGTTTACACGGCAGTTTCACATGTATCATCCTTTTTTCTCCCTTCAAAGCATTGTGAAAAAATTGCAACACAGCTCAACAACAAGACATTGAAGACAAAAATAAAAGTGATTTCAACATAGAGAAAAAGTGAATGAAATATTTCCTTTGTTTTATGATTCTATTGCATTGTCAGCACAAGGCAGCACAAGCTTGTTGGAATATTTTTTTTAATATTTACCAAGAAAGAAAACTAACAAAAAAAAGCTTCAGTAATATTTGTCGGTAGTTAGATTTTCATGAAAAAAATGCAATGAAGAACTCCTGGTCATAATTGCTTTCATGACACAGTATAAATATAAAATTTGACAACTATTTTTTCAGCATAAATAAAGTAACAAAATTAAACATTCTATGAAAGTATTTTATTTTTTATATATTTTCTAATTGTGCTTGAATTGTTGAATTTCATTTTGATATTTAATGTTCTTCAAAAAAAGCTGCTTTTTGGGCATTTTCAGCATATATATAGCTAATAAATTAACCTTAAAAATACCCATAAAAATAATAAGCAAAAAAAACTGAACAAAACATTGAAATAAAAATATATATATATTTTTTAATGTTTCACTAATAAAGTAACTTCATTTTTACTGTATAACTGCAAGACAAAAAGGCTGAAACGTCTTTCATTTTTGCGACACTTACATCGACATTGTGTATCTGTTTAAAAAACTGACACATTTTACTATTTCGTAAATAAATGCTTTTAATTGACAGCATTGCTCTTTTTTTTTCAAATTCATTGGTAAGAAATAAAGTGAATAACAAAAATTAAAATGCAGTGTTACCGTTAATTCCTTTTTTTTAATATTGGGTATAAGCAATTTTGTTCTTCTGCAGCGTTTTTATGTTTACTGGCACGATTGATTTGACACGATGAAACATACATTTTTAAATAAATACAAAAATATTCAAAAAATGTTAAAGACAACTAGGTATTAAACACAGCCTTTTTACTGCTTTTAATGTTTTTCACGTATTACAAAGTGTCTGACACAATATTTGCCTTTTTTTATTTCAAATGCAAAAAAATTGTTTTCAAATGCGTCTGACTGCGATCGTCAACATCTTTTTTTTGCACACGGCAGGCAGCCCTAAAAGGACAGTGAAAGAAAAAATGAAGGTGTGAATTTGTTTTTTTGGGCTTTTTCACAGCCCTAGATCTCAGCTTATATGTTATCGTTTTTGTGATAATTTGATAGACCTATTTATGTGGATCTTATCTTGACTTTAGCACGGCAGATTTTTAATTAATAAATTTAAAAAAAACAGATATTAGCTTTTTAAGATTAAGATCAAAAAGATAATAGAAGAACAATAGAAAAACAAAAAACGAACAAAGGAAAAAAGTGAGAATAAAAATTTTTTTCCACACTTTCCTTTTTTCTATTAAGTAGAACTGCCGTGAAAACTCTGAACATTTTTAAGGGGCAAGCAACAAAGGAGAAGATAACACGGCCATTGTTGCCTTTTTGCTCTTAGTTTTCATGCACTTTTTTCTTATGTTTTCGATCAAAGCTTTTTTAAAATAACACAAACACATCTGCACTTTTTTAAGGGCAGACAACAAAGAAAAAACTATGCCGCCATCGTTTCCCGTTGTTCACCGTTTTTGATTACTCTTTTTCTATTTTTTTGCAACTTGTGGTGCACTGGTCATGACTCTTTTCAGACGCCTAAAATTTATACTTTTCCGTAAAAAGATTCAGTTAAACAGCAGTTCGTTTTTTTTTTAATATTTTAATTCTTTTATTAATCCGATTTTTCAATATTTGGAGATTCATGTTTTGCAGTTTATAAATAAAATTAAAACAATATCTAGCACTCGATGTGCTCAATATTTAAAAAAAATAGTATGATAAAACAAACAAAATCCGCCTATTAGCTTCAGCCTGTACATCAACATATTTCACCACAGAAAAAAATTTGATTAAGCTAAGAAATGTAACAAAATATACAGATTTTTCTGATTACACTTATTGAGCATTCTACATTAAATCAGAAAAAACGCAAAGTTTTATTATCAATAAAATTTCAATTAACAAAGGTTTTAAAATGTACAAATGTTTGGGGCGCATAGAATTTTGCGAATAAAATTTACATCTTCAACATTTTTTTTCTATTAAATTCCAGTACAAAATAATTCATCCGAGCCATCTCGGCAATCAAGAACTCTATTACATTTAAGAATACTAGGAATGCATTCCCAACTATAACATCGCCAAAAGAATGGTTCACATGCTTGTGAATATACAGAAGTAAGGGATGCTAAAAAAAATAAAATAGCAAGAGTGAAGTGATGCATTTTGTATCTATGAAAAAATATAAAAATAAAAATGAATGAATGAAGTTTGAACAGTGATATTTAAATACGAGGTAGAACCAACCCAAAAAAAGTTTTCTATCACGTTTCAACTATACTTTTTTAGATTTATAATCGGCTTTGCCAAAAGTTTTGATCAAAAAGTGCTTTTTCAATAATACATTTTTGTATAAAAATTAGCATAAATTTATTATAAATTTAATCAGAGTCACAGAAAAGCATTTAAAAATAGTTTTTGTAATATTTTGTTTGTAGTCAATTTTTACGTGACTTTTTTAAAAAAGGCTACAGAAAATTAATTTTAAAATGCGCTCTAAATTCTTGCCTATTTCAGTGGTATCAAATATGAAGCTTTATTATATTCTATTACTTTTTTGTCTTCATCTACTAGCCATTTTTGCCCAAGAAGGATGTGATTTTGGACAATGGAATTGGTTTTATTGTGAATGCGTAAGAGATTGGTGGTGCACACCACCATACTATTATCCTGGGAATCCAAAATGTATTCCACCTGAAATGATTTGTAATGGAATTCCTGATTGTATGGATGGCTCAGATGAAAGAGTACCAGGTTGTATTGAAAAATGATAAAATGTTGGCTGTGATCTTCAGTCATGTGAAGTGGCCATTTATGTCCCCCTCCCCTTCCCCTTTCCCCGCTTGTACCAAAAAATTTCCCCAATCCCCGCCCTTTCCCCTTCGGGTTTTAAAAAGTTCCCCTTTCCCCGCCCTTTTCCCCTCCATTTCCCCCTTTTTTCCCCTTCAAAATTTTTTCAACAAGTGATTTTTGAGAAAAATTTTTTTAAAAAGAGCTAAAAACCGAAAATTTCGACTTAAATTGCACAATAAAGGCTAACAACGAACAAAAGAAAGAATTATAGGTGTTTTATAGGCAGCAAATAATTAAAATTAACTAACAAATTGCAAAGTTTTGTTGATAAATTTACAAAAAATTTTTAATCCCCTCGAAATCCCCTCGGCAAACAAGAAGCATCCCCTTTCCCCCCGCCCTTTCCCCTCCAGTTTTCAAATACTCGCCCTTCCCCTTCCCCAATCCCCCGGGGCGGGGGTAAAAGGGGCCCCCGGGGCGGGGAAAGGGCGGGGGCCTCATATGACTGGTGATCTTTAATCAGCTATTGGCAATGTTTATTCAACATGTTGATGGCAAGTATCAGTAGTGTATGTTTATAATTAAACTTTTGAAAAATCTCTGGAAGTAACTGTTAATAAGAATATTTTTTTTTGAATATTTTAGTTTTTTTTAAAAAGTGAAAACAATGTGGTATTAAATAAGTTGTGTTGTGCATAAATAAAGGAACAAATCCAGCAACTAGCTGAAGCAATAATAATAGAAAAATTTGAAAGTTTTAGAATTAAAAACAAATAAAATTTAAAACTGCGTTTAAGAACATTTTTTCATTGTGAAATCATTTATGACTGCATTTGTTACGGTTGTAGTCATATATGTTTTTAAAAAAGATTTTTTTTCTCACATTTTTTTCTTTTTGAATATTTCATAACATGTTTTAACTGTATGAAAGAATCTGTCTATTTGAGTATTCCAATATTGCTGCTAAATATTTTGTCATACAAATTTGATCAGTAGCGAAAGATAGTTATTATGGCATCCAACAACAGAGAAAATAACAAAATTTAAAGTGTTTTTGAAGCAACAATTTAAAATTGTTAAAATAGAAATCTTCTTAATGATTCACATTAATATTTTTCAATAGACTTTGTTTTAACTGACTTTTCAAAGAAAATTTTCTTCTTATTTGCTTCTATTTGTCGTTGCCATATTTTTGCTTTCACTGACAAAAACAATAAATGGAAATTTATACAGCAACAAATTGTCAAATGAGCTATGCATTTTGAAACACATTTTCATCTCTAGAAGTTAAGAAAATACTGATTTATCAAATGACGGAACAAAGTTGTTAAGAAAACAAGACAAAAAAGACATTTTGAAACGACGTTGATGATTGTTCATTTTTTGTGTAAAAGAAGAAGCGTTGTAAAATGTCTTTTCTTTTCAAAAAAATTTTTTTCTGGCAAAAGCATACACCTTCATTTATAATTTTTGCCTTTTTTTAAAACAACATCATTCGCGAATTTTTCTTTTCTCGAAATATCGATTGTCGATTTGAATATTTCAATTTAAAAAATATCAAATGTTTTGCTTATCTGCGCTTTTATCATGTCTAAAGTGGAGTCCATTTAATGGCAGCCTGAAGTTAAACAGATATTGCTGACCTTCTTTTAAAACAATATTTAAAAAATAATAAAATTAAGAAAAATGACATAATACGATGCTTAAATTTATTTGAACCTCAAAGTTTAAATAAATACTTTTCAAAACAAATAAAACATAGTTTAAGAATTGAAGATTTCGTAACTGAGAGATTAGGATCCATTGGGGGGAGAATGCATCTGGCGTCACAGTATGCCGAAATTTTCTCATTTTTGCTATATTTCGCAAAATTTAATCCATTAGGGATGAATTTAGTGACCCCCGAATAAGTTCTAAAAGCTACAAAATCTGAGATAACCTCATTTTCATATCTATTCCGCTTGCAAAAGTTCGCGTTTTTATAACCATGAGTTCAGGTTTTTGATTCTCCAAATGTTTAGCTCTAATTTCTTGCCAAATAAAAATGTAAATTATAGCTATTTAATGGTACTGAGTTTTCAATTTTCAGAAATTGGTCTGATTTTTGACGTCAACCATAAAGTTGTGTTTTCAAACAACATCTTTTGCAACAAATGGTTCTGATTTTTGAGTTTTTGTTCTTATTTTTTATGCCCTTTTAAAAATGCCCAGGTGTTCAAAGCGGCTGAAATATTATTTTGTAAGAAAACATTAATAGAAAAAGGGTTGTTAAAAGTTAATTAAACACAATTTAAAAAGAAAATTTTAATGCATTTTTTTTTGGTAAATTCAATAATTTTGTTTTTGGTTTTTAGTTATTACTTTTCCAAAAGGTTAAATTTTTGTCTGCGCCAATAATGCCAAATATTTCTCCATTTCATGTCTCTGAAATTATTGACACAGCTTTTTACAACATCATTATTCCAGTTTACGAAATTATCTCAATAATTACCATAATCTTCACATCACTTGTTATCTTTATTATTGTCACAAAAACTCCAAAAACAATGAAATCTTTTAAAACTTATCTACTACCATATACTATCAATCATTTAATGGTAGAAATTTGTATGTTTGTAACATGTCCTTCAATGCTTCATCCTTTTGTATATGTTTATCCCCTAGGGGTTGCAAGATATTTACCGGCAAATTTATTTTTTCTTTGTTTAGGATTAGCAAATTATTTTGGTACTTCTATTTTTGATTGTGTAATTGCAATGAATTTGGAAAGATTTTATGCTATGAAAAATTTAGAGAATAATAGTGTGGCTTCAAAAGTGCCGTGGATTGCATATTGGTGTTTGACAGCTGGAAGTATTGGGGTTTTGGCGTTTATTGTGGTGGTGGCATTGTACAAGGTAATACTTTTTGAAATTTACTATTTGATTTAAATTGTTGTTTTGGTTTTTGGGAGCTCATTCTTTTACAAATAAAAGTTGCTACTAACGTGTTAAGCGTTTGAACTAAAGCCTTTGACATTCGGGAACACTTGGCTAAACAGTGTCAAATTCAAATTTGATCTGACAACGCCTCTCTTGGCGAAAATCTAGACTTTTTTAAACTTCATGGTTAAACTATCAACCCTGTAGCTTTAAAAATGACAGACATTTTAAAAAATCCATCTAAATATTTGCTATTCGGGTAGTGCCTATTTCAGATTTCACATTAGCACTGACAGTCATATAAAGATGAAGCTCCATATTTTGCCCAAACACTTGTCGTAATAAGGGATAGTTAGGGACAAAATATTAGCTGCGGAATCCTTGATTTGTGGATTTAATAGATGAATGGATATAGCTGGCAAGTAGCAGACGATATCTACTTTTGTTATAAAACTTTTATGTCGATGATTTTAAAGAGGTGTAATAACAAGAATAACCTAAATAATCCATTAATAATACCTTTATAATATTTGAAAAGTATTCATCATGCAGAATTTTAGATATTTTATAACAAAAATAGATATCGTCTGCTATTTATTAGCTATATCCATTTATCCATTAAATCCACAGATCGAGGATTCCGCAGCTGATATTTTGTTCTTAACTATCCTATAGCAAGACGAGCATTTTGGCAAAATATGGGGCCTCAACTCTAGATTGTGTTAGAAATCTCTCCGGTGAGGATTATTTGAACGCCCGCCATTTAATAAAGTGTTCTTAGATGCCAAAATTTTATATGGACAAAGTAGAAATTTCGATTCTATTCGACTTCAATTGCGAGCTCACTAAAGCCAGAAATAGCAATTTTTGATCAAAATTTCACTTAAAAATCTACATCAACGATTCCGTTTCAGCCACTTTATGCAAATTTTATCATTCCACCAGAAAATGTTGAAAGCTATGTAAAATCACAAATCATTGATCTCACCACAATTATTGACCCCACAAAACTTATCATCTTTCATTCCGAAAATTTCATCATTCCTTTCATTCCTCTTCTTCTCACCATTTCCGGCTCGCTTAAAGTCAACATTGCTCTTATAACTTTTGCCATTAATGCTCGGCTATCATATATTCTTCCAACAATGCAAAATCATAATCGTCTACTACTTAAACTTGTGTATATTCAATTTTTTGGTATTGCTGGAATACTTTTTAGTACAGTAATTATTTGCATATTTGCATATATTTTTATTAAAACTCCATCAAATATTGTTGGATATTGTTTTGGGATTATGAATTTTTTTTGCTTATACGATACTGCTGTGACCGTGTTATTCATAAAGCCATATCGAAAAAGTTTTGTTAATATTTTTAAAATTTTATTTTGTATGAAAAAAGTTTATTCATTTCAAAGTTGGACTACAATGAATTGAAAGCAGCCAACTACACATTCTTTGTTAAGCGTCATTACCTGTTCAAGGTTTATATTTATTTGCCACTTTTTGTTGTCTTACTAAAATGACACTTATCAAAAGTAATGAATAAAATGGCTTGTATGGCATCGAGTTATTCAGTAAACAAGTATTAAAAATTTTATTAACATTTTGAAAATAATATTTGTATTAGAAAATATAATGTTTTCTAGAAAAAAAATAATGATGAAAACTAAACAGAAAACACAATTTGCTCGTAGTTAAAACCTGACAGTATTTTTTTGTTCAAAAAATGAATTATAAGTAAAATCAATGTTGTGGAAAAGATGATTATTTTTGAATAACTAAATTACTGCCGCTGGCACAAGATTTCAAAATTTCAACTTCGGCATCCAAGTTTTTGTATTCCATTAAAATTTTTTCTGCGTATTCTTCAATTAACCTTGCACTTTTATCTATTTTTTCTTTTATCTTTGGCGTTGCTTCCAATTTATGATAATCTTTTAGAACATGTTTTGGTGAGATAAAGATCATTTTAACACCCAATTGTTTCTTTGGTACAATTTCATCTTCGGGGCACTGATGAATTACTAATCGTTTCATTTTGGAGATGAGTGGATTTGATCTCGCAATTTTCAAAGATTTTTGTAGCTTTTCATCTTGAATGTTCTTTACGACCTCCTTTAATATAGAAATATATAGTTTTTGTAAATTTTTGGTATTCGAGCATCTTTGAAATTTCGGCAAATATTTATCAAACAGCTGATTTGATTTAAGTATAGCGTGCACTAAATCTTTGTATAAAAGTGATGATGATGTGTTTGAAAAGTAATACTGCGATGAACTACTTCTGCTTCGAAAACTTTCATTTGTATCACAAACATAAAGATTATTAGTATCAGACGATTTTCCTGTTTCCAAAAGAAGACAATCGTCTATCCCCTTTTTCATTATCAGTGAAGAAACGCTTTCTGTGTTTTTTGTTAAATCCGGTTCCACAATAATCCCACAGTATCCTAGCTGTCCCATCAAAAGCACAAATTCACTGAAATATTTAATTAGAGGAGATCCAAAATGGACAAAATATGTTCCGAGGCATATCTTGTTAATGATGTTTTCCACATAAAAGCTTTTAATTTACGAGAAAATTGGTTTCTAAATATAACTTACTCATTTATTTTTGTAGCCTTTTCGATCTCTATCAGCTCTTCCATAAAATTTAATGTTTTTGTGTGGGTTTCATATAGATATGCCAGTAATTTCTTTAATGATTTTCCACATTCTTCTATTACCAAACGGTTTGTAATATCATCACAACTGAATACATCACAGAGTGGCTGAACAATATTCACTTTTTTCTCCGCTTCTGCAGTTTCATTATCCTCTTGCTTCATTTGATCAAAAATACTTTGAACTTCTTCCCATTCTTCCTTTAACTCATTTATTTCACCCCAAATTTCATTTCCTTCTTCTATTTTTTCACTGATATTTTTTAAAAAAATATCGAAATTTTCTTTCATTTTTTTCGCCTTCGCGTATTGATGCTTTTTTAAATCACCAATAAATGATTCAGTTCTGATTCTCAGACTTTCAAAATAATCTTTGCCGTGCTTCAAAGCTGCATCAGCATCCATGTGTGAAACGTAATTATACATATTGGGCAATTCTCCATATTCAACCTTCACATTATCCACATTGGGATTTTCATTGTTGTGGATTTCATGTAGGCAGTCTTTAATCTCGAAAATTTCAGAAAGAAGAGCAGAATCCATGCTAGTTAAATCCGAATCAAGCAATTCATCATCCTGAAAATAATATCTGTTTATCCACATGAAAGAAATAGGAAATTCATTTGAAAAACATTTTACTATTGGTTTATACTAATAAGTATTAATGTTTTTAAATTGGTTACAAATTTATTTGAAAAAATTGGAGATGTAAAACGAAACCTGATTGTGAAACAAAAATTCATAGTCTTCTTCTTCATTTTCCTGAACTCTTTTCTCGTTACCATACAACTTTCCAACGTTTTTGTTATTATAAAATATATCAAAACCATCATCGAATTGCGTAAGCGCGTAACCGGAAATAATTAATAGCTGCTGTACATTAGCCGAATTCAAATAAATTTTGAGATTTTCAAAGGAACAGTTAGCAATATAAACTTGGTTATCATAAGTGACATCTACTGATAAAGCATTTTTAAGCGCCATGGTGATAGTATTTGAATCAGCCATTTTCTAAAAGTTCAATAGCGATATAAAAGAAATACACAAATCTATATAAATAAATTTTTCGCACAACATGAACGCGATAACGTTTCTGCGTTTTAATAGAAATCATCAAACAATTAAAATATTTTTCAATTTGGAGGCATAAATAAAACGCATTAGAAGACTAAGAACTTTATACATAAATTTTCCGTCTTCAAATGTGGGAAAAAGAAGAAAATGTAATATCTGTTTTAATGTTTTTAAATTACAGTATTCCTTAAAACCTCAGAGAATAATCATAAAAAAGAAGGATCCAAAATGTGGGGATTGGGGATTATATGTTAATAAGTATAAGTATACATTCTTGGATGAATGTAAGCAACATGATGCTTCAAGAAATTACCCAGTTGGCTGGCAAGATATTTATTAAAGTTTGCATAAAACAGACAATACCATTGAATTCAGCATGCCCCATTTGAAACTGAAGAAGTTGTTTTCTCGGAATGCAAATTTTTTAATGAAAGCTTAATGCTTTGGCATGCTGAATTCAATGGTATTGTCTGTTTTATGCAAACTTTAATAGAAAAAAAATCTACCAGTAAAAATACATATGAGAGATGTAAGAAGCATTCCGTATTTAAAGTATCATGAAAATCTGAAAAACAATTGATCCCTAAAAAGTCCCTATTTTAAAATCAAATAGGTGAATCTAATAAGTATGGTAACACTGAATAGTCCAAAAAACCTAAAAAGTTGTTTTTCTCTAAAAATTTCAACAAAAAATGATAAGAATACGCTTTTACATGATAAAAAGTATGGAAAAAAGGAGTGCTATGTGCAGAAATCAATATGTACATAAAAGCACATTTAGAAAGAGTTGCAACGAAAGCAAAGCCTAACACAAGCATAGTTATGTTATGATCAATGTTCAAGTTCATGTTGGCTGTTTACTCAACTGATAAGTGATAAAAGTCAGAGAGCTCTGTGTGTCCAAGCATTCAATGAAAAAAAACTGAAAAAAGACTTTCTTTATTTTTTTCCATGAATACCAAAGAAGTTGAAAAATCTGTGGAATGGTTTAATAAAAATCATGAATCTATGAAAAAAATGAATGAAATATTTATAAAAGATGCTTTTGAGAATGCCGGCTTCAGTGGTGATGATGTAACATCGCATACAAATTTGGTTTACAAAGCTGCTAAATTGGTGGAAAATGATTCTGTTTGGGATAGAAAATTATATATTAATAAAAATGGGTGTGCTATTGCTTTTTACAATAATGATTGCCATATTGATTGCTATGGAAACTACTTTAAAAATGAAGATGACTTTCTCAAGATTATGAGCAGATTTACTTTGCAACTGAATTTCAGATCTCATGATGGAATGGAATACAACCTTGAAAATTTTCCAACTGATTCAGAAATCATCCAAATTGTAACAGATGCTTTGTCAAGGTAACGAAAAAACAAAATTTTTTCTTTGTGAGCCTTGGAAATTTACAGGCATGAAAGAGATAAAGCGTTTTCTTCTTTTAATGACGACTGCGACAGTTCTGAAGTAGTAGAGATTCTACAAAAAATAAAGGCATATTTTTTGTTCTTTTATGCCCTTGATGAAAAAATTACAAAATGTGATAAGCTTGCAACTTTTAAAGTCACGGAAGATGAATTTCACATTGTATTTTCAAATCTTCGTTACTTTGTCATATCTTTTAAAAGGTATCAAAAATATTACATGTATTTCTTTCAGTATATGATGTTTAATGCAAAACTTTACTTTTAGTTTCAAGGTATGCTATTATGAAAAAGAAGTTCAAGCAGTAAATTTAGATGGTGATATGAAAAATATTCCATATGAAGAATTGAAGATACATTTACCTTTTAAAAATGGCAGTGACAATGCAAATTTCCAGATACTCCAATCTCAGACGGAAGAACGATTTAGGCTTAAAATTTTTGCATATAGTAATAAGCAGAAAATTTTTAATCTCTAATAATATAAAAATTTATTTAGGAAATTATTGTCACTTTATCGCAATAAAGATGCATAAATATATGCTGCTGAAACAAAATCAGTCAATTTTATGTACAAAAATAACCGAGTTCAAATCAATGGTATTTTGGGTTGACGCAAAATTTATAGGTATGTTAAAAGTATCTCACAATATGTGAAGTATAAAAATTTAGCTTTATATATAACAATATGTATATATTACATAACTTTTCATATATATATTATATTTACGAGTAATCAAAATCATTTTAGCACATAACAAAGCAAAGAAAGAATTTGAAAAGAATGAAACCAAGATAAAAGAAGAATATTGTGAACTATTAAATTTGATCGCAGACCCTAATAACAGATCAGCAGTACATGAATTTAGTCAACCCTTTACAGCCCTTTATCATTATCAAAAGCATTATGCAGCGATAGGTACATTTAAAAATTAAGCTAATCAGCTATTCACAACGTTTTTTCAGCTGACATTTTAAGAAATGATTGTAATTTGTCTGCTCTGGAATATCCTAAACCAACTTCTAGTAACAGAAAAGAATGTCTAACAGCTTATTTAAAGACAATAGCGGATGCAATGTTCGATAATGGTGACTTTGAGTTTCAACAAGACATAAACCCTTCGACCTTTAAAACCGAACAACGTCAAAATTATTGCTTTCTAAAGTATGGTGGTTTGATCAAAGGGCTGAAATACAAGTTCATGAATCCTTCACAGATTAAAACTGGTACCGGTCGATTGCCAATGAATAAAGCAGATTTAGAAGGTGCTTATATAAGCACTATATCCCAGAACAACTAAACTACCTCATGTTTTGCAACAGCATAGTGAACTGTTATTTTTTTCAAAATGAAACATTTTGCCATCAATTGTTACGGCTAATTTATGTTAAAAGCTTCATCTTTCAGTGAAATGCCATTCATGGTCTTCGAGTTTTACATTAATTACAAGGTAAAATTCCAGTACATAGATATTACTTTTCGTTATTAAATATTGTTGTTTTTTTTTCAAGTATTTTGCACAAAATTGTTTAGCAAATGTATTGTGCAAGATCTCATGACATTGATATGCTAGTCTTATCCTCATTGTTGGTTTTTTTTTGATAAAAGAGGAAGCCTAATTTCTAGTTATATTTTTTGCAAGCTCGCACTTTGAATATTGATGGTCGCAACACAAAAAAAAATTGCTGCTTGTCAGACAATTTTTTATTCTTTCTGACGGTTCATCAACACGCGAGCTTGTGAAAAAGTTATTAGAAATAAGACTGCCCTTTTATAATGAAATATTGGTGATTACTCACAGGAATTCATTTGTCACTCCTTTTCCCAGGTGTAATTAATTATTTTTTATTTTATTTCTACATATATTTGTATATATCTGGTTACATATGTTTTGTTATGTTTAGTATCTTGTTTTTGTGTTTTTTATGGAACTATAAGTCACAGTTTTCAGTTAATTTTATAGTTTAATATGAAGGTAAGGACGAAACGGTAATACAGGGTTGTTCAGTTAAAACTGACACACGTTTTTTGATCGTAAATGAGTTCTAAGAGGTTCCAGGAGTTGTTATAAAGTAGGAAGGGTCACCACTGACGGGAGCATCTTTGAATATAAAATTTTGGCATTTGGGAACACAACGCCAAATGGCGCCACATTCAAATTTGACCTCGAACCAGCTTAAACTTAACATATATTATGAAAATCTAGATTCTCCTACACCCCATGGTCGAAAAATCAAGTCTCTAGCTTCAAAAATGACAAAATGGCAGCCATTTGAAAATTTAATCTAAAATGGGAAAGAACGAAAAATTCAAAAAGAACTTTTTTAGTTTTTTCAATAAAAAGTTCACTTTTTCAAATGGCTGCCATTTTGTCATTTTTGATGCAAGAGACTTGATTTTTCGACCTTTGGGTGTAGGAGAATCTAGATTTTCATAATATATGTAAAGTTTAAGCTGGTCCGAGGTCAAATTTGAATTTGGCGCCATTTGGCGTTGTGTTCCCAAATGCCAAAATTTTATATTCAAAAGATGCTCCCGTCAGTGGTGACCCTTCCTACTTTATAACAACTCCTGGAACCTCTTAGAACTCATTTACGATCAAAAAACGTGTGTCAGTTTTAACTGAACAACCCTGTACATCAAAAAATCAAAAACTTTTTCAGATTACCTGACTATTTTATATTTTATTAATTAACTTATTTTCTTCTTATTTGTGTTTTTATTCAACTATAAGTCACAGTTTTCAGTTCAATTTGTAATTTAATATGTTAACATAATACTGTTTGTTTCTCTTTCTTTCAATTGCTATCTTTGAAATAAGATAGCAACGTTAGAACGTTAACGTTTTTCTTCATTCCGTCGTATTCGTATGTCTATGGCATTTACATTTGCCATTTAAGTAACAGAAATTTTGAAATATGCACAACACAAATTTTTTTGAATATATAAAATTTTTTCGTTTGTTTTTAAACAAACAATTTTTTATACTAAATCTTAAAAATTATCCAGGCTTTGATCCTGATATTTTTTTCCGACTTTAAGGGGCACAACAAAATCAATATGAAAATACAGTAAGAAACTCCCCTAAACAAAATCTTCAGTTGTCTATAACCAACTGAACATTCTTGAGAAAAGTAAACTAGCAAAGTAATTCTCAATTCATTTTTATCGAACAACAATAGAATATGATAAAAATGATTTCATAACTTTTGTAATAAACAAAAACAACAGATTTTTTTTTGTTTTAAAATTTCGCAAAAAAAGGTTTGTTCTTTTTCTCGTAGCAATATACTCGACCAGAGTATATTGCTACGAAAAAAAAAAAATCTTGGCCGCAGGCCGGCCGGGCCGACCAATTTTCGGCCGCTTTTCTCAGCCCTGGTCGACAGTCATCTGACATCTGCTCTTTTATAATTTTTCAAGATGGTGTTTTGGTTTGTTTCTGGCGACGAGATTTCAAAAGTTTTGCATTTTCTTTTTTGTTCAGCATTTTTTCTTAGAAAAGAATCAACATATTTTTTTTTTTTTAAAAGTATTTGGAATATTTTATGCTATTTTAATGTTATTAAAGTAAATTTTTTTTTGTTTAGCAATAATAAAAATTTTGGAAAAAACAAAAAAAGCTGTTTTTTATAAAAGCTACTCCCCATCATAAATTTTTCATTGGAACATTAGTTAATAATTTATGAGACTTATTTAGCTTTTGACAGTAATAAAAAGTAAAAAAAAACATTGTATAAGATTACTCTTTTACAAAATATATCAGAAATTCGAGAAGTCTATGGGAGAGAATTTGATACTTGTTAAATTGTAAAAGCAAAATGTTTTCTAAATATGAGGTTGTTGTAGAATCTAACGCTTTTTTAGAAGACGTAATTTGTAATAATTTTATATATTTTTCAATATTGACCATTTATTGAACCACTCGTCAAAAGAAAATGATTCTAATAGGTGCGCATCTTTTAATAATTTTTTGTGTATGAATTAAAAAAACCAGAGAATTTCTTAAAAAATTAAAAAGTTAAAATATTTAAATACAACTTTTTCTCATGTAACAGACATTCAAAAAATATATTTTTATTTTCTATCAAATGCTGTAAATATTACGCTATAAAAAGGGGCAAAAAAGAAAAAAAAAGACCGCTGTCGACATCATTTTTTTGTTTATTTGAACAGAAGAAAGTTAAAGCCATCTTTTTTTGAATATTTTAAGAGATTTTTAAAAGTTGAAAAATATATGTTCTTAACAAAATAAATTATTTTCAGAAACAAATGAAATGTCAAATAGAAAAAAATTTTTGAACCTAAAACATTATTTTAATTAAAGTAATATTAAAATAATTCTAATAACATGTTATTGAATCAAACAAAAATTGCAACGAGCATGTACCGTTTGATTCGTGTTGTACAATGTTACAAAAATAGTAAAAGCTGAGTAAATGGTGGCTATATACAAAGAAGAAATAAAACATTAATTTCAATCAACCTTTAATTAAAATTATATTTCATTAATGTTTAATACTATTTGTTTTTGCTTTAAAAGTAGAAAAGGAGTAAAGAAAGTTGTTACCATACATTAAAATTTTCAATTTATCTGTTATTTTTTCTTTAAAACATCCTTCACATTCCTTCGCATGTGAAATAAATATTCAATAACGCTAAAAAAGATCATATAATTGCAAACACAACAATCCCCTTCTTTCATTTTTTTCAAAGCGTATATGTTTGTCTGTGAGTCTGTCTTCTAAGTTACGTTTGCAGCTTTTAAACGAAAAAAAAAGAAACAGTTTTTGCTTTGATAAAAAAATGTTTTTTTTGGTATTTTATTAAGAAAACAAACGTTTTGAACATTTACAAATTCGTCAACTGTTTAATAGCAAACAGTATTTTTTCTAATCAAAAAGTTAAGAATTTCAATAAAATACGTTAATCTCAAAAACAACATATTCGGACAACATTAAAAATATAAACATATAAGTTACTTTAAAAATTGACCAAAAGCGCTAATACAAATAACACAGTAGTCATGGACATGTTTAAAAAGAAAGCCTTTTGAATAACAACAATTTTGTTGCAAAAAAACGTATACAATGTTTTCATGCTACTAGCAAAACGCAAAGATATTTTTTGCTTTGAATGTTGCTGTGAAAAATTTTATAACGTCGCTGAAAAATGTCCCTTCTTTTTTTAAAACAATATGTGTAAATCGACAAATAAAAATCCTTTAAAGTTGTTTCTCTGCCGACAAACCAGCTGTGATGTCGGTTTTCAGTTGTATTATTTTAAATCTGGCTCAAAAATGTTTTGGGAGCATTTAAGAAAAATAGATTCATTTTTTTTTTAAAGTTGATGCAGCAAATATATTTTTTGAATATTTAAGTTTTATTTCAATTTATTCAAAAATAAATTACATTAATTCATGAAAAAAGAGAATTTGTAACAACCGTATTTACAGAAATGTAAAAACTGTACAACCACTGGATGTCTTTTCAATCAATAATAAAATAAAACGAAATAAAATAGCATTCCGTGAAATATCTACAGAAATTTTACTAAATAACTTAGAACCTTGTTTGATACCAAAATAAACTGATTAAAAAAATGATAGTCATCACATTTCTTTGATTTTTTGAAACAACTTTGTGGCATACCTCTTTGCGAAATTTTTCTGTTACGTTGAAAAAGAATATTTTTTCAAAAAACATTTCTTTTTTGAAAAAATATTCTTCAAAGAAAATTATGTTGAATATTTAGAGATTCATTATTACAATCTTAAACATTTTTTGTCAGGAAACAATGAAGAGTTTTAAAACAAGCTCCAAAAAAATAACAAAATGTGCTCATGGTTCAAATTCTGTAATTCGAGCATTGATAAATAGATGCTGAAGATCGTTCAGTTTCTCATAGAGATAAAAAGTAAATCCTTTCATAAATGCTAATAAAAGGCCAATACCGAAACCTGTTAAACTGTAAAATTCATTTATTTCTTTGAAGTTGTTGTAAAAAAATGCCCTAATGTTTTTTCCCCCCTAAAAATGTCATTTGTAATGATGCTTTATGCTTTTTAATATTGTTGAGTTGCAGAGATTTTAATGGATCTTTTAAAAACATATTTTATGTGTGCCTTGCTTTATAAATTTGTTTTATATTATTTAAATAAAAGACATAAACTTTATTTAAAGAATTTAAATTATTCAAAGACGTTTAATTGCAAGAATTCAAAAAAGAACACTTTCAACAAAGAAAAAAACCCTGTTTTCGTCAAACATATTAAGAAAGAAAAGGATCAACAGACAAAAACAGCAGATGTGTGTTAACTATTTTCTTTGCAAGCCTTTGTTTTGCGATTGGTGAAAGATTTCGACATATTTTTTTCTATCTTTTTAAAACCCTTTTTTAACGAACAAACATGACATTTATGTCTTTTCACCCCTCTTTCAATTTTCTTTCCCATGCTTTTTATTTCGTTGACAAAAAATAAGAAAAACAGAATAAACAAAAAATGAAAGAAAAAAGCGATGTCGACTTCATTTTTTGTCTTTCTTTTTTTTAAGCTAAAAAAACTAAGAACAAAAAAAGCAGTTTAATGACAATTTTTTTGAATTTGTTTAGAATCTTTTTTAAAAGTTGAAAAGTACGTGCTTTTAATAAAATAATTTTTCTGCAAACAAATAAAATTTAAAATACAGCAAAGATCCAGATCCTTTTGAAACAATAAAGAAAAAGAATAACAAAAAACAAAGTCTATTAAAATTTCAATATAAAAGGTTTAACTTCACCTGATTTTCTTCTTTTTCTTTCATCAGTGTTTCGGCCCATTACCCTAAAAGTTTTGCAGCCTCCAACAAGTAAAGTTATAATGTAATTCATCGGGACAAGATTACTCCAGTGAGGTAATCTCGATTACTTTTGTACATTTTTATTCAATTCTGTATTTCGTGTAGTAAATATTGTTTAAAACTTTCTTTTTTATGTCCTTGTTCCACATGAATTAATTACATTACTTTAAATATTGTCAGATCCTGGTTGATCAAGTATTGCATAATTAGCAGTTTTTACTTGTTTTTCATCAAGTTCAGAAAATGACCAGTGTTTCATATTTTTTTCATATTGTGAAAAAAACCGAAATATTCAAAAACTTTATTTTTACTACTGATTTTTTCAGAAAGTAAAAAAACTCGATAAGATGAACAAAAAAATTATCTTGCAAATTTTCGTAAAGGTTCCTACGCCCATTTGAAAAATCAAAGAAGACGGTACCCGTTGAACAGACAAGGCAGGCAATACAGAAAAAAAATCTTCAAAAATTTTTAAATTTTGGTTGTTTCCATTCACAATAAGTGTGTCCAATCATTGTTTTCTTTGAATATTTTTTTTAATTCTTTTAAATGTATAAAAATATTTTAAACAAATTAATAGTCTTTTGATCTTTAAACTGTTAAAATAAATTGGTCATTGAATTCCTACAATTGTAAACAATACAATAATAATATTTTCCTTGGTATTTTTTTTACGTATTTCTTATTTTTTATGTATAAAACTGTTGAACAAAATGCATATCTAGCATAAAAGAATGTCGAATATTCAAACACTAATTTACTGCTTAACGTAGCTCCAATAATATGCCATGAAAAGAAACATGACACTTGTTTCAAAAATTTTCAGTCAATTGGTTTTATTTATCGTTGACATTTTCTCTGTTTTCTTTGACAAAAAGGTTGATTCATCTAAAAAAAGGATGAAAGAGAAAAAAGAAATATTGAACAAAAAATGGTAAACTAGCACTTTGAAAGGTAAAACGTTTACACTTCAAGGCAGCTTTATTTGAATATTTATTACAGGGTGATTCACGTATTTTTCCCGGTCGGTTTTGGACGGCAAATCGTTCCTGTTGGCTTCTGTGAGCTCATATTTTCAGGAATGAGTCATGGCATGGGGGAGCATCTTTTAAGAATAAAATTTTGGCATTTGGGAACACAACGCCAAATGGCGCCAAATTCAAATTTGAATTTGACCTAGCTTAAAATTGACATAGAGTACGAAAATTTAAACTCTCCTACACACAATAGTCGAAAAATCAACCCCCTAGCTTCAAAAATGATCAAATGGCAGCCATTTGAAAAATTTGAGTAAATGAGAAAAAAAGTCATAAAAAATTTTTCTGTATTTTTATTATTTTTTTAAAAAATCCATTTTTTCAGTTGGCTGCCATTTGATCATTTTTGAAGCTAAGGGGTTGATTTTTCGACTATTGTGTGTAGGAGAGTTTAAATTTTCATACTCTATGTCAATTTTAAGCTAGGTCAAATTCAAATTTGAATTTGGCGCCATTTGGCGTTGTGTTCCCAAATGCCAAAATTTTATTCTTAAAAGATGCTCCCCCATGCCATGAGTCATTCCTGAAAATATGAGCTCACAGAAGCCAACAGGAACGATTTGCCGTCCAAAACCGACCGGGAAAAATACTTGAATCACCCTGTACCACTATTTAATCACGTAACGCCAAGGTATGGTGACAGCTAAAAATTTGATCATATTTTTCTTACACTTTTTTGCCCACTTTTTATTTATTGACATTTGCATCTTTCAAAGGTTTCCCAAAAGAAAATATTTTGCTGATTGTTTCTTTTCGTCGTTGTCATTTTTTTTATTTTCGTTGACAAAAAAAGAAAAGCATGATTCATCTAAAAAAACGTGAGAAAGATAGAATAAAGCATTATTAGCCATGTCAATACTTTTTGGTTTAAAGAATTCATCAAACATAAACTAACCTGTGTTTTTTTAATATTTTTATTATCCTTTTAAGAAATTTGTATTAAGAAACAATAAAAAATTTACAAGGGACCGTTTTCAGGTGTTACCCATGGATTTCTTTGGGACTAGGGGGAATCAACAGCTCATAGTAAGGGATGAAAAACCCCCAAGGGGTTTGGGCCCGTTCGCTATTTCAGGGATTATATAGCATTTTGCTATTACACAGTAAGTAGCAGGCGATGAACGCTTTAGTTATAAAATTACGTTTGTGATAGTTTCTGATGGCTGTTTATGCCAAAATAAAACTTTTCATAGATAATTAATCATATTTCGTGCATTTACAACCATCAAAAACCACCACAAAAGTAATTTTATTACTAAAGCGTTCATCGCCTGCTACTTACTGTGTAATAGCAAAATGCTATATAATCCCTGAAATAGCGAACGGGCCCAAACCCCTTGGGGGTTTTTCATCCCTTGCTATGAGCTGTTGATTCCCCCTAGTCCCAAAAAAAATCCATGGGTAACACCTGAAAACGGTCCTTTGTTAGAATCAACGTATAAAAACAAACTGTGCTTAAGGTTCCACTTCGATATTTCCACTTTTAATAAGTAGACAGAAAAGATCATTGAATTTCCCATGTTACGCTTAATTATTATTAGAAAATATTCAGTTACTTAGCATATTCAATGAAAGAAAAATTTAACAATACGTTTGAAATTTGGTAAACTGTAAAATTAAATATTTTTTAAATTTGAAATTGTTGTAAAATAATGAACTAATGTTTTTTTTTCTGCAAATGTTATTTGTAATAAGGTTTTATATTTTTTAATATTGTGGAAAAGCAATTGTTTTGATCTTCCATTTAGAAAATGTTTTTTATGTATGCACATAAATTTGTTTCATAAAAATTAAAAGAAATTGGATTTTTATTTAAAAAATTTAAAAGTTTCAAAGACAAGTTTTTTACGTTATTTGTAAAAATTCAAAAAACATTTTCAACAAAGAAAAAACTTTACTTTCTTCAAACGTATTGAAAGTTTGCCACAAAAAAGAAAAAGATCAACATACAACATAAACAGCTGATGTGTGTTTAAATTTTCCTTTATTTTCAACGACAACTTTACGATTATACACTGCTGAATATTTTTGTCATTTTTTCTTTCTATAAAAAAACTAAAATTATATTGCTAAGTGATGAAATTATTTTGTTTTTGCTGTTGGCGGTGGCGGCGCATCACTTTTTGAACACTCTTCTTTTAACAAACTCCAATGTGTCACAAAATGTTTGTGCATCCTTCTATTATATTATATTTTAAACAGTTTAAACTTTTTTCTCTCTAAATTAATGATTTTTCGAAGATTTCGACATTGTCTCTTTCTGTTTCTGTCGCTTTTTAAATCATCTTTTTAGCAAACAAAGATGAAATTTAAGCCATTTTATTTTTCTTTGTCATATCTTTTAATTTCAATGACAAAAAATGGCAAAAGATGGTGTAATATAGATAAAATAAACGAAGAAAAGAACGCTGTTGACACCATTTTTTCCATGTTTGTTATTGAAGAGAAAAAAATCGAAGCAATTTTATTTAGAAGATTTCTTTTTTTGAATATTATAAGAACTTTTGTCAAATTATAAAATAAGTGTCTTTAATAAAGGAAATTATTTTTCGAAACAAATGAAATGTCAAATACAGAAAAATTTTTTGACGCGTTGATCAAATAAATGCTGAAACAATAATTATAGCCAAAATTTAATACGCTATCATTCTTTCATCAATGGATTGATTATCTTTGATTGTTTTTATTACAGGTTTTATATCTAATTTTGTTTATCAAATATTTCCTTTTTTCAAAATTTTCTTTTTTTATGTCCTTGTTATCCACGAATTATATTGATTTATTTTTTTAATAATGGTTCATGTCCTCCATTTTTTTGGGATGTAGCAAGATTAGCAGCTTTAAATTATTTTCTATAAAATATTAGAAAATCAATGTTTCGTACACGCACCGTAGTGTAAATTAAAAATTAAAAAAATATATCTTTAATGCTGATTTTGTTTTAAAAAAAATACGTTTTCTTACTGCATTTAAAAAACAAAACACAAAAACACACCTTAAAGCTTTCTTTAAAGCTTAGGCCATCGAATTTGAGAAAGATGAATAAATGAAAAAAGAGAGCAAGTGTTTGCACACCATTGCTAAAGCACACCATAGCCGACATAAATTTTTCGGAGCAATTTATGTCGGCAAAAAAATGGACATATTGATGAAGTAATTTTGCATTTAAAAGAGGTTGTTTGTATAAATTTTATTTATTTTTTTAATAATGAATTCTTGATGTGATTCAAATCGGTCTTTTATAAAGTATTTTTTTTTAGGTTTTAATTTTTTTAAAAGACTTTAATGATCATCAAAAATACGTAAGCAACACAAAAATGTATAAAATATTTAAACATCATTCTTAACATAACATGATATTTAATTCATAAATAAAAACATATTTATACCAACATCACATGATGACTATACCACGGCTGTCACAGAGAAAAAAGGCAAAAAAAATTAACAGATATAAACATCTGCTGCATCAAAAATATTAGTTCAAACAGCGCACTATGCTTTGCAGTTTTGGGATTGCTAAACATGTCATCATTTTTTCTTTCAACATTTTCGCAAGAGTTTTCTAGCAATTGGTGCTTTTTGTCTTTACCATACCTATTTTTGTTTTCATCAACAAAAAAAAAGGAAAGATAGTCAACGAAAATAAAAATATGACAATAAAAGTTTGAAAAAAGAAAGAAAAAATTTCAACATGTCTTTTTTTGTTGAACATAAAGTCGCAGTTCGACAAACCAAGTTGTTCGCATTCAAAGTGACTTTTATTTTGAATATTTCAATTTTTTTTAAAAATGCCTTAAATATATCCTTTACTTAATTAAAGTTTTATTCCAAAAGAGACAAAAACAGTAAATTTTGATGACATCAAATTTATGGCAACATTAATAAACTAATATAATCTGTTTGCAGTGTACAACAATTAAAGTTAAAATGTAGTTTCATTGTTTCTCATCAATGAGATTTTTTTCACCTTTTTATTGCAAGACTTCAAAAAACAATACAAAGAAAAAAACCTATTTTCGTGAAACGTATTGAAAAAGAGGCAACAAAAAAAGACAACATACATAAACAGCAGATGTGTGTTTAACAAATTATATCTTTGCAAAAGTTTGTTTGGCGATTGCTGAAAGATTTCAATATTTTTTATTTTACTTCTGTCATTTTTTCTGGTCACTTTTTTAAAAAACAAGAATAACTTTCACCTCTGTTTTCAATTTTTCTATGCTATTTTCTTTTATTTCGTTGACAGAAAAGAATGCAAGAGATGGAATAATAAAAAAATGAAAGAAAGGAGCGCTGTCGACTCCATGTTTTTGTCTTTCTTTTTTCAAACCAAGAAATACAAAGCAAATTCAGATGACATAAAAATATCTGTTATAAAAATATTCATCAACAGGTTTTATTTGAATATTTTAAAATCTTTGATAAAACATAAAAAATATATGTTTTAAGTAAAATAAATTTTAACAAATGAAATGTTTTCCTGGACATATGAATGAATCAATATTAAAAAAGTATAACAACGTAGCCTACAACAACTAAAGTAAAAAGTTTTATGGATTATTACAATAGATTTTTGTACACTCTTTCTCAATTCTGTTTTACGAGTAATATTAATTTTAAAAAACCATTATTTTTATGCACTTTTTCCACATAAATTAATTACATTATTTTAAGTATTGTTTGATCATGATTGTATGGATTACATAATTAGCAATTTTTAGCTTTTTTTCATAAAGTTTTAAAAAACCAAGTATTCACATATTTAGCATATTTTAAAAAAGGAACAAGAAATTCCAAAATAAATAATACTTCTTATTTTTTCCTTAAAAAATAAGAAGACCCTTTTAAAAATATCGGCAAAAAGTATCTGAAGGTTACGCCCATCAAAAAGTCAAAGAAAAAGAAAGAGAGAATGTACTCTTTGAACAGACAAAGAAGGCAACACGAAAAAACGATCTTCAAAAATTTTTATATTTTGGATGTTTTCATTCACAACAAGGTTGTGCAATCATTTTTTGTCTATGAATATTTTAATTTTTTTAAATTTATTAAAAAATATTTTAAACAAATAAATAATCTTTTGGTTTTAAAATTGTTAAAATAAATTGGTTATTGAATTCCTAATTGTTAACAATACAATAATGATGAAAAAAGAAATGTAATTTTTACGTATAAAACGCATTTTTTTAAATTCGAGTGCGTCTGTTCAACTGCATCTAGCCGGTGATTTTTTCGTTCCTTTTTACATAAACATATGTATTTTAACATGCTTAAAAAGTTCCGACTGTGTCTATGCGGGAGGGGAAAAATCAACTTTGAAAGCAATCTCAAAAAAACAGCTAAAACTTGACATTTTTAATTAAAAAAATTTGAATATTCAAATATGACTTTTTCACGTTTTTATGTAAGAATGCAAAAAACATTTTTTTGAAAAACAACAAGGAAAAAATTTTATTTTGTAAACTGCTGTGAATGGCACGCTACAAAAAGGGAACAAAAAAGAAAGAAAAAGATCAACAGACATAAACAGCAGATGCATGCTTTATCCTTTTATTTCTTTGCAAAAACTTGTTTTGCGATTGCTGAAAGATTTCAACATTTTTTGTTTCAATTTTGCCATTTTTTGGTCACCTTTTTAACGAACAAGAAAAATCTTTACGCCTTTTCGACTTTTTCAATTTTCTGTGACACCTTTTTTTATTGCATTAACAAAAAAAATAGAAAAGATGGAGAAATCAAAAAATGAAAGAAAAGAGCGTTTTCCACAACATTTAACCCTTCTTTTATTAAACAAAAGAGAAAACAAGTTTGTGTGCAGCTAAGCAACAAACTTTTTTGAATATTTTAGGAATCTTTTTAAAACTTAAAAAACATATGTCTTTAATAAAACAAGTTTAAGAAATGAAATGTCGAATATGAAATCAAATTCAATAAGTTCATATGAAATAATAATTCAATATTAAAAAAGGATAACAAACGTGTGCAGTCTACAACAAGTAAAGTAAAAATTTCATGCAAGATTACATCAATAAGATAGTTTCGATTGTTTCTGTACATTTTTATTCAATTCTGTTTTTCATGTAATTCATATTTTTTCAACCTTTCCTTTTTATATCCTTGTTCCACATGAATTAATCACATTATTTTTAATATTGTTTGATTAAGTGTGATCAAATATTCCATAATTAGCAATTTTTAAGTATTTTTAATAAATCTTTAAAAAACCCGTGTTACATATATTGTTGAAAAAAGACCAAAAAATTCAAAAAACTTAATTGTTGCTGCTGATTTTTAAGAAAATAAAAATACACTTTTAAAAAAAAATTTAAAAGTGTAAAAAATTGTTATACAAACTAAGGCCCATCGAAAGAAAGAGAGAAGGTACCCGTTGAACAGACAAAGAAAGACAACACGGAAAAACAATCTTCAAAAATTTTTATATTTTGGATGTTTTTATTCAAAATGAGAGTGTCACATAATTTTTTTCTTTGAATATTTTAATTTTTTTAAATGTATTGAAACATATTTTAAATAAAAAGTAAACTTTTGATGAGAGAGTAAAACATTTTTTTCTATTACAGATATCCGATTTTAAGGACGTTTAATAAATTAAATATCTATCTATATCTATTCCTCTTTTATTGCCGGATAACCGAATATTGTCTTTCCTTGCTGAATCACTGTGCAAAATTTTTGTTGTTATTTCATTCATTTTTTCTTGAACCATGAGTAATACACATTGTTTATAAAAGTTTTTGTGGTTGAGAATTCTTTCATAATTTTTAAAATATTGATGCATTTCCCATTATTGTTTTGGAAGTAGCATGATTAGCAATTTTTACTAATTTTATAAAAAGTTTCAAAAAAGCAGTGTTTCACATATTTATACCATTGTGGAAGATAACAAAAAATTCAAAAAAAATCATTTATATTTGAAGAAGAAAAGAATACACTTTTCTTTTAAAAAAATAGCCGAGGTGTACAAAAATATATATATCCATTTTTCTGCCCCTCGATGAGTCAAAGAAACAGCAGAACAGACAAAAAAAGTTAACATGGAAAGAAGTACGAAAAAAACAACGTTCCAAAAATTTTATTTTTTATAGATTTTTCATTTACAGTAATAGTGCCCCAATCGCTTTTGTCTTTGAACAATGTATTTTTTTAAAAGACTGCAATTAAAAATTAAAACAGTTAAATAAATTTTGATCTCTGAACAGTGTCTAAAATCTTTTTTGATGTTCTTAATAGATCTTATATACCAATAAAAATGAAAAAAAGAAATTGACGTTTTCAAAGCAAGTTATCCCTCTGAAATTGGAAAAACACTGATATCTTTTGCTTTTGCTGTATTAAAGCGGCAGAATTTCAAAAGTCTTACTTCCGAGATGGTTAAGCTAGAGTCTTGTACGACGTCAAACGCGGATTATCTCATCTTTTATTAAAAAATAATGTAACATTTTTCGGATTGGTTTTTACCCAGTATCTCAAGCTATGATTCCCGAAGAACAAAGTCCTGCTACAAATTCAGTTGCAGTGTACTCCCGCTCCGCTCCTCGCTCCCGCTCTCGCTCCCGCCCTCTTATTAAGGGAGCGGGAGCGAGCGGGAGCGACTTCAAAAGAGCGGGGAGCGAGCGGGAGCGAGTTTTAATGAAGTTTCTTTGTAGTTTATAAAGGGAGCGGGAGCGAGAGCGCTCGGGAGCGCTCCATTGAGCGGGAGCAGGAGCGAGCGGGAGCAGGAGCGAGCGGGAGCGAGAAACGAGAAATATTTTGGGAGCGGGAGCGAGCGGGGGCGGGTAAATAGGGAGCGGGAGTACACTGTTCAGTTGCACCTTCTTCGAGAAATAATTCTGTGCCTGCATTCAGTCCAACCCAGCCTCAACAATCTATAACAGAATCAGCTCTTCCAACAGTTTCACCAAATGTTTTAGTTTCACTTCGAAATAAACCAAGCGATGAAGAAATTTTGAAATTTATTAAAATGCTACCAAATTTTGAATCTGTGTTTCCTGATGCTCTTATGGTACATATTATGCGACGTTCAGGTATCACAAATCCATCAGAAGCATCTGCTCGATGCCTTGGAATTGCTGCACAAAAATTTGCTTCTGATATTATTCATGATGCCCTTGTTCTGACTGAACTGCGTGAAGATGCAAAAAGTGGCTTATCAAATCGTGAAACATTTGTTTTAACTCAAGATATTCTCAAAGAAGTTCTCTCACATCGTGGAATTTTTGTTGATGCTTTTCATTAATTAATTCTCTTTTCATTGTTTTGTAAATTGTTTTTGTATTCTTTTGATCTCATTACGTGCAACATTTGGGTATCATATAATTTTGTAATTTTGTACTTGTAAAAATTTAACTTTTTTTACTGTTTGTAAATTTGATTTTGTAATGGAGTAAATAATTTTCTCCTTCAAAAAAAAAAAAAAAAAACATCAATTTTTGAAAAGAAAATTTTAAAATATATTATCAAAATTTTACGGTAATATATATTTATCTTGGGCTAACACTGTGGTGAGGTGGATTTAAACCAAGTTACGACATATGAGTCCTCATTGCCTTTTTGCTCGTACTAGTCCTTGGCCACTATCATTTTTCCACCCAGTGAAAACAACCTACCATTCTATAAAATTACCATAAATTAACTTATAAATACTTTATTTTAATTTCTCTTTCCAAAAACTCAAAAATCTAAAACAAAAACACCCTTTTTTTCTTTGTTTCGTTTTTATTTTTATTGTACTATTTACTGTACTTTCATTGTATTTTTTCTATTGTACGCATGCTTTATTTTACTGTTATATTTGTACTTTTCTCTGCACTTCCCAAAGAAGTGATTAAATAAAATAAAAAAATAAAGATATCTTTTGCTTTTGCTGTATTAAAGCGGCAGAAGTTCAAAAGTCTTACTTCCGAGATGGTTAAGCTAAAGTCTTGTACGACGTCAAACGCGGATTATCTCATCTTTTATTAATAAATAATGTAACATTTTTCGGATTTAAATAACGATGTGAGCAAGTTTTTTAATATTCGTATGCAAAATTAAGGTTTTAACATTCTTTTTAAAAAAAATCAAGTAATTACGCCTCTTAAAACTTTTTTTATTGATGTCCTACACAAAAATTATAATTATATTTTTTTAAATAATGCTACAAAGCCATCTCGTTTTGGGATTAACACTAGTAGCTATTTTTGATTTTTTTTGCATAATATGTTAAAAAATTACTGATTTGCTAATGCACATTAAAAGAAAATTAAAAATTCAAAAATTCTGCTCAACGAAAACGAAAAAAGCTAAAATCAAACTTTTTTTGTAGACGTAAAAAAAATAGATTGCTGAAAAATTTCGTCATCCTCTCTTTCCATCTTTTTTTTGCTTTTTTTGTTTCTTTTTTTCTGACGACAGCTTTTAGACTTTTCAAAAGAAAAGATTCCGTATTACTTTGTGTTGCTCATTCGTCTTTCATCACCTTTTCATTTTTGTTTCGTGTTTCTGCAAAAGAAACATTTTTTAGGATGAAAAAAAAATGTTTGAAAATTTTATTTAATGTAACCTTGGTTTTTTAGAAGTTTCTTTTTTTTGCTAAAAAAGTATACAATAAACAATTATCAACTACACGAGCGAATTGTTTTGCTTTAACAGCGCAACACGTAACTTTAACATTATTAAAAAATGAATCGTTTTAAAATACAATCAACAAAGTTTTTAAAGATATAAAATAAATTTTGTATAATTATTCATTATTATTACTATTGTCATGATAAATAAATTTTTAATGTAAAGAAGTGATGAGCAAAAAATGAAGCAAATGCACTTAAAATGTTAAATTTGTCGTTTTACACAAAAGTAAAACCTAATTCAAGTTAATTTTTAAGTAATCTTCTTTGGTAATGTAAAAGTTATATTTTTTATTACATAAGGATGCTAGAAAACAGTTTTCTTTACCATTAATAATAACAATAAAAACTCAAAACAAAATACTAGCAACTTTATTTTAAAAAAAAATATGCTTTTAACGTGTTCTTATATAACTTACAAAACCATGTAAGTAGATTACACCAATGAGATAATCTTGACTCCTTTTGTACATTTTTATTCAATTATGTTTTTTGAGTAATTCATTTTTTTAAACTTCCTTTTTTACGTCCTTGTTCCACATGAATTAATTACATTATTTTAAAAATTGTCTGAACTTCTTTGATCAATTTTTGCATAGTTTGAAATTTTTAATTATTTTTCATAGAATTTAAAAAACAATTGTTTCATATATTTGTTACACGATAGTAAAAAAAAGACCAAAAAATTCAAAAACTTAATTTTGCTGTTGAATTTTTTTCAGAAAATAAGAATACACTTTTAAAAATATATATCGACGAAGTGAACAAAAAAAATTATCTTCCAACTTTTCGTAAAGGTTACGCCCATCGGAAAGTCAAAGAAAAAAATGAATGATAGAATGTACCCATTAAACAGACAAGAAAGACAACACAAAAAAACAATCCTCTAATATTTTTTTATTTTGGATGTTTTCATTCAGGATAAAAGTGTCCAATCATTTTTTTTCTATTTATAAATTCAATCTGTTAAACTGTGATAGTAAATATGAAGTTTGTGTAAAATAATGATTCTACATTTTTTATAAAAATGGTGTTACATATAATTTTTAATAAAAAGTGTAAAAACTATATGTAACACCATTTTATAATGATCGAATTATAAAATGGTGTTACATGTAAAAAATGTTTTTTCTACATATGCCTAACTTCTTGAAATTGTGTTATATAATTTAAATAAATAACCAGTAATTATAAAAAAAAAACATTTAAAAATTCAAAGATTACTTTCACAGATTTCTATGTATAAATCCAAAAATCAGTTTTTTTTAAAGACAGCTGGTAATCTATACTGTTTTCGTCACATGCTGTAAAAAGTACGCCACAGAAAGGCAACAAAAAAGGAACAGCAGACAAAGGCAGCTGATATGTGTGTTTAACATTTCATTTCTTTGCAAGCTTTTCTCTGCGATTGCAACAGCATTTTGACATTGTTTCTTTTTATTTCTGTTCTTTTTTTTCTAATGCGGCTTTTTGATGCTTCTGATTTTCTTTGCTATATTTGTTATTTCATTGACAAAATTAAAAAAGCAACTAAAAACGAAAATATGAGAAAAAAAAAGCATCGATGGCATCACTTTAGCGGTTTTTATAAATCAGAAAAAAAAACAAAACACATGCACGAGCTGTATCACCGTATACGGCGTCAACACGTCCCCGCTCCAGTTCCCCATTAAACACTGATATTTTTTGAATATTTTAAAATATGCAAAATTGTAAAGTTTTAATTCTAATTAAAGTTAAACTGTTTTGTGTACAAAATAAAGCTCCAACACAATCGGTTTGATAAAACGTTATTAAAAAATGAATTAAATGGTTTGCAGTCAACAACTGCAAACCATTTAAAAATTTAATTTCATGCAATATCATTATTTATGAATAAGATAATTTTAATTGCTTTTGTGTATTTTCATTTGATCTTGTTTTTCTATTTTTTTAAACATCCTCTTGCTGTACGTGAATAAATTACATTTATTTAAATATTGGGTTTTCCCGATAATTTTTCAAGCGATTGCATAATTAGCAAACATCAATTATGTCGAAAAATTGAATTGTTAAAGCCCATTTTAACATGATTTGTTTATTGACAAGAAAAAAAAACATTCAAAAAACTTTTTTTGATGCTAGTTTTTTTTAGAAAAAGAAGTCCTTTTTTACTTTGTTCAAGGAATTGAACAAAAAAGCAATGTTCTATTTTTCTGTAAAGGTTACGCCCTCTAAAGGGTCAAAAGAAAGAGAAAATAAATCTATAAAATTAGGAAAAAAAATATTTCCAAACATTTCAGATGTCAGAAATAGAAAAAGAAGAGGCACAAAACTAAATCAAAAGAAACGACAATATTGAAAAAAAATATTTTTGCAAGCTACAACAATTAAAGTATAGGAAAAATTTCATGCAATATCATTATTACATCAAATAATTTTGATTGTTTTCGTTACAGTTGCATCCATTTTTGATTTTTTTGTTGCTCATTCTTTGAAATTTTTGTTTTATGTCCTTGTTATACACAAGTATATTGTGCAGTATCTTTATCCTACATGAGCGCCGTTTATGATTATCATCGATAAGGTATTTAAACACCAAGGTTTCACATATTCGTATTTGACAGTGTGGTAAAAAGACCAAATATTACAAAAATTAACTTTTGCTGCTGTTCGGTTTATAAAAAAAAGAACACAATTGTTAACTTTCCTTAAAATTTTCGAACTCAACTGTCTACCACAAAATTGCTGATAAATTTCATATATTAAAAAAGGTTATTGTAATTTTACTATTTTTGAGAGCCTTGTTTGCATTAACTATTTTATAAATACTTTTTTTTAAAAAATTATTTAGGCATTAAATAGAAAACTAAACTATTCAAATATGAGTTTTTCATGCTTTTATGTAAGAATTGAAAAATAGCACTTTCTTAAAAACAGCAGGAAAAACTATCTGATTTCGTTAAACGTATTCTAAAGATTTTCACAAATAACCAAAAAAATAATAAAAGAAAAATAGCAGCACACATAAACAGGGAGATGTGTGTTGGGCTATTGCCCAACGATTTCATCATTTTTTGCTTAAGATCTGTCACTTATTTTGATCATTTTTTTAACAAACAAAACTAACGTTTACGACTTTTTGATGATTCCAATTTTCTTTGCCATATTTTTTTATTTCGTTGACAGAAAAGAATAAAAAAGATGGAATAAGAAAAACCTTTAAAAAGAGCGCTATCGAAACTATTTAACCCTTTTTTAATAGAGACAAAGCACGTTTATGTGAAGTTAAATAACAAATTATTTTGAATATTTATAGAATATTTTTTGGAAACGTGATAAATATGTCTTTTTAATAACATAAATTTTTTGCAAAAAAAATAAAACTTTAAATATATAGAAAAAACAATGGTAAAATTTATGAAGCAATTATGAAAAAGAATAAAAAAATTCATTTAATCATGATAAATAGCTTGAAATTGTTGAACATCAGTTTCTGTGGCATTTTTATGTGGGCCCAAAAGTTTATTCCAATTTTCTGTGCTATTGTTTAGAGGAACATACAGAAGTGGCCAACTTGCAACACTAAAATTAATACCTTTTTTAAATCCATATTAAAACAAAAAAACAAATTCTTACTTGTGATCCAAAGCTCGAGGATCAGGCATATGAATAGAAGCAAAATCAAAAACTTCAAATATCGGATTAGTAGAATTTGATAAATCAAATCTTTTTGGCGTAAATTCTGGAAAAATATTTTTTCTGTACCATTGAAAATGAAGATGTTTTTCTCGATCAATTCGAGATGTCAGCGGATAAAAGCCTATAAAAATTGTGTTTTTTGTTTTTGAAATTTCACAAAAAGTTAAAACTTGCCCAATGTTGCCAAAATAAACTGAATGACATTATGAGTTTTACATACTATCTTCTTATCATTATATCTTAGAACACTAAAAAACGATTTTAGTTTTAAAGCACAAAATATTTTTTAGAGGAAAGCTAGGGGGGGGGGTATTAATCTTGCACCAGCTTGCACCGTCCCTGTACCAGACTACACAGGTTTTGCACTGCTTGCACTTCGTTTTTTGACCCATAAAAGAAGTTGCAAGTGCTCATTTCCATTTGACACCAGTGTACTCCCGCTCCCAAAAAATAGCAATCGCTTCCTCTTACAAAAAATCGTCATTTTTTTTTAATAATTTTTGCAGAAAACATTAGCTGAGATATCCTAGTAGGCTGGGAAAAAGTTTCAGAATATTTGGATCAACACTGTAAAAATGCCGTCAAAAAATAAGCGTTTTAGAAGCGCTTCTAAAATGCCCTTTTTTCGACGGCATTTTTAGACTGTTGATCCAAATATTCTGAAACTTTTTCCCAGCCTACTAGGATATCTCAGCTAATGTTTTCTGCAAAAATTATTAAAAATAAAAAAAAAATGACGATTTTTTGTAAGAGGAAGCGATTGCTATTTTTTGGGAGCGGGAGTACACTGTTTGACACACTTCGCCGAGCAACCGCTTGCACCAGCTTCCGCCGGCCTTACATCAGCGTGCACTGGCCATGCACCAGCTTGCACCGGCTGGCACTAGCTTGCGCTTGGTTTCCTTCCATTTTTCGACCCATAAAAGAAGTTCCAATTACTCATATCTATTTGGCACACTTTGCAGGCACCTGTTTCTTTCAAAATAAAAACGCATTCACAAACCATCAAACGTATGTACAATGACACTTTTGCGGTAGGAGGATATATAAAAAGTGTCTTAACTACAAAGCATTTTGTTTTTAAAAAACCCTACGCAATGGATATTGTATTTTGACCACGTAACATTGCTTCATTAAAAACTTTAACAGTATTAGGCCACCATGATTTATCACATGCATCATCAAACTGTAAAATTCTTTTATCAAAAACCATATATCGTTCATATTTCTTTAAATTTTCTGAATTCTCTTCAAAAATCCATGTAAAGTAATTTCCAAAAGTATCAGTAAATTTATTAATTGCATCTGACACGAATGTTCGAAATTCTGTATCATTTATTCTTCCAGGTATTCCATAATGAATTTCTTTTGATTTCCAACGAAAAGTTTCCATAAAATTTGTTGGCTAAAAATTTATCTGTTGATGTTTGCAGTCAGAGCAATGTTTGATTGAACCAGTCGGATTGAGTCAAACGCATCAGCAATGAAAAGATATTTACTCCCGACACTTACATAAATTTCTCCCGCACAACCAAATATAAAAAAGCTTGACAAAAGCAACCACAAACTTAAACTCGACATTTTAGAGATTTTCAAAACATCGAACACTTGAAAATAGAGCTTGTTTTAAAAACCTTTATAAATTTTTGTTGTTTAAAAACATCTAAAAATGAAATATAATCACTCCATTTGTTTCCTGTAAACAATCTGAATGATTCATCGCCAAAAAAGAACATGGATGATGTTGTAATAAAATAATAAACAAAAATTATGAGTCATGTTGAAGTTCAATCAAAATACAAAAAATGAATAGAAATCCAAGAGGTAAAAAATAAATTTGTTAAAAAATTATCGTAAATGGAAAAGTTGTAAAATAACTAAAGTATGCAAAGTTTATGCGAGTCTTATCATATTTAAAACGTCAAGTTCACTGCACGGCAGTCCTTGTTGCTTAAAAAGAGTGCCGTGCACTGAAGTTGATGTTTATCATCCGCCTCGTACAGACATGCACTGGAATATAAATAAAGGTGAATGTGATAATTTTGTACATTTACAAGGGAACGTTTTCAAATGTAAACCTCAGATTTTGATGGGACTATGTGGGTTCGATAGGGCCTCTGGAGGGATGAAAAACCCCAAAGGGATTCGTGCCCTTTCGGGCTTTGAAGCGTTTAATGGGCTACTAAAGTTTGCAGTATGACCCATGAGTTATATGCCAACCTCTATAAGTCATTTATGACTTATATGGGTAACCATATAAGTCAACAAGTTAAACCTTTTGAATCATTTTAACCCAAACATGGCTTCTGATGCCTTAAAAACACTTAGAATATCGAATTTATCACTTTATCAAGTGATTTGAAAAATTTAAAAACAAAAACACAAAATTTAAATTTCTTTGACTTTTTCGACTTATATGCCAAACCATATAAGCATTTTTGCGTCTTATATGGCCACGTATATATAACCAAAAATGACTTATACGGGTAGGCCTATAAGACACCAAACTTCAGAAGCTCATTAAACGCTTCAAAGCCCGAAAGGGCACGAATCCCTTTGGGGGTTTTCATCACTCCAGAGGCCCAATCGAACCCACATAGTCCCATCAAAATCTGAGGTTTACATTTGAAAACGTTCCCTTGTTAGTAAAAATCTTTTATGTATATATTAACAATTACATATATTTATTTTTTTAATACTGTTCATTATTAACATCAAGTGGTTTTTTGAATGAATATCTTTTTACACGCTCATAATTGTTCATGACGGATGATCAACAACTTACATAAAAAATATGCAAAAATTACTTAAAAATTTTAAAATATTCAAATATAATTTTAGTTTTTTTTTCTAACCAAGTAGTATAAAAAATATTGAAAATTTTTCATTGAAAATCTCTCGATTTCTTTTGTTTTTGACAAATTTTAATATTCGTTGGCAGTTAAAAATGGCGATTATGGAAGAATAAAAGGAACAAGCATTATCGACGCTGTTGTGCCCTTTTTCTTTGAAAGCTATTTCTTAAACTGACAACCTAATGGTTTTTTTTTGGCGTTGTTTTAGTGTTATAATCTTACAATGCAAAAATATGCTATAAAATAAGCTTTTTATATAGTAAATTTAAGTTGAAAATAATGTTAACATTCTTCAATGCTTTAATTCCATATTGTTTGAGTGCTTTTCACTCTTTTCTTAGAATGCATAAATTATTTTTATTTTTTTATAAATTTTAATTATTGGACCATCCGCGTGATTTATTTTGAGATTTTAGAATGAAAATTTTTTAACAGTTTTTCGTTAAGGATACAAACTGAGCATTTCATATGTTTACTGTACTATGAAAGATAACGAAACATTCAGAAACAATTAATTACGTTTCAAAAAACGTATATTTTCATTTAAAAAAAGTTGCTGAAAATATAATTTATTTTATATTTTCAGCAACTTAAAAAAAAAAAGAGCATACAAAATGTTACAAAAGATGATGACTAAAGTTTTTTGGACATTGTAAATTACAATTTGTAATCAACGTAAACAGAGAGCGTATTAATTACTTTTTTTCATATACATGCAACAAAATACGCGTGTTTTTTTGCATGTATGTGAAAGAAATTATTTGCTACTTGACAAATGTCACACAAACATAATAACCGGATTCAATATGAAAACTTGTGAAATAAATTTTTAAAAGGCTGGTGCAATTGATACTCGTTGTTATTCTAATTGATATTGTGGTGGAAATAGTTTCGAACATATTTTTTTCTGTAACACCATATGTACTTTTTCAGTTATTTTTCAGTCATACTATTCAATTTATCCATTCTGGCAAGAAAGCTAAAAATATTCTAAAACCGAAAAGAAAAAGCAGTCGACAAAAAGAACGACGATTAAAAAAAACACATGCAGAAAGACAAAAAAATTCAAAAAGTTAATTTTTGCTGTTGAATTTTTTTAAAAAAAGATGCTTTCTTCATTTCAGAAAGAAATGAAAAACAAATTTGTCTTCCATTTTTTCACAAATGTCACGCCCAAAATATATAAATAAATTGTCGTTATTTTGGCCAACAAGTATAAACTTTTTCTCCATTTAAAATATGTCGTAGAAGTACACTCCGTCAGTTGCGGGTCTCTTTTTCTTTGCCAAATTTTTATTTTCCTTGACAGAAAAAAAGATCGATGATGAAAAAAAGAACGATCACTTGCGACACTAGCTTTCTCCTTCTTTTTTTGGGAGTTACTTCACAACTTCACAAACAAATGCTTCCTTTCTGCGATAACAATTTTTGAATATTTAAAAACTTTTCTTAAAAAATATGTAAAATTTCTTTTGTCAACAAACGAAAAGTGAAATACAGAACAAATATTAATGCTTTTTCAGTTTCAACACGACCATTTTTGATTATGCAGTTATTAAAAAAAATAAAAGAATTTTTCTGTTTATAAGAATTAAAGTTGAAATTAAATGTTATGTCGTTCATTAAATCAATGAGATACTTCTGATTACATAACACTTACATTTGATGCTTTCAAACATTAAAGGGCATAACAAAGCAATATAAAAAAGTAAAATATGTTTGCAAGTTATAATTGCAAATTAAAAAGTTTTATTATATTGGCAAAATTCCAAAATATTCCAGCATATTTTTACAAAGAAGAATTAAATTAAAAAGAGTTTCATGAAATATCATTGTTGCATCAACGGGATATCTTTATGATTCTAGCATCCCTTTTTTAAATTAGTTCTTTATTCAAAATTTCTTTTAGTTATGTCCTTGTTTTACATAAATTAATTATATTTATTTAAATATTGTTGAGTACGTTTTACTTCTGTTGCTGCAGCAATAATTGCAATGTCTTGATCATCATTAGTAAAACCACATATTTTACAGGCGGTAAAATATGTGGTTTGATGATCATCGTCATACATGATTATATTACCAAAAAAAATTTAAAAAAATAATTAACTTATAAACGTTTATCAAATTGTTAAAAAAAAATAAAAAATTTAAAGAAACAATTTTTTCTGCTGCTTTGAAAAAATACACTTTTTTAAAAAAAAATCGATGAGAAAAACAAAAAAATCATCTTCTAGATCTCTAAATATTACGCACCCCCCTCCCCCCAATGGTCAAAAAGAAGCCAAAAATATCATCAATTTTTGTTTTGGCTGCTGACGTTTTTTAATTTTTTATTTGTTCACAAACAAAACGCTTTAAAAAGTTTTTTAAAGGAAGTTCTTCTGTTGACTTATGTCTTTGCCATATTCTTATATTCATCGACAGAAAATTTTCTTTTAAAAAGAAGTTGAAATTTTCTTTAAAAGAAGAAAAATGAGCATTTCTCTATAATAACATTTGCTTTTTAAGACAAATTTGTAAAACTGCTGTTTGAATATTTTTTTATATTTTATACCCTTTAAACATGCTATTTAAAAACATTTATTAAAAAATTTTTGATTATAGGAAAATACAAAGCAACATAAATGGAGCAATAACTATGGATTGTAATCATATGAAACTACTTTTACAACTTATTAATGCACAAAATCAATCACCATTTGATCTTCATCAAATGTACACAAATACTCTTAAAATTTGTATTCAATTTGGTACTGTTGCAACTTCATTTCGATCGACTGCTATTTTGGCTTATGTCTATGACGCAGAACTCAAAACATTGCAACAAAACGTATCCAGTAATAATATAAAAATAATTCTGAAAAGACATACTGACATTAGATTGAAAAAAAAACTTTGATAATTTCATTTATCCAAATAGAACCGTAGAAATCAAAAAAATAGGAAATGCTGCAGCAAATGTGTGTTCTAAAACATTTTTGTGTGCAAGAATGTTTTAGAACATTTTCGGCTTGCTAGAAAATTCCGTGATTATTTCTTTCAGTTGCTGTCTTTTTTTAGTTTTTTGTTCACGGATAAATATAACATTTTGGTTTTTAAAAGCTTTCTAAAAGAAAGTTCTTCTGCTGTTTTCTTCTATTAATTGTTAGTAATCAATGAACACATAAGTGACAAGTAAAATATAAGGTTTTTAAAAGAGTTAAATGAATGTTTTGAGCGTCTTTGTTGAAGTATCGATTTAAAAAAAGTGAACTATTTTTCTTAAAATTTTTTTTATTAATGTTCCATAGGTCATCTGATTTTCGAAAAACAGCGAGGTATCTAAATTTCAATTTCATATAGCTTATGATTTGTAAATATACATATTTGTTCACACTGTTAAAAAAAGTCTTCAATATTCAAAAACTAATTTCTTTGTTCAACTGAATCTTTAGCAAAAAATTGCTGAAAAACAAAAAAAGAACACTTATTCTATCTTTTTACTTTCGTTATGTTAGAAATGTGTCATTGCTTCTTGCAAGGTTTATTTTGCGCCATTTTTATTTTGCTAGGTCCACAACTTTTTGCAACATTTTTTTCCTTAGCATTTATTCTGCTGCTCCGTTTCTCTGGCTTTTTTTGCTTTGTTGTCTGCACCCTTTCTTCTCTTCTTTCAGTGTTGATCTATTTTTCAACCAGAATGTATTTCATTTTCTAAAAGCTTTCAATAAAAAAATGTTTTGTCGATTACTCATTTCGTCATTGTAATATTCTTTTTTTTCATTGACAGAAAAAAAGATGTAAGCATCGAAGAAAAAGAGCAGAATAAACAGTCATAAAAAATTTTCTATTTAAATTTTTGTGCATCTTACTAACATTTTTATTTTTAAATATTTAAATTTTTTATTTTTTAGCTGTTTTTAAAAACTATTGCAATAGCATCTATTTTCGATTTTCAATCTTGAAAATGATCATCAAAAGCTGAAACAATAATAAAAATAACCTGGTTAAATAAGAATTAACAAAAACTATTTAAAAAGTAACTATGATAAAATACATGTTTGTTAAAAAACAGATCGATGTTGAAAGGAAAAAAGGTTGTATACAACAGAGCAAAAAAAAAGCCAGAGAAACGGAGCAGCAGTGCTAAGAAAAAAAATGATGCAAAAAGTTGTTGAAAATGGCGCAACCTTACAAAAAGCAATGACACATTTGTAATAAAAAGAAAGAAAAAACATAATAAAGTGGTTTTTGCTTTTTTTTAGCTGTGTTTAGACAAAAATAAAGTGAATTTTTCTGGGCAAAACTAGCAATGAATTTAACTTTTGAATATTTTAGACTTTCTATAAATGAGTGCAAATATCAATATTTACAAATCACTAGCTATACGGAATTTCGAAATTTTGATATCATGTTGTTTTACAAAATATAATAGCCTTTGCACCATAAATAAAAAAAACTTGAAAAAGGTCATAGCCCCCTTTTCTTAATCAATAATTGTAGAATGTTGCTTTATCAAAAGAAAAACAGATTCGACAAATTTACATTTTTGTTTTACATGTCTTTTACAACATGTGTAGCATTTCATTGAATATTTATTTTCTATACAATTTTGTTAAAAAAACGTCTAATCATTTTATTTTTATTATTGGTCCATCCAGGAAACCAAGTCGCTGTTCTAAAATAAATATTTAATTTTTGCATTACGAATAGTAATTTGATTAACATCATAAACCTAAACTTTTGTCAAAAAAGAAAGCACAAATTATTCAAATGAATATTAAAAACAAGAGAAAAAAACGATAAAGAAAAAAATTATGTCTACTGAAAGAAAATATGTCTTAAAGGTGGAGTGGTTTACAGCGACTGTGAGACTAGAACGAACAGGCCGCATTGACAGTGAATAGCGTAGAATAAAAAAAGTGGTACAAAAGCGAAGAAAAAAATGTTAAACACTTTTTTAGTGCATTTGAAATTCTTTTTTGCTTTCTGTCTCTCTCTTACTGATTATTTAGTTTTTACAAGAAAAAAAACCAATGCATTGGCAGAACATTGTGTAAAAACAAAATAATTTCAACTTAGAGCAATGAAACTTTATTCGTTTTTTTTTTTTCTATACACCAAACAATATCAAAAATTCGCTAGTTTTCGGAGAAATACTCAGAATCAAAAGAGCTTCATCTGAAAACCATCACTTTGAACTAAGAACTGAACTTCTAAGACAAGAATTAATAGAAGTTGGATACACAAACAAAACATTCGAAAAAACAATGAAAAAAGTACAAAATAAATATATACAGTAATCATAACTTTTACCCTTCTATCTTCAATTAAATAATACTTAATTCATATAATTAACATTCAATCCAAACTCAATCCTTATAAATAACTAATTTCAACCCCTCCGGGGTTATCAAAACTAATTTTTAAAAAATTTTTTCCATTATTCTTTAACTTTACTTATAAAACACTAGAGAAAAGAACACACTTTATTTTAAACTTCCCACCACAAATGATTCCCGACAAGAAAAAATATTTTTTTAAAAAACTTTTTTTCTTCTTTCTCCAAAAAAATATTTTCTTTAAAAAATTTTTATTTCTCCAATCTTTTGTTCCCTTTCAATCTATACTTTATTATTATTTTTTTTTTGTATTTGTTTAACATTTTTCCAAAACAGTCCTTTATCTAAGCAACTACCGATGAGCCTACTTATATCACATATCATTGGTTTAAAATTATAAAGCTGTCTAGTTGTCCAAGGCGAAACAGCAATTTTCTTTTCTTAAAAAATATTTTTTACTCTCTTCCCCTTTATCCCAATACATCTCCTTTCTTACATTTGCGTTTTTGTTTTTCTCAGCTGTAATTATGAAAGATAAAACAAAAATTGTTGACAAAATAGAGGATCAATACTACTAAATTTTGAATTTTATTGTTGTAGACTGCTTGACTGTTTAATTATATTTTTACTACTGGCATTTGCTAATATATGACGCAATAAAAAATAAAAAAGTGTATTCTTTTTTCCAAACTCTGGCAACCAAAATTTTATTTTTTGAATATTCGTGATACACTAAATATTTGTAAATTAACTGATTATTTTGTTTTTTAACGCTTTACGGACTCACGGCGCGGTAATATGCAAATTTGCAAAACTTTGGAGCAAGATCCCTCTGTGGAATTTAAAAATTCCTCGAAAAACTCTAATTGAAAAAATTCTCCTTAAAATTCTCTATCGATTCAATTAGAGTTTTTCGAGGAATTTTTGAATTCCACAGAGGGATCTTGCTCCAAAGTTTTGCAAATTTGCATATTACCGCGCCGTGCGGACTATAATATGTAGGTCCCAGATGATTGATGAACATGGTTTTTTTTAAGATGTTTAAAAAAAAATAAAAGTAAGAATACATTAAAAAACATATTTTCCTTAAAAATAATGTTGCCAACATTAATTATTTTTTTTGTTTTTAATAATAATGAATAATTATGCAATATTTAATTTATCTTAATAAATGTTTTGTTGATTGTTTTTTAAAACGATTCATTTTTTAATAATGTTAAAGTTACATGTTGCGCTGTTAAAGCAAAGCAATTCGCTTGTGTAGTTGATAATTGTTTATTTTATACTTTTTTAGCAAAAAAAAAGAGATTACTATAAAACCAAGGTTGCATTGAATAAAATTTTCAAACATTTTTTTTTCCTAAAAAATGTTTCTTTGGCAGAAATGGAAAGAGATGATGACGAAATTTTTCAGCAATCTATTTTCTTTTAACGTCTACAAAAAGTTTGATTTTAGCTTTTTTCGTTTACGTTAAGCAGAATTTTTGAATTTTGAATTTTCTTTTAGTGTGATTTAGCAAAACAGTAATCATTTAACATATTATGCAAAAAAATCAAAAATAGCTACCAGTGTTAATCCCAAAAAGTGGTGGCTTTGTTGCATTATTTAAAAAGAAATATAATTAATTAATGTGTTGGACGTCAATAGAGGAGGGATTATTTGAAAAACAAAGTTTAGTTTTCAAAAAGAACGTTAAAACCATAATTTTGCATACGAATATTAAAAAGCTTGGTTACATCGTTTTTTAAATCCGAAAAATGTTACATTATTTAATAATAAAATATGAGATAATCCGCGTTTGATGTCGTACAAGATTCTAGCTTAACTATCTCGGAAGTAAGACTTTTGAACTTCTGCCGCTTTAATACAGCAAAAGCAAAAGATCAGTGGTTTTCCAATTTCAGAGGGATAACATGCCTCTCGATGAGTTTAAATTACAGAAAAATTCAACTTTTTATTCTGTAATTTAAACATTTTGTAGTTTTCATAATATAAGTTCTATAATTAGATGTTATTGCAATTGTTTTTTTAAAGATAAAGTGCTGATAAAATAATTTTGGGAGAATTCAACTGTGACAAAAACAATTACAACAATTTAGGTAACGATGATTTTGCATGAAATTATAATTGAAGCCTATAACAGTATTGTAACAAATGCAGTCACAATTTTCTTATTGATATAAATAATCATATTACCTTAAAACTTAACTTTAATTCTTGTAAACAGAAAGTTATTTTCATTTTTTTAATTATTGCACCAAAACTGGAAAAGCATTAATAGTTTTTTTGTATTCCATCTCTGTTAGCTGACAAAAAAAGCTATTCGTATTTTTTAAGAAAAATTTTAAAACATTCAAAAAATATTATTTGATAAAGGAAACATTTGCTTGCAAAACTGTGAAATAACTTCTTAAAAAAGTGTCAGCAGTGCTTGTTCGTCGATCCCTTTTTGCAGTCAGCAAAATAAAATCTGATAAAGAAAAATAGTGCACCAACTGACGGAGTGTATATCTACGAAATATTTGAAATGAAGAAAATGTTTCTTTACTTGTTGTTTCAATGAGCGACTAAAAGGGAAGAAAATGGAAAGAAAATTTTAGTATGTGAATTCCCAAATGGCAAAGTAGAAAAAAGAATCTTAAATACACATCTGCTATTTACGTCTATTGTCATTTCTCTTTCCCTAAAAGCATTTTTTGGATTCTTATATTAATCGTTTTTATCCAAAAATATCACGTTTGAACATTTTAAACGTTTTAAATAACATCTACATAATTGAGAAAACTGGTTAAGCCATGATAAACAATTGAGTACCTTGGAGAAAGATATTAAAGCTGAACTATATCATATTTGTATTCAGTATTAAAATATAAATTTGCAACAAAAAAGCACAAAATTCTTTTTTTACAACAGCCACATTCTTTAAATTTAATTTGTCTGTGTGTAACTTTTTGAATAGATGACTTTACATATAATTCAGTTTGTCATTGAATGTAAGCCTTAAGTTCTCTACATAAGGTTAATCTTTAAATGAATGACATTACATTAAATTTTAACTTTAATTCTTGTAGAATAAAAAATTCATTTAACTTTTTTTTAATTATTGCAGCTTCGCGACACTGAAACTGGAAAAGCATTACATAAATTTTTTTTGTATTTTCACTTTTTGTTTGAAAAAAATAAATTATTCATATTTTCTAAGAAAAATTTTAAAATATTCAAAAAAATAATGTTTTAAATAGGAAGCATTTGGTTGCCAACCTGTGAAACAAATCCCAAAGAAAAAGAAGACAAAATAGTGTCGACAGCTCATTTCTTTCTTTTTTTAATCGAACCTTTTTCTTGTCAACGAAAATAAAAATTTGGCAAAGAATAATAGAGCGACAACTGAAAAAAGTTAACTGAAAGCAGGAAAAGAAGAATGTCGATAGATGTAAACAGCAGATGTGTCTTTAAACTTTTTCTCCTTACAATTCCTACTTTGTCAATTGCTCCTTTTTCGTTTTTCTTTTCTTTTTTTTCCATTTAAAATCTTCCTTAGAAAGATACTCTGTCAGTAAAAGTTTACTGAGCATTGTCAATGCTGAAAATAAAAAATAAAAGAAACAAAGAAAAAAGTGGAAGAAAGCTGAGAAAAAAGAGGGACGTTGGTTGCGCAGTTTTCATTCTCAACCGAAAAAAGAAACTGACATGTTCTTTTTTGAATATTTTATGACAATTTTAAAAATAATGAAATTTTATGTTTTACATTAATATCAAAACATCTAAAAAGTTATAATTATAAAACCAACAGATGCTGCCATATTTCAATAATAAAATATTGATAAGAAGTTTAATAACAAATAGTAAAAGACAAAAATTATTGAAATTTTATTGTTTTTTCATTGAGATTTCAGACCATGTTTTACAAGCACATAGTAATTCACGAAAAATGTTGGCCAAACATTGATAAAGTGTCACTGAATTTTTTTGTTTGGAGGTTTAATAAATAGTTGTTATGAAAATGTGCATCTATCAGTCAGATATTAACCACTAAAATTTTTGTATTTGTTGTTTGCTTTATCAGAATTTTTTAGTTAGGTAATGATTAACGAAATTTTCACGTTTGAAAAGTTCTTTTATAAAATTCGATTAGCCTTTTTTTAAAAAGAAAGCTTTTCTGTCAGTCGCTTTTATTTTTACTATTCTATATTGCTTTCGCACTTTAGACATCAATGCTGTTCTCATTTGTAGTAGCATTCTTTTGAATTATTTAATTATTTTCTTTTAAATAAATAGTTTTACCAACAAACAAAATCTCAAAGATAGAAAAATCATTGTAATCATATGATGATCACGATATTATGGCACCCCCCAATAATAAAAAAACAAAAAATTTTTGCAGTGTACAACAACGAAAGTTAAAATTTGATTTAATATCACTCTTTCTTTAATGATAATGCTTTCGTTATGGTTGCTTCATTTCTTTTTTCTCTTTCTTTAAAAAACTTTGTTTTTTTTCTGTACTTCTATTATATGTATTGTATTATTCACTTTGAGATTTCGGGAATGAATAAGATATGCAAGCTAATTTCTCAAAAAAAAGATGCATAATAGTTTAATTTTTTGTTTTAACAAGGATGTCAAAATTAACCTTATTTATTATTAATATTGAGCCCAAGTCATATACATAAAAATATTTTTTTCACAATTTCCTATTCTTTTTGAGTTCCTGAAATAAAAACACATAATCATTAATAAAAAAATTAAAATATTCAAACACGGACTTTTCGTATGACATCGAAGTTTACTTTGCAAATTTCAGCTGCTAAAAACTATCGTCATGATTTTGCTTTTAGTTTTTTGCTCTCTTTTTGTGTCTTTCATTACGGCAGACGTATACAGAGTTGTGTATTTCTAAGGCTTTCAAAGAAAGAGTTTTCGCAGATTGTTACAAGTTGTCCGTGTCATTTTTTTATTTTCATTGAGAAAAAAAGCAGAAAAAGATTGATTCAAAAAAGGGGGAGAGAGAAAGAAAGAATAAAGTCATTTCTTGTTCAATCAACAAAAAGAAAAAGGAAAAAACAGAGTCGCTTTTTCTGTGAAGGACTACAATTTATGCCGCCACAGGGAAGCCCACAGTTGTAATATATTAGGTGTCCCTATGCTTTTACGGAGCACTGTAGATTTTCAATTGCTCGTCGACGATGCACTACAGAAACAACGATGCTTTTTTTGCAGACTTTTGTTTATTTTGCTTTCTAAAAAACAATTGTCTTTTTTTTAAAAACTTTGAAACGTTATAAGCCTGCTTTGAATATTTAAAAAAAATTTAAAATCTTTTTAATGCTATTTAAAAACATTCATATTTTTTTAACAGTATGCATATATAACTAACGCAGAAGTAAAATAAACTGAAAAAATTTTTTTCTCAGATTTTGGAATTGCTGTAAAATTTTTATAATTATCTCTTTCAATTGCTGTCCTTTTATAGTTTTTTATTCACGAACAAGTATAACATTTTGGTTTTTTAAAAGCTTTTTAAAGAGAGTTTTTGTGTTGGCTGCTGTCATATTTTTATTTATCGTTGACAAAAAATCGAAAAAACGATTTATTTAAAAAAAAAGAATAACGGTGTCATCATTTTTATCGTTTTTTGTCGAACTATTTGGCTGTTTGGAAAATAAAGCTTCACTTTTTCTGAAGAAAATATTTGAATATTTTGTTTTTTCAATTCATAAATAGTAATAAAATAAGTTGTTTTTTCAACAAATTAAATGTCTGACACAAAGAAGCTGTTGAACTCGATAAAGAACTTTCTGAAAATACCATTAAAGAAAAAATTAAATTGTTTTGCAGTTCAAAACAATTAAAATCTAAAATTTAGTGTTATTGATTCATATTTCAATAAATATTAGTTAATAAATATACGCAAGCTACCACACAGATTGCTTTTAAGATTTTTTGGGAATTTTTAATATATCATATTTTTTCATCAAGTGTAAAACTGTATGTTTGATATGCTCTTTTTGCAGCATAGCTAAATATTGCAGTCTCCAAGAGATAAAGTTAAAATTAAATGTTATATCGTTCATTAAATTAATGAGATACTTCTGATTTCATTTGTAACAATTACATTCGATGATTTCATACATTAAAGGGCATAACGAAGCAATATAAAAAAGTAAAATATGTTTGCAAGTAAGCATGTTTTTACTAGGACTGTTATTTAAATTTATTTTCTGTTTGTAATATGCATTTAATCATATTATAAACAGAATTTTAATCACAATACTAAAAATGATTTAAAAATTCAAACTATTTATGGCTCACTAGCCTTTCCTAAAGATTCTTGAGTAACGAAAAATTATCTATACACATATTGTTAAAGATTTATAGCAAAAAAACAGAAACAAATAGAAAAGTGTCCAGCCTTTTTTTGTTCATTTTGCGTTACTATTTTTATTATACACCATTCATTTTCGAAGCATCATGTTCGTCCCTTTTCTCACAATTTTATAATACATGTAAACAGCCGTTGCTGAACAAGTAATTACAGCATTAGAAATAATTAAGAAACAAAGTATTTTAAATAATTATACATTAAATTTTATTGTTTCATAAAGAAACAATGAAAAAAAAACGTAGCTATACTGATGCTGCATTTCACAGTAATAAAAAAAGTAGTGAAAAAAGCAAGAATCATTAAAAGATAGAAAATATGTAAGAATCAGAAAATTTATTTTTTTTAAAAACTGGTCGATAATTAAATCGAGTCCAGCATTAATATTTTTTAAATGCTTTTAATTCTTTAACATAGCTACAATGGATTTACACAATTTCAGGACATTATTAAAAAAGACTAACAAGGGGACCGATTCAAGTGTAACACGCAGATTGAAAAGAGACATATGCCATCTGGTAGCCCTACTATAGTAATAGTTACATAAAAAAAATTAGGTGCCCAACATATCAAATTACGGTAATTTTTAGATATGAAGTTCCTTACTTTTTTATATCTACCTTTTTTTACCCTGCTCTGACGTTGAGCCTATGGTGTAGTGGCGTGCGCTGGTGACTTTCACTTTTTGTCGATGAGCGGGGTTCGAATCCTCCTTTGTCACAAAATTTTTTTTAAAGCTTTTTTTTTATAAAAAATACATATTTTCGCTTAAAAAACATTTTTTTGTTGTTTTTTTTTATTTTTTTTTGTTTTTGTGCAAGACTGTAAACATTATGTAAACAAATAATTAACTTTTTTTTTATTCCTTTTTCAAAAAATCAAAACAATCATGGACTTCAATAACAAAATGATTAAAACAAATATAATTTTCACAATTGGCGCATGCAATGAAAGCCCTATCAGAGCATCCAGGGTTTAGGCAATAAGAATTTGGAGTCAAGAGATCGAAACAATATTGAACGGGAGTTAAAAATGGAGGAGGTAATACATCTGTAAGACCCGATTTATACCACGCATATCGAACCATATTTTCAAACTCTTTTGCAGCCATTTGACATAAAGTGAGTTGTAGAATTGTAGCAATTCCTTTTCGATTAGAAATATTAAAATCATCATTATGTCTTCTTCGAATTTTGTCAGAAATTACACGGTAGAGAGCTTTAAATTGTCTGTTAAAAAAAACATCCAGAGGTTGTAGTTCTCCGGTGCTTTTTTTTGGAAGTGTGTGAATTGTAATTTTTGTTTCATTTTGAAATGCTTGTTTATAGCCTGTCCAACTATCAACAACCAAATGACATGCTGGTGCAACTTGTGGTTTGAAAACATCTTCAAACCATTTCTTTGCCAAAAATGAAGACATTTTTCCAGATGGTGATGACATCGCTTTTAAATAGCGAAATGGTTCAAGTTGTTCTTCAAAGCATTTGGGAACACTTGGTTCATGAAATGTAACAAATACTGGAAACAATAATTTGCCATTTGCACTAATAACTGGTTGTACGGTAAATGAATGAGTAAGAGCATCAGCTTTTTGTGCCATTGCAATAACCTTTTTTGCACCTTCTTCTGTTAATGTTCTCTTCGAAATCATTTCCATTTGCACACCTGTTTGATCAGTATTTAAAATCTGGAATAATTAGGAATTAAATATTTTCAGGGCAGAAACTTTTACTTCATTAAGAGGTGTATTTGCAGTAAGACGACGGAATGTTTCTCGGAATTTTTCTATTTCACCATCTAACTCTTCTTGAAATACCAAATCTCTTGTTGTAACAAAATTAGTAATTTTTCTTGAAACAATACGATGCCGTTTTTTAAATTTTCGAATAAAAAATTCGCTTGCTTCAAAATCAGTCAAACCAAGTTTATCGGCAGCTGCTAATGCAGCATCTTTAAGATCTCGATCATGAACGACTTGTAAATGCTGTTTCCATTCAATGAATTCATTAAGAACAATTTCATCAAGTTGTCGAAGTTTCTTAATTCGACTTCCGCCTTTATTCAAATATCTTTCCATTCTAAAAAGGTCAAATGTTTTCGAAAAATAGCATAAGTAATTACCGCGTAATTTCATTTCGATTACGGAGTTTTCTGTACGTATGTTGGAGGTGAGACCATCCCAAAATACGATTAACTTCAATAATTTCTCTCCATTTTTCTTCAGTGTATTTATCTTCCAAAAGTTTAAGTTCTGATGGATTATTTTCTAATGCAAATGTAGGATCATCAGATTCTTCATCAGTATCATGACAACTTTCGTCATCAGTATCATCTTGTGGTTCATCATATCCACTTATTTCAAAGCATAAATCATCAAAAGACTTTTCCGGATGTAACAAAAGATCTATAAATTTTTGATTCAACTGCATGGACCGTTCCCCTATTTTACCTTTAATTCTTGATACAAGTTCTTGTTCAAATGAAGAAAAATGTGAAGAAGCATTTCTAGAAGGAAAACATTGAACAAGCTTTTTAACAACATTTGCAGCATTATACGGAGGAGCAATCTTCTTTCCATCTGCGCTTGAAATCGTTTCAGAATTACCCTCTGTAGGATTTAATAGTTTTTGGGATGCTTTAAATTGCATTACTTCTGGATCAGTAGCAGATAGATTTTTCTGTTGTCTTGGAAATTCAAATGGATTCTAAAAATTCTTACGACAGTTTATTTGAGCGCTTAAAGCGTAACTGTTATTACTCGAACTTCAGATGTTGTAGCAGCATTTGTGAAAATTTGTTTAACATTTTTCCATTTTTTAATTAAACCAATTTCTTTTTTCACACTTTCCTTTTCCCCATTTGATTCAGCAGCAGCAGCAGTAGAAGAAGCACTTTCAATTGAATTTTCATATGCTGCAATATGAAGTGATAGGGTGCTGCTGGTGGTGGTTGATGATTTATTCTTTTTGTCTTGCTTTTGGTATTTTTCATCTTTTTGATTAAGCGTTAAATCATTCAAAGCTTCAAAACATGAATTTTTCATTGATTTTTCCCATGAATATAATTTTTCATCTTTTAAAGTTTGTACATAAGAATTACTTGATGTACCTGTTTTAATTGTTACAGCTGCAGTTTACATTACAGATTCTTATTGCTTTGTGCTCTAAAGTACAATTAATACTAATTTCATAACTGCTAAAATTAAAAAAACGTTTCAAAATTTTTTTATTTGTAGTGCAAACTGCAGTTTTGTTTACCACGCTTGGAATTTGAATTTATTGTGCTATTAGAATGAACAGAAGAAAGTGGAACAGGACACTGATAACCTTGATTTAAATTGAGATCAGCAAATTCATTCGTAACACTATCATTTTGAAATTTATCAAACCTAAACCGCTTATCGTCTTTTGTAGCCATCCTAAAATATATCATAAAATAACTAATACAATTAAATCTCAAATTCATTGTATTATTAGCTTAAATTTTAATGTAGCAAACTAGAAAAAACGGCAAAAAATATTTACAAAATGAAACAAATTTTATCATTCCTGAAAAAAATAATGGAAAAAAAGAACCACAAACTTTGTTTGTAAAGTTTGTGTCCAACATCCATAAGAATGATGCAATGTGTAATAATAAATAAGAGTGATGTTATGCGCAGATGACTAGCTAATCTGTGTTTTTTAAAGTGGACATCAAAAAAGATTGTTTTGGGTGTATTATTTTCAATCATTTTGTTATTGAAGTCCATGATTGTTTTGATTTTTTGAAAAAGGAATAAAAAAAAAGTTAATTATTTGTTTACATAATGTTTACAGTCTTGCACAAAAACAAAAAAAAATAAAAAAAAACAACAAAAAAATGTTTTTTAAGCGAAAATATGTATTTTTTATAAAAAAAAAGCTTTAAAAAAAATTTTGTGACAAAGGAGGATTCGAACCCCGCTCATCGACAAAAAGTGAAAGTCACCAGCGCACGCCACTACACCATAGGCTCAACGTCAGAGCAGGGTAAAAAAAGGTAGATATAAAAAAGTAAGGAACTTCATATCTAAAAATTACCGTAATTTGATATGTTGGGCACCTAATTTTTTTTATGTAACTATTACTATAGTAGGGCTACCAGATGGCATATGTCTCTTTTCAATCTGCGTGTTACACTTGAATCGGTCCCCTTGTAAAATATTCAAACATGATTCGTCGTTTTTTCTTTTTTTTTTATTTAAAATCTTTCATAGAAAAGATACATCGTCAGTTGCTGCTCTGTTTTTCTTTGCAAAATTTATATTTTCGTTGACAAGAGACAAAAGATCGATTAAGAAAGAAAAAAAAGGCACTGCTGACCCTAACTTTGTCCTTCTTTTTGAGAGTTATTTCACAGTTTGGCAACCAAATGCTCTCTTTTGATTTTTTTTTGAATATTTATAATTTTCTTTTTGAAAGATGAATATTTTTTGTCAGCTAAAAAAAGTGCAATATAGAAAAAATTAATAATGCTTTTCCATTTCCCATGACAAAAGAAGCAGCCATAATTAAAAAAAAAGTTAAAACCATTTTTCATTCTACAAGAAATAAAGTTAAATGTAATGTCATTCATTATATCAATAAGTTACTTTTTATTGCATTTTTTACAATTAATTATATTTACTTAAATATAGGTTGATGTACCCATTCAATCGTACTTATATGTTATAGTCAATAAAAAAATAATCAGTTAATTTACAAATATTTAATACATCACGAAAAAAGAACAAAATATTCAAAAAAATATAATTTTTGTTGCCGGCATATCGAAAAAAGAATACACTTTTTCATTTCGCATAAAAAATTGACAAACTGAACAACAAAGTTATCTTCCAGCTCTGTTTCTAACCATTTCGCCCCTCGAATGATCTAAAAATAGAAGAGTGAATAAGCCCATAGATTTGACATGCAAAAAAGAAAGAAAAAAACCTTTAATATTTCGCGTAGTTAACATTTTTTTCTTTGATTTCTTTGAACATTTTAGTTAGTTTTTAAATGTATTAAGAATAATATTAACGTTGATCGAATGGTTTTTTTGAATGGCTGAAATTGACAGAGTTGATCAATAATGAAGAAAAAATTATTATTTTTTGTATAAACAGAAAAAAATAAAAAAAGTTTTTTACATTTAATTCTTTTATGATCTTTGTTTGTTGCATAATACAAAATTGTTGTGTATGTTAAAAGCTACTCTGTAAGCGAATGTTGGATAAAAAATAATTTTGTCATATCTGACAATTTCCTTCCAATGAAAAATCTATTAAAAATACTTATTTTTAAAAAAAGTTGTTTGCAGAAATTGTACTTATTTTTATTTAATTAATTATAGTGCATGTTCGAAGTAGGTTTCCTTACAAAATTTTTCAAGTAACATTTTGTGTTGTTTTAAGCAACTTACAATAATATTTGATCACAATTAAAAATTATTGAATATTCAAATATTTTGCTTTCCTATATCAGGATCTTTAATGTAAGAGTTTAAAAAACATATTTATAAAGACAGCAAAAACAAAACCTAGAGAAGGCTAATTAAATACCAAAAAAAGTGCAGCGGATATAAACAGCAACTGCTGTAGCAAATGCAAGAATACATTAGTTTGCAGCGTTAGCTTTTACGATTTTGAAAAAGCCAAAAATTTCATCATTCTTTGTTTTGGCTGCTGTCGTTTTTTAGTTTTTTTTAGTTCACGAACAAACCGCTTTAAAAAGTTTTTTAAAGGATATTCTTCTGTTGACTTATGTCTTTGCCATAGTCTTATATTCATCGACAGAAAAATTTTTTTTTAAAAGAAGAAAAACGCGCATTTTTGACACAATTTTATCATTTCTCTTTGAACAGCATCTTCACAGTTTGAAAATCGAAGGATTTCGCATTCTTTTGAATATTTTAATTTCTTTTTTTAAAAATGTCAAAAATGGTAAAATAAATAGATTTTTCAAAAAAATAATATCTCAAAATAGTGAATAAACTCATCATGAGCAACCACCAGTAATAAAAAATTAAATAGTCGAGCATTCTACAACATTTAATAAAAAAATTATGGAAATCTTTTTTAAAAAACCCTTTTGAAATCACCAATAAAAAAAATGTAAAAGGTTTTGAAGTACAGGGTGTCCCAAGAAATTCCCCGATTTTAAATAAGCTGGCAAATTTGTTGTATTGAAGTTATTAAAAAAACAGACTGTACGATTGAAATTAGCACCTTATATGAAATTGTTTTCATTCAAAAAATTACAATTTTGAGACAATTTTTTTTTCACAGGGGGGACCAAGCTAAACTGGAAAATTTTTTGTCTCAAAATTTTAATTTTTTTAATGAAAACAATTTCCCATAAGGTGCTTATTTCAATCGTACAGTCTGTTTTTTCACAACTTCAATACAACAAATTTGCCAGCTTATTTAAAATCGGGGAATTTCTTGGGACACCCTGTACAACAATTTTTTTTGTTTTACATGCTTCAAAATTTGTAATAGTTGTAACACTCAAAGATAATTCTTTTTTTGAAAGCCATTTGAAAATCGCTGAATGGTGAAGAACATTTTCAAAAAAAGGCTTTTTTCGAAGCAAACTATTAAAATGTTCTAGGTCACTTTTTTCGAAGCAATTTACTTTGGCAAAAGAAGATTCCAAAAAAGGTGTTGTTTTGTTTCGTTTTGTCCTGTTATCGATGAGCCAACTGCGTCGACACTGCTTTGTTCAATGTGTGTCAATCCATTTTTGGTTGAATGATGAAACGTTTCTGAGCTTTAAAAATATGTAAATAAATTTATATTTTTATTAGATTAGCCAGCGAATGGTCATATATTTATGAATATTTTAATTTTTTCTAAAATTCTGAAAACATTTACAGTAATTAACGAAAAGAGAAAGAATTAAAAGGTTATAAAAATGCACATGTTGCACAACCTCTCGATGTATTTTTCAACAATAATAAAAAAAGAGGCGAAATCTGTTTAATTTTTGCTCCTTTATTTTTCAAACATGCGGAACATATATATGTCTTTTTCAAACCATCCAATTTTCTTTGCCATGTTTTCTTATTTATTTCGTCAACAGAAAAGATGGAATAATAAAAAATTGAAAAAAAGAGCGTGGTCGACACTATGTTATTCTTCATTTGTTAAATAAAAAGGCGAAGAAATTTGCTGTTTTTTGAATATTATAGAACTTGAAAAAAACAAAATGTAATTAATCAAATTTATTTTTGCAAATAAAGGAACAATCAAACAGAGAATAAAATATGATACCCTCAGTATCAGACTTTCAAAGGAACAATACTGAAAAAATAATAAAATTTTTGACTGTTTTTGTTGCAGTTTTGTCCGTTTATGTTTTTCACGTAATTCTTTTTTTCAAAACTCCTCTTTTTATTTTTTTTGGTGGTCCATGAATCAATTATCTATATCTTTTAAATATTGCTTGTGTGGCAATTATCATTTGGTTCTTGCATAATTAGCAGTTTGTATTTATCGTTCAAAATGTGCTATATATCCGCTAATGAGCGTATTTATTACAAGGTCAAAAAAAATCAAAAATTCAAATAACTAAATTTTTTGTTGTTTTTTAAAAGAAACAAATTTTCTTATTTGATTTTAGAAATTAATGAAGCGAACAAAAAATCATCTTCCCACTTTCCGTAAAGTTTATCAAAAGCTCAAAAAAAGATCGAATGTAAGTATTGCAAAAATTTGCTTTCGTTTTTTTGTGCAATCTGCTACTCGCAACTATTTCCCAGTCGTTCAGCTGAAAACGCTAGTGTATTTTTTTAATGTTTAAAATTCTTTAAGAATCGTAATATTCTACTTACAAATACGCGCTTGAAAAAGAAACAAATAAAAAACCTCTGCAACTGAAAAATAAAAAAATTTGCAAAAATTAGTTTTGTCTTAGTGTACATTAATAAAATTATTTTAAACTCTGAAAAAGTTTCAAGAAATGTTTTTTCTTTTTAATAATGCAATATCGCTCATATCATTCACTTCGCAAAATGTATATTTTTTCAAAAGTTCTCATTATTTCGCAATGTTTGAAACGACTTAGAAAAAATTTTATCATTGGAAAAAAAGTTTCGAATATTCAAACACATTTTTTTTGCATTTTTCAGTGGTTTTAAAAGAAATCAAATTGCCAAGAAACATGAACATCTTCTGCAAAAAATGTCTGTTTAAAAATACAATTCGTTGCAAGGCTGGCTTTGCGATTTGGAGAAATGCAAAATAATATTTCGTCATTTATTTTTTCAGCTGCTGTCTGTTTTTTATTTCCTAAAAAAATAAAAAAAACAGACAGCATCGTGTCAATCACTTTTATTTTCTCTATGCTATATTGCTTTTGCACTTTCGACATCAAAGTTGTTCTCATTTATAGTATCATTCTTTTGAATATTATAATTTCTGTTTTTTTAAATTGCGTAACTGATGATTATTTAAAACGCATTTTTTTTCAAAATCGAGTAGGGCTGTTCAATTGCACCTAGCCGGTGGTTTTTTTCGTTCCTTTTTTCATAAACATACGTATTTAAACATGCTTAAAAAGTACCGATAGCGTCTATGCGGGGGAAAAATCAGTTTTAAAAGTTATCTCAAAAAAACAGCTAAAATTTGAGGTTTTTTCGATTTTTTGCTATTTTCAGTCTGATCCCACGAGCTTTATAGAAGTGTAGCATTCCCAAAAACCACTCTAAAGTTGTTTTTTGAGCATTAAGATTATATTTGGAAAGTTTCAAGTCTATACAATGATTTTAGAAAAATCGAGTTGAACAAGGTTATGGTTTTTGCTCGAGTTTGAAAAAAAATGCGTTTTAATATGTTTTTCCAACGAATGAAATATCAAAAAACAGAAAAATCATTGAAATCATATGGTGATCTCGGAATTTTGGGAGCACTCAATAATAAAAAAAACAAAAAAGTTTTGCAGTCTACAAAAGCTAAAGTTAAAATTTTATTTATTATCATTCTTTAATGAATGAAATAGTTTTGATTGCTTTCGTTATGGTTATTTCTTTTTTTTTTTTTAAACCTTTGTTTTTTTCTGTATTTCTATTATATATACTAACTATTAAGCATACAAACAAGCAAAGTAATATAGCTTTATGCAAAGTAATAAAACACAGTGTAAAACAGTAAAAAACAAGTAAAATGTACAAATATATTAAAAAGGAGGAGGAGCAAAAGGAAATTTTTCTTTTGATAACTGATATAGCAGCTGTTTCTTGATCAATATGGAATTCTTTTTGTACACCAATATCACCATCCATAGCTTCAATAAAAGCATCAAATAATTCATCATAAGCTGGGATATCCTTGTTCTGAAAATACCATTAAAGAAAAAATTAAATGGTTTTGCAGTCCAAAAAGGTTAAAATATAGCAGAATTAATTCATATTTCTACAAATATTAGTAGTATTCACTAGAATAATGGAACATCAGTATTTTCATTATAAGGTTTTTGAAATGTGAATTGTTTAAATAAATTTTTCATGAAATGTAAAATCTGTGTGTTTGATATGTTCTTTTTTGCAGCAAAAAAATTATTAATGACCATTTCATATTCATTGATGCATATAATTTTATTTATATTATTTTTTGGAATGTTACCTTCAATTATTCTTTTGTTTTACATATTAGATACACTACTAAAAATGATTTAAAAATTAAAAACATTAGATTTTTACGGGACACATTTTCCAGATATTTTAATAAATAATTTTTTACAAAAGCTGGGAACAGATAAATCGAAAGAAAAAGAGTTTTAAATGCACTAAAAAAGTGTTTAACTTTTTTTTCTCCGCTATCTATTGTCGATGCGTCGTGTTCGTTCTAGTTTCTCAGTTGTTGCATACCACTCCCCATTTAAGACATTTTTTTTTCAAAAGACATCATTTTTTCTTCAATATTTTGTTCTCTCGTAGTAGTTTGAATATTTTGTGCTTTCTTTTATAACAAAAGTTTAATTCGTAAAAAGTAAATTATTTATTATATTTTAAAGCGGTGACGATGAACAAATTCACAGATGAAGCAATAATAAAAAAATGATTAAGCATTTTTTCAACAAAGTTATAGAAAAGAAATATTTATTGAAATTCTTTTTATCAATAACCATATGCATATGTTGTAAATGACAAGTAAAACAGGATGTGACATAGTAGACAGTATTTTACTTTTGAATAAGCAACATGAAAAAGTGGACTACCAATTTTTTTTTTTTGTAATGCTCCATAAGTCATTTGATTTTCGAAAAACAGCAAGCAAGTATCCAAATTTGAATTTCGTATAGTTTGTGATTTGTAAGTATATATGTTTGCACACTATGTTAAAAAAAGTCTTAAATATTCAAAAAACTAATTTTTTAATTCAGTTAAATCTTTAGCTAAAAATTACTAAAAAAAGCAAAAGGTCACTTATACTATCTTTTTTCTGTCTTTTACAAATGTGACAGTGCTTCTTGTAAGGTTTTTTTGCTTTTTTATTGCTTTGTCGATTACTCATCTCGTCAATTCAATATTTTCTTTTTTCATTGACAGAAAAAATGAATGTAAACATCGAAAAAAAGGAAGGACAAAAATCACTCATAGTAGTTCCTCTATTTAAGGTGAAATGTTTTTTTGAATTGCACCATGTTTTTCTTTGCTGTCTACTTTCTAAAAATGAAACAAAATCGGCAAACACAGAAATATACGCAGATCTTTGCAAACAATTTATTCTACATTTTTTTTGCACTCACTTTTCGTTTTTCTTTGAATATTTTATGTTATTATTTTGTTTTATCTCAGAAATATAATTAAAGATTAAGTTTTTATGATATATTGTAAAGAGAAATTAAAAAAGTGCATATTAACATTTTGCAGATGGATAATGCAATAAAAAATCATGCAAATTGTGGAATCTGCAACATTGATTTTAGTATTTTATTTTTACTTGTACTATATCTAAATGACACATTGAAACATTAGCATTTATTTTATAAATATAAAACACGAATTGATAGCTTTCTACAACTGTATATTAGATTTATTTTTATTATTGCATCATTTACGTTTTCAGCATTACCGCCAAAGTAACACTTTTTAACACAGTTGTTTATATAATTTTTATAGTTTCTAAAAAATGTCAAGAACAAGTCAGATTTAATCATTAATTAAAAAGTCATAAAACTTTAAAAAAATGAGCCCCCTAACGCTTCCAAAATTTTTTTCAGTGGCAGTTAAATCTGATGAAAACAAAGAAAAAAGAGTTAAATAAAAAACATCAGATTTCCTTTTTTTTCTGCCCTTTAAAAATGTGACAGCATTATGAAACACAAAAATATACGCAATTATTGCATAACAATTTATTCTATACTTTTTGCACTGACTTTTCTCTTTTCTTTGAATATTTTAAATGATTACATTTTTCTACTGAAGATTAATATAAATGTTAAAATTTAATGATACTATGCAAAAAGCCATACAAAAATGCAAATTTTTGACTTTGGAAAAAGTTTGCATGGCCGATAATAAATTAAACAACATTCTAAAATTTACAACAATGATTTCAAAAGTAAATTTTTTACATTGAAATGACATTTTTTATCCGTGTTCTCTTTTATTAGTATGTTTTTACGGTATAACATTAGAAATTATGAAAGGCTTTTCTTTTTTTAGTGATAACAAAGTTTAAATTTTTTGTTAAAGATCTATATCAAAAAAAACAGAAACAAATAGAAAAGTGTCTAGCCTTTTTTTCCATTTTGTGTTACTATTATTATTATATTTGAAGCATAATATTCGTCCCTTTTCTCAGTCGTTGCAAGTAAAAATAATAAAGAAAGTTTTTTCACATTTGATTTATTTAAGTACTTTTATAATGCTTGTTTTTTTTTTCTTTGAACATTTTATACGTTTTTTTTATCATATCAAAGTATTACATTAGATAAGCTACAATTTTAAAATACATATAAACAGCCGTTGCTGAACAAGTAATCGCAGTATTAGAAATAATTAAGAAACAAAATCTTTTACATAATTGAACATTAAATTTTATTGTTTCATAAACAAACAAAGAAAGAAAAATGTTACTACATTGTTGCTGCATTTCACAATAATTAAAAAATCAGTGAAAAAAGCTAGAGTCAATAAAAGATAAAAAAAATTGTAAGTATCAGAAAATTTATTTTTTTTTTTTAAAACTGGTAGATAATTAAATCGAGTCCAGCTTTAATATTTTTTTTGCTATTTATTGTTTAACATGGCTACAACAGATTTACACAATTATATATACATTATTAAAAAAGTCTAAAATATTCAAACATAACTTTTGGATAAAAACGTATTATACAAGAATCCAGAAAATATTTGTATAAAGATACCAAAGAAAGTTAACTGAAAGAAAAGAAGAAAGTCAATAGATGCAAACAGCAGACTTAAGATTTTTTTTCCTTTTCCTTACGAGGTCTACTTTTTTTGTCTTTCTTTTCTTTTTTTTTTCATTTAAAATCTTTCGTAGAAAAGATACAAAAACAGAGCTGCAACTGTACTCTGTCAGTTGCAGCTCTGTTTTTCTTCGCAAAATTTATATTTTCGTTGACAAGAAACAAAAGATTGATTAAAGAAGACAGAAAAAAGGCACTGTCGACACCATTTTTTGTCCTTCTCTTTTGGGAGTTGTCTCACCATTTGGCAACTCAACTCCTATTTTGAATATTTTAAAATTTTTCTTAAAAAATATGAATAGTTATTTTTGTCAATAAACGAAAAACTAATAACCAAAGAATTGTTAACAGTACAACATCCTAAAGATCCAATATTTAAAAAAAGTAAAAGAATTTTTTAATTTGCATGAATGAAAATAAAAGTTATTGTAATATCATTCATTATATCAGTGTGATATTTGTGACTGCATTGGTTGCAATGGCATCTAATTCATTCAAACATCAAAAAGCATAACAATGCCTTATTGATAAAAATATTAGTCTGCAGGATACATTTATTAAAGTTATTATTTCATGCAATATCATTGTCACCTGTACGAGATATCATTGTGATTGTTTTTGTTACAGTTGGATCCTCCGAATTACTTTTATTAGCACTTAATTTTTAGCATCCGTGTTTAACACAAATCATTTATCTTTTCTTAAATATTGGTTGATTTGCATTAATTAATCTGCTTTTGGCTTAATTATGTAGCTATATATTTATATAATACAATTTATCTCCCATAAAAACTAGTTGGATATATATTGCACCGCAAAAGATAGCCAAAAAGTTAAAAAACAAATTTATAAAAAAGAATATTTTTTATTCACAAAAAATTGACAACAAATAATTTTTTCCAGCTTTCTCACTAAATATTACGCTCATCAAACGGTCGAAAAAAAGAAAAGTGAATGAGCCCAAAGATCTGACAAGAAAAAAAGAACGAAAAAGACAACCTTTTGAAAGCTTGTTAACATTCACAAATTTTTTTGAATATATTAATTTATTTTTAAAAATGTAAAAAATATTCACGTTGATTGATCAAATGATTTTTTATTTGTTCTTTGATTGATTATAATAAAACCAATAATGAAAAAAATTGTTATTTTTTGCATAAACAGTAAAACAATATAGGAATAAAAACGTTTATTGCATGTGTTTAATTTAAATTTTTGTTTATCACATAATATAAAAAATTTGTTTACGTTAAAATCTACTCTGTAAGCGAATGCTGGATAAAGAAGGGTTTTATCGTGTCTGATAATTTCCTTGTAAATTAGTGAATGCCTTGTTGAAATATTTATTTTTTAAAAGCTGTTTGCAGAAATTATTTTTTACCTTTTAATAATGAAGTATTGTGCATGGTCGAAGTCGGTTTCTTTACAAATTTTTTTAAGTAACATTTTGAATTGTTTTTAACGACTTACAATAATATTTGAACATTATTAAAAAGTATGAAATATTCAAACATTTAATTTTCCTTTTACAAGCTATTTTATGCAAGAGTTTAAAAAACATATTTATGAAGGCAGCAAAAAAAAAACCTAGACACGGATAATAAATATGAAAGAAAAAAGTGCAACAGACATAAGCAACGTCAGCTGTAGCAGATGTGTGTCCAAGAATACATTTGTTTGCAAGGTTAACTTTTGCAATTTTGAAACTACAAAAAAATTTCATCATTATTTCTTTCAATTGCTGTCCTTTTTTTTTGTTCACCAACTAAAGTAACATTTTTGCTTTTAATATCTTTTTGAAGAGGTGGTTGCGATATGTATGTCTTCGTCATAGTTTTATATTCATTCACAGAAAACTGAAATGTACTTTAGAAAATAAATAAAAAGCAATTTACTTTGTAGTTTGTTAATCAAAGCTTTTTTTCTTTGTAGTAGCTTTCTTTTGAATAATTTAATTTAATTTTTTAAAAATGAAATTAGTCAAAAATTGTTTTTCCAACAAATTCAACACTAAACAATTATTGAATTCTTTTTTAAAAAATCCATTCGAAATGCCCAATAATAAAAATGTAAAAAAGTTTTGAAGCCAAAAACAACTTTTATATTTTACATGCTTCAAAATTCATAATATTTATAGCACACTGTGATAATTCTTATTTATGTTTTTCACGTAATTCTTTTTTTCAAAAACTCTTTATTATTCATGAATTAATTATATCTTTTAAATATAATTAATTCATGGATTCTTTTCTTTTTTTTCTTTCTTTATAAACTTTGTGTTTTTCTGTACTTCTATTATGTATTGCATCATTAATTTTGAGATTTTGCGAATGAATAAAATATGCAAGCTGATTTCTCAAAAAAAAAGATGCATAATAGTTTCATTTTTTGGTTTTAACAAAGATGCCAGAACTAATCTTATTTATTAATAATTGTAATTGCAATGTATGCAAAAAAATATTTTTGAGGTTTTCTTATTCTTTTTTAGTGTCTTAAAAGACTTACAAAAACACGTAATCAATATTTAAAAAGTTTAAATATTCAAACACAGACTTTTCCTGTGACATCATAGTCTACTTTGTGAATCACAGCTGCTAAAAGCTTAAAAAAAGTGTCTAACATTTTATTTCAACTTTGTGTCACTTTTTTTACACTATTTATTGTCAATGCGTCCTGTTTGTCCTTGTTTCTCAGTCGATGTAAACCATTCCCCATTTGAGACATTTTTTCTTTCGGTAGACATTACTTTTTCTTCAACCAGTATTTTGTTTAGTTTTTAATAATGATTTGAATTTTTAGTGCTTCCTTTTATGACCAAACTTTAAGCTTATTATTTAAATATCATTACAGTTCGCAGTGCAAAAAGTAGTTCTCACCAAACATTGATTAATGTATCAATAGTAAAAATAAAATGTTTAAACTTTTTTTACCAAGTTGTGTAAAATAAATATTTATTGCAATGCTAGTTAGTTATCAATGAACACAAGGTGTAAATTTTGACAAGTAAAATAAACGGATTATGCGAGAGTTATATGAGGCATAGAATTTGTATAAAAATATATGTCCCTATAAGAGGGAACTGGACATTCTTAAAATGGAAGTTTTTAGTAAAATTTTAAAAGGATGGCTGGCTTTTATGTTTTAAAGGTCTTTGTTGAATCTCTTTTAGTTTTGAAAGAGCAACATTATTGATTTAAAAAAAGCAAATTATTACTTATTTGCATTTTTTTATTAATGGTCCAAAGCAAAACCGAATTTGGAAAACAGCAAGGTATCCAAATTTAAATTTCTTATACCTTGGAATTTGTAAATATACATATACACGTTGTTAAAAAAGTTTTAAATAGTCAAAAACTAATTTCTTAATTCAGTTGAATCTTTAGCGTAAAAATTGCTAAAAATCAGAAAAAATGCCGCTTTGGTTTTTCTTACTTTCTTTTTTTACGTGTCATTGCTTCTTGCAAGGTTTACTTTGCGCCGTTTTTCTTTGCATTTGTTCAGCTGCTCCGTTTCTCTGGCTTTTTTTACTCTGTTGTATGCACCTTTTTTTTCTTTTTAATGTCGATCTGTTTTTTTTTACAAGAATGTAATTCAGATACATTTCTAAAAGGTTCCAATAAAAAAGATGTTTTGTCGATTATTATTTTTCGTCATTGCAATATTCTCTTTTTTCATTGACAGAAAAAAAGATGTAAACATCGTAGAAAAAAAGCAAAAGAAATCAGTCATAGTAGTTTCCTTTTTGATTTGCAATTTTTTTTTGTATATTTTAAAGTAAATTTTTATACTGGAAAAAGATATAATTTACAAGATTGAAAACATTTAAAAAAAAACTGAAACACATAAATAAAAAAATGCTACGTACGGAATTTATACATTAATAAAAAAAAAGAGAGACACAATTAATCAGAAACAATAATAGACAAATATTATTGACATATGTTATCGTTTTATGCTCCTCTATTTATGAATTTGCATTTTTGAAGTTACTGTTTTACAGAATAATTTGTTTTCCTGCTATGTTACAAAAACAAAGCTTTACCACAAGCGCATTTAAAAAGTTTTTTTAAGTTGCAATAAAAATAAGAAAACAATCATTTAATGCAACATTTCTTGCTTTGCTGACTGCCCGCTAAACAAGCAGTCGCGTTTTTGGTGCTTGCATACTTTTTATGAAGAATATAAATGTTTGAATATTTTTTAAAATGTTTTTATGGAAATTAATTTTTGCCAAACAAAACTGAAAGATAGGTATACCGGCGTATTATATTAAATTTCCTCGCATTCTTCCTTCTGTAACGCTATTAAAAACATTTATTGTTTTAGCAATTCACACAACATTTATATAATTATAAAGTCTGTTTGGTATGTTGCTAAAAGGAATATTATTTTTAAACATGAATAATAAGCCTTTTTCTGGTATGAACAATTGGACTGACAATTGTGAACCAATGTCAGGATATACAAACAAAGGATGCAGTTGTTAATGTACTTCAAACAAGAAAAAAAGTACATGGGACATTTTTATATTGTTATTAACAGAAAAAAATCCGTTATTTTTAACATTAATTATGGCCAGATATATTGTTGCAAAGTTGTAATTTGTTTTTGGGAAATTTGTTATGAACATTTTAAGAATTTCTTATTCTTATAATAACAGATTTGCATATTGTTAAAAAGAATTTAAATATTCAAAGTAGTTTATTAATGTCAGCTTTTGCAAAAACACGGCTAATACAAAAAGAATAACATTTATTGCTGAAAACACCGCGCTAAAGGCACATTGCAAAAAAAAACACGCAAAAGTGTCTGACATTTTATTGCTCTGTGTTGAAATCACTTTATATTTATTTTATGCTCTACCACTGCGTTCATTTTGTCTTCTTCTTTTGACAAGCCCCAATGTGTTTTTTTCTTCTTTTGACAGACATTGCTGTGTCTCTTGCACGAAATTTTTGTGCATCTCACTAGCATTTTTATTTTTGAATATTTTAATTTTTTACTTTCTAGCAGTTTTAAGATAAAATAGCAATAAAATACATTTCCAAATAAAAAACTTATGTTGTGAAAACTGAAAATTTGAATTTTTCTACAATAATAATCAATTCAAATTGTAACTGACAACGCTTTGAGAGAAAAAGTTTTTTGTAACATTTTTAATAAAAAATACAATTTAATGCAGTAAATCGATTGAATGGAACACGCTAATCGTACATATCCTCCCTATAAATCGAGAGTGTAAAGTTTTCGTCCTCACCCCATTATTCTTCATTCGCAAAAAAAATAAAAATGAAAAAAAAAGAAATTTGCATAAAAACAAAATAATTTGTGAATTTGTTATTTTTGAGTTTTTTCAGGGATATTAAATCGAGTAATTCAACTACGATACATTGGTTCTGAGAGAAGAACTTTTTTAGGACCTTTTTTGGGATCTTGGATGAGTTCAGGTGGGGTGTAAAAATGGATGAAAAACCATAGTTAAAAGCTTTATCACAAGCAATAAAATGTAGCATCGATAACCGGGGGCGGGTTACCCTAGTGATTATATAAAAAAGGTCATGAATTCTGTCACTTTTTTATTCACATTCACGATGCACCATGGTAAAAAATGTTTTTTACTGCAACGTATTTTGATTTTGCGTTGTATAAAAAGAAGTGGCGGCTCCGTTTTCAAAAACATTAACTAGACGTAGAACTGTTCTTTGAATATTTATATACTTTTACGACTTCTGTGAATGCTATTCAAAAAACTCTTTGTATTTCATATAGTAATGAGAATGAAAAAATTGAAAAAAGAATGTGTGCAGTAATAATTTAAGATTATTTGATATGCCACAACAACACTGCATTTAATAAAATGTGTGAGATTTTGATTTTCAATGAACATTAAAATTGCTTTTTTTTGAAATTTTTTAGTTATTTATATCTGTCAATTTTTGATCGACAAAATATTCCCAATTTATTTCATCACTTTGTTCGTTTGCTATGCTTTGTGTTTTAAAAAAAGAGTTGTCGAAATAATCTTGTCTCTCTCTTTTTTTCAATGAAAAATCATCAATTTTCGTAAATCAGGCAGCTTTTTTTCGTTGTTCATTATTCCATTTTATTCTATCACAAATGTTTTACACTGCAATCGCTTTTCTGCGAACAGAACGTTTTTTTGTGTTAAATATGTTTAAATATTTTTTAAATATTTATTTTTGTCTCTAATAATAAATTTTATTAAAACAATCAATCCGAATAAAAAATTATTTTTGTAAAGTTGGTGAGAAGTTGAAGAATTTATCAATAATTAATAAACTACGAAAATGCCAAAGACGATGTTTCAGGTGTTATAGTTAAAATTTTTGCGAGCAAAAGGTTTTAAAAATTAGCAATTTTTTTAAATAGTATGACACCCTCTTGCATACTTTTTTTTGCACGGTTTATTTTTTATTATTGTGGAATTCCGCTAATTCATCATACAACCAATATTACTTTTACAAAAGAAATGCCAACAGAAAATGGTTTACCTTTCCTTAATGCTCGAATAAAAAATATCAATAATACGATTACAACAACTTGGTATCGAAAGCCAACTACAAAGAATTTGCTCCTTCATACTCGATCGGATCATCCAACCTATATGAAACACAAAGTTATCAATAACATGAGGAAAACTGCCGAAAAAATGTCATCAACCAATAAAGAAAAAGAAATTTCTCTTAAACTCGCAACAGAAATCGCTAAACAAAATGGCTACAGTAGCTGCTATCTACCAAAATTTAAAGGTCTGAACATTTTTAAACGTATCATTTTGAACTACGTTGTACTTGTAAAAGAAACACAAACAATTTAACCATGAAATGACAAAATTTTACTAAATCTTGTTTTTAATTGTTTTAAAAATAAAATTTTCATTTTTTTATTTTATTATTGAGTCTCATAGCATCAAGGTTGATATTTGTTTATTTTTTTAATTTTAGATGCTTTTATAATAACGAAAAGAGTTCCTTTTTTGTGTTTTTAAAACAATCATTTAATATTCAAAAAATATGTTGAAAGAATTGTTTACAGATATTCGCATAATAGATTGTCACTGCACTTCCAGACAACAAAGGCGCAAACGGCGATGATTTTCGCTCACTTTTTATTTCATTTATTTTTGATGTTCAACAATGTGTACGACTATAAGATTTTTAAAAGGTTGCAAATACTATGCTTGGGACAGATGCACAAAGAAAAAGAAAAAAAGCTGTTTTACGAAAAGTTTTCATGCAGATAGATTCGATTGATCTCATGAAAAAACAGAATGCTCAAATAAATTTTTAACATTCTGAATATTTAAATTATTTTTGATGTCAAGCATTATTAAAGTAGAAAATATATTAATAAGAATAATAATAAAATAAAAAAGATAACAAAATCAAGTTTTATGTAAAGAATGCTTGTACAACGTTTTTTAAAAAAATTTTGAAAAAAAAATACAAGAATTGCATTGCAAAATTTCTGCATTTGAAAAGCCACAACAAAATTAGAAGACTGACATTTTTAAAGAAATAATCATTATTAAAAATTTATTCAATTCAAAAAAAAAATAAAGTTTTTCTTTAAATTGTAATTATGAAAAAATTTTTAGCTGGTGTATATTAATCTACTCAATAATAAAAAAAATTGTAGAAAGAAAATTCAAAGATTCCAATGCTAAACTCTTTGATGAGAATAATTTGTGCTCTTTTTTGCTTAAAATTTTTATTGTTTATTTTATTATTGCATTTGAGTCCATATTCAATGCATTTATTGTATGTCGTGAATTTTAATTAGTTGTTTAAATAACGTAAATTTTACAATTTCTGAAATCATTTTTAAATATTCAAACACCTCCAAAAATTTGGTGTTCTAATTCAATCAAAAGCAGAATCAAGTGCCGGCAATTGTTTCTGTAAGCAGTTTTTAGAAAAGCACAGTTATAAAAACTGACATGTCAAAAACGGCCCAATCGATATTATTTCTAAACGTTTTTTCACTTTCGTTTCTTTTATATTCGTTTATGTTCAACATAGCGAACAGCATTTTAAAAACGGCAAATGTTATGACGTGATAGATGCACAAAGAAGAAAGAAAATGCGTAGAAATGCTGCAAACGTTTTTAAGCGCTTTTAAAATAAAAATGTGGTTTTTTTGCTGTTCTTGTTAATTTCTGTAGCAATAAGTTTGATTTTTTGAAGGTGTTTTTCGTGCAATAAAATTATTGTTTGAATTTTTAAAAATTTTCTTAAAGGTTGAAATCATTCAAAATAAACAGCTTACAAATTGTTAACAACAAAAAACATAATCCTTTTTTTCTTTGATGATAAACAATTTGAATATCAGTAATTAAAAAAAAGTTAGTAATTGAAAGTGTTATTCTACTTATAAATGTTATGTAATTATTTACTATTCATAACAGTTATTAAAATTAGCATAAAAAACATTTAATGACGTTTACGTAAAGTTTGGGGATGAATTTTTTGTGATCTTGGCGATCTTTTGTCTTTATGTGATGTCTCTGATGAAGGCTGGAAATCACTATTTCCGCCTGTAGGTTTCACATCGCTAAAAACATCACAGCAAAATGATGAAGTTCCAACATTTTTAGTTGTTAACGTTGCAGAATTAAATAAACAATCATTATTTTCTGTGAAAGGTTTTCCTTCTTCAAAATAACTAATACCATTTCGTAAAAGTAGTTTTCCAGTTCCAAATTCAATTGCATCTGGAAAAAGATCAAGTTGCATTTGCCACCAACTAAAGACATATCGATTTGTATCTGATAGAACTGATATTGACTGATTGTGTCGATCATTCATTGGTTCGTAGAGTCTAAAAAGAAACAATGGAATAGTTGAACTCGCTCTCTTAGTCTTTTTGACGATTTCGGGGTGGTCATGCCTTTGATCTTTTGCCGCCGCTCGTCGGCAAAAGATCAAAGCTGCCGTTTTTTAAATATTTTTGGGCCCCCAACAACAAAGCTGCCGTTTTTTAAATATTTTTGGGCCCCCAATGCCCACCCATAAATACTGGCTTGCCTAGTAATTCGCTTACTTCAAGGCTTCAACATCAGCATTCATATAAATGCCTGCGAGAAGATCATCAGGACCTTTAGCAATTCCAGTAATAAATCCAATACCATTTGAGACATTTACAACTGCAGAAAGACTTGTAACAATTTTATAATTTTGTGTTATATCATAGACTACAGCATCAAGGGAAAAAATTGTACATGTTTTTGAGGGGAGTGTAACAGGTGGAACTGGGATGAAATTATCACAGGTGACTTGATATTGGGCTCTGTAGTCACCGTAGTTCACTGAAATGTGGATTAGAGTAATTTAACAAACATGGTTAGAATTTATATGTAAATATGCAAATTTTTTGTATCAAGCAGGCGTTTTTCAAGCATCTTGTCTAACAGCATAGAGATTGGATTAATGCATTTTGAAATTTTCTGACTCAAAATAAACAAGATTTTTGGTTTCCACTTTTGGAAAAATTTCACCAAGGATTCGAACTTTGATAAGCGGCACATAAACCTATTGCACTGACCACTCAACTTTAGCAGCAAGCAAATAAAGTTTTCAAAATCATGTAAAACATCTTTTCTTTCACTTAGTTATTTTTTTTTATTTAATTTAACCAACATTTGATTTTTAATAGCTTTTGTTTTGTGCAGCTATGGCGAAGTGGCTAATGTAGTAAATTAGCGTGCATCAGCAAATTAAAGTTCGAGTTCTGTGAAGAAATTTGGCAAAAATCATTTATAATTAAAATTTCACTATTGTTTTTTCTGGTCCCAACTTTCATGAAAGCTTTTTTACTGCAAACTAGCCTCAAGACATTATTTTTTTTGAAAAAAAAATTTGCATAATTTTTTTTATTGCCAGAATCCAAAAAGTGTCACATTAACTAATCAGAAATGATCTAGCGTTTTTTTGCAGTCATTTCTGGCGAAAAATAGAGCATAAAATATGATTGTGTGGAGCTGTAGTATAGTGGTTAATGATATAGGTTAGCGTACAAACGGGGTCCAAAGTTCGAATTTTTTTAAATCAGAATCAAGAGATAACGGGTATTAAAACTTTTTTTAGCTTGTTATTCCTCAATAACAAACAATCCCCTTACCACTATAATCATAATAATTATTATCATTTGTAAACACCATTCCACTTGATTCACCAAAATATCCTTCATCAACATATGTATGTGCAACATAAAGATTTAACAAAGTCTCAAAACCAGTTGTAAATTCAAGATATGGACTAAATTCACCAGCTTTTGTAAACCAATAACATCCACCTGTGAAATTGTCAACAGTACAATCACCCCATTTCAACCAATCATAATCAGCACCAATTGATTCATTTGCATATACATTTGTTGGGTCGATGGAATTGTTGGCACCTTTTGTTAAATAAATTCTATAGCCATCTGATGTGGTGTTGATGGTGAAGGTGCCCGTCCAATTGTAGACAGAAATTCCTTTAATCGGAGTTGTAACTTCAAGATTTGATGTTATTTGATTGCAGACATCTGCATTAGAGTAGGTAAAGAAAGAAAAAAATATGCAAATTATTGCTATGTAAAATATTGAATTTCTCATTGTTGTCGAAGCAGTCGAAATATATTGATTGAAAAAAAGAACAATAAAGGGAAAGACAATAAAAAGAGGTTAAGAAGCAAAGAACTATTCCAACAGCAGCCTTATCAGTTTTCGATGATAAGTTCCGCTTTTTTCACGTGGACAACAATCTTTCTTGCAAGCTTCTTAATGAAAATGCGGGCTTCTCTCAAAGAAATTAGTGCATGATATTTAATTGTCGAATGGTACACAAAATTGTTAATGAAACAAGAACCATAAAAATCAATCAGACAAGCTTTAATAGTAAGAAAATAAACTGCTAATTTATCCATGAAACTCTCTCTTTTAAAGATTAAAATTTAGGCTTTCACAGCAGTAAGAAAAATTTACGAGTTGGCTATAGCAAAACAGACATTATATAAAAATTTCTTTAACAAGCAATTGAAATGTTCAAAAAATCTTAAAGAGCAGAAAAAAATAGATAATTGAGAAAATAAATTTATTTATTCGTGTTTTTCGTCCTTTGCGCTTAAATATCTGTAACCAAGTAAGATTTTCATCATTCTGATGAATATTTTAGTTTTTATAATTTTAGCAATTTGTACTATACAAAGCTAATCGAATTATGGCAGCTAAGCAGTTTAAACAAAATTTTCACTATTTATAGATGCTGAAGATCATTTATAATGTAATAATAATGAAACGAGGTTGTAAATATTACCTTATTGAATCATACTGTATGTATAAAAAAGAAATGCTCTGGTAATTATTTTAAAAGACTTTAAATAAACAAATAAATTTTTTTGGCGCTATTACAAAACAGAAACGGATATTTTTCGAGACAATCATAAGGCAGTTTAATTTAATAGCTCTAAAGTCGTATTAAAAAAATTATGAGCTTAAAATACAGGAAATTGTGTTTTAGACGCTTTCCACTGATTTCCCACATACATAAATTTAATTATCTACACGAAACGTGAAAATGAAAAAGAACATCAGTTATTCAAATTAATTAATAGTTTTGGTTGAAATACCAGTTCCAAACATGTTGAAATATTAAAGAAAACTAAGCACTTAATATTCAGGAAACAGTTTTCAGAAATTTTCTCACATACTTTTAACCTAATTCATTAAAGTACAAAAGTACAGCCCAGCGATTAAGTGGAATTTAATTAAAGAAAAATGCGCATAATTAAAAGCTTTGAGCATATGCTTACTTAAGATTGTCGCACTGTAGTTTTTTACTTTCGCTTAAATGCATTTTAAATTGAACATTTAAAAACTAAAGTTATAAAATTTGCTGGCAAACAAATTTTTATTTGTGTCGAATCTTTTTTTGTTGTTAAAAAATGTCTGTGCTGCTACGAATTGTATGGATAAATGATATTGTGGTTCCAGTTTGTGCAATTTTATGTAATTTATTACTTTTATGGTTAACAAAAACTGTAAAAACAAAAACGCTAATTCATATTAATTATTCGTTAGTGCCAAATTGTATGTTGGATATAGGTGCTTCGATTTTTACTTTTATTGTTGCACCGGTAAGTTATACAGAACAATATCAGTAAATAGCCGAGTTGGGTTTGAATAACTGATTGCTGAGAGTGATTCAAATATTTCTGGAATCGTTTTTGGACGGCAAATCTCTCTTTTCCACTTATGTGAGCTCATAGTGCCAAGAAATAGTCATCACAGAAGGAAGATGCCCCCAACTTAATCCGGAAATGAGGCCGTTAAATGCTTGTCGTAGTAATCCTCGACCTATGGATTTAATAGATATAATGATATAGCTATTAAATAGCAAACTATATATTATAAAATTTTGATGTCGATGATTTTAAAGAGATGTAATAACAAGAATAACTTATAATCCATTAATTCTAAATTTATGATATTTGGAAAGCATTAGTTATGCAGAATTTTTGATATCTTTTAACGAAAATAGGTATCGTCAGCTATTTATTAGCTATATCCATTTATCCATTAAATCCACAGATCAAGGATTCTGCAGTTGATGTCCCTAACTACTCCTTGATATGACGAGTATTTAAGCAAAGTATTGGGTCTCAATTCCGGATAGAGTTCGGGATCTCCCCCGTGAACATCTTCTAAATAAGTAATCTTTTTTAGAACATTTTTCATCAAGACGGAAAAATTTACATTGTATATGGTGATTTATTTGGTTTTATTGACAGCACTCTCGCATGTCATATTGGAGCGCTGTTTTCAGCTTTTATTTACACAAGCATGATTTCAACTACCATTTCCTTCTATATACGATATTTAGTTATTTGCAGGTGAATACGTGATATTCTATCCCACTAATATCTTAATTTTAGAAATCGCATTCTTTCTATTTCAACTATGATTCGTCCATATTTTATACTTTTTATTATATGGTTAATTGTTTACTTGCTGTATTTATGGCACTTTTTTGCTGCAATGGAATATACCACCAAAAATGTACCAGGAATACTTTTAAGATCTTTTTGGGGAGAAGAATTTTCAAAACCTCCGCTATACTTTACAAATGAAGTTGTAAGTCATTTAAAGCGTTTTCCGCCAAATTTGGTGAAAAGTTCCAGAATGCTAAAATTTTATATTGAAAAGTTGCTTCCCTTTGTGTGGGATATATGGGATGTACCCATGCTTTATGAGCTCTGGGGACCTTCTACAACTCACTTGCCGAGCAAAAACGTTTCAGATCAATTTTTTAGATGAACCACCCTGTATAATAGCAAGTAATTGAGTTTTGATAATGACTTGAATCGTAAATCTTTATTATTCAATTACATCAAAAATTGTAATAAAAAATAAAATGAAAAACTTTTAAAAAGAGATAACACTTTGATACAACAGTAAAACAGTTGAAAAAAGATGAGCAAATTCTTTAACAATTTAAGCTTTTGAATTCCCAGCATATCTTTTTTTTTAAAAAGATATATATTTTTCAAGATAATTAGGAATACTGGCTGCTGGATAATCAGCTACAAAATTACCAGTAATAAAACCAGCCATGAAGACATGTGTACCTTTCATAGGCATTGCGATTTGTAAACAAACATAAATGAAAGACATCATAAATGCAAATCCTTCAAAATATTATAATATAGAATAAGATTGTCTTTTATTTTTTTATATCACTTACTTTTTCCATATTTTATTTCTTTTTCCGTCCATCTTTGATAGCTTTTTTCTCTGTTATTCAACATCCCAACAGCCACATTGGATAACAAAAATGGTCCAACAAATTGTCTGGTACAAATTTCTCTGTAAAAACACTTTAATTTTTCAAAATTAATTTCCTGCATTTTATAAAAAGTTATGTTTTACAGCTTTCACCTGCATTTCTCACCGGTTGTGGATTTACCCTGTGCATACTTATCCTGGCATATTCGCTTATTTTTTATTACAGTAAGCGAATATCAGCAACTTTAAAAACTCATGTTGAACACAACAATAATAATGCAACGAAATTACTTCATAAACAGATACAACGTACACTTTTTATTCAAGTAAGTTTTTTAAAACAACTGACACAAAATACTTTCTAGTCAGGGATGAAACATCGTTGTCATGCACCCTCCTTATACCTTAAACAGAGCGCCTCCACTATTTCTTTTTTTTCAAAAAACGAGAGAAAGAGAGAGACAGGAGAGACACACATACGCGAGAGCGGCCGCGTTTGCCACCAAATGCGGCCGCTCTCGCGTATGTGTGTCTCTCCTGCAGTTCTCTTTCTCTCGCAAAATGAAAAAAAAGAAATAGTGGAGGCGCTCTGCTTAAGGTATAAGGAGAGCGCAGAAAAATAAGTTTCATCCCTGTTTCTAGTATCAAAAAATCATTTTTCACTTTGAAAAAAAATTTATGCAAATTAGAGAATCTCGGCCTCTTCTGGGCTGTTGTTAAGCAATTGTTGCCTTTATTTTTAATTGTTTTAATCAGTGTTTTTGTTTTCCTTTTTATATGCCATGCTGCACTTGCTTGTACCTTCTTGCTCCATGCTGCACCATCTTGCACCGGACTGAACCACGGTGCACCGGCTTGCACCACCTTGCATCAGGTTGTAATATCTTGCTCTGGGCTTGCACCGGACTGAATCACCTTGCTCCTGCTTGCACCAAGTTGCACCATCTTGCTTCAAACTGCACTACCTTGCTCTGCACCATCTTTTTCTGGACAGCACCACCTTGTACAGACTTGCATCTTGCTGCACCGTCTTGCTCCGGATTTTAGGCATTTGACAACGGTAAACATTTCAGGCTTTTGGACCATCGTTAATTGGCAGCATTCCACTACTACTCATATTAGCAAAAGGCTTTTTCAAACTTCGAAGTAGTGATATCTCATTGATTTTATCGTTATTTCTTCCATGGATTTCATTTTGTAATCCAATTGCTGCTGTTATTTTTATTAAACCATATCGAAGATATTTAAAAAGAATGCTGCAATTTCAAAGAGGTGGAAATGTTTCTAAAGTTTTACCAGCGCAACATCATTCATAGAAATTAAACAATTTTTTATTTTAAAATGAGAATAAAATAAATTGGCATCAATACTTTTACTTCAATTAAATATTAGGCTAAATGTTTTTTTCTTTCTAACTATTCAAAAATTTTAAATATTCAAAAAGAATTCTTAATGCAGTTTTGAGCATTTTATTTCTTCTAAATTTGTTAAGTTCATAAAAAACATTCTTTCTCTACTTTGAAAAACTTTTTGTTGCTGCTGTGGCAGTCCACGATATACACAATGATGAAATTTCAAAACAAATCTTTGAAAATATCTTTATCGAAGAAAAAAGTTTGTCTTTCACCTTTCAGTTTAACTTTGCTTTCAACTGCTATAGCCATTTTTTCGGCTGATTTATTTTAAAAAAACCTATTTATGAATATTTAATTTTTAATAAATGTTAAAATATTAAACGATCATTTTGCAACAACTACAATTTACTGTTTTAATAATTTAATTGGTGTTAGTGATGAAACAATAGTGATAAAAACAAAAAAAAACCAATTTCTTTAAACGTTTTGATGTTAATAAAGTTGTGAAAGACAAAAACTCTCTTAATAAGATATATATTTTGTAACTTTGAAAGTTAACTGCTGTGTCAAGCAACCCAGTGATACAGAAATATCAAAACAAATCTTTCAACATTTTTTATCAATGAAAAAAAGTGTGTTTTTCATTGTTCAGCAAAATTTGAGCCTTGCTTTCAATCGTTATCGTCGTTTTTTCTGCTGATTCATTGCTCTTTGTTTGAATATTTGAGTTTATGGTAAAAATAAAAGTATCAAAAAAAGTCTCTCAATTTGCAACTACAACATAAAAATATTTACTGTTTTTATAATTTAATGGGCGATAGTGATGAAAAAAACAATAGTGATGAATTCAAAAAAGCCTTTTTTTTTAAACTTTGCCCCCTCCGAAATTGACAAATTTCTTTTGATCTTTTGCCGATGCATACCAAAAGCGGCAAAAGATCAACGGATTGCCGCTTCCGAGATTGGTTTCTCTCTACGGTATTGATTAAAATAATGGACTGTAAAAATTTGGAAGTTCTGTCTCGTGGTCAATCCAGTTCAAAGTTTATTAAGACTCATTAAAGTTTAATCTACTGTAAAAAAACTGAGCATAAACACTTTGCCAAGCACCCTTTTCAATCGCTGTGAAAATCCTCTTTTTTTGTAAAGACAAAACATCTGCTAACAGCTTGTTTTATTGCAGCTGACTTTTAAAAAAAATGAAATCTTTTTTTTAAACAGCCAAACTGTTGCGTTTGAAAACTTCGTTTTCTTTTTTAAATATTCTATTTTATCACTTAACATGGATATACAAGGGAAAAAATACAGATTTCATTCTATTATATTTAACATTTCACAATTTTATACATATTGCCTTCGAGTATAATGGTCATTATTAATGAAAAAAGTTGAAAGTCAACGAGCATAACAGACAAATATTGTTTTCATCTGATTCAATAAAAACATAAAATTTATGGAAAATTATTTTTTGCTATTCAAAAGCAGACAGAGCGTGTCTAACAGTTTTAACATAACAAATTTTGAGATGTGTTTTGTTACAGGGTGCTTAATAAATAATTTCCTTCTCTTTTCTTTTTTTCTCTTTCATCTGCGGCAAAAGAGAAAAAAAGGGAAGAAAAGCAGCTTAAGAGCAAAAGTGTGGAGAACGTGTTGTTGTGTTGCTCCTTTTTGTTATCGAAAAAATATTGCAAAAGCAAAAATAACACTTATTTCACAAAACTACATTCGTGTCTAGCATCGATTGAGAGAACTTTCTTTTTTGAATATTTGTAAAATAAAATTTTGAATTCATTACAATTTTTTCAGTTTAATAATTTTATTGTAAGCAACAAAAGTATAGATAAAAAGATATCAATCCTGGATTCAAAGAAAAACCAGTATTAAAAAGTAAAAGAAATTTGCACTTACAAAAACCTAAACTAAAACTATTGAAGTTTTATGTTTTGACAGAAATTGTTGATATTTTGCAAAATGAATTTTTGAATCATCAGACAAATGTGAGTTTTTGGTACTTCAAAATAGCATTGCTCTCTTTCTTTTTTGAACGATCTATATTTTTACAAAAGCTTTGGTGTCATCGACTATTTTTTTATTTTTAATTATTGAACAGTTAGAGAATGTTGATAAATCAGTTTTAAATTTCCTGACTTTATATGTTTAATGGCAAAATATATCTCAAAAAAAAAAAGCATCAAACATCTGGACTATATTTTAAAATATTCAAATCACAAACTATCAACTAAAAAGACGTTTAAGAAGAAAGCGCTTTTTACGATGACGAAGACTTTTTTCGACAGCTGCTCGTCTTTTTTTTGCCATTGACTTTTTTGTCCACTTTAAGTTCCAAGTGTTTTGAAATATCCTGTATTTTGAATATTTTTGTGTTATTAAAAGCTATATGAAAAAAGTATACTTTTTTAAAAGTGCCTTCTTTAACATGAGCAATAACATAACATGTTCTTAATCATGAAGAGGACAATATTTAAAATAGCAATTCCTGTTGCAGTCGTTAAAACATGTGATTTTGTTGAAAAAATTGCACTAATATAACTATACATTATGACAAAGTTGTTTGACAAAATATATCTAATTACAACATCTATGCAAGACACTGACACTCCGACAAAAGAAGAAAAACATTTTGTAACGCAAGATGTATGTTTTTTTAGTTCTTTTTATACTTTTTTTTTCTTGAATCCCTGCTCGTGCGAACAACAGCCAGTCTTTAAAAAGTTTTTTGCAAGAATTTTTTATCTTGTAAACGGCAGATTTGAATTTTTTTTGTTGCATTTATGTAAAATTCTATTAGTTGCTTTCACAAAAAAACAATAAAAGATCGCTAATGATATTAAAATGAATTTGTTAATAGCAAGCATGGATCACCAAATATCATATTTCACTTGGAAACAATATTTAAAAAGATAGTATATTTGCTGCAACTAATGTAACAGAAATTTAAATAATAAAATTAGTAATTATCAGTGTCATTAACTTTTTAAAAAAACATTACACGCCAATAGCGGTTTCTCAATGTCCTTCATAAATATGAATAAAATTACATTTTTTGAAATACTAGAGAAGTTTGTCACTTCTAAAAAGAAAGATGAAAAATAGGCGTCGTTTTCTTTTAACGCATTTCGTTCCAGGCAACAACAAAAGTAGAAAACATCATTTCTTAGCTTATCTTGAAAAAATGTTCGAAAAAAGGTTATTTGAATATTTAATTAATTTTAAAAATCGAAAAATGTTTGATTTTAAAAGCACTATTAATAAAGAAAAATTACTGTATTTACTCTATTTACGGCCGGATGAATTATTTGAAAAATTTGCAATATTAACAAAAAAAAGTAATTTTTAATTATAAAAGATTATAACAAAAAAAAACAAACAAAAAAAACGAATGACTTTGAAAAGAAAATGCAAATATCTTTGTACCAGAACTTTTGCTGCATTGATAAAATTGCTTTTTTGAATATTTTTTTTACTTATTTTTCATTCGAAAATATGTAAAAGTATAAATGCAAGCTACTTCCTTTTTAACAATTTTATCTTCAGTACATTGCGGGTGATTTTGATGTATTAATAATAAACAAGCAGAATACGCACAGAGCATAACTGACAAAAAATGTTGTCATCTGATTTATTAAAAAATTTAAGAAAAATAATTTTTTGCTAATGAATGATTGTTTCTTGCTTAAAAAAAAGATGACCCTTCATTTTTGTGGCCAAAGTAGGGACAGAAAACGGACAGATTCAACAGAAATAAGAGTTGTCACATTTTTTATTCATATAAATTGTTCATCTACGTCTTTTATTTTCTCTTAACCACAGCTTTTTTGCTATAGATTTTTTCTTGTTTATTTTTTTCAGTTGCATCCTTGAAGAAAGACGGTGATGCCTTATGTTATAAATTTTTGAATATTTAAAATGTTAACTTAAAAAAACCTTTAATGTATTATTAAGAAAAAGAAATGTTTACTAACACGACAATCCTTTTTTTAAAAACAAAATATAATTATGAAGCAGTAATAATAAAAATTTAATTAAATTTCTCAGAAAACATCAATTGTAACTTTTTTTTTTTACAACATTACAAAAAAGCTTTTCAAAAAAAATGACTGATAGCTCAAAAAAATTATTATGAAAACCATTTAGTGACAATGTTACTGACGTAAATTCTTTTTCCCACTACTTTGCTTGTTTTTTTTTCACGATTTGTTTGAAAGAACTATAATGGACATATTTTTATTATTTGTGATATTTGAATCCACAACAATGAGAAATTTTCTGCTTTTTTCTATTTTTTATTAACGATTTCTGCCTTTGCTTTTCTTAAATATTATTTAAGTGTTATTATAGTTTTTGAAAAGTTCTAATTTTACTTGAATTTTTTTTTAACTATGGAAACATTATTAAATATTACGTAAAAAGTTTGCTTGCAACATTGACAATAAAAAAAATGACATCACTATGCATTAAACACTGATTTAAATTAAAAATACTTATTATTTTACAAATTTTTGAATAGTTGTAAAATATAAAACAAAGCTATCAGACAGCAAGAAATTAAAACACAACCACAAAATTCTTAATTGTTGGCATCAGATGTTCCCCTATACTAGGTATATTTTGGTCATATGTGTGTAATAATAAAAAGATAAATTTTCAATTTTTTTAACTGGTTGATGCATATTATTACTTCTTTAATTAATGGTTGGTATGATTGTAGGTACTTTAATTTTATTATGATTTTTAGTGATTTCTTCAATTAATGATTACTGCATTTCAAAGAATATCAAAACATCAATAAAATATTGAAAAAAAACCTAGAACTACAGCATATGTTTGCAAAAAAAACCACAGAACAAAGAATATGTTTTTTAAATCTGCCTTAGTTTTGTCTTTCTCATAATCGTAAAAATGAACAAACTTTTCGATAAAAAAAGTGTTGTTTCATTAATGTCCGTGTCGTAAAAAGTTGTATGAAAGACGGACAAACTGAACAAAAAATGGCAGAGAAAGTTTTTTTTTTTGCCCTTGAACAGCAGCGTCCAATAAATTCTGTGAAAAAATAAAATGTTGTACAACTGATATTGTTTTCCGCATCACTGACAAAATTTTGAATATTTTAAAATTATTTTTTTTACGACAATGAAAGAAAAACTTTTATCTTTATAACAAAAACAGAGACTTTTGATATAATTATTATTCTTATTTTTGCTCTTTACAGTATTAATAAAAATCGAATAATATTCACATTAAACTAAACTGAAGGTTAATAAACAATTTTCTTACAAACATTTTGATTTAATTACATCATAAAGCAATTTATGATCGTTGAATTTTTGCGGAAACAGTGACAAAATTGAATATCAACATTTACTGATGATCACATTGGTGTAATTTTTTTTCCCACAAAAATGGCAGTATTTTTCATAGTTTTTTTATAACACTTATTAAGTGAAAAGCGGCTAATAGTTCATTTATTTCTGATTGTTCTAAAGAAAGACAAAATTTTCCTTTTTTTTTCTACTAGCTGTCCATACTTTTGAATTTTTTTTTTAAAATTAATTATTGTTTGTAACTTTTGACTTGTGTTGTTATTTGAGTACACGGTATTATAGTTTCCAATCATTACTTTAATCAATTATAATTAATTGTGTTTTTTAAAAAAATTTTGATGTTATAAAATATTGAAAACGAAAAAAAAGTTCGTAAACTCTCACATCATCTGTGTCATATGATGACATCTCGACAGCCTCGTATGAAACCACACAATAAAAAATAAAATTTGTTACGAAATAAAAAATTTGTCTATACGTTGTGTCTTTTTTCTTTCGATTTATTTTTTAATTTTTCTTAACGTAGTAAAGCCCAGCGGAAAAAAAATAAGTAAAAGAGGTTTTTTCTATCTTTCAAAAAACCGTTCGGATTTGAAAAAAATTTTTTTTCTCAGATTTGGCCAATTTTTGGTGTACATAGCAGTTTGGGGTTGAGAAACTCGAATCTGAAGTCAGTTTTTAATTTCGGTGCTCCGGTGCAGAGCTACAGTAATCCTGGTGCCAAAAAATTTGCATAAATTTTTTTTCGACGATTTATATATCATTTGAAGCGCCTTGATGAGCTGATCATTTTTCATGTTTATGTCAATACTCCCCGACCATTTTTAAGACGTGTTTCCCTGGTTTAAAGATAGGCGTTTTTATTCAAGGTCACAAAACATGCAAAAATCATCCGTCGGGAAAGGGTTTTTTTGCTGGAATATTGTTCCCCTAACCTTGTTACATAACTGTGCTCAATATCAAAAAAATCGAACGAGTCATAAGCTGTTTTTTATAGCTATGAAACACGTCAACCTTGTTTTGCATGTACTCCAGCACCATGTCGGGGGCAGAATGTTGCCCAACTGAATTTTTTTTGCGTATCATTGACAACTTTTTGAATATATACAATTATTTTGGCGACAGTGAAAAAAAACTTTTATTTTTTTAAACAAAAACAGAAAACTCTTTATTGTGTGATAGTTATTATTTTTATGCAAAGATTTTTTGTACTTTACAATATAAATAAAGAACAAATAAACTTTGCATTAAACAGCATTTTAGGTTAATAAATAATTTTTATTACAAGCATTTTAATTTAATTTCAATATATAGTAATTTATGAATTTTTGCGTAGACAGTGACAAAATTGAATATCAACATTTACTGATCTTCTCTTTCTTTTTTGAACGATCTATATTTTTATAAAAGCTTTCATTTTTTGTCACCGACTTCTTTTTTATTTTTAATTATTAAACAGTTAGAGAATGTTGATAAATCAGTTTTAAATTTCCTGACTTTATATGTTTAATAGCAAAATATATCTCAAAAAAAAAAGCATCAAGCATCTGGACTATATTTTAAAATATTCAAATCAAACACAAAAAACTGAAAGAAAGTTTATAAAAGAAATACATTTTACGATGACGAAGACTTTTTTCGACAGCTGCTCTTTAATTTTTGCGATTGATTTTTTTGTCTACTTTTTAGTTGCAAGTGTTTTGAACTATTTTGAATATTTTTGTTGTTATTAAGAATTAAGTCAACAAAATAATATTTTTTTATCGTGCCTTCTTTCACATGAGTTAGACGGACTAAATCACGAAAAGGACATTATTTAAAAAAGCAGTTTATATTACAGTCGTTAGAATATTTTTATAAAAGAAAAGTGCAAAAGTATAAAATTTGATTGATTTGCTTTACATTATGACAAAGTTGTCTAACAAAATATCCAGTTACAACATCTATGTAATACACATCTTTCAAAAAAAATATTCTCTTTTCATAAAGTTTAAAATGTTTCGTTATCAAAAATAGTAAAGACTTTTTTGCTCATTCTTCTATGTTTCCTTATAGAAAAGCAATGATACCATCACTTTTAGATTTCATACGGTTTTGTGAATGCTATATTTTTTTAAATATTGTATTTGCTTCATAACAGTTGCTTGTTAAAAATAGTTTTTTTTTTAGGGCCAAAGTAAGGACAGAAAACAAACGGACAGACTCGACAGAAATAAGGGTTGTCACATTTTATTCATATAAGTTGTTCATCTGCGTCTTTTATTTTCTCAAAACCACAGCTTTTTTTGCAACGAATTTTTTCTAGTTTATTTTTTTTAGTTATATCCTAGAATGACGGTGATGCCATATGTTATAAATTTTTGAATATTTAAAATTTTAACTTAAAAAAAACTTTCAAATATTTTTAAGAAAAAATGAATGTTTTATAACACCAAAATGATTGTTCTCATTATGGTTTAAATGCAGTAATAATAAAAAGGTAATAAAATTTCTCATAAAACCTCGGTTGTAAATTTTTTTACAGCATTACAGAAAAGCTTTTCTAAAAAAGAGTGATAAGTTGTGCCCAAAAAAATTTATGAATACCATTTATTGACACTGTAATTTTTGTAAGCTCTTTTTTTACAAAGATGCTTGAAATTTTTCGAAGTTTTGTTGTAGGAACTGCAATGGACGTATTAGTATTATTTGTGATATTCTAATCTATAACAAAGACAAATTTTCTGCTTTTTTCTATTTTTTATTAACGATTTCTGCCTTTGCTTTTCGTAAATATTATTTAAATGTTATTATAGTTTTTGAAAAGTTCTAATTTTGTTTGTATCTTTTTAAGCTATGGAAATATTATTAAATATTCAAAATAAGAAAAAAACTGGCTGAACATTTTTCAAGAATCGAAATCGGAGAACAGCTGTCCTTTTTGCATAGTTACGGCTTTCACAACATCTCAAACATTTGCAAAAAGACGGGGTATTTATTTGGCAGTTTTCATTCAACAATGCGTTGTCGTTAACATATGTGTGTCACACACTGAAAGAAAACAGAAATGGAATGAACAAAAAAAGTCGTTAACAAAATCTGACGCCCTTTAAAAATCGCGCAAAAAAGCTGTCAAAAAATAAAATTCTATGCACATATTTGATGTTCAGTCAATGAATTGTTTCTTTCCTTTTGTAGGTTTAAAAAAGCTAGGGACTGCAGATTTGAATAATTATTTTCTGAATTTTTAAAACCCTCGTTAACAACGCATTAAAAATTATCTATTTTTTTCCCCCAAATATGGCATATTTTTCAAACTTTTGCTAACGTTATCCATTACGTGAGAAAAAGCTAATGTTTGTATCTTTGTTTCTGATTATTCAAAAAAAAAGTTAATTTTTCATATTTGTTTCAACTAGCCATTTATATTTTTTAATTTTTTTTATATTAATTATCGTTTTAATATGTCCAGGCTTCTTAATTAAGTACACGGTATTACCCTTTCTAATCATTTCTTTAAGCAATTATAATTACTTATGTTTTAAGAATATTAAAATGTTATAAACCATTGAAAACAATAAAAGCAGTTTATCTACCCTCGCATCATCTGTGTCATATGACATTTTGACAGCCCAGTTGCAAAAATAGTAAAAAAGCAATAAAAAAATAAAATGTCTTACGAAATAAAAATGTGTCTTTTTTTCTCCCCTTTTCTTCTCATCATTATATATGAGATGAAAAAGAGCGCGCTCTAGAGCGAACAAAATAATTCCTAAGGCAGTATTAAAGGTTTAGACGTCTATAAATCGATGTTAAGAAACAACGCTACGTACACATTTAATGTTGAAATATCAGTTTTTTTCCTTTTTTTCTCCATTTGCGTTTCCAGCCCGCTAGAGATTGCAATTTTGAAGATTTAAAACTTTTTTTAAAAGTTTTATGATTTTAATAAAGACTTATTTCAATAATTCAACAATATATTTATTTAAAATCCACCATACGGGAATGTTACTGCTCAATAATAAAAAAAGTGTGCTAAAAGTTGAATGAATCATTTACTTAAGTTCTAAAGGTTTATTGTTTGTTTTTAAAAAATATTTTAAGAACCATTACACTGAGAAAAAGCCGTGACGTATTCATCACTTTTGCGTCACTGACAGTGACGAAAAAACCCTCACTGGTGACGAATTCATCACTGATAGTGATGAATTCGTCACAGCTTCATCACCGGTGAGGTTTTCTTCGTCACTGCTTTTTTCTCAGTGTAGTTTTTAAAATATTTTTTTTGCAGTATGAAAAGGCTATTTAACAAAAAAGAAATATGATAATAACTTTAATGAAAAAACAACTTTTCTCAAAAAAGAAAGAATTATTTTTATAACAGTTCGTGACAAACAAAGAAATTCTTGGATTATTTTGAGTGTTACACCTCTTTTCCAATACTGCACAACTGCCATACAAACGAAGAAAGAAAATGCGATATTCTTGTGCGGCCTTTTTTTCATCCCAATAGTTGTTTTTTTAATGCTGCATCAAAATCAAACATAGGGGGAACGGATGGACTCAAAGGAAAAACAGAGAAAAGAAATTGACAAAATAGTAGTTGAGCAACATAAGCCCAGAAAAAAATGGGATGTTACACAAGGCTTTTTTCTATGATGGATCTTTTGTTTTTTATATTTTTTTCAGTTCTGTTCTTGATAAAAGACGGTGATGCCGCGTGTTAATAATTTTTAAATCTTTTAACACAAAAAAACTTTTATCTAATATTAGGAAAAAATAATTTTTAATGAGGTGGCATTGAGTTTTTTTTAAACTGTTATTGATCCCATAAACGCCAGTAATAATAAAAAGTTAATAAAATTTCTCATAAAAACATTGATTATAACTTTTTTTTAAAAAATCTATTGACAAGTTGTGCTCTAAAAAAGTTTGTAATAACCATTTATTGACACTGTAAATGATGTAAACTTCTATTATTACACAGATGATTGTGATATTCAAAGTTTTGTTGTAATAACATAGTGATCATAATAGTATGATTTGTGTTTTCCATATTTACAGCAGCAAAAAAGTTTCTGTTTTTTCTCTATCTTATTTTTAATTAATGATTCCTACATCTGTTTCTTTTCTGAACAATATTATTTAAGCGATATCATTGTTTTCTTATTTTAAATGTAATTATCTTTTTTTTAATATTAAAAATTAGTAAATATTCAAAACAAGAAGATAAAATTGCAGAGCATTTTTGAAAAGAAACAGACTTTTTATCAAATAAAAACAAAGAACAGCTGTCAGTTTTGCATTTCTCACCAAAGCTCAAAACTCAGCATTTATTTGGCCATTTCGATTCCACAAAACCCATATGTGTGTCACACACTAAAAGAAAAAGAAGAGAAGGAGATGAAAAACAAAAGTCTTAAACAAAATCGTAAATGTTGTAATGCCCTTTAATAATAGCGCAACAAAATTCTCAAAAAAATGAAATGTTACACATTTTTAACAGAAGAATGAAAATTTTAATGATGCCATATTGGGAAATTATGGGTGAAAACATTAATAATAAAAAATTATCTAGTTATTCTTTAAACATTGATTTAAATTAAAAAAGGTTCTTAACAAATTAAACAAAATTGCTTGTATAAACATTAACATTCAAACGCAGGAACTCAAATACAAAACAATAATTAATGAATTTTAAGGACTGTTTTTATAAGTGCTAAAAAATCAACCTAATGCATTTTTTTCAATTTGTCTCGTTTTTCATCCTTCTTTTTTTTTATACAAAAATAGCATGTTTAATGAAAAGTAAACCAGGAAACTTTTGCTCATTTTGTTGTGTAAGTGCTTCTGAACGTTTAATTCAAATTTTATCGCAAATTCTGTAAGAATATATTACTTACTTTGAAAAAGAAATGAATATTTTTAATGTTTTCAGCTTTATATATTTTATGGTATGTAAACTCACAAACTTTTGCATTATTGACACGAGATTAAGATCAAAGGGAAAGAGGTGTAACACTTTTTAGTCATAATAATTTTCTTTAATAACTAGCAAAAGGATTTCTTTTATGCCCAAAAAAACAGATAACAATATTCAAAAAAAATATCGTTTTTGCATAGTGAAAAAAAGTTTAGTTACTAACAAAGACTACATTTTTTTTCTCTCTGCAGCTGTAGATGTTATGCACAAAAAGCAAATACCAAGCAAAAATGAACGACAAACGCACAAGGTCAAATACTGCCTTTTATTCTAGAATGATATTTTTTGTCTTTCCATCATTGTTATGTTAAAGAATGGAAACATAAAGAATTCAATGATTTTCACTACGTCATTCACATTACTTTTAAATGTTTGTTAAATAAAGCAGGAAAAAAGGTTGCAAATATTGAAACGAAAATATCATTGTTTTTTAAATAATGATTCATCCATTATTTCGAGAATTCCCATATTAAATTTTATGAAGATTTTAGTTGGCTGTGCCTTAAATTACTTTTTAAGCTTTTCTAAAATTTTACTTTAACATTCCTTCTATTTTTTAAAAATTCAAAAACAGAAAGAAGCAAATATATCAATATGTTTTTGCAGTTTTTTGCTAGACAATATTTTTTAGAAATGATTTTGATGCAGATGTTTTGACGCTTTCTCTTCTTAAAATGTTGATGTTCAAGCATTTATCTTCTTTGAAACAAATATGTATGAAAAGCAACAAAAAATATTTTTTGTTTACAGCATTTTGCTCATATGCTGTGTCTTTTCTCCTTTTTTTCACTTTTCAATGTGACGCATCAATAGAACTAAACAGTAAAGAAAATGTGCTAATGCAAAATAGATGATGCACATATTATTAGTTTCTTTCAGTCTGCATTTTTCTTATAGACTTTGCACCTAAAAGCAACATTCTGCTTTTTTTTTTCTTAAAAGAACCGTTTTGAAAAACAAGTAAGAAATTGTTTTGAATATTTTGTATTTATTTAAAAATGTATATTATCAGCTTTTACAAACAAACAATTAATTGTTGAACACAACTTACAAAGTAATGATGATATTTTAGTAGCATTTTCTAAAATATGTGGTAAAAAACTACATTAGTTAAAAACAGGATATTTTCGATACAATCAATGAAACAGAAATTTGAATAATAAAAAATGAAGACTAGTCTCTGTTACAGATTTTTGAAAAAATAATCACCGCTGCTTCCATCTTTCAGATGCTTCTCACAATTACCAACCAAACATTGTTAATTGTGAGTTTTTGTTATAACTATTTTTGTCTGTTTTGTTTTTTAATTAAGAAATATTTTTTTCTACTTTTACTAATGGACAAGTCGAACAAACAAAAAACTTTGCATTGCCTTTGAACAACGGCGAGAAAAAATCTTTGCGAAAAAATGAAATGTTAGACAAATGTGACCTTATTGTATCACGCTTTTGAAATACGTTGCAGCATTTCGTTAGTAACTTTTAACTACTTTTTGAATATTTATAAATATTTAAATTATACTGAAAAATACTTTAATGGACTTTAAAAAAACGAAAATTTATTTTTGCAGAACATTTTTAAATACAAAACTTAATACTTGTACTGCTCAGTATTAATAAAAAAAATTGTATAAATTTGCAATAAACACTATTGATGTGTATAAATTTGAATTGTCTTAGCTCTATTAGTTTGTGGCGTCAAGCCTCTCAATGACAAACGCTCTCTCTCTGTTTTTACCTCGTTGTTTTTCTCTTGTGTCTTTTATATAAGTGATCAACCAGAGCTATAAGAAGGTTGTGTCGAGCCGCTGTGCTACTAATAAATACTAATATTATTAATTAAACTTATACTGGACTAATAGAAGCAAATTAGTTCATAACATTGGTGACAAGAGTGATTTGAGCTCGTGCTGAAGCTGATAAAGGGACACAGGCTGTGTTTCCTCCTGCAATTTTTCTCTTCTTTCTCTCCTTTTGCTCATCATTTTTAACACAGGCTGTGTTAAAAAAAAGCTTTTACAAGATCCAAACAAGCATAAAGAGTGCAGATATATCTTTATAATCTTGGTACAGATATTCCATCCTCCATTAAAGCTATAAAAAGACACCGGTGGTGTTTCTTTCAACAAATTTTATATATTTTTCTCTCTTCCTTTTTCTCTCCTCGTCGTCTTACAAGCACAGGTTGTGTTTAAAGCAGATTGAACAAGTTGATTAAAGCCAATTGGAAGCTGAAAAGTCGCTGATAAAGATTTTTATCAAGTAGCAGAAGTTGGATATATAAAATTTTGCAAAAACTTTAACAATTTTATGCCTGATACTACGGATAGTAGTGATCATAAACAAGATATAAAGATGGCTCCAAAAGTTGATCCAGCAATAACTGTATGGCCTCCACAAGCTTATGATGGAAAAGTCAGGTTTGATGTTTGGGAAACTTTATTGGATATGTATATCTCTGCAAGGGGATTAGTTGAAGATAGTGATAAAGTAGCAGCTTTATTGCAAAATATTGGGACTGCAACACTGGAAAAGATCATTGATTAGACGGCACCAGATAAGCCTCAAACGAAATCCTATGCTGATCTTATTGCTATATTGAAAGCTAAATTTGCAATTAAGAAGAATGTAACGGCGTTACGATTCAAGTTCTTTACTGAAAAGCAACAAGCTGGACAAACTTTGCAAGATTATTTAGCACATATGACTCAGCTTTATGGTCAATGCTCAATGAAAGACATGAAGCCTGAACAATTTGGAGTATTGGCAATTTTGCAAGGCTTGCAAAATGATGAATTAAGACAATACTTAATGAATCCTGGTAATAACATCGATGATATGGCAAAGCTTCAAGATTTAGCGCTTAATTTTGAACAAAGTCGAGATGCAGCAAAAGCTTTTAAAGGTATTGACGGGCAAGTCAAAGCACCTTATAGCATCAATGTCGTTGGTAAAGGGATGAAGTGTCGATTCTGTGGTGATGCTCATCAGCCAGGGAAGGAAAGATGTCCTGCTAATGGCAAGAAATGCAGCAAATGTGAAAAGATGAATCATTTTGCAAAGGTTTGCAAAAGCGATTCAAGAAAGCAGCAGCAAAATCAAGTCGATTATTCAACTGAAAGCTTGAATGGAATTTATGGAGTTTTATCTGTATCTTCAAGGCATGAAGAACATATTCCACCATCAATCGTTGAAGTTAAACTTGATGGAACAGCTGTAAGAATGCAACATGATACGGGATCGGGTCTATCAATTATTAGCAAGAAGGTATGGCATACCATCGGTGAACCTGAAATGCATCCCTCCAATGTTCAACTGGAAAGCTACAATCAAAAGATTGCTGTAATTGGACAAAGCATGGTTACTGTTCAAGTTGGAAAGCAGATAAAGCAACAATGGGTAGTTGTTGTTCCAAAAGGTGAATCATTGTTTGGCAGAAATTGGATCCAAGCATTTAATGGTCAATTACAAAGGCTTGGCGATACATCTGAAGATATGAAATGTGGTGAACGTGCAAATTTCAAGCAACATTCTGTAAATTTCGTCCATCACAATGATCGTCAAGCAAGTAAAGCTTCTGGTTCAAGCTCTTATTGGCAAAATAGGATATCCAAAGCTGAACATATGCATGGTCCCATGCAAGGGAAGGAAATATATGGATCTGGAAAAGATAAGAAGCAAGGCAATGGTCTATTTTTAGCAGCAAAATCTCATTCCAAAACTTCTCGACATACTGTACTTAAAGGCTTTAAGTCACAGGGCAAATTTTCAAGTGATAAAGGTAATCAAAAATTTTCAAAGGTAATACATCCTCGTGATATGGATCAGGCTGATCTTTATTTTAAACATCGTATGCAAAGTTCAAGAGATACTGTAATTCAATCTGGTCGTGGAAAAACAGCAGCTGAGCAAGCTGCTGTTTTTCCACCTTATTGTATCACGCTTTTGAAATACGTTGCAGCATTTCGTTAGTAACTTTTAACTACTTTTTGAATATTTATAAATATTTAAATTATACTGAAAAATACTTTAATGGACTTTAAAAAAACGAAAATTTATTTTTGCAGAACATTTTTAAATACAAAACTTAATACTTGTACTGCTCAGTATTAATAAAAAAAATTGTATAAATTTGCAATAAACACTATTGATGTGTATAAATTTGAATTGTCTTAGCTCTATTAGTTTGTGGCGTCAAGCCTCTCAATGACAAACGCTCTCTCTCTGTTTTTACCTCGTTGTTTTTCTCTTGTGTCTTTTATATAAGTGATCAACCAGAGCTATAAGAAGGTTGTGTCGAGCCGCTGTGCTACTAAAAAATACTAATATTATTAATTAAACTTATACTGGACTAATAGAAGCAAATTAGTTCATAACAACTATTTTAAATTAAAAAATAATTTTTTCAAAAACATTCACATTTAAGTGCGAAATAGAAGAAAGTGTGATTGATGCGTAAACAGTGATCAAATTTACCTATCACATTTATTTTTTTATAATTTAATTTTATGTATTTGACGGCATAAGATGGAGAAAAAGACAATATTTAAAACAAAATTTTTTGTTGCCATGGTTAACACATTTTTGTAATAAAAAAATCAAGAAATATTCGGTTTCATACATTGTAAACATTGCTGGCGGTTTTTCGGTTTTCGGTTCGGTTTCGGTTCATTTCGGTTTGAAAAGTTTGTCTGTTTTTCTTTAAAAAGTTCTATTTTTTGTTTATTGGACTAACAAATTTGTAACAAAATCATTATTTAATGACATTTTAGTTAAAAATAAGTGGCTAAAATGCTTCTTCTGGGCACAAAAACAAAAATTTTCTTTTTAAAAAAAACTCGGTTTTTTTCGGTTGGTACGGTTTTTCGGTAAACCGAAAAAATTCGGTAACCCGCCAGCACTGATTGTAAAGTACTTGTTTTACAAAATTTTTAATTTAAACATTAATGCAATACACACTTATCACAAACATGCAGCTCTTTTCGTAAAAGTTTGTGACGGTTTATTACCACAAAGCTTTTTTGATCATTCATATTTGCTTTCTTCAAAAAAAATTGTTGTGGTCATTTATGTCACCAAAGTTACCAAAAAATTAAACTTTGTCCTGTTTTTTTGAAGTCGTGCACCCCCCGAAAAAAAATCCTGCTGAAGTCCATGTATGTCATTGTAAATACCATTTTTTAAATATTGGGATCTTTTCGTATCCTGGACGAGGTTAACACTTTTTAAAAAGTTCATTTTATTCTCATCAAATTTTTATTTATTATTTTAAGCAAATAATGAAATTATTTTTTTAATATTCTAAAAAATTTTAAACTTTTTTAAACAATCCGCCATAAAAAAATTTCTGCCATTTTTAAAGTTTTTTTACACTATAAATCCAGAAAAAAATGTGATATTTACTTTCGGCAGTTTTACTTTGAAAAAAGTTGTTCTCTTTTAACGTTGCAACAAAATAAAACATACATTACAAACGGGCAGACTCAACAAAAAAAATGAGAGAGAGAAAAGCATACACTGCTCAAAAATAATGGGTCAGTGGAAAGAAAAAAATAGTATACATAGCTCTTTTGCGATGGTGATTTTTTATAATATTTTTGAAAAACGCCTTATGGTTACAATTTTTATAATTATTTTTTGAATATTTAAAACTTTAGTATATGAAAATTTTATTTTAAGATAGAAAAGAGATATTTTTAATGGTGCAGCAATATTTTTTTAAAAAGGAATATTGTGCTCGTAGAATGCCAATAATAAAAATATTTTCCCAAAGTTATTGGGAAAATATTTTTATGGTCTTTGCTTGGCCCCTTCAAAAAGAAATCAGTGTACATACACACTACTTGAATAGTTATTCTATTACCACTGCTTTATCACTTTCATTATTATTGCATTTTCATTAAAGACAAAACTACATTTACAGCCGATGCGAATGAAATTATTTTAATTAAGTTCTGCATAAATTCATCAACCTTTTCTAAGAAAAAAACAAAAATTATGAAAATCTATGATAGCTTCACCTTAATGTTTTATTCTATGATACAGCTTGAAAGAAAAAATTTTGATCAAAAACGTCAACCCTAAAGCAAGAGACCACCCAACATGATTGCAATCGTCAATTCCAAAAAAATTCAGCAAGCTTTCAAAGAAAAGAAGAAAACAGTGAAAAAGACTAATCATAACAGAATGTGTTTCGTGAACTTTGCAAAGACTGAAAAATGTTGCACTTCTTTCCCATTACTGCATAACTGCGAAGAAAAAAGAAAGAGAATGTGATTTTTGCGATCGATTTTTTTGCTTCTCTTTTCATTCATTACTTTTTTCTCTATATTATTCGTAAATAAAGCAAAGGTAGGAAGAGTGGCAGCTTTGAAGTAAATCTTTGGATATTTTAATATTTTTTTAACAGCCTCCGAGGTTTTATAGAACTTTATAAATTTAATGAAAATTAAAATTTGAAGATTTTTTCAAAAAATTTTTAAAAGACACATGTTGTAGTTTATTACAACAATAATTATAAAGTCAAACTACCGAAACTTACAATAAACAGTCCTTAAAGTTAAGAAAAATTATTTATTTACAGACTAACATTAAATAACAAAAGATTATCCATGTTGTTAATTTTTGTTTGTTTGTTCGCAAAAAAATCTCTGTTAGTATTGAACAACTTATGTTTCTACAAAGCTCTGAATTATTATAATCTCATGCTTTCTGTTTTTTGATTAATGACCAACACTAATTGCAACATCAAAATAAAAATTGTTTTTATAAAATTATCGCTGATTGAAATTATAAAAATTGTTTAACAAATGAATAAAAAATGCTTTAACATATTCAAATCAAAAACAAAAAACTGAAAGGACGGTATTGAAAGAAATACATTTTACGATGACAAAGACTTCTTTCGCCAGCTGTTTTTTACTTTTTGCGAATCAATTTTTGTCTTTTTTTAATCTAAAAAAAAGCGTTTTGGAAATTTCTGCCATTTGAATATGTTTTTGTTATTAAAAATTAAAAAAGTTAAAGACAAGCTTGACGTAAACGTTATTTAACATAGTTTTATTTTCACGAGAAAGTTGATGTAAATCACGAAAAGGACAATACAGTCGAACCTCGTTATAATGCGGTCCAAGGGACCGCAAAAAATCCGCATTATACAGTCGAACCTCGTTATAATGCGGTCCAAGGGACCGCAAAAAATCCGCATTATAGAGAGGTTTGCACTATAACGAGGTCAATTTACATTAAATTCGCTTGAAGGGACCGCACAATAACCGCATTATAGAGAGGTTTGCACTATAACGAGGCGCATTATAACGAGGTTCGACTGTATTTAAAATGAAAATTTTTATTGCAGTCTTTAAAACACGTGTCTTAAAACATTAATGAAATACGCATCTTTCCAAAAACACACTTTCTTAAACATTATGTTACCTAAAAGTTTCTGGGTTTTTTTCTCATTCATTATTGTTACATCTTCTTTTGATTTTTGTTAGTTTTCGTAAGTACTTTTTTTAAATAATGATATTATTTTCCAAATCGAACATTTTTAAAATAGTTTTTTAGTGTTTTAAAAAATGTAGTTGAACAAATAATTAATATAACACATATATTACAATTATATTTTTTAAATAGTCAAAAAAATTAATAACTTTTTTTTGCAGGGAATGAATTTTATTTAAGAAACAAATCATAAAGACAGAAAAAGGAAACACCTCTTTTCCAATACTTCACAGTTGCCTAAAAAAAGAAAGAAAGAAAATGGGATGATTAGTTATGCCTTTTCAAAACGTCTCAGAAACGAGCAAATTTGTTGCAAAAAGTGTAATTTTTGTTTGGCTGTTTCTATTCAACCCAGTGCTGCTTAAACCTATGTGTGTCTCACAGAAAAAGAAACTGAGCAGAAAGATATGGAAAAAATAGAAGGAAAAAAAGACGTAAACAAAATCTTAAAGGTTTTAACGCCCTTTGATAGTTGTCCAAAAAATCGCTAAAAAAAGAAATGCCATACATACATATGTTGTTCAGTCAATGGATTTTTTCGTTTTCTTTGCAATTTTAAAAATGCTAGTAACTGCTGATTTGAATTATTATTTTTTGAATATTTAAAATCTTTCTTACTAACGCATTAATGACTATTTATTTTTTAACAAAAGGAAGCTGATCTTATATCAAAAACTCGTCGAAAATCTCGATAGCGATGATGATGAACCATTAGATAGTGACGATGAAGCGTATTTAATACAAATTTATTAGATTTTTATAGTTGATATGTACCGTTGACATTGTATACTTACTTCATGCATTTGATAGTAGATTATCACTATTTGGATTCATAGCAGATATAAATATACTATTGTCATCATCAGATTCAGATATACGAATACGTTGACGATGTTTTCGATTAGCTAAAATATTTATTACAAATTTATTAGATTTTTATAGTTGATATGTACCGTTGACATTTTAAGGAGTGCATTTATTTCTGCAATTAAAAAATATGCCAGTCAGCGGATAAAGATAAACTTGCAGTCTTTTAAAATGATATACGATAATATTTAAACTATTTCTTTAAATAATGAGTGCTTTGCTTTTTGATCAGTTTTATTGTAGTTTTTAAAAATTTCTTATCATTACATTTTGAAGAACATTAAAAAATTTCTAAAGTATTGAAAATAAGAAGAGAGAAACGCTAAGCACATTTTTAACACATTTTCTGTCGCTTATTAACTATGAAAAACAAAAAAGACTGCGGCAGTTTGTTGTTTTGCAATACTTTCGCCTGTCTTATAATCGTAAAAATGAACAAACTTTTCGATAAAAATGTGTTGTTATGTCTGTATCACAAATAGTTGTAAGAAAGACGGACAGGCTGAACAAAAAATGGCAGACAAAGTCTTTGTATTGCGTTTAAATAACAGCGTCAAAATAAACTCTGTGAAAAAAAAGAAATGTTGCAAAAATGAATTTTTTTCCCGTATCATTGATAACTTTTTGAATATTTAAAATTATTTTGACCACAGTGAAAAAAAAACTTTTATTTTTTTTAACAAAAACAGAAACCTGTTAATTGCGTAAAAATTATTATTTTTGCAAAAACTTACAATAACTATTTTCAACAATAATAAAAATACGAATATAATTCGCGTTAAACAACATTTCAATTTAAAAAATATTTAAAAATATTAGCATGTTATTTCAATAAAAAACACAAATCAAATAATCAATAAAATTTTGCGTAAACACCGATTTTTTTATTATTTTTAATTAATGACCATTTATTAGATGTTGATCGATCAGTTTTAAATTTTTGCACTTTCAGATTTTATATATTTAATAACAAAATATATTTATAACAAATTATCAAACATCTGGACTATGCTATAAAATATTCAAACCAAAAACTGAAAACATGTTTAAAAAGAAAGCACTTTTTATAATGACGAAGACTTTTTTCGACCGCTGCCCATTATATGCTTACAAATATTTTAGTGCACATTTGTCAGCACATAATAATTACTTTGGAAGTAAAATAAATACATTAATGTTTTCAATTATGGAAATATAATGATACAAATATGCACTAAAATAATGTATAATAAACTGCATGACCCACAAACTTTTTTATTATTGTCAAGATCGAATTCAGTGTCGCATTTAAATGGCATTTTTTGAACATAGGTTTCTTTATTAACTAATAGAAAAATTTTGTTTATTCCCAAAAAAAAACGGATTAAAATATTCAAAAAACATATCATTTAAAGAGAAAACAATTCAGTAAAAAAGACTCACAAGAACTAACTTATTTTTTTTGCAGCTGTAAATGTTATGCACAAAAAGGAAATACCAAGCAAAAAAGAAAGACAAACACAAAGGTCAGATATAAAAGACGGACAAAAAAATGGCTGCAAAGCTTTTGCATTACACTAGAATAACGATGTCAAAGACACTTTGCGAATAAATGAACGAAATGCTAGACATATAAGATGAGGATAAGAAAAAAGTTCTGGGCAGGACTCGAAAAATGAACTTTTTTCCAACGGTTGGAAATTTCAAAGGGAACCGACCTTTATTTTCCTTTAAAGTTTCCAACCGTTGGAAAAAAGTTCATTTTTCGAGTCCTGCCCAGAACTTTTTTCTTATCCTCATCTTATATGTCTTTCATACGACTGGTTTTTTTCTAAAGAATATACCAGTCAATAATAATAAAAAATAAATTATATTGATGAAACAATTTTTTAAGTTAAATCTCTGACATTTAATTGCAAGATATTAAATGGTGCACATACTGGTGTAAAAATTTTTTATCCACAAAACCAAATTCTTTTTTCTGAGCTTTGTAGTAAACATTTTTATTATATGAAAGTAATTTGTGTTAAACCTTTTCAGTGTATTACGCATATTTTTCAAAAAACAATTTTTTGTTTCCGATTAGTTTGCATTTGTCATCCTTTATGATACAATTGCTTAAGTATTATTATTGTATTCAAAAGTTTCTCAAATTAATAATAATTATGTTTTCAAGAATATTTTAAAATATTGAAAGTAAAAAAAGTAAGGATATTTGTGAATATTTCCCGAAAAAACATCATTTCATCAATTTTGAAGTCTTTTTTCACAGCCTAACAAACGAACAAAAATCATGTAAAATGAAAAATTGCTATTTGGCAGTTTTTGTTCAACGAAGTGATACACATAAACCTGAATACGAGCAGAAAGGGATAAGATAGGCAGAACAAAATGGATAGGCGGCCGTAAAGCCTTCCCTGCCCCTTCTTACATTAATTCATTCAAAAAAATGTAATGCTAAGCGTTCAGTTTTATAAGATGTATTTTTTTTCTTTTCTCTTGCTATTTTGGAAAGAAAACACTTCCGACTGCAGTTTTTTATTCTACTATTGAATATTTAAAATCTCTTTAACAATTCTGAAAAGCTAAATTTTTTCATAGAAAAGAGAAGATTTTCATTAAGCTACAGAAATATTTTAAATAAATCATGTTTCTGCTCACTTTAATAATAATGTAAGAATATCGAACCATTCATTTAACATTTAATTAAATTAAATAAAAACTGCTTGTACAAACAGTCATTTTAAATTTCAGGAACTCAGAGTTTTTTGTGTAAGACAATGTGTAGTGCCTTGCAAGAAAAGCTTGTATGAGTATTTTTTCCAGTTAAATAACCTTGATAATTCTTTTTTTCTTAAAATAATTAATGGGTGAACTTTTTGTCTTTTACGTGACAGATATATTTTAAGTATTACTATAATTTTCAAAAATTTCTAGCTTTTTTTGTATTTATTTTTTAAAAAATATTAAAATGTTATTAAATATTCAAAACAAGAAAAGATCGCATATTTCTAGAAAAAACACATTTTTTAACGCTCTTAAAGAAAGAAAATAAAAGAATAGCAGTTTGTTTTGTAAAAGTTACGCCTTTTGAAACATCTCCACAACGAGCAGAAAAGTGCGATTTTTGTTTTGCAGTTTTCATTCAACAAAAGCGCTATCTTTAACATATGTGTGTCACACACTGAAAAGAAAAAGAACATACAGAGATGAAAAAGAAATAGAATGAACAAAAAAAGTCGTAAACAAAATCTTAAAGGTTGTAACGCCCTTTAAAAATCGTGCAAGAAAGCTGTAAAAAAACTGAAATGCACATTTGATTTTTATGCAAATAGATTATTTTCCCTATGCAGTCATTAGCATTTTATAAATGCTAATGACTGCTGATTTGAATTATTATTTTTTGAATATTTAAAATCTTTTTTAACAATAAATTAAAAATTTTATATTTTTTTAACAAAAGGAAACAGATTTCAATACTGCTATAAAGATATTTTATGGAACCACATATAATTGTTTTGGCACATTAATTATAAAAATTTATTTAGTTATTTATTTTCTCTTTGTAGTCGAGCAAAAAAGGACAGACAGACGTAAAATGTCAAAATAGTCCCTGCCATTCTGTAATGTTTTTTTTGTTCTTCCATCATTACGTTAAAGATTGTGAACAAAAGGAATTCAATGATTTTCACTACGTCAATCACAATATTTGTAAATGTTTGTTAAATAAAGCAATTAAAAAATGGTGCAAATATTGAAACAAAAATATCACTGTTTTTTAAATAAATAATGATTCATCCATGATTTCAAGAATTGCCAAATTAAATTTTATGAAAACTTAAGTTGGCTGTACTTTAAATTATCTTTTAAAAACATATTATTTTAGCATTCTAAATTTTTTTAAAGATTCAAAAACCAGAAAGAAGCAACTATATTTCAAAATGACACATCAATAGAACTAAACAGTAAAGAAAATGTGCTAATGTAAAATTGACGACTCACATATTTTTTAGTTTCTTTCAGCCTGAATTTTTTCTTTTACACTTTGCTCACAAAAGAATCATCCTGCAGTCTTTTTTAAAAAAAAACAATTTTGCAAATATAGTTTATCATATTAGCAATGGGTTTGAATATTTTGCATTTTTTAGAAAAATATCTGCTTTCACTTATAATTACTGAACACAACTAACGACACTAAAATGAATCTGTAATAACATTATATAAAAAATGTTGCCAAAAATTACATCAATAAAAACAATATATTTTCTATACTTTCAATGAAACAGAACTTTAACAACAGTCAAACCACGCTTTTCAAGGGACCGCAAAAAACAAGGTTTTCATTGGTGTCAACTTAATAACGAGGTCCATATACCCATGAGTCAATTTTACAAACATCCGAATGAATTTTTTTTCTGAGTTTTCTAGCAGAAATTGTTAAATGAAACTGATTTGTGTTATTATTATTCAGTATTATTTTTCAAACTATTTTTTTTATTATCGGTTGATCCGAATTCTTCATTTTATAATTATACTATTATTTACGTAAAATTGTTGTATTCAAAAATTTCTTAAATTAATTATAATTAAGTTTTCAAGAATATTATAAAATATTGAAAGTAAAAAAAGAAAGGAAATTAGTTAGTCATTCTAAAAAAACACTATTTCATTGATTTTAATTTTGTTCGCTTTGCAGTAGTTACCAAGGGAGATTAGGTTAAAATTCAAACAAAAGAACTTTATGGAGTTGGTAATGGCTCATCTGTTGAATGAGGATTAAAATATTGAATGTATTTTTCTTAAAGTTGAAAAACTTTAATTTATTTTATTAACCGTGTATTTTTAGAATTGTAAATTTATATTGTATTGATATTATTTTATTGCATTTACTTTCTTTACTGTATGTAATTATTATTTGTATCGATATGCTCGTGGCATGTATAAAAATAAATAAAATAAATATTCATAGAAAAGTGACAGGTAAGCTAAAGAAATATTTAAACGTAATCAAGCTCAATACAAAAAAAATGTAAAAATATCGAACCATTCTTTAATCACATAATTAAATAAAACAAAATTGCTTGTACAAACAGTCACATTTAATTTCAAGATTTTATGTTTTTACTGTAAGACAATGTGTATTTTTTCCAATAAAACGAATTTTTCTAAAAATAATTAATGGGTAATAAACTGGGTCTTTTTGATTTACAAGGGAACGTATCAAACTGCCAACCCCAGATTTTTTCGCTACTATGCGGAATCGATAGGTCATAGTAAGGTATGAAAAACCCCCAAGGGATTTTTCCCCGTTTGGGGTTTGAAGCGTTTAACAGGATTTGTAAAGTGTTTTTCACTTATATGCTTATCCCTATAAGCAGAACAACGCTTATAGGGGTTGGCCTATAAGTGAAAAAAACGCTTATAGGGGAAAGCATATAAGTGAAAATTTCAGTGAATATATAGGGGTAGACATATAAAATAACAAAACCCCAAACGGGGAAAAATCCCTTGGGGGTTTTTCATACCTTACTATGACCTATCGATTCCGCATAGTAGCGAAAAAATCTGGGGTTGGCAGTTTGATACGTTCCTTGTTAGAAAGATTTTTTATATTTAATTTTATGCAAAATTTTGTTTCCCTTAAGACTTGTAAATATTTATTTAAGATTGCAACAGCAACTAAAGATTCAAAAAAAGAAAAAAAATAAAGACTGATTTTTTTTCGAAAAGTGTTACAACTAATATCGTTTTTTTATGACCATCGAATGATCAAAAAAACTAAAAAACAATTTCATTCAAAAACAAAAAAAACTTGCAATAAATCAGCACAAAGACACCTATCTAATTTATCCATGTTTTTCAAAGGAATTTTTCTTTTATGACATTCTAATATAAAATCAAAACATTTTTCACGGAGTTTAGAAGCATTTGAAGAAACTGAAGCATTTGCAATTTCAACAATATTCTCCAGAGTAATCACCGAATATAAAATATTTTCCAAGAAAATCTGAAAATGTGATTAGAGTAAATCACTCTAATCACATTTTCAGATTTTAATTGACGATGTAGATTTTTTGCCGACATAAAAGCATATCTTTGTTCCATTACATTTGGCATCTTTTCGTTTTATTTCGAAATAATATTCGACATTTGGAAATTTTTCAACAATATATTTTTCACTTATAATCTTTGATCGCCATCTTAAATTAATTTCTTTTTTTGTAAATGTCCATTGAAATGAAATAGGAATTTTCTGAAAGAAAGTGTTCAGTTAGATAGGCTTAATGAGGAAAAACTTACAATAAGAAAGTGTTCAGTTAGATAGGCTTAATGAGGAAAAACTTACAGAGAACATTTTGAAATATGCAAATAGAATCCAATTAAAATAATGCAATAAAAATGCCAAATAAATAAAGAAATCAAAAACTAATTTTTTCAGTTTATTATTTCTAAAAATAGTATTTCTAAAAAATATTTTTCGAACGATTCTTTGAAAATCTATTTAGTTTTTTCACACCTATTGTCTCTCACAGTAGTTTGTTCACTAATTCATCGTTATCTTGTTGATGCCTAAAGAACCGATAACAATGGAATAAATTTAGTTAAAATAATATTAATAAAACTTAATATTGTTTTTGTTGCATACTAAACTGGTAAAAAAAGAAATCATATGTCTGTTCAACACCTCGCAGAGCAATGATGATTTCAATCTATTAATCTATAAAACATTAAAAAAAGTTTTTTTGGTACATAAAATTTACCACTTTTTTACAATTTTTTAAATTAAAATTGTCTTTATGCTTATTACTACCTTTTAATGTAAACCTTTAGATTTCATGTGACACTTTAATTTAGATTAAACTTGAAAAGGTAACATAAAACAAAAAATTCAAAACGTAGCAGCCACTGCCCATTAAATTAATACATTTTTGGCATGTTCACTTCAACAGTTTCACAAAATAAAGGCAAAACAAGCAAGCAACAAAGAATGATTTGTGTTACGAAAAAAAATGGATCCCATTTGTTACAATTTTTTTCTCTTTCCCATATTCTTTTCCGCAACATGACACAGCAATCGAGCAAAACAAGTGTTAAATATAGACGCACATATTTTTTAATTTCTTTCGTTCTCCTTTTGTTCTTTTGCTACTTAAAAGCAACATTAAATATTAAAAACATTTCTGCAAAAATTTTTTAGCAATGATTTTAAATCTTTAATGATATTTTAATGTTACTAAAAAACTCAGATTTTTTTTAACAAAAAAAGTAAACTTATAACTGCATGATAATTATCGTTGCGAGGATTGACATAAATCATGCCATAAATTATGCCCAATAATAATAAAACATTAATAAGGTTTGCATGAAACAATTACTATACTCACGTTAATTAATGCCTACTGAAGTTCTCAAATTGCAATAAATCATTATTAAAAAAAGAAACTTTTCAGACAATAAGCATTTATTGAAAAATTTCATTCAGTATTTAGTCATTACAAAACTGTTATTATTTAATAACAATTAAATGACTATAGAAATGAATACAATGGTAAAGAGCGCATTTGTTTCTAATCTTTAAAAATATGCTAAAATTGTGAATGGCATCTGTTACTTATTCATTTGAGTATGTTTCAAGTTTAGAAATTTGAATTTATTGAATTTAATACTTTGACACCTTTTATCCTTGATTTTTACAATTTCAGCTCTTTATACTTTTTTTACTGTCCTTTTGTTCTTTACTGTTTTTCCCAGTTGTGTGTTTTTATCAACAAAAATGTAAACATCTTTTGCACTTTTATAACAAATATTTCAACAAAAAATTCCAAAAACCAGTACGAAAAAAAAAGAAAATAAGAAGAAAGCGCCATTTTAATAATATGCTGCATCTAATCAAGTCGTGTACACACATTTATGTAAAAATTGATTCATTTTTTAATGGCTAATGCATTTCGTTTACAGCTTTAATGGTTGTTTAGAATATTTTAAATTTATTGAAAAATGTAAAAATAACTATTTTAACTCTTTAAAAGAACATGTCAGACGCAAATTTTAAAAGAAATTTCAAGACCGTGGTGAAGTTCACCTCAATATTAAAAAGTCTTTTTAAGTTTGTATTAGACAAAAGAAAGTTACTACTTGCTTTATAAGACAGCACCTCTTTTTTAAAATGTTATTACATAGGCCCAATCGTGGCCCCATACATTTTGTGGTGTATTAACATAAATAATAAATCAAGTATTCAGTCTGTAATAATATTTATAAAAAATTACAATATTATAACGAAACACATATTAAATAGTTATTTAATTATTATTGACAATTTCATTTGGGATGCCATTGTCAACTGATTTCTTTGTTTAAAAGCTTATACGACAATTTTAAAAAAGTCTATACTTTTCAACTTTTATTTAAGCATAAAATATTCACAGACTTGTTTAATCATCAATATAAGCGATTGCAAATATTCTAAAATACATCTTGCAGAACAAACAAGCAGTAAAAAAATATTATTGCGAAAATCATTCTTTTACATTACATTTTTTTTGGGAATTGAAACCTCTTATTTTTCCCTGTTATAAAAAAATTGTTTTAACTGTGCTTGCTGTGGTAATGAACTTCATTATTTTTTATTATTGTTTTTAAGTTTATTTTCAATGCTTTTTTAAAATTTTGTTTAAAAAAATTTATTTAAAAAACAAACTGTAAACATATTTTATACAATGTCAAAATATTCAAACAAATTTCAAAATGTTACTAACTTTGGAAAATTTTGCTAAGTTTAAAAGTGTTTCGAAATCTTTGTTCTTTTCACGACAATGGTTGTTTCAATTTCAACGAAAAAATTAGTTTTGTCAATGTCTGCGTCAATCATTGTGACCAAAGAAAATAAAAAGAGAATAAAGCAAAAAAGAATATATATAAAATGGAAATGAACGTTGGAAAAGAACTGCCTTTTTTTGTTCTTTGCAAAAGTTTTGCTATTTTCCCCTTACTCACCTGTTTTGTATTTGCCAGACAACACGTTTTTTTTTTGAATTTTTCATACTATTTTTTACAACAATTGATACACTAATTTGCATAAGCATATTGGGCAAACTAAAAAATGTTAATTTCATTTATCAATTTCAATGATGAAGTTTTTTGCCCAATATCTAAAACCAGAGGTTTTAGGTGTAAAATAACACAAAAATAAATAATTTTCTTGACAACTACAATACATAACATTTCGTTTTTTAAGATACAATACTGTAAAACAGCTGTAAAATTTATATGAACAATTATATCGTTTTATATAAGTTCTAATCAATAACATATTTGCCTGACAAGTACAAAATTCTCAATTCCACATTTTATCAGTAAATTACTAATACAGAATAAATTGCAGGATATTGGCCAAAAGAACTAATATGCAGAAAATACACACGACGAGAAAAAATATTTCCGCAGGATCGTCAGAATTTGATTCGTTTTTGTTTTCATAAACTTTTTTATGTTTTAACATCTTTTCAGGAACAGCTGTTATTGTTGTATTTTCTTTCAAATATCGTTCATGAATAAATAATTTGATAATATTAGTCTCAGTGATTTCGACGCAACATGCTGGGCAGTTTTTAGAATACTAAAATGTTAATTTAAAAAGCAAATAGTACAAAAAAAACAAGCTTACAGTAATCCATTTCTTAATACAATGCTGATGAAAAACATGTCCACATATATTTATTGCAAAAGCATTTGTAGAAAGAAGATCAGAAAAACATATAATACATTCACCTATTACGGCAGGCATATTTTTAAGTTAATTAAGAAATTTCTGTTATGACCAAAATAACTGTAATAATTTGTTTTGGCAAGGGCAATTGATTGACTCGAAAAAAATTTGTTCGTTTGACCCTTTTTTTCAATGAAGAGCGTCAGGTAAGCATTCTCACAAAAATATTGATTACAGGTAAATACAATCTATGATTTTTTTGACAAGAGCGTTTTATAAAAAAGGTTTCATTTCTTAAAAAAATTTGGGGGTTTAGTGAAAATAATTGTTTTTGAATATTTTGGAACTGTTTTTTTTGTTAAAAATATAACTCAATAAAAATAAAATGAATTATTTTTAAATTATTACTAAAATGCTTCAGAAACATGATCTATTAGAAAAAGATGACATTAAAAATAAAGTTTTTTATTTCATTTGCATCATCTATCTCTTACACGCTGTCTGCTGTCATTGTTAGTATTTGATTTACAGCTTACTTACAAGTTAACAAATTTTTATGAAAATGAAGAACTTTTTACTCATTTTTATCAGTTATATAACAAATCTGTTCAAAACTTTTTATCTTTCATGTGGCAAAACTATTTTTAAAAATAACAAATGTTTTTGTCATTTCACTACAATGTCAAAATTTATTTCGCATCTATCGTGTTTGCTTTTTTTACACTTTGGCGCTATACATGATTTTGAAATAGTTTTTTGTTTGTCTGCTATATTTTCATCGGATTGCAAAGACGCAAAGTGACACAAAATAGTAAGAGCAAGAATTTTTTTATTCCAATTTGTTGTTCAAAAAATCTTATACAAAGCAAGTGCTTTACAAGCTGTCTGCTGTCATAGACTTACCATTTTTGTTTTAATGTTTAAAAGTATTTTTGTATTTCAAATATATATTTTTGGTCCTAATATCAACAAAAATTACTTCTGATTTCAAATATACAAGTTGATAAACACCAAACATTGATAATACTTAGTATTTATAATATAAAGATACATTTACAAGAGACAAACAGTAATAAAAACAAAAGCAATAAAATTTTTCATAACCATCATTTCGTTTCCAGTTAAGATTATTTGGTACTTAAAGTAATTATGCCTTCATGGCATTGCCCCTAAAACATTTTACACAGTGCTTTCATGGAGTTTACGATCATCCTTTTTCCTTTCTTTAATCCAGTATAGACTTGCAGATCATTTGATCTATTTTTTACATAAAAGATTTTACTACAAATTTTTTTTAGGAATATTGATGCACTGTGCCAAATGTATTTATGCATAAATGAGTTGGGAAAAAAGAATGCTTCACTAATTTTTTTATCCACTGCTTTTGGTGGAAACATCATTTACTTGAATATTTTAATATTGTATTTATCTTAAAAATAGTTTTACAAAAATATGTTATTCAACAATTTACAAGATTACATAATAGAGTCTTGAAATCATAACTGGTGTTACTCCTGTGACTGCACTAAAAAAATAAATGAAACAAGAAAAGGTTATCGTAAAAGTATTTTTATGTATAAATCCCGGGGAGGAGGATTACGCAGCTGAATTTTTGCCTGAATACTTTCCTATAATAGACGAGTCTATGGGCAAAATATGGGCCCGAAACCCCGCCCTAAGTTGGGGATGTCTACGGTCAAATAGAATGCTAAAGAATTATCCTGTTTTATAAGTACGCAATTGATATAAGATTTTGTTGTAGCCTCATTCTTTTTTATTTGATTTATGTTTTGTGTTCGGGCATGATGCAACAATAATAATATTAATGTGTGAAAAGAAAGATACGAATATTTAAGCTCTTTTATTATTAATGTCTGAATTTTTTCCATCAGACTTACTATACATCTTAACATTTTTTTAAAGCTATTTCATTTAATAAAAATGCATGTGTTCTTGATTGTCATAAAAGATTCAAACTCATCTTGAAATAAAAATTAAAACAGTGAAAAAATTCTTTAAAAAATGATGACAAATAATTTATGCATACATTTTGGAATTTTGCTAGAAAGCATTGATAGAAAGCATTACGAAATATTTGCGGCGAAAATATATTTTTTTAAATTGTAGACATTCGCTGAAATAAAGTCAAAAGAAAAAGCAAAATTAATTCGTCATTAAGAAACAGCAAGAAGAAAACATCGCAAAATATTTTTTAGTTACTTTTTTTAATGTTTAAGATTTCTTAAAATGTATCCAGATAAATATGCTAATCGTTTTACATTACATACATTTTTTACAAACTAAAACTTGATGCAACTAATTTCAACGCCATTAAGAACTCTACAATAATAAAAAAAATACAAAATAACTGTGCATAATTATTCACAACCTTTTAAAGCTCTAACAGTATCACAAGCAAAAAAGCCATATTTTAGCATTATTTGTGCATAATAATTTATAAAGTATTCGATTAATTAAAGTTTTTTAAATGAGCAAAAAAGCAAGATACAGTCAATCAGGTTGTTTTTAAGATTGATTCTTTGAAAGTGACATTCTTTCGTCACAATTATCATCAATTTTACTATTTATTTTTTAACTTAATCAGTTAAAAAAATGTGTCTTTTTTGAATGCAACAGAAAATTCAAACATACATCAAAATAGGCTATTATCTTTTAGAAAAACAGTAAGAAATTGTTTTAAAAATGATGACAAATATTTTGTGTATCATATTGTTTGTGATTTTCGAAAGAAAGTATTATTAGTGTAAATTTTCAAACAATATTGTTTTTATTTTAGCAAAGCTTGTGACACATAAAAGTGAAAAGAAAAAGCAGCAATATTTCTTTATAACGAAACAGCATTAAAACATTGCGAAATATTTTTTGTTCTCTTTTTACATCTCTAAAGTCAAAAAATTAGTTTTTTGAATATTGAAAATTTCTTTAAATGCATATATGATGATCATTTTACATTGACACATTTTTTACAAGGGAAAACATGTTGCCCCAAGCATTTTAAGCAAAGAAAAAATTCATGAAGACATCCGCAATAATAACAAAAAAGATAGAAAAAATATATCAAAGAAATATTGCTGAGATTTGAGGCCGTAGAGATTTTTACATTTTTTGTGTCAATAAATTGTTAGAAGTTTTATACCGTTTTTGTAGGAGATTTGAATTAGATATTAAGTGTAAATCTTCAGAAAACGTTCATTTTGCAAAACTAAACTTGTGACACATAAAAGTAATTAATTACGAAATAGCGTAAAAACATCAATATTTTTTGTTCGCTTTTTACTACTCTTTTTACATCTCTAAAATCGTTCATTAAGGGTAAAAATAGTTTTTTGAATATTTGAAGCTTCTTTTAAGACATCCAGATAAATATGCTAATTATTTTGTTTAACTTTTTTTTTACAAATCGGGATATGTGTATCCATCAAATCTGGAACAACGCAGTATTAAAAAAAATAGAAAAAAGTCGTATTTCAATGAATTATTTTTAATATTTAGGTGCATGGAAATTTTTACACTTTTTGTGTCATTAATTTTTTTAAAGTTTTATTGTTAGGAGAGGCTTTTGACCTGCAATATTTTTTAATAAATAATGTGAACATTGAAATCTTGTTCAGGTTATTCAGTCGTTTGATCTCATAAAAGTTGTTTTGCATATTGAATATTTTGTTGTAACATTGAAATTCTTACTTAAAACATTCAAAAAGAGAAAAAACTGGCTCAAATTTGTTTTAACGCAAAAAGTGTCGCAAGCATTTGTTTAATCATTGCTTCTTTGTGGTGGGAAATGTCAAAAGTAATTACTGACATAGACAGAAAATTTCAATCGCAGCTAAAACTTTCTTGAATATTTAAAAAAAATGTACCAAATTGGTACTACCAATTATTTTAAACTAGTTTGTGTATTTTACAAAAAAAAGTGGTTCTTTTTGTTTGATCTATTTGTGCTGAGGGCATCCTTAAAAAAGAAAGAAGCAAGCGCTTATTGGTTATTAACAAAGAAATGAATTTGTGGCGCTATTCGGCAATTATACCGAACTGTTTTCTGATAGATGTTTTGATCTGTAATATTTTTTAATAAATAATGTTAAAAATGGAATAAACTTGACTGTCTTTACTTTTTTAATCTTCTAAAGGTTGTTTTGCATACACAAAATATTATTTTAGCTTTTCAAATTTTTGTTTAAAATAATCTAAATAGAAATATAAAAAAGTGAATTATTTTTTGTTTCACGGCCTTTTTGATGTTTCGTAACCGCAAATATCTGTTCTATTTTTGCTTCTTTGCTGTTGGAAAATGTCAAAAGTAATGGTTCAACACAAACATAGAAAATTTCAAACCTTATGACATTTCGTGCAGGGCAAGCTTTTTTGAATATTTATTTACTTTTTTTATAAGAAAATATGCATGAAAAATTGACAAAATTTTAATAAACAAAGCAGTAAAAATCAACAGCTAGTTGAGACAATGCCAAATCCAATTCGATTGGAGGGAACATTATTGAATACAAAAAATTACAGCCATTTGATATAAAAAGATATTATTGAGAAATAAACAACAATTGGACGACATGTGTAATTAACGTTGAATACTTATGAATGTATTAACTGTTGTTTTACTTTTTCGCCTTTTAAACTTACAAACAAAACCAGAAAGTAATGATTTGATCATCCGAATTACAGCTTCACGATATCTATCCGTAATAAATAAAATAATAATACATTTAAAAAAAATTCAAATTTGATTAAAATTATTTATTACTGATGTTTCATTTAAGCTAAAAGATGCTCGAAACTATTTGGCATAGTTCCTTCCAATTTTGTGACTTTTTGACTTTTAAGAGAGTGCTAAAGTTCAGTTTTACGTATTAAATCTGTGCTCTTGATATTTGCATTAATTTTTGTAAAAAAAACATTTTTTTTGAGATAGATATTTCCCAATTTATAATAGTTTTAATTAAAAATGCATTGGTCGAAATAATTGTTTTTGATTGATTTTATCTTTATCGCCTTTTTTTAATGAAACTTTAATCACTTTTTTTGTAAATGTGTTGTTTGCACTTTAAATATTAAAAGATTCAAAACAAAAAGAAAACTTAACGCTGAACAAAATTTTTTTTCAACAACGTTTTGATGATGTTTCGCAAGCGCAGACATTTGTTTGCTACAATCTGAAAAACAAAGTCTGAACATAAAAAAATGCACCAATCTCTTGTCTGTCGACGAAAAATGAATAATGTTCGCTCTTTTTTTGTTTGAAAAAACAACAACGTCTTATGAAATGTCAACAAATCAACATTGACAAAAGGTATTGAGTGGCTGCTTTTCATTAACATACCAATATACCCAGTTGAGTATTTTTGGATAAAAAGATTTTGAATATTTTTTTTTATAATACAGACTAATCAAGAATACTTATATGAATAAAAGAATTATAACAAGTTTTTTATGAAGCTATGGTAGTTTTCAATGTGATTGTGGAAGAATCCATCAGTAAATAATAAAATAAATGATTTTGCAAATTTTTTAACATTAATCTTACCTGTCAAGGACGCCAGAAAGATGGAACAGATGACCCATCCGGAGTCAACAATGTTCTTTGATTTTTTGTTGCTGCCGTTAAACAAAAATCAGCAAAAATCCAGGACGCATAACTAGGGGGCGCAGAGTAAAAAATAAATTTTTGATTTCGGGAATAAATTTTATATCAATAGATAGATCTGGATCTTCGTGATTTAATGGCACTTTTAGTTTTTTATATTATTTGGAAATTAAAAAGTTATGGACATTTAACGGCAAGCATCGAAAAACTTTTCTGAAAATGAGAGATTTTCTCTTTGCTTCTCTGGACTTGCCCAAAACAAAAAAACAGTGCATTTTTTTAACAAAAGAGCATGCTCTTTGCTTCTCTGAACTTGCCCAAAAAAAATCAGTGTTAAAAAATTTGAAAAAAATGTTATTCTTTTTTTGTGAATTTTTTTTAACGCTGCGCCCCCTACGCATAACCCGCAAATGTTTTGGGCTCACATTTTTGTGTGCTTTCTTTTGCTTCAACAGAACCAAAATGGAGACAGAAATGTATTTTGCTTTTTTTCACAAATTATTGTGCGACTTATTTTTGACAAAAAAAAAACATTTTCAGCTTGTTTAAAGTTGTCTATCGAAATAGAATATGACTCTTACTTTGAATATTTTATGTTTTTTTCTCCAAAAAACTCACTTATCTAATTTAACAGCAAATAATAATAACTGCTAATAATTTTTACAAAACGATCTCACTTAAGATCCATCAGACAATAATTAAAAAAGCCTTTTAAAAACAATCAGCATCAGTGTTTTTGAATTTTTGGTATTTTTGAGCCTTGCTTGTTCCATCGTAAATCATTTTTTTGTGTATATTTCAAAACTTTGTTTTTAACTTTCGTATATTTATTTAAAAATTCAAAAATCAGAAAGAAAACATGTGTTGCAGCTGTGTCAAAGACAAAATTTTCTTGCACATATTTGTTTATAATGCCTGCTGTTTTCGTTTGCTGCTGGAAAAACACCATCAAATGTTTCGTAAAAATTTGTTGTTCACTTTCTTTCAGCGAATTCTTTGATCATTTTTTTTCAAAGAAAATCAACGCATTTTTCCTGACAAAAGAAGTTTGTCCTTCACTTGACAGAATTTATTATTTCGACGCTTTTGAATTTTTCATAAACCCTTGAAAATAAAAAAAAATAATATTTTATAAAAAGCCGAAGACGCTGTTTACAAAACAATAATAAATAAATTTATTAATAAAATTTTTGTAATCAGCAAATGGAAAAAATTAATTTTCTTCTTAATTGTTTAACAAATTGATTTGATCATATTTAAAATTTTTCTAATTTATAAACTATAACACAAGTGAAGTTTTTAAGAAACAAAAAAGTTGAGAGAATTCCCAAAAAAATTTAATGTTGCTGTTGGTACCAAAAATTTTGTTTTTTTTTCTGTTGATTTTGATAGTTCAGCTATTAATAATTTATTATCGGTGACTTTGTAATTGTTGACTTGTGTTTTTAAATTTTTGGGATAGGATTATTACTGCCAAAAAATTGTTTTTTATGGTCACTAAATTTTATAAACTTAAAACATGCAAAATAAGAAAAACTACAAAGCTATCATTCATCCAAGGCACTCAACTATGTTTTGTGTTTGATTTTTCAAAACTAAATGTCGAAAGCAAAATCTGAACATCAACAAAAAAATTGCGAAACATTTGGTTAGATAGGTGATCTTTTTTAGCAGTGAATTGTTCTTTGAATGTCTTGTCATTTTTTCCAGCCGTTTTTTTTATTTGTGCATTTAAGATTTTTTGAATTTTATTTTCTTCTTTTGGTTTCAAGCATAAACATTTGTATTACTTTTTAAACGTTTGTGAAAAATTACAACAATTATTTTTTTTACTGCTCGTGCAGCATTTTGGATAACAAGTGTGGTGACACTATTGATGATAATAATCTTTCTTGTAACAAACTATAAAAAAAATTATTTTCATTAACATGTTAAAAAATGAATAACATATTCAAAAACCTTGTGAATGTGGAATTAGATTTTAAGAAACACTGTCTTTTTTTCACATCACAACAACCTTTTTTGACGAATTATGTCAAAGGCGGAGCCGCGGTGTTTTCTTTGCCATTTTCACTGTTAACCTTTTCTTTCTTTGAAATGTCAAAAAACCCATCGGCATAGAAACTTTCGAAACACTGATGACTATTTTACATTGAAACCATTTTTTACATTTCTTATGTTCATTTTGTGCTTTTTTTACGTGGGAATATTTTGTTTTTGTTTCCATCGTAAAACCAATAACATTACTTTGAAGCATATGAAATATTCAAATTTTTTAGATATTTGCCGGTATTAAAAAAAGTGAAAAAAATTTAATATAATTATCGATGAAAACAATTGTAAAAAAGCTTTAATTAATTTCTGTGTTTTTAACTTTTTTAAAATAAGTAATTACCGCAGAAATATCTTGAGATAAACTACTTTGACTAAATTTAAAGGTCAGAAACGATGGCTCAAAATTTAGTTAAAAGATTGCCATACTATCGACTTAAATATTCAAATAACGAAAAAATGAATTAAATTTTTCAGCAGACTCTTTAAAAGCAACGAGGATAGGACTGCTTGGTAAAGATGTGCGTCACTGACGGCTCTAACTTTTTTCTTCTTTTTTTGTACGTTTACTGGTGTTTTTCCCAAATGAGAGATATGGCAACGACTGACAATATTATGAAATATATGGTGTCGTTTTATTTTCTTTGTAAAATAAAATGCTCTTTAACAATGTAAAAACGCATACTAACACATTAAAAAGAAGAAATTGTTTGGTCGTAAGCATTCGCTACAAAATTTGATTTGGTTTTCCTTCATTACAAAACTGTTATTATGTGAAAATAATTTATTGATTTCAGAAATAAATACAGCAGTAATGCTTTTGATTTGGAAGTTAAAAAACTTTACTATTTCTGTTTAGAAGAATATCTGCTTTTTTTTTCGATCTAAAATTTGAAAGTATTGGGTTTATTTATTATTATGGAAGAAACGTACTGGTCCCTAAACAAGATCAATCCGCTAATAAAAAAACTTGATTAAATTAACTTTAAACAAGGAAAAATAATGCTTTGTTCAGAATTAGATGAAATTCAGTAATGTTATCTTTATTTACAAAGCAAACTGTTAACATGTCTTTACATTGTGAAAATATAATTTAAACATTGGAAATGAAAAGCTTTAAAAGTTGCGAAAACTTCTCATTCTTTTTAACCAATTTCTAACAAAAATTACGTTCTTTAAATCTTAAGGTTAAAAGTGTTTTACAATTTCGCAATCTTTGCTACACCTTCGACAATACTGGGAGTTTCTATCTCAACGAAAAAATTAGTTTTGTCAATGTCTGCGTCAATCGTGGTGACCAAAAAAAACTAAAAAGGGGCGTATAAGAACAAAAAAAATATGAAAAATACGAATGAGCACTCGAAAAGAACTGGCTTAATTTTTTTCGTTTTTGTTGTTTGCAAAAGTTTTGTCCACTTTATCACATATGTTGCATTTAAAACTAATGCAAGACGACACTTGTTTTTTAATATTTTATACTTTTTTAAAATTTTTACAACAACCAATACATAAACACATTGGTTAAACCAAGAGATGTGAATTTCATCTATCAATTTCAATGCCCAATATTTAAATCAGAAGTTGTAAGGTGCAAAACAACACAAATAAATAATTTTCTTGATAATTAAAGTACATAAAATTTTTTTCTTTAAAATACAACATTGTAAAACAGCTGTAAAACATATATAAACAACAAATTCGTTTAACAAAATTTCTAATAGATAGCACTTAAACCTGACAAATATAAACTCCTCATTTTCACAATTCAACATTTTATCAGTAAATTACTAATACAGAATATTTTGCAGGATATTGGCCAAAAGAACTAATATGCAGAAAATACACACGACGAGAAATAATATATCCGTAGGATCGTCAGAATTTGATTCGTTTTTGTTTTCATAAACTTTTTTATTTTTTAATATCTTTTCAGACACAGCTGTTATTGTTGTATTTTCTTTCAAATATCGTTCATGAATAAATAATTTGATAATATTAGTCTCAGTGATTTCGACGCAACATGTTGGGCAGTTTTTAGAATACTAAAATGTTAATTTAAAAAGCAAATAGTACAAAAAAGCAAGCTTACAGTAATCCATTTTTTAATACAATGCTGATGAAAAACATGTCCACATATATTTATTGCAAATGAATTTGAAGAAAGCAGATCAGAAAAACATATAATACATTCACCAATTACGGTAGGCATATTTTTAAGAAAATTAAGAAATTTCTGTTACGACCAAAATAACTATAATAATTTGTTTTGGCAAGGGCAATTGACTGACTCGAAAAAAATTTGTTCGTTTGACCCTTTTTTTCAATGAAGGGCGTCAGGTAAGCATTCTCATAAAAATACTGATTTTGTAGTAAATCCAATATATGATTTTTTTGACAAGAGGGTTTTTATTTCTTATAAAAATTTGTTGGTTTTAGTGAAAATAATTGTTTTTGAATATTTTAGAATTGTTTTTGTTTGTTTAAATTAAATAAAAACGAAATAAATTGTCTTTAAATATTTATTAAAATGCTGTGATAATATTGACATTAAAAATAAAATTTATTTCATTCACATCCTCAATCTCTGAATTTTTGATTTTTAGCTCCCTCAATTTACAAATCTTAATGATAAAAATAATGAAGATTTTTACCTATTTTTTAAAAAAACATTTTTTTTAGAACGACACATCTATGACATATTTGCTTTCATTTTTTTGTTAAAATAGTTGCAAAACAATAAAAAATCGATCGCATTTTTTTCAAATGCTTTGCCTTTTCATTTTCCCATTTTTTTCTCCTCGTCAAAATGACACACACAACGATAGAGCAAAACGGTGAAGTATAAATTATAGACTTGCATTTTTTCTTTTGCTCTTTGCTTCTAAAAGCAACATCCACAATTTATGACATTTCCGGCAAAAATTTTTTAACAACAGCTTTGAATATTTTTTTGCAGTTGTTTATAACAATATGTTTAGAGCTTCCACTCACAAAGACTGAGAAACTCTAATACCATTTAAATGATGAAGTTGTTCACATTAAATCCACAATATTTAAAAAGAGAAGATTTTAGTTATATTCTATGAAACAGAAAATTAAAAAAATAAAATTAATATTGACCAGTGTCATTGATCAGCTGTTTCTCAAAATCAACTGTTTATGTCTTTCATAATTATGACCAAAAACCATTTTTTAAAACAGCTTTACTAAAAAGAATGGCCAGTCAATTCTAAAAGGCAAAAATGGCAAAGTTGGGTCGTTCTCTTTCATCACTTTATTTTCTTTCTCAAAGCAACAGCAAAGCCTTGAATGTTATTCTCGTGCAAATGTTGATAAAAAAACTTTTTTGTTAAAAAAATCTATTTGAATATTTGACTTTTTAGTATTCGAAAAATGTGGATGATTTTGAAAGCACAATTAATAATGAAAAATTACTATTCTTATGGCAATAAATGACCACCAAAGTCCTCAAATCGCAAGAACACATTAAAAAAGAAATTATTTGGTAGTCAGGATTCACTGGAAAATTAAAATTAGTATTTCATTTTTACAAAATTGATATATTAAAATTATTAATTGATTTAAGATATAAATACAGGGGGGAGGGGCATTGGCCCTAAAGTTAAAACATATGACGAAATTGTTAATGACATCTTTAAATTACTTATTTAAGAGGGCTTCATCTTTAGATGACAATCTAAAATTTGAATGTACTGGATTTAACACTTTGACACCTTTTAAGTTGTGAGCATGCATATTTGAATGCATTCCTTTATTGACATTATGTTAATTTCCACCAACCTTCTCTATTGTATAAAAGCCCTCACTAGTCATTCACTTGAGTCCAGTTGATGCTTCATTTCTCTCTCGTTGCTTGTTGTATGCTGCTTATATGTTATTTGTGTGTTTAATGTATATTGTTGTATATCTTCACTGCTAATAAATATATAAATATTATCTCCTGTGTCTTCAAGGGTTCGTGGTATTTGTAAGTTTGTTTATTAGTGGGAGCATATTGTTATTGGGAGGTAATGATGGCTGGTGGAGCCAATACAACCCATATCCAGGGCCATGGGTGTAACATGGAGGGCCCAACCCTATCTTCCTCATCATATGGCATATTTCAACTTGTTAATATGGTAGAATCCAGGTGATGCTTCATTCTTGGTTGCTTGTTTACATATTATTTTATGTGTTTAATATGTATTCGTTCCTAATAGTATTATTAGAGAGAGCGTATATACTTGGGAAATGATGGCTGGTGGATTTGTATTGCAATGCATGGTATATGGTCATGGTTGGAAGCTCGAAGGTGCTATTGGATGCAGACAATGGTACACGAATATGTATGGATGGATTAAATGGATGTTAAGTATGAATGTGGTTATGGATGATTTATTGTGGCTACAACATGGAGAAACCGATTGATCCAACTGACTGTGAGTTGTTTTTTTATGGTTGCGGGTTATCCAGAAACCCTGGGGGTATATTCCTGTGAGGAATCTCTGTGTATTTGTATGGTGAACTGCTACGGCTGCAAGTGATCCTGTATTATTCTATCTGTTATGATCATCAAGTGTATCTTGGATCATGTTTTTATTGGTATTTTGGTGGTCTTCAAGTGTGACTTGGACCGTGTGTATATCTTTTTATCAATGCTCGTCGTGGTATTGGACTGATTGCTCTATGTTGGTGGTGGTATCTGGATTCATGGTTGATCCGTGTTAATCTGGAAGAAAAAAATGTTATGGTTGTTGCTTGGAAGAACCTCGTATGATCGTGGTGCATCTTGATCGTGGAATGTTGCTAAGAAATGTCTTTCTCGTCGTAATAGATATCGTCCCCGATATTGATTCTTTAAGTTCGACCAGAGAGATCAAGACACCACGAATAGATTTTTCCAGGGCCATGGGTGTAACATGGAGGGCGCACCTCGGCTTTCTTTTCCACCTTCTGTTGGGAGTGTTGGAAAGCGCATAGAAGGTGAAGAAGATCGTAAATGCAGCCGATTTAATAGTGATGAATTAGTACAAAATGGTGATACTATTCGTCGTGAATATATGGATTTGTGTAAAGCTGGAAATGAATTAGCACAAGATGGCGTTGCTATTCGACAAAATATGGATTTATGTTTAACTGGTAATGAATCAGCACAAAATGGTTTTGCTGTTCGTCATGAAGATATGGATATATATGAATTTGGTGAACAATTAGCACATGGTATTGCTAAAACTCGAATATATATGGATATATATGATTGTGGTGATTCATTAGCACAAGAAGGTGTAAATGATCGAAATATATGTGATAAAACTGGTGGTCGATCAACACAAGATACTGTTGGTGATCGTTATAGCTGTGGTGATAAAGACCGATTAGCACTAAATACTCCTGCTAAAGATACATATGGAAATTGTGATAATTCTGGTGGTAATGATATAAGTATATGGGATGTTAATATGGTACAACAGCATCTTACGTCTCCACGTGGAAAAAGATCTGTTGATGATGATAATGCAGGTGCATTTAATCATGATGATAGTGAAGATCGAGAACAATTTGTTGTTCAACAGGATCGTCCTGAAAGTCCTGAAGCTAGGCAGTTAATGATTGGTAATGCTAATCGTGCATGTGTCCAAATGGAGTTGGAAATCAATCATGTTAATGATGTGTTAATTGCTGATGGGAAAAGCTATCATGTGATTCCTCAAGAACTTGTGGAGGAGATGAAGATGCATACTGTAAATGCAGTTCAACGTTTATGTGCTGAAGTTGAGCAGAAAGATGTAGTTAATCAACAATTGGTTGGTACAACAACAGCTTTGCGAGCACAAATTCGAAGTTTACTTTATTTGAAGGATAAACAAGATGAGCTAATGGCAGCAGAACGAAAAACGAAGTTGAGTGCATTGCATGAAGGACAACTTAAGCTATTGGGAGTTAGAGATTTTGCAGATCTCATTGATAAGTATCGTGCATTGCACTTTAAAGCTGAAAGGTATGATGTACAACTACGTCATAGGATTACAAGGAATCCATCTGTTACATCTGTTGCAACACTTAAACATCCTTCTTTAAGTTCTCTATCTAAAGATAACATTGCCAGAAAAGATGAAAATATCGGTGGACGTGTAACTTCAGGATATAATGATGATTGTTATAATCAAGTAACATCTAAGGAAGCATCATCATCAGTTAGTCAAGGAAGTCGTAAAATCTGGTTTCCAAAGCCACCAATATTTAAAGGCAAAACTCGTGTTGAACACTTGAGAGGTTCTTCCGGTACTTCGAACCATATGCTGATAATCTTGGTTTAGATGATAGTGGTAAAGCTTTATTGGTTGGGTACTATTGTCCAAAGTTGCTATATCAACATGATAGTCTTATGCAAAGAAAAGCAAGCTATGAACTAGTAAAAAGAGAACTTTTAAATGCAATAGGATCGGATAGTTCCGTTGCCTTGTATAGTCTTCGTGCTTCATTGGATAAATTAGTAAAGCCTGATAATAAGTCTTATCGTGTACTGTTTGAAGAAGTTGAAAGCAAAGTTGCTGAAGCTTATGGTTCTGATCAAAACCAACGTGAACAGGAACTTAAAAAGATCTTGCTTCGCCTTACACAAGAAGATTCTGAAAGAGCATATTGTAGTACAACTCTTCCACATACTGCTGCTGATTATTATCGGTTAAAAGAGCTTGTTTTGGGTACTGAAGATGCTATCAAAGTTCGAAAGCAAAATCAAAAATTTGAACGCAATTCTTTTGGAAATTCAAGAAAGCATTTGTCTGGTGATGATTCATCAAGAGGAAAAGATGAAGTTGATAGTCATCAAAGCTGTTGTGAAGAATATTCTTTATCTTCTTGTGATGTTTCTCCCTCAGGTTCATGTGCTTCTCGTGTTTCTTCAGAGAAATACGATACATCTGCTGTTTTACATAAACATAAAAGAAAAGCTCGTAAAAGTGGTCTTGAATGTTTTAAATGTCGTCAAGATGGACATACAGCAAAATACTGTGCTCAAGTACAAGCTGAACAAAGAAAAAGACATCAAGCAAATGATGGGTTACCATTGAAGCATACAGTATTCAATGTTTTGCCTAGTGTGCATCTTGGTACGGATTGTTTACCACAAGTACCTCAAACAGTTGTTGGTCCTCAAAGTGGTGGAAGAAAATCAAAACAACGTAAGCAATGTTTTGTCTGTGGTAAACAAAATCATTTTGCTAAAAATTGTTTTTCGCGCTACGGTGCACAAAAGATACACGAAAGCAAGAAAGCAAATAAGCTTGAAAATAGCGTTGTAGATGCTTTTCCTGTGTGTAATGTTTTGCATGCTGAAACAGCTATCAAAGTTCAAAATCGTTCTGATGCATGTAAAAGTGGATGTAAGCTTCTCTCAGGATTATCTGAAGGTCAAGCTGTAATGATACAACCCGGCATCGGTGAAGTTCAAGTTGAATCGAAGTTTTGTGGTCAAGGTACAAGTTCGCTAAAGCAAAGCAAAAGCAAGCTAGGCGTTAATAAAAAGTTGCTATATGGTAATGTTAAATGTTCATCTCATGGGTCTTCTCAAATTGTTCCTTTACTATGTACTGTACTGTATTCAATCTGTGAAAATTTTTCAACTAAAACACCAAATGATGAGCATGTAGAACATCATCGTCTTGCTAAATCTTCGTCTCAAAAATCTGACACAATTGCATCATCTCCAAATAAAATGGTCCAGTCAAATTCAATCAAAACTCGTACAATCAACTCAAACAATGCTTCATCTTCTCTCAATCAATATTTTCGCCGTCAGCAAAAACTCCTACCTCGTGATCCTTCAATATCAAATCAAATTTCTGGTCGTCTTGCTGTACGTAAAAATTATAACAAAGAAGTCAATCAAGTAAAGAAGTATTATGATCGTGGTACTAAAGAACATTCTCGTGATATCAAATCAACTTAAAGAAGAACAAATATCGGGGACGATATCTCATACGGGGGAGGGGCGAGTTGTGAGCATGCATATTTGAATGCATTCCTTTATTGACATTATGTTAATTTCCACCAACCTTCTCTATTGTATAAAAGCCCTCACTAGTCATTCACTTGAGTCCAGTTGATGCTTCATTTCTCTCTCGTTGCTTGTTGTATGCTGCTTATATGTTATTTGTGTGTTTAATGTATATTGTTGTATATCTTCACTGCTAATAAATATATAAATATTATCTCCTGTGTCTTCAAGGGTTCGTGGTATTTGTAAGTTTGTTTATTAGTGGGAGCATATTGTTATTGGGAGGTAATGATGGCTGGTGGAGCCAATACAACCCATATCCAGGGCCATGGGTGTAACATTTATCCTTGATAGAACTTTTCAACAATTTATTTTTTTACTGTGTGAAGTATCATCTTGTTCTTTACTGCTTCTGTCGCTGTTGTATGCGTTTATTAAAAAAAGATACTTATGCGTTTTGTTTACAGTTTTAAGGGCTGTTTAGAATATTTAAAAATTATTGAATAATGTAGAAATAACTTTTTATTAAAACAACGAAGAAAATTTAAGACGCGCATTTTAAAAGAAATTTCCAAGATCGTGGTAAAGTCCAATTCAGTATTAAAAAAATTAATTTACATGAAACAAAATAAAGTTACTTTTTTTCTTCATTCAGACTGCACCTCTTTTTTATAATGTTATTTTCTATGATCAATCTGGGTCCTATACATTTTGTAATGTATTAACATAATATATATATCAAGTTTGTAACAATAATCTATAATTAATTATCAAAATGAAGCAAAACCCATCTCACAGCGCACCGGTAGTTGCTTTTTTTGACAAAGAGAAAAACATGTGACAAAAAAAGAGCTCATGTTCTAAAAAAGATTTAAGCACTTTGGCGAATGTGAAAATTATGATTTTGGTATTAATGAATAGAGGAGATCTTAAAATTACCGTTTTTCATAAATTTGGGCAAAAAAATAATTAAAGAAAGTAGACCAGAAAAAAAATGCCAAAAATACGCGCGCAAAATAATTAAGTAAAGTAATAATTTTATTCAAAACAGTAAAAGTAACACACAGTAAAACATGTAAAAAAAACAATAAAATGTACAAAAACTATTTGATTTAACAATATCGTCTCATAATTTTCCGTTTGCAATTCGCTTTATTAACAATTTTTTATTAAAAAAGAAATGAAAAGATCACACTACAATTTTTCCGGTCAAAAATGATTTCAATTAAGGTCAAATACCGGCATCGCTGCAACTTGCAGAAATTTAAGGTTATCACTTAACTAAATGAATTTCAATCTCTTTTTTTACTACATCCTTTTGCAGTGATTGTAGTCAAGAACGTTTAATTTGGGTCACTTCACTGTTTTTCTTCATGCAATTTTTTTTGCAGCGATCAACAAAATTTTCTTCAATTGAATAAAAGTGAAAATAGTTTTATTGAAATCTTTTTGATGGAACAAGGTAAACTATGGTTTTTAAATTGACTTAATTGTTGTGTGCAGTTTGTTTCAGTATGCACCCCAACTCTAAATCCATGTCCATCATTGTCAGGGGCCCTGATAACTGTATCAGCAGCAATGGTAGATGCAAGCTGCGTCTATACTGCAACAGCAACTTGCGATGTGTCAAATGCTAATGTTGAAGTAAGCTTTCTTGAACAATTCAGTTGCACATTTCAAATTTTGTAGCGAATGCTTACGACCAAACAATTTCTTCTTTTCAATGTGTTAGTATGCGTCTTTACATTTTTTTAAAAGTACCGTTTTTCGACCCTTTTCCATAAAACTATATTATGGGTTTTTTACCATTGACTAATAAAATGGACGTGGGGTCCAGGGACTTTCGCTTCGAGATTCCCAACACTTTTTCAAAACCTCTGCGCAAAAATTTCGATTTTATAGCAACTTTGAGCAGCTGGTGTAGTCCAGGGAGGGGGTTTTATGGGGTAATATTTGTTGACAATAAACTTCAGATATATTATGGTCGATTCCACCCCCAAACTCTTAAATTTGAAATATCGAATTTTTTTCGATAGCACAGAATAGCTATTTTTGGTTAAGTAGTAGACGATGACGTTAGACGCGGTTTTTTGCTATTAAAAACAGTTGTTTCTCATTTAACAAAGAAAAAAAAACTGCTGTCACAGTCATAAAAAGTACTCAATGCTTATCGTCAATAAGGTTATTGGTTAATATTAAGTTTGATTATCGTTTACATGTGAATCTTTAATAGTAATTTTTATGTTTCGCTTGTAATATAAGCGTGGTGTTACGTATTTAATATTGCTGGAATTCAGTAAGCTTGTTGAATCAAAGCATTATTACCACTATTTTTTGATTCATATTGCTTTGTTTATTTATTATATATTAAAAAAACATTAAAACCAATAATAATTCTTTATCTGAAGCTGCTTTTAAAGTGTTTTCAAAACGTTGTCATTTTTTGTTTTTCTGTTGTCTTTCTAGACAATAACAGAAACATTTGTACATTCATGCTAGGTGGAAAGAAGCTAGTAAGAATGCACCTTGTTTTTGTCTGTCAAAGTAAAAAGAACAGATGTGCACTTTTTCCTTTGAAAAGACAACATGGCCCTTATGAAATGCCAAAAAACGAAACATCGTTTAAGAGCACTGGACGTCTTTACGTACGCTGCAAAGTTTTTATGCTGATGTCCATGTGTGCCTCCCTTTTGCTTCAGCATCCCTTTCGACGGAACCAAAATGAAGACAAAAAAATATTTCACTTTTTTTATATCACGATAAAAATTTTTTGCGATTTGTTTATGACGGAAAAACATTGTCAATTTCTTAACAGTTAATCGTTAGAAAAAAAATATGATTTTTACTTTGAATATTTTGTATCTATTTATCGAATAAATTCAAGTGTGTGTAACAGCAAATAACATTAACTGTTAATAGTTATTATAAAAAGACCTTTCACTGGATCTTTTTCGGATAGAAAAAGATCTTCCAGCCAATAAATAAAAATGTTTTATCACAGTAAAATTTATCGATTAACTAATAAATAATGAAAAACAATGACATCGCTTTTTAATTTGTTTTGGAAACTGTGGTCATTAATTTCGTAATCAAACAAGCTGTTAAATATGTGTCAGTCCAACTTTTGTTCTGGCCTACTGTAAAATATATCTTTAAAAAATAATATATTTTTTTTTTCCAACAATTCGAATGATGATCAATTAAACCTAAAATTTTATTTCATTCACATATTAAAGCTCTTATATTGAAATTACAAATATCGCTTTTAAAAAAGCAAAAATGAAAGTTTTCGGCACCTGTCAGCAAAATGCTTTTAAACCGAAAAAGTTTGTCTCACAAGATATTATAACTGGATAAAGTAACGTCGACAACGAAAATATTTGGAAATAACTGCTCTTTTACTTTTCTCTTTATTTATTTTATGAATATTGACGAATGTTTTTGTTGCAATTTCTTCACAGTGCCTGCCTTTTTTTTCTTCGCTGCTTGAAAAAAAATTCACTATCAAATGTTTCGTTAAAAATTGTTGCTAACTTTCTTTCAACAGATGTGTTGTTGATTTTTTTTGAAAGGAAATTATTGCATTGTCATTAGAAAAAGAAGTTTGTCCTTCACTTGACAGAATTTATTATTTTAACGCTTTTGAATTTTTTATTAATCCTTGAAAATAAAAAAAGGTAACATTTGTTTAAATTACAGCTTTCATTTTGAAATAATAATTTTTAAAAAAAGCAGAAGAAACTGTTTACAAATCAATATTAAAAAAATGAAATAAATTTTTATAATCAACAAATGAAAAAATTAATTTTTTTCTTAATTGGCAAAAAAGTTTGATATAACAAAATATGTGAAATGAAAATTATTTGTAATTGTAAACCTTCGCAAAATGTTGGTTTTTGATTAAGCGAGTATGGTGACATATGAATGCCAAAAGATAAAGAAACAATATTTTGTTTGCTTCTTTGCAATGTAATCAAAAGCAAAGATTCAGCACAAACATAGAAAATTTCGGAACAAATGATTTCTTTTAGCATCATAAGTTTTTTGAATATATTAGTTTTATAAAAAAAAAAATGCATAATTTATTTACAAATTTAAGTAAACAAAGCAATATACATACAGCTGTAATTCTTTTTTATTAACGGATGATGTAATGCGAGTTTCTTCCATCATAATTATCATAAATGTTGCTACTTTTTGTTTCACATTAAACAGGAATTCATAAATTTTGAAACTTAATTAACATATTCAAATATATATAACAAATAATGAAACACATGTTGTGCTTCGCAACAAAACATTGATAGAAGACAGCTTTTTTGCAAAGCTAAAATAAAGACACATAAAAGTGAGAAGAAAAAGCATCGATATTTCGTTATTACGAAACAGCAAAAAAATAGTGCAACACATCTTTTAGTCTCCTTTCTTATTTATAAAAGTGTTCATAAAAGATATTAATGGTTTTTTGAATGTTTGAAACTTCTTTAAATACATCCAGGATTTATATATTTTTACAAACTACATTTCGCGACAACTAATATTACCAGCAGCAAATTCTGAATACAACAATAAATAATAAAAAATTCAATCAATAACACATATATAAATAATGTTAAGATTGGAATAATCTTTAAAGTCTTTACTTTTTTAATCTTCTAAAGGTTGCTTTGCATACTTATATCACTTTTATAACTTTAACATTTTCTTAAAATATTCAAAAAGAAAAGAAGAAAAAAAACTGAATTATTTTTTATTCATAAGCGCAAACATTTGTTTACTCTTTGCTTCTTTGTAATGCACAGAAAACCAGCCTGCGACAAAATTATTATTATTTTGCTTTTAAAAGCGCGAATTTTACCGAGTAAAAATAGAAAAAAAAAGTTTTTTTTTATTTGCCTCAAAAGTGCGACATCTCAAATAACAGCGCGTCGGAGAGCTCTATTTTTTGCTTTTAAAAGTGCTGTTTCCTTGTAAGACCACATGCTTTTCCTACTGCAGTCATTATTTTTTGCTACAAAAGTGTCTATTTTTTGACTCAAAAGTGCGAAGTCGCACTTTTGTAGCAACCCGGTTTTCTGTGTGTGAAATGTCAAAAGCAATTGTTGAACATAGACAGAGAAAATTTCGAAACATATGACTTTTTTTTGCAGTGAAAGTTTTTTTGAATAGTTTGTTTAGAAAATATGCAAATTTAAATAAACGAAGCAGTAAAAATCACCAGCTAGTTGTGACAATGCTAAATTCAATTTTTTTGGATGGAACATTATTGAATACCAAAAATTATAACCATTTCAAATAAAAAGATATTATTGAGAAACAAACAACAAGCAATACCAGAAAGCAACAATATGCTTATTTTTGTTTTTTTGCAATATCATTTCCATTTTTTTATAATTTTATAATTAATAATGTCTTTAGCAGTTGATGTCTTTTTGGATTATTGCCCTTATATATTCGTTATAGCTAAATTTAATGCATTTAAAACCATTATTAGCATTTAATATATTGCTTAAAAATTCAAACAAAAAATAAAAAAAAAGGTTAACCAATATTTTTTTCAGCAACGTTTTGAGATTTCGCAAGCGCAAATCTTCGTTTAATGTTTGCTGCTTTCTTTTTTGAAATGTCCAAGACAGTGTGTGCACACCGATGTTGCAAGGACATTTGACTGGCTCTAAATATTTTTTTTGCTGTGGTTGCTTTTTGAATATTCTTTTTTTATATTTAAAAATCAGAAACAGAGTCTTATTTATTTACAAGTACAAATAGACAAAATAGCTTAAATCAACCAGAGAATATCATGTGAAGAAATTATGGCATGGCATTAAAAATCAAACAAAAGCAAAGACAATCGACAAGAAAAAATTTCATGCAGCAATATTTGTCACTTATTATTTTTATAATTTTTATTGCTTTTTTGTAATCAATTTGTATGTAAAGTAAATGCTTCATTTTTTCTTTAGAAAGTTAAAACAATTATTCAAAAACGCTTTTTTTGCATAAAAGATCAAATTTTACAGATTTACAATTTTCTCTGATAACGATCAGATTTAGTTTTTGACGCTTTATGCATTAGCCAAAAAGTATGAAATATCAAAATGTTGTAAAAAACAGTTTCCATTTTGTTTCTCCGCTTTTTTGAATGTTTTGAATATTTTAAACGCTAATTAAGTTTTTTAAAAAAGCTTTAACGGTTAAAAATTTATTTACTACGTTTTTTGCATTGAAATATTGCGTTGAAGATTCAAAATGAAAAAAAATAACCAATATTTTCGTGAGCGCAAAATGCTTGCTACTTTTCTTAAAAAAATTTAAAGTAAAAACTTTAAATAACTGTGATAATTCATATTTATTAATGTAGCATTCAATCAGATGTCCATTACCACTAATAATTAGTTTTTATCACTTTATTTGTTTGATAAATTTTTATAAATATAAAGCTTTTGCTCTATTTTTCTTTAAAAAGTTAAAACAAATATTCAAACAAAACGTAGACGTTTTTTTTTCAATATGTTTTTCTGCAATGGCGATGCATAAATAAAAGAAGAGAAAATTTTGACATCATTGAACGAACAACATAAAATTCATTTGAAAAGAAGAAAGAAAACTGACAAGGGACCGTTCTGACATGACACCCGGGGATTTCTTAGGTAATGGCGGGGATTGATAGTTTATAGCACGGTATGAAAAACCCCCAAGGGTTTTTTTCCCGTTCGCCATTTGAGGATTTTAGTAGCATTTTGCTATTACACAGTAAGTAGCAGACGATGAACGTCTTAGTATATGAATTACATTTGTGGTGATTTTAGATGATTGTAAACACTTGCAACATGATAGATTATCTATGAAATATTATGTTTTGCCATATTCAACCATCAAAAATCACCACAAATGTAATTCATATACTAAGACGTTCATCGCCTGCTACTTACTGTGTAATAGCAAAATGCTACTAAAATCCTCAAATGGCGAACGGGAAAAAAACCCTTGGGGATTTTTCATACCTTGCTATAAACTATCAATCCCCGCCATTACCTAAGAAATCCCCGGGTGTCATGTCAGAACGGTCCCTTGTGAATCATTTTTTGTTTCACAGCTTTTTTGTGTTTCGTAAGCGCCAACATTTCTTTACTCTTTGTTTCTTTGCAGTGGCAAATGTCAAACTGCATTGGCACAATACAGACATAGAAAATTTTAAAACATATGATTTTTGTTGCACTGAAAGCATTTTTGAATATTTTTTTATTACATTTTTTTTGTAAGAAATTATGCATAAATGATTTATTAATTTGAATAAACAAATCAGTAATAGTTGTGATAACACCCAGATTTAATCCAAATGTATTTTACATTATTAATTATTCACAGTCAATTTCAATTTTCATATAAAAAAGTTATTAAATATTCATAAACAAACGAAAAAGTTTTTTTTGATTTATAATGGGCAAATACACATCGTCTTATGATGTGTTTTTGCATTTTTGCTGTTGTTGGACGTTTCCATTTATAACTTAAATAATTTTTTACTTATTCGAAAAATACATTTTTACTTTTTGAATATTGATCAAATATTCAAAAACCAAAAAGAAAACAAGTGTAAAAAAAGCTTTGTAATTCTGTAAAAGACAAAATTTTTTACAACATGCTCTTTACAATATCTGCTTCTTTGTCTTTTGCTTGAAAAAAAATTTAGCATCAAATGTTTCGTAAAAAATTTTTGTTCACTTTCTTTCGACAAATGTTTTGACCATTTCTTTCAAAATAAAGTTGTTGCATATACATATGTTGGGAAAAGAAGTTGCTCCTTCATCTTACACAATTTATTATTTTTTCAATTTTGAATTTTTTATTTTCCTTTGAAAATTAGAAAAAATATAACTTTTTTTTCAAAATACGGTTTTTATTTATAAATAAATTTTTGTAAGAATTAGAAGAATTAGTAACAAAGCAATATTAAAAATATTTGAAAAAAAATTGTAATCAGCAAATGAAAAATTTAATTTTTATGCTACTGTTTGTGCCTCTCCTTTTGTGTTCTTTTGATCCACACACCTACCCAGATGCACCTACATTTTTATCCATATGCGTAAATGTTCTATTTTTTAATGAAAATAAGCTTATTTCCTTAGCTCGGCTAATTTTACATTAATTTTGGCAGTATCAAATCCTTCGGAGCTTTATATTTTTTATAAAACTTGAATTGATTGTATCAGTTCTTGCTCGTCTTAAATCTTTTTCATTTCTTTAATTATTTTTTAAATATTCAAAAACCAAAAAGAAAACAAGTGTATCAATATGCATTGGCAGTTTTACAAAAGACAAAAATTTTTCACAACAGGTTTTTTTCAACGTATGCCTCTTTTTTTTGCCTGAAAAAAATCACCAAATGTTTCGTAAAAATTTGTTGTTCACTTTCTTTTCAACAGATGTTTTGATATTTTTTTTTAAATAAATTGTTGCACATTTGTCGGGAAATTGCTCCTTCAAGTAACACAGCTTTTTAATTGTACGATTTTTGAATTTTTTTGTTTTCCTTTGAAATTTAGAAAAGATACATATGACATTATTTTTATAATATGGCTTTTATTTCAAAATAAACACTTACAAATGTCAGTAGTAACCAGCTACAATAAATAAGAATAATAATATTTATTAATGATAATAATAAGTAATAAATATAACAACAATATGATATTGATGACAACGAAAGAGAGCTATAATTAAAATAAAATATTTTTATTGCCAAACTATCGATTTAAATATTCAAATAATGAAAAAATGAATAAAAGTTTTCAGCCTCCAATAAAGCAAAAAGCAGAGAACCGATTGGCAAAGATGTGTGTTGCCGATAGCACAAATTTTTTTCTTCCTTTTTCTCTTTGTGGTTTTAGTCATCTGTTTTGCGATGAATCAAAAAAATTATGAAATGTATGCTTTTATTTCATTTTTTGTATACAAAATTCGCAAACGAACAAATTTTTTTCTGCGTTGATGAAACTGTGTTACATTTTCCTATGAATAATGATGAATTTAATAAAAAACACACGCATTTTTGAATATTAAAAAAAAGTTACAACATCACAATCTATGATTGCTTTCAAAACGCTATAACTTTGTATTCAAATTTTTCATTGAATCAAATCAGATAAAATTATGCCAAAGTCTATTTTTCCAATAATTAAATTGAAAAAGAAAATGCCGCTAAAATTCTTCTTTGAATCTCTAGTCATGTTTTTAGTTCAAATTGCTGTGCAAAAAAGATCATAAATTGTTCACAGCTAAGATTGGCCCGAAAACATTTACAAAACTAAACACAGTGGCTCACAAATTCTAGACCCTGATAAAAACTATATATATTTTTTTTGTTGTTGAAAATAAAAAATGTATCTTTTATTCTTGTGTGCTCATGTTGAATGTTGGGCTTATTTTACATTAATATTGGCATAACCCATTCTCTGGGAAGTTTATATTTTTAATAAGACTTTAACTGTTTGTAAAAATTCTTGCTTATCATAAATTATATTTCGAATTCTTAATTATTCTAAAAATATTCAAAAAAGTTGTATCAATATATTTTTGTATTTTTGTGAAAAACAAATTGTTTCACAAGACGTCCTTCACAATGTCTGCATTTTTTCTGCTTGAAAAATCATCATCAAATGTTTCGTAAAAATTTGTTGTTCACTTTCTTTCTACAGATGTGCTGATGATTTTTTTGAAAAAAAATCGTTGCATTTTTGTTGCCTAGAAAAAGTTTTCTTCTTTCTTTAGTTAACACAATGCATTTTTTACGCTTTTGAATTTTTCATTTTAATTTGAAAATTAAATTAAAATGAAAAATTTAATTTGAAAAATTGAAATATCAAACGTGACTTCTAAATCGGTCTTTTATTTTGAAATACATTCTTACAAAGTTGGATGCTATAAATCGTACCAAAAATAGAAAAAGAGAAAAAATATTATAATGGACGCATGAAAGAATTAATTTCCTTTTAACTGATTTTAAGCACATATAATTTGTTGAATTGAAAAAAATAATAGCAATTATTGTAACAGTTTTATTATTTGCTTTAAATTTCTTATTAAAAATATTCCGCTTTTACAGAGTAAATTCTTTTTAACATGTCGAATATCTCTGTAATTATTTAAAGAAGAAAAAACTGAAGCAATTCTTTTCAGCAAAAGCAATTTTTAATGATAACGTTAACGTTTAACGACTGCTTAGATTTTTGCTGATAAAAATATCTACATCAATGAAAATAAGGGAATCATTGTGTGCTTCTTTATGTGTGCTCAATGTGGGTCTGCAGTAAGGGTAGATAACCAAGCAGACTCTCTAAAAATATTTAAAAGAAAAACAATAAAATGACTTTTCTTTATTGCTATTTTCTCTCATAGCGTGAACGTCACAAGTAACAATCAAAAAATGACAATGTTTGTTTGATTTTTATCACAGCAAATGTGGAGTGAAAGTTTTTTGAATATTTTTTTTGAAAAACCGGTAAAATTATATAAATTTAAATAAAAGAATAGTAAAAAATGAGTGTACTTAATATTAGTAATATCAAATCCATTATAAAAGGGATGATGGCATTTTTAATTTTGAGGTTACAAAATTTTGTTTTTCATAATAAAAACAAAAATTTCATATGATTTTCGTAAAAGTTGTTAGAAGAGCAAGTCTTTGATTGCATGCCATTTTTGTGCCTCTCCCTTTGTATGCATGTGATCTAAACACAGATACACCAGAATTTGCTATCGATGTGCATAATCATTTTATTTTCTTTGGAGAAAAGCTTCTGCCTTTTAAAATTTTGATAAAAAGACCTTGTGTTTCAATACAGTTAAGATTTTATTTTTTTCAAAACTTTAATAACTGTAATAAAATTAATACAAATGCCCAGTTATTTAAAATGTCTAATGAATTCTATTGAAAAAGAAAAAGAAACCAACATAGAAGTACAAGATGTATACTAATTAAAAATCATTTATTGTATTTGTCACTTGTTTTTGAATTATTCGTGAATAAAACCTTTTACTTGGCCGACATATGATAATTCCATTAAAAATTACATTATTTTGAGTAAGATATTTAGACGATTTTTAGCATTTGATTAATACTGGTTGATAAGGAAGGAATAATTCAGTGATTTTGCTCTTTTTTAAATTTTTTGTCGTTTTAAATTGTAATTTCAATCATTGTCTTTTACTTATCTCATAATTCAAAATTTTGAAAATATTCAAAAACTAGAAAAGAACTATTGAATCAATTTCTTTTTGCAGTTTTCTGCCTGGCAGAGTTCTTCCGCATACAAACATTGTAAAATGTATGCCTTTTTTTCATCACCATCTTCATTTTTGTTACACAGCTTTTTCGGTATGTCATAAGCGCAAACATCTCTTTGCTTCTTTTTTGTGAGAAGTGTCCATAGCAAGGGCGGAACATATTCTTTACAAATTTCGAATCACTTGACTCTTTTTTCAGCTTTTGTGAATACTATTATGCCGTTTTTTGCTGTGAAAGCGTTTCTGAATATTTGATTTAATTTTTAAAAGGAAAAATGAAGCAGTTACTTTACATACAAATTAATTAAATAAACAAAGCAATAATAATCAAAAAACAGTTGAATCATTGTTTTAATTCAGTCAAAATCATTATTAAATGCAAAAAATCACATGAAAATGTTAGTTTAGGTAATTTTCACAAAAAATGTTTTAGTGTAAAAAAGTTAGCATAATATGAATGAATCCATTAACAAATTAAATATTTAAACAGCAGCTTTTTAGCGGAACTGAACGATTTTATAAAAAAAAGAAAAATAATTGCTTTTTTTGTTGTTCAATGATGTCGAAATATCTTTGCTTTCTCTTTTTTTATTTAGGCACCACAATTTGTGCCTGGCACAAAAATCTAATGATTTTGAAAAGAATCGTCCACATATTTTTTCGTCGCAAATATTTCGTAATAATTTCTGGCAAAAAAATCAAAAACTGAATACAGAAAATATTTGTCATCTTTTTTAAAAGATATTTTTCACAGTCTTTTGAAGAAGAAATATTCGATAAACGTTTGAATGTTTTATTATATTTAAAAAACCATCAATTTTTAATAAATGATATTTTTATATAGAGAGTAATAATATTCTTAATAAATTTGACATTGGATTACATAATTCGGTTCTGGGTCATTAATAAAAAACGGGCTAAGCTATCATCTCTTACTTTTCACACATCAGTATTATTATTATTTATTCCACATGCCCAATCACAAGTTGTTAAACATAAATCTAATAAACATCAAAGTAGAGACATGAAAATTAAAAAACTGTTGTCACTTATATACTAGGTTCGCACAACTCGATGACATTCTGTTTTTAAATTTTAAGGTGCACATGTTATTGACGGGTATTATATTTACAATCATGCAAATGGACTCACTTAATTTTTTATTCCCAACAACAAAGAAATAATATTTGGTTTTTATCATGGTCTAAAATTTATGAAAAAATTTTAACACTTATGTTGAATTTTGTAAATGTTTTCGAGCTTTTGTCATAACTCTGCACTAATTTTTATATATTTCTATTTCCTTTTTTTTGCACACTAATGTAACTGAAAAAAAAATGAATGATACGGTCCTGCAAAAGTAGTTTTCATTTTTATTATTGAAACATTAGGTATAGCTGGATGAAATGATTTAATTAAAATTCAAAGTTATGCTGTTTTTAAAATAATTATAGACCCTAATGTTGTTACCTATTTTACTTTTTTTAAGTATTCAAAAAAATATGCTGTTTTTAAAATCTATTCATGAAAAAATATTTAAAACAATGTTTGTGTCACATTTATAGTTTATTTATGATATGATAAAATATATTTCATTGCATAAAATAAAAGGAACATGACAATGTCATATGTGTTTCGATATTATCCGTGTTGAGCATTTTGTTTTGACATTTCAGTCATCGAAAAAAGTGGCTTTAAAGAAATTTGCGCAAAACGACGCTGATGTGTTGACGAAAAAACTACTAATTCAGCTTTTTCTATTTTTTGGAATATTTAAAGCATTAATCATTAAAATGCTTAATAGATCTTTAGCATAAGCGAATTTAAAAAAGTTAGGTTTTTACAAAAACATTACCATTACAAAAATTGTCAAACAGTAATAATTAACTAGTTATTTAAAGCGGAAAGCATTAATCGATCGAGTATTCAGTATAAAACTCTAAGAGCTTGGATTTTTTTAAGCTGACTCTTTTAAAAACTTGCATTTTTATAAAATATTCTGACTCTGTCATTCTTTAACGTCATCAAAAAATTCTATGAACGTTAAAGCTACTTAATTTCTTCCGAAAAGTTCCTTTTTATACAAACTGGATGTGTTTAAAAACAGTCCAAATGAAGTTATTATATTATTTGTTAAGCTAAGTCTGGAGGGACGTAATAACCGTTTTTATTATATTTCTATTATCTCTCTCTCGCTGTCGTCAATATAACATTATTGTTATATTTATTGTTGATTATTATCATTAATAAATAGTATTATTCTTATTTATTGTAGTCTGTTACTACAGATATTTGTTAGTGCTTATTTCAAAATATATGCCATATATAAAAAAAATGTAATATCTAATCTAAATTTCAAAGGAAAATAAAAAATTCAAAAGAAACAAATTATGTCATTTAAAATAAGAAACAACATTTTCCAACAAAAAAGCAACGATTTTTTTTGAAAGAAAAAATCGAAACATCTGTTGAGTGAAAGTGAACAACAAATTTTTACGAAACATTTGATGATGAGTTTTTTTAAACAAGCAAACAAAAAAGGCAGGGATTGTGTAGAAATGTGCACAAAAACATTCGTCTTACACAAAACTGCAAGTCTATATGAGTTGTTTCTTTTTTTTATTATTTAATCAATATTTGAAAAGTTAAAATAAATTTTTAAATGAGCAAAATGACATTCAAAAACAACAAAACATGCAAAGACAGTACTTTTCAAACAATAATGATTAAATGCTAAAACCACTATAAATATTCAAATCAAAAAAAGTACCCCACCCACCCATTACGTAATGAAATATCAAAGCTTTTTGCCTACAAAATCAAAGCGACGTAATAATTGGCCAACCCCACCCACCCAACAACTGCATTACGTAATATCTGGATAGCCCCAAAGCTCAATTTACCTTTGATTCAAATACTTGTAACAAATGCATAAAACACTTTTAAATTTTATAATGTTTAAATATCTTTTATTTTAAGAGCAGTTATATATTTTTCGTTTTTTGGATAAGCTTTAATATAGCTACCATAATTCTGAAAACAAATAGAACATTAACAAATTGAAAAAAAACAATTTATTGCAGCATTTCATGACTAAACGAATGTTTTCAATACAGAAAACTTGCATGTTCGTTCGCAAAACTGATGGTCTGTGTATTCAGGGAAGACCAAAATAAAAGAAGATGAAAGCTTTTTTTAATGAAACAGAAAGGCCTGCATGCCTAACCATGTTCATGAAAATCAAATGGAAAATCGATGAAAGTTTTATTTGTTATTATGCTGTCATGAAAAAAATTTTTTTGAAGATTGATTAAAGTGATTAATGAAAAAGTTTTTGAATGAATTTGTAAGGTAATGTGACAAAGAACTTATTTTTTTTTTTCTGTGAAAATGTAAACTGGTAATTATGAGCACGAAAACATATTTTTGTAAGAAAGTACACTAACTTTTTTCGATTATTGTTTAAGCATGCAATCAAAGCATGAAAAAAATGCATATTTTTAGACATCATAATGGGTATATTTTTGAATGCACATAAAGCAAACAAAATTTTTATATAAAATGTGGAATTCCTTTTAAAACGACCAGTTCTCGTTAATTTTAATGATTATACGATTATTCAACTGCTTAAAATATGACTTCCTGCATAAAACTTTTTTAGCATTTAAAATATTGCTTAAAACATTCAAAAAGAAAAGAAGAATTTAAAACTAAAACAATACTTTTTTTCAGCAATGACATGATGTTTCGTAAGCGCAAAGGTTTGTTTGCTGCTTTCTTTTTTGAAGTGTCCAAAACAATATCTGCACGCCGACAAAAATGTATCAAAGTTTGGTTGGTTTCAATATTTATTTTTGTTGTGAAAGTTTTTTGAATATTCTTTTTTGATCTTTTAAATCGAAAAAAGCTCTTGAATGATTGAAAAAATTAATTGTACAACAAAGTATAAAACGATAGTGAAACATGAAAATCCTGAGACAGAAATTATGTCATTATTAAATAAAGAAAAGAATGTGGCATTTATTTAAAAATTAATTCTTACAAAAATTCGAAGAAAAACACGTTTTTTTAACATAAATATTGTGTTACTGCAACAATCCAAAAATTGTCTTAATTAAACATTCAAAAAAGAAGAAATTATTTTTCGTTTCAGCCAATTTCGAAAAAAAATGACCAACGAGTCTATTCATATCTTTCTTCAGTGAGATTTTTCTCAGCCATATTGACGATCATTGTTTGCTTTTTTGCTTCAAACATTCATTTTGTTTTTGTTAGCAGTGTGTTTTTTGTTGTTGTCTTAAATGCGAATAGCAAGATGTTATCATCAATAAAAAGGAGTTGTGACATGGCAGGTCTTTCTTCCGAAAAGATGATTTTTTGGTGGACATGTTTTTCAATTTTTTAAAAAATTTTTTTTGTTAAAAATAGTGAACGGATCTCGTCAATAAAAACGAATCTACAATCAAAGTTTTTAATTTCTTACAGCGATGCTTTTGTAACTTATCGAGACATTTTTAAAGATTAAAAAGCTTGTTATTTTTAAACAAAAATATTTTTATCTGGTAAAAATTTTAGAGGTAGTAGTGCTACCTCACGCCGTGTTGATTAAAAAATAGTTATGATGAAAAAAATTTCAATTAGTTTACAACCGAAACATTTAAGCAGTTTTACATTTGCAGACGAACTTTTTTTTATATTATAATGATTATTAAAATTTACAGTAATCATCGTTTTCAACAAACATAAAGCTATTGATTATTCATTAATAAACAATGATTGGAGAATACAGTCAATTAGCATTGGGTACTTGACAATGCAAAGACTGCAGTTTCACAACAATGGTTATTTTGAAGCCATTAAATATATCTTTCTTTTACCTTTTGTTATTTACATTTGTTTTTAACATTTTTTATGTTTGTTATATCTATACATCATCAGCAAATTTTTATTTTTTTAATATGCCCATAAGCTTTTACATTACTTCAAAAATGTAGCTATTCATTTTTATTACAATTTCATGCATTTATTTCAGATGTCTATTTTAACAGTTTGGTAGCGTATATCTTCAAAGGTTCACAGATGAAAAAGAAAGCAACAGAATGTTCAAAAAAATTAATCAAATTCTGTTTTATCTCATTGAACTAAAGTTGACCACTTTTTTTTGACCTGAAAAAACAAAGATAGGCTGTCTTCGAACATGTTGATATTTATTTGGCTCTGTGAAATTACACAGTTTTCGCACAAAAAAACATGAAAAAAAATGAAAATGAAAAAAAAATACAATTTATTTTTTATTTTGAAACACAGCTTGCATTGAAACATTAAATATTTTTGGTTTTGTAGTTTAGTAAATAATTTCTTGAAATAGATGTTCCCAACAATTTTTTAATTAATAATGTACTTGCAATGATAAGATGCTTTTCGATTAATTCTTTCATTGTTGCCCTTATTTTAAGACACTTTAATCATTTAGAATTTAAACAACTGATTTTTTAAACGCATATTTTACACTTCAAATAAAAGATTCAAATGGAAAAAAATCAAAAAACCATTGATTACATTTTAGTCCATCGTTATACCTTTCTCTCTTGCATATAAAAAAAATTATTCAAAAAGCATGCACACATGAAAAAGCAGATGTTTTTTTATTTAATTTTTGGACGATCAGCTTTGGGTTATGACTTTTTTTAAAAGCAAAGAAAGCAAACGTTAAACAAAAGTCTAGAGCTATCGAAACAACATCATTTTGACGAAAGGCAAGACACAACAAATGTTGTCTGCTTTTTTTTCTTTCTTTTTTGATTATTTAATGTATTAAAAATTTAAAAAAGTATTTTATAAAATAAAAACTGAATTTTCTACTTTTATCTACATACTTACATTCCTATAAACGTATTTTATAGGAAATACTTCGCAGGCATATTTGACGGTTCGCTCATTAAAAATTAAAATAGCAGTTGTAGATAACAGTAACAACCATGGGTAACTAAATTATGGAACAGAAAAGACAGTTATAAAAAGTTTTAGTTTTTTAAGAATTTTCCCTATAAATACACAACACATTTTTTAGAATGCCCACTTTTTTTGTTGCTTGAAATATCGCCAGCAAATACTTGGTAGAAATTTGTGCATGATGTTATCATGTAATGGATATATTTCTTCAAATGTTTAGCCTCTTTTTAATAACGGTTGGTGCCAAGATATTGCACCGTCCAAATTATCACGAAAATTACCACTCTCTTTTTAAAAAATCATTTAATAAGAATGGGTTGTATTTTAAATGTGATAAAATATTAAAATAAATATCAAAAACGGCTTTTCAAAAATATTTTCATTTTTGGCAAAAAAGCATTACAAAACAATTGTGACGAAAATGTATTTTTTATTAGTGGACGCTTCTTTTTCACATTTCTTGCCAAGCAAAAATTGTGATGCCTAAATGAAAGAAGGGAAAGCAAAAATATTTCAGCATCACTGCACCACACAAAAGCGAACAACATGTTCTTTATTCTCTTTTTGCATCTCTAAAATCATTGTTCATTTTTGCTAAAAAATAGTTTTTTTTGAATATTTTAATATTTTTATATGCATCCATATTATGCTAATAATTTTACATTAATACATTTTTAACAAGTTACAACTAGTATTTAAAGCAAAAACAGACATTCAGATATCTGCAATAATGAAAAGAAAAGATAAAGAAAATATAGCAATAAATTGTTATTGAGATTTCGCAGCCTGAAGATCTTTACATTTTGTACCATTTAAATGTGTCACTTTACTTTTGGGATAAACATGTTTTTTTAAACAAATTCTGTTTTTTTTAACTTTCAAAAGTAAAACAAAAGCATTTTCGACATAAAAAATTGAACGGATGTCTCCGCATATGCTGATGTTTATTTCTTTTTGCGAATAGTCACAGTTTTTGCACAAAAAAAAGGTTAAAAAAGAAAGATTAAAAAATGATATTTGTTGTAAATCTGCATGCGCATTGTTTTTCCAATATTTTATAAAATATTTTTAAAACCATTTTACTACTTTAATATAAAACTAGCTGTGAAAATTACCTAAAGTAACGAATTTAGATAAAAAACAGGTATCCTGGTTCATCACCACTATTAAAAGAGAAAAATTAAAACATTCGTAAGAAACAAAATGTCATGTTGTTAATAAAAGTAATGAAAGATCAACATCCCCCAAGGCAATTAAATGAAATTAATTATGTATGTTTTTTTGAGATATATGTTTTCTATCTTTTAATTGATAATGATTGGATATTTGGGTTGTTTTCTAATCATTTCTATCTTTATTGCCCTTATTTTATCACTTTAAATTAGGTTTGCTGCATTTAAAATAATTTTTAAAATTTAAAATATTGGTTAATAGATTTAAACGAAAAGAAGAAAAGTGAACCAATATTTTTTCGAGCAACGTTTTGATGATCTTTCGTAAGCGCAGACATTTGTTTAATGTCTACTGTTTTTTTTTGTTTGCAATGTGGAAAACAATGTCTGAACATCGACAAAAATGTTGCTCAGTTTGACTGGCTTCAAAAATTTATATATTGAACTTTTTGGAATAAAACATTTTGCGCTTATGAAATATAAAAATGCTGTAAAAGAATCGTTTCACTTTTTTCTTCTTTTATTGTATGTTCTGATCGATATAATTAACGCTAAAAAACTTTAAAAAAAGTTTAAAGCAATTAAAGTAAAAATAAAGGTTTTCATTTAATCAATAATGACGTTATTTTTTTTGAACATTATCGATTAAAAAATATCTGTCTCCTAAACAAAGTGACCTTACACATTTTAATGTATCCGTCTTTCATTATTACACTATCTTTAAAGCCTATTTAAATATTAAAAAAAATTAAAACGAATAGTAATTCTTTATCGGAAGCTGTTCATAAAGTATTTTTTAAACATTGTCACTTTTTGTTTTTTTGTGGTGTTTCTAGTCGTTGAAAGGTGCCTAGTAAAATGCACAAATCTCTTGTTTTTGTCTGTCGAAGAAATAAGAATAGATGTGCGCTCTTTTTTCTTTGAAAAGACAACAATGCTCCTTTGAAATGTCAAAAAATCAAACATCGGCTAATAGCATTGGACGTCGTCGAGGGAGCTTCCGCCTTTCTGCTGACGTCCGTGTGTGCTTTATTTTTGCTTCAACATCCATTTCACCGGAACCAAAATGAAGACAAAAAAATATGTCGTTTTTTCTTAAAAATATTTTTGCAACTTATTTTTGACAGAAAAACATTTTCAGTTTATTAAAAGTTATTTGTCGGAAAAAAGTATGGTTTTCACTTTGAATATTTTATGTCTTTTCTTTGTATCGTTGTTGTTGTTTCTATTTTAACAGCAACTAATATTAACTGTTAATTTTGTGTACGAAAAAACCTTTAGCGTTTGATCCTCCAGACAATAAGTAAAAAATTTGTATCAATGCAAAATGTATCAATTAATTTAAAAATAAAGAAAAATAATTTATAGTATACTGAGAAACAAAAGTAGACTATAAGTGTACATTTTTCTGTGAAGTCAAAAATAAACATAACATAGGCAAAAAAACAAACAAAAAATAGACACTGTAGACATAACAAAAGATATACAAATAATAGACATCAAAAAATTTACACCTTTTGTCTACTTTTTTATCTTAGTGTATATAGGATATCGCTGTTTAATTTTTTTGGAAGAATGTGGTCCCTGCATATCCAAGATCATGATACTTTTATAATTTTCGTAACACCCGTGCATACATCAACAAATTCAAAGACAGCGTCTAATTTTGTCTGTTTTAAAACCAGTGTTTTTAAAACAAAAATAATAAATGAAAGAAAAAGAGCAGCGATGACACCATCAAACACATAAGACAAACAATGTCTTACCATTTTTACGCTTTTCATTTCTTCGTTTTTAAAAAGAAGCCAATTAAAGTAAAAATAAATGTTTTTATTTGACCGACGATGTCAATAAATAAGAATAATAATATTTATAAATTATAATAATAAGTAATAAATATAACAACAATATGATACTGACGACAACGAAAGAGAGCTATAATTAAAACTGAATGAAGACGGTTATTACATTTCTCGGTGCTTAGCTTAATTTATGATATAAATATTTGTTGTTATAAACTGCTAATAAAAACTAACTTCTTTAATCTGTTAAAATATAAATAAAATATTTAAAAGCCGTATGAATTTGGAATAAAAGTTTAAGAAAACGTTGTCTTTTTTTCACACCACAACAAATCTTTGTAGATGAATCGTGACAAAGGCAATTATATTTTTTTTAAATTTTCCACAGTTCACATTTTGTTTCTTTGAAATATCATCGACATAAAAAATAAAAAAAACATTGATGACTGTGTTGCATTGAAAACTTTTTATTTGCATTCTTTATGCTCATTTTGTGCTTTTCTTTGTAGTGGAATATTTTATTTTTTTTATTTTTTTTTATTTTTATACATGCCAAGAGTGTTTTATGCATCTTAAAAAAACACATAACAATATTTGATGATACTAAAAAACTGGAAAAGCAATAACGCATGATGACAGTCATGATAAAATAACTTTAGTCTATGTCTCTGTTTTTGATTCTTAAAAGGATAATTAATACTGAATGTAAGGAATATCTTGAGGATATTCATTTTGACAATATTAAAAGGTTAAAAATGATAACGCGAAATTCATTTCTAAAAATTTTTATTGCTACACTATCGATTTAAATATTCAAATAACGAAAAAACAGAATTAAATTTTTTAGCTGACTCTTATATAGCAACGAGCATAAGATTGCCAAACTAAAGATGTGTGTCGCCTTTTTTTTGCTTCTTTCTTCTTTGTGCTTTTATTTTTCTGTTTCCTGATGTTTTCCAATTAAAAGACATACTATTGACTAATAAAATTATGAAATGTCTAGTTTTGTTTGTTTTTCTTTTTTAAATAAAGGGCGCTAGAACGATGTAAAAAAACATAGATAGAATTGTGTTCCATTTTTTTAAACATTTTCCTACGAAAGTTTATGAAATTAAAATAGACTCTAGCCTTTTTGAATATTTAAAAGATGTAACAACATCAATATTTATCATTATTAGTAAAAATCCATGACTGTGTATTTTTATTTTAATCAATAAATCAAAACGTTTTATCTTCTAGATCTTTCAAATGATACAGTAATAAAAATGAAAGCTATTTCGCAGAACCTCGTCATTTAATAAAAAAGTTGCCTCGCTAGAATTACAAAAAAAGAAAAGAAAAGAACTGTCATGATTTTCAAGTGCAAAGTTAGGTCGAGCCTGAAAACATTGACAAAATTCTATTCAAAAGTTCTTAAAAGTGTCCTTTTTGAATCTATTATTAATTTTATGATTTTCTTAAATTCCATCTTCAGGAAAACTTTTATTGTGTGTTTAAAGGACAAAAAAGCGAACAAATAAGTGGAATCGTTTGTATTAGTTTTATGCTTTTGTCATGAATTACAAAAATACATTTTTACTTTTTTTATTAATGTTTTGGTCCTGGAATTCGTTCTTTCTTTCAACGTGACAGTATTTATGAGATTAACCTTTGTGGCAACAAAATATAAATAAAAACTGACTTCTTTAATCTGTTAAAATATAAATAAAATATTCAAACCCCTTGTGAATCTGGAAACTGATTTCAAGAAAACAGTGTCTTTTTCACACCACATCAAATTTATGTGGACAAGTCATGTCAAAGACGGAGCCATTGTATTTTCTTTGCTTTTTGAATGTTCACATTTTTTTCTTTGAAATATCAAAAAAAACATCAATATAAAAAATTTCGAAACACTGATGGCTGTGTTACATTAATAAATTTTATTATGCTTATTGTGTGCTTTTTATATGCTGTGGAATGTTTTGTTGTTTTTTTGCATCTTAGGCTTAAAAAACAAATAACCAACCATCGACATCAGTGAAATGCAGCTGTCTTAACTAACTGAACTTCGACAAACAAAATTTCGAAACATTGATGACTATGTTACGTAGGAAATACTTTTTTACACCTTTATTGTTCATTTTGTGTTTTTATGCTTTGGAATTTTTTATTTTTCTTTGTTTGCAAATAACTATCTTTATGCATATTAACTAGTCAGATATCTTAATATTTGATGATATTAAAAATTGACAAATTAATTTTCGATGATGACAATAATAATAAAATAATTTTAATTTATGTCTGTGTTTTTGACACTTCGAAAATTAATTAATACCGTAGAATTATCTTGAGGTAAACTATTTTTTAATTATTATTTTATTTATTTGAATGCATAACACATATTTCATAAATATTCAAAAACCTGAAAGAAATAAAAAACATAATATGTTTATACAGTTTTTGGCCAGGCAAAAATTTTCAAAAAACAATTTTGTTATGAAATGTCTGCCTTTTTTGCTTCTTGAAATACCGTCAAACCAGTGCATCATGAAAATTTGTTTTGCACATTTTGTTCTACTCTCTTTCAACAGATGTTTCAACGTTGTATTGAAAAACAATTTTTTTTGGGAAAATCAATTTTATTATGACACAGTATATTGTTGTGCATTTGAATTTTTTAATGAAATCTGAAAATTATAAAAACATTTATCATCAGTACATTCTTGATATTTCACAAAATATGACATTTATTTCCAAAATTTTATCAAATTGTCAAGGCTGAAAAATGCTCAAAAAAATATTAAAAAAATCAGGAAAACTGTTATAATCATCACAAGCTAAAACAAATATTGATATTAACAATTTTTCATGCAAAATGTGTTTCAAAACAGTGTGACATTTATAAATTTTAAAAATTAATTTATATTGTGATAGATTTTTTGAGTAATGGAGATCTTATCTCTTACATAATGTTTTTGTGTTTTCATCAACTTTATTTATAAATTCAAAAAATAAAAAAAAATGATCAATTTCTTGCCGAGTTCTTTTTTATCAAGCTTCACTGTGATTCTTTTTTGTAAATATGTGTTTCCCTAACAGAGCAAACATATTAGCATCAGGGATGTGCGGAAGTCGTTTTCGTTAACGGAACGGAAAACGGAACGGAACAAAACTTTTTTAACGGAAAGCGGAAACGGAAACGGAAGCCCAAAAATATACGGAAATTCCGTAAAAACGGAAACGGAAACGGAAAATTTTTTCATTTATAGTCGAATAACAATTTATTTATTTTCTTTCAAGAAAATAAATAAATGGTACTTCCATACTTCAAGATGAAGTATGGAAGTACCAAACCAATTGATGCATCACGTTTTTGAATCATTGTTGTAGCTTCACAGAAGGCATTTAAAGAGTCACGTACACTTTTCATTGTTTCCCAATCATTTTTTGAAAATTCATCCAAATCTTCTTCATCAATAACTCGTTTGATGGCTTCTTTATTTTCAATAAAAGAATTAAGCATCAAAAATAATGAGCTCCATCAAACTTCGATGCCACGCTGCAAAACCAATTCAGGCAGATTCTCCAAAAATTGAGCATCTTTAAAAGCATCTGATAATTTGTAGCTCTTTCGTAGTTTATTGATAAATTTTTTGATTCTTTTCAGAAGCTGATCGAAATCTTTGACTTTCTTCAACGCATCTTTGATAACCTAAAACGAAAAAATGGCGCAAAAAAACCGCAAAAGAGCTGCTTTCTTCAAAGGGAAAAGTCAGTTCTTGTCTTTTTAAAGACACAAGCTTTTAACGGAATTTCCGTCCACTTTTTTACGGAAACGGAAACGGAAACGGAAGTGGAAAAAAGCACGGAATTTCCGTAAAAACGGAAACGGAAACGGAATTCCGCACATCCCTGATTAGCATCGCTGTAATTTTTTTGTTGTTGTTTAGAAATGGAATATGATATGTCTACTGAAAAAAAAACACGAAATAAACATATTTCAAAATGCTTTTGTCGATGCTCAGCATTTGCGTTTTGATATATTGAGTAACGACAAAATGACCATTCACTAAAGTTTAAACGCTGGCAAAAACGTTTGATTCAGTATTTTCTCTTTTTTTTAATATTTTAACCAATAAAAATGATGAATTAAAATTTTGATTGTAAGATAAATTGTAAGTTGTTGGACTCTTACAAAAAGGTTGCTATTAAACGATCGAATGAAAATACACAATACAGTAATAATCAAATAATTGTTAAAACTATTTCCAAAGTTCCACAACATTTAGATGCAATTATAAACGTAAAAAAAGCATATCAAATGACAACTTGAACTCCTTTCTTTAAGTAAATAGTTGATAAATATAAGGCATTTTTTGAAGAGTAGAACATTTGAAAAAATTTACGATTTTATTTAATCCCATGATGTAATTTTTCAAGCGCTATTGAATGGTACTAAAATCATGATTGCAGCTGGATGCAGTGAAAAGTTTTTTTTAAAAAAACACAAAAAAAAGCCGTTTTCGGCACTTTGTGCCAAAGAAAACCTTTTCAAAAATGGCATTTTTGGAATTAGCGTAAAAAATTACATCTAGAAAGTTTTATAGTTAAGTTGTAAAACAAAGTGCCGCAAAGTTGCATTTGGGATTACAGTAACCACAAAAAATGACAAAGAAAAGATAGAAAAGCGTGTTTCCTGCCCGTCTCTAGTTAAATTTGTTTTTCAAAAAAAAATTTAACGACCATGATAAAAACAATTACTTTTTTTGTTGTGTGAAGTTAAAAATTTATTAACTTTTGTTTGTGCTCACGTTGAATGTTGAGCTTACATTAATATCGCCGTTATCAAATCCTTGAGAAATTTGTAATTTTAAGAAGATTCAAACTGCTAGTATAAGTTCTTGTTAATCATAAATTTTATTTCAACTTTCTAATTATTTTTGAAATATTCAAAAAACCAGAAAGAAACAAATGTATCAATATATTTTTGCAGCTATGTGGAAGACGAAATTTTTTATATGTGCTGCCTGAAAAAAAGTCACCATCAAATGTTTCACAAAAATTTGTTGTCTACTTCTTTCAAGAGATGTTTTGATCTTTTTTTTGAAAGAAAATCGTTGCATTTTAGGTGGTACGAGTCAGCAGAATTTATTTTTACGCTTTGGAATTTTCAATTTGTTTTGCTTTGAAAATTAGAATATCAAACATGTCTTCTAAATCGCTCTTTGATTTTGAAATAAATTCTAACAAAAGTCCGATGGAATTAATGATCGTAGCAATATTAAAAAAAGGCAGAAAAAACATTAGAATGAACGAAAGAAATATAAAGCAAAAATTTCAAACAATTTTCGTAAAAGTTTTTAGTTTTTTAAACATTCGTTTACATAATGTCAAAAACAAAGTCTGAACATTGACAAAAAGAAATTTCGAAACATTTGTTTTCTTAGACGATCATTTTGAGCAATGAACACTTCTTTGAATATTTGTTTGTCGTTTTTTTTCCAACTGTTTTTCCTCTTTGCAATGTAAGGTTTTTGAATATTCTGCTTACGTCTTTTGGTATCAAGTAAACGTAAAATGTATGTATAAGTAAAATTTGATATTAAATCAACAAAAAACAATAAACTTAGTTGGAAAAGTGTCCATTTTGAATGCATTATTAATTCGTAAATTCTTTATTATCAGGCAAAAATTTATTGTGTGTTAAACGGACGAAAGTGCTGACAGCACAGTAGAAATATTTGTATTAACTTTTAAACTTTTGTCATGACTTACAAAAACTATTAACTTTTTTACTACTGCTACTGTTGCAGCATTTGTTTGTTTTTTTAAATGTGAAAGTATTTATGATATTAACATTTCTTAAAATAAACTGTCAATAAAAACTAATTTCTCTAACTTGTGTAAAAATAAATAAAATATTCAAAAACCCTTGTGAATCTGGAAACTGATTTCAAGATAACGTTGTCTTTTTTTCACACCACATTAAACTTTTGTGGACGAATCATGTCAGAGGCGGAGCCACACATTTCTTTGCTTTTTTGATGTTCACATTTTCTTTCTATAAAATGTCATCGACACAAAATGCTGATGACGATGTTACATTAAAAATCTTTTTTTCACTTCTTTGCTCATTGCGCGCTTTTTTGTCTGTGGAATGTTTTGTTGTTTCTTTTTGCATCTTTAAAAAACCCGTTACATTATTTTTTTATTGCATATAGAATTTTCAAATTTTATGATATTTACTGATATTCAAAAAGTGGAATAGCAAAAGCAAATGGTGACAAAAATAATATAATAACTTTAATTTTTGTCTGTGTTTTTAACACTTTTAAAATAAATTAATACTGTAGTAATTTCTTGAGATAAACCATTTTGACAGTATTACAAGGTTAAAAATTATAACACAAAATTCATTAATAAAAAATTTTTGGTTCCCACACTATATTTTATTAGTTATAACAGAGCATTATCACAACTTAAAAAAAAGACAGAAAAACCAAAAATAATAAACGAATAAAAAATCAATTCCTTTTTTATTGTTTTTAAGCACACATTATTTGTTTTTATTAATAACGAAAATACTTTCATAAAATTCATGCAATTGTAATTACCCCTTACGCTGTCGTTCACTAACGTTGTTTTTTGTATTATTTTATTTATTTGACGACAGGGTCGAAAAATTTAAAGCTTTAATTAACCTGATTTTTTTAATCTGCAGTTGTTAGAGTTGAACCCTGGTCTACAATACTTCTTTTTTAAAATTACCTTATTTCTATTTGATTATTTCGACGGGATTTTTAAATTATTATTGCATGTTTTGATTATCATTTGTGTTGGCATTTTTGTTTATTTTGAACCTTTCCGTTTGTAGCATAAACCATTTTTTAAGTGAACAAAAACTTTTTTCTAACTTTATAAATATTATGTAACTATTCAAAAATGAGAAAGAAAAAATTGCAGCTGTCCATAAGACAAAATTTTTAGTGCAGTTTGTTTTGTTATGTCTACTTTTTTGTGTGTTGCTTGAAAAAAAAGTCATCATCAAATGTTTCGCAAAATTTGTAGTAAATTTTTTCTCAGCAAATGTTTTGAGAATTTTTTTGAAAGGAAATCACTGCATATTTGTCAATTTCCTCTGTCAAGTGACAGAATTTATTTCTATGATTTTGAATTTTTTATTTTTCTTTAAAAAAATTAGAAAAGATAACAATTTTTAAGAAATTGTGGTTTTTGTGTCTAAACTAAATTTTTGCAAAAAGCAGAAGAAACTGTTTACAAAACAATATTTTAAAAAAAAAATAAAAAAATTTTTGTAATGAACGAATATAAAATCTTATTTTTTTAAACATTTTTGAAAGCATGTTTTTTGCAAAAAATTGTTTACGCTCATAAAATACCTATAATTATTGAACATGCTTCCCTTCAATGACGTTATTTCATGCTCGAGTTACAAAACATTAACAGTACAGGTCCCCAACTTGTTCCAGAGTTTCAGGTCTCATATTTTGCTTGAATACTCATCTCAGCCATATATAAATAACCTATAAATAATACACATATTAAAGTTCAAAAGAAACAAAACAGTTAAAAAATTCCCCAAAAAGTTTGCTGTTTTTCTTTTTGGAATCATACATCTCGTTTGACTTTAAAATTGTCAGTTATTTTTGATACTTTGGCTAATAATTTTAATTTAATAATAGTGCTTGCGTCTGTTTTTGGTGGTTTGTGTATTTCATATGTTTGACGCAAACAAACGGTTATTATTGCTGAAAAAATGTTTTTTATTGCACTTTTCATAATCGGTTTTAAATATTCAAAATGAGAAAAGCTGAAACTAAAATTTTCTATAAAGCTATCTTTCATCCTGTGCATTTGATTCTGTCTTACGGTTGCTCGTGCGAACAGACAAATAGAAACATTTGAATTACTTTTTTAAACTTTTTTCATGAATTACAAATAATATTAACTTTTTTTACTACTGTCGCTGCTCCACAAATTCGACCTTTCGTTCAGCGTGACAGTATTTATGACGTTTATTTTTGTTGTAACAAACTACAATTTCTTTAACCATGTTTAAAGACAAATAAAATATTCAATAGCCTAGTGAATTTGGAATTAGATTTCTAGAAAACTTTTCTTTTTTTCACACCACATCAAATTTTTGTGGATGAATCATGTCAAAGGCGGAACCACTGTATTTTCTTTGCTTTTTGAATGTTCACATTTTTTTCTTTGAAATATCAAAAAAAACATCAACATAGAAAATTTCGAAACACTGATGATTATGTTACATTAAAAATTTTGTTTTCACTTCATATGCTCATTGTGCTCTTTTTTTACTTTGGAATATTTTGTTGTTCTTTTTGCATCCACTATATTATTTTTATGCACGTTAACTTTTCAGATTTTGTGGTATTTGCTGATTTGTTAAAAAATTGGAGAAGCAATAAACAATGATTGCAATAATAATAAAATACCTTTAATTTTTGTTTGTGTTTTTAACACTTTGAAAATTAATTAGTACCGTAGAATTATTTTTAGAAATATTCAAAGGTACCTGTACAGAAACAGCTACAATTATGCAAACCACAAATTTTTTAAAATGTCTGCTTTTATTTGCTGCTGACAATGTAACAATGTTAAATAAAAGTTTGAAGTTTTTTGTTGTTGAAATAATAAAAATAAAATAAAAAAAACTTATTTATCTTTTATTCTTTTGTGCTAATACTGAACTATGGACTTTTTTACATTAATAATGGGCATTATCAATTCTTTGGGAAGCTTGTAATTTTTAGAAGACTTAAGCTACTTATACAAGTTCTTACTAATTTTAAATTTTATTTCATCGTTTTAATTATTATTTAAATATTCAAAAATCAGAAAGAAACCAATTGTATCAATATACTATGCAGTTCTATGAAAGACAAAACTTTTCACAATAGGTTTTTTACAACATCCGCCGTTTTTTAGCAGCCTGAAAAAACTGCATCAATATATTTTTGGAGTTTCTTTCACCACAGCACATGTTCTTTACGATGTCTGGCCGTTTTGTTTCCTGCTTAAAAAAATCGCCATTAAATATTTCGTAAAAATTTGTTTTTTTCCTTTCTTTCAACAGATCTGTTGATCAATTTCTTTCGAAATAAATCGCTGGATATTTGGTGGAAAATGTTGTTTCTTCTTTAGGTGACACAATTTATTATTTTTACGATTTTGAATTTTTTGTTTGTCTTTGAAAAACAGAATACCTAACATTTTTTAAATATGGCTTTTATTTTAAAATAAATATACTTATGTCCGATGATATTATTGGCAAGCATAACAATAATAAAAAAAACCAGAAAAGCAAAAAAAAAAATAAATTTCCTTACAATCTTTTTTAAGCACATATTATTTGTTTTTATTAATAACAAAGATACTCATAAAATTCAAAAAACAAAAATTTGCGATTACAACTTTTACAACGTTATTTTACAAGAGAGTCACAAAATTTAAGGATGCAGTTAATTGAAGCGTGAAAAAAGATGCATTTTGCTTAAAAAAACTTTAAAAGAGAACTATAGTGAATTGTTTTCTTTTGACTATTAACTTATAAATAATGTATTAACACCAGCCATTAATGTAACAATTTAAATATTTGCTATAAATTTTTTAATGAAGCTACTCTGCTTTCACTGAAATCAATTCCTTTACACATGTCTAATATCTCTTTAAATATTCAAAAAATTAGAAGAAATAACTGAATCAATTTCTTTCAGCAAAGCAATTTTTACTGATAACGTTAAAGGTTGACGACTGCTTCGTTTTTACTGGTAAAAATATCAGCATCAATAAAAACGAATGAATGCTTTGTTTACTAGCTTACGTTTGCAGTGTGTGTCTGGAGTAAAGGTAGACAGCCAAAAAGACTCTCTAAAAACATTAAAAAGAAAAAGAATGAATGGCATAACTCTGTGTTCATTCTTCATGAAGTAATGCGAAACATAATAATAACCATTTATGGCAGCATCGGTGTCAACTTTTTCTTTTTGGTTTTATTTGTATATATCAGGTGTTTTTTTTTTGCAGATGAAATTTTTTAAAATTTTGAATTTCGTCTTTTTGACTGCTGAAAATTAATAACGACCACCTTTAATATTAATCAATAGGCATTTTGTAAATGTTATTTCTATCACATGTATTTAACTTTATTGTGAAATCACTCATTTCAAACTATTTTTTTAAATATTCAAATAAGAAATCGAAAACCAAATCAATTTTTTCCATACTTTTTATGCTCTCCAACTATGCTCTTTTTCGCTCGCAGAAATGTGTTTCATCATAAAGCAAAGTATGAAATTTTGATAAAACATATTTCAAAATGATTGACTTTTTTTCTCAGCTGATCTTTTTTTGCAATGAAAGCTTTTTGAATATTTATTTTTTATTTTCTTAAAATGATGAAAGAACAATCTACATTTAAAACAAGCAATAAAACAAGTAATTTTGTCACGAAACTGCACAATCAAAAATTAGAGATCATTAAATATTAAAAATAATTCTTGTCTTTACAATAAATATTTTTTACACCTTTCGGATCACAGTAAATTCAACAGTTAAATTCAACAAAATTTATCATTTTTCTGTTTGAATCTTATCAAAGTGATGCCATGAATTCTCGATCATAAGCATCAAATTTGTCTTAGATTGTAGCATAAAATATAGGTCACTGTAACGGAATTGGAGTCTTTGCGTATTGAAAGATATTTTAAAATAATTACTTTATGCTTTTGGATAATATTCATTAATATTGTAAAAATCGTTGGACATTTTAATTTGTGTGATTTGTTATAATAAAATATTCCATCAAAAATTTTGTCATAAATTTTTTAATTATTTACACGACCAATATCGTTTTGAAATATTCCAAAAAGTAAAGCACAAAATGAAAGAACACTTTTTTGCAAAACATATTTTCACCAACAGCTTTATCGATTGTTTTTTTTTCTTGCTTTTTTTAAAATGTCAAAAGAAAAGTCAGAACGATGACAAAAAATTGTTTTGCAACATCTGGCTGTTTTTATAATCATTTTTTTGCAGTGACTAGTTTTGAATATTTATTCATCAAAAAAATGAGATATGACCACTAATTAGAATTAAAAAATTAACAAAAACTTTTGTGTTTTTTTGGCAACGAAACAACTACAAAAAATGATTCATTATTAAATCTTAGAAATATAATTTTTTTTGCGGAAAACAATTTCAAAATTTCTGTTGATGTTTAAAAAGAATACACAGACTTAAATTTTTGTTATTAGTCACGTGTGCCTAATTATTAATAATTAATAATGTATTGTTAATTTGTCTGTACTGCTTTTTATTTTTGCTGTATAATAGCAAAATATACAAACATACTGTATAAAAATTTCAAGACATTACTTTAAATATTTAAAATATAAGAAAGATGGTTAAATCGATACATTTTTATATAACAGTTTTCACCGATAAATCAGTTCAAAAAAGTAAATCATGAAATAAAAAAATATTTTTTTGTAAAACATGGTTTCAACAAAAGCGTAAAAGGGTTGCTTTTTAAATCTCAAAAACAAAGTCTGAACGTCGGGAATAAAAACAACTATTTTGAAACATTTGGATGATATTTATTAATTCTGATTTTGCTTTTCGTTGTCAAAAAAAATTTCGTAATGACTGCTCTTTTTGTCGAGCAGGAAATGTCAAATGCAAACAGTGTAGTTGCGACTCCGATCTTTTTGAAAAATCAAAGAAAAACATGCCGCCGATTGATCGAAAAGCCTTGTAAATGTGGGATTAGGTTTAAGAGAAAATTGTCTTTTTTTCACAACACATCAACTTTTTGTGGACAAATCATGTCTATTTGCTTTTTTGATGTTCACATTTTGTTTCTTTGAAATATCATCGATATAGAAAATTTCGAAACATTGACGACTGTGTTACATTAACAATTTTTTTCAATTCCTGTGCACGTTTTGTGCTTTTTTTACTTTGGAATATTTTAGTGTTTTTTGCATCTTAAAAAAACATAATATTATTTTCATGCCTGTTAACTATTCAGATCTAGTGATATTTACTGATATTAAAAAATTCAAAAGAGATACATATAATGACAATAATAATATAATACCTTTTTTTGTCTGGGTTTTAACACTTTGTAAACAATTAATAACACATCATTATCCCTTATACATAGGCCTAACATTAATATTGGTAGTATTAAATCCTTCGGAGCTTTGTATTTTTTATAATATTTGACTCGCTCGTATCAGTTCATGTTCGTCTTAATTTTCTTTTCATTTCTTTAATTATTCTTTAAATATTCAAAAACAAGCGTAAAAAAAGCTTTGCAGGGCAGTGAAAGAAAAAATGTTTCACAACAAATTTTTTACTATGTCCGCCTTTTTTGCGAAAAAAAATCATCACCCTTTGTTTCGTAAAAATTTGTAGTTTACTTTCTTTCAACAGATGTTTTGATTATTTTTCTTTGAAAAACAAATCGTTGCATTTTTGTTGACCAAAAAAAGTTGCTCCTTCGAGTGACACAATTTACTGCTTTTACGTTTTTGAATTTTTCATTGTCCCTTGAAAATTAAATAACTTTATATTAGTTAGCAAAATATGACATTCAAAAAAATTGTATTTTTGGTATATTGTTAAAAGGGTTTATTGTTAAAATGGTATATTGTTTTCTTGTTGAAATGTCTGTTGTATTTTCGTCCGTCCACCGATTTGGCCATTAATAAAATTATTTTACTGCATTCATTTCTGCAAAACAAATGTGTTATTTTTGCTAAATATTGTACATCTCCATTTTTGAATGGCAGTTTTTTTTGAGGAAAAGAAAGGCTCACATTTGTTTATAAAAAAGTATGCTTTCAGTTTTATACAACTCTTTTAAATATTCAAAAAAGAGAAGAAAAACAAATCACGTTGTAAATAAATTATTCATTCTGCGCTGTTTTTTCATAGAAAAAGCCTATGAAATGTCTGATATTGTTTTTTTGGTATAAAAAAAATGTTCGAATGAATGTAAAAAAATTAAAAAAAGCATTCTTTTAGTGCTGTAAAACAGTTTTTTTCTCTGTGAATGTTTTTCTGTTTTAAATAGATCTTTGAATTTTTAAAAAAGTTAAAAATATAATTTCATAATGCTGTAAGTATGAATTTTTATTTTTAATTGTGTCCAAGCTTTTGATAAAATTTTCAATATTTTAATAAAAGCCATTAGTAAAAAAAGTTGAAAATTTAGGAAATTACGGATTGTCAAATCACCTCATCGTCTCGTACAATCAGTGCTAAAAAATTAATAAAAAAAATTGTCCAAAAATGCTGTCAGTGTCCTTTGTTTAATTGTCTTTTTTTGGACATTGCGGCACTATTCCACAGGGTGCTTCAAGAAATTCCCCCCTTGTAATTTGGCTTTCAAATTAATACTGTTCAAGTAAACCAAAAACAAACTTCACAGTCGTTATTAGCACCCCCAGGCATTGTGTTTTCATAAAGAAATCAAAATTTTGAGACAAAAAATGTTCGTGTTTAGCTTGGTCCCCCCCCCCCCCCCTGTGAAAAAAACTGAACTTCACTCAAGTGTAAAATATGAAAAAAGTTACCGGAAGTTGCAAACTGCTTTCAGATTTGTGCGTCGATAAGCAGGGAATATAACAGTAAAAGTGATATAAGCTATTCATATTCACAAAACTGTTTTATGCACTCATTGCATAAAGCTGAGTTCATTCTTCATGATGTAATGCGAGGAATATTAGCTGCCATTTATGGCAACACCGGTGTCAACTTTTTCTTATTGCTTTTATTTCAGAAGCTAATAAATGTCAGCTGTTTTTTTGCAGACAAACCTTTTGAAAAATTTTATTGTTGAATTTCGTCTTTGTAACTGCTAAAAATTAATAGCGACCACTTTTAATATAAGGCAACAAACATTTTGTAAATGTTATTACTATCACATGCTTTTGGCTTTATTGTTAAGTCACTGGTTTCAAACCATTTTTTAAAAATTCAAATTAAAAACAAAAAATTACATCAAATTTATTTGAATTTTGTGTTTTTGTAATCAACACTTTTTACAACAGCAGTCATTCCTTATTTGCTTTTTGTTTGATTTAAATAACAATAATGTACGAAACATCGACAAAACATATTTCGAAATGATTGACATTCTTCTTATCTGTTCATTTTTTGTATTAAAAGTTTTGTGAATATTTTACGCTCCCTTAAAATGATAAATAAACAATCTAAATTTAAACAAAACAAAATATTTGTAATTTTGGTAAGGAAATGCAAGCCAAAAACTTATTGATCAATAAGTATTAAAAATAATTCTATTTTTAACTCAAAGTTTTTTTATACTTTTCGGATAAGCAGTAATTTCATTAATTAAAATGAATTTAACAAAATTTATCATTTTTGTGGCTGAATCTTATCAAATTACTGCCATGCATCCTTGATCTCCAGTCTAAAGCATGATCGGCTTGCAGCTTTAGCTGACATTAGTGTAAGTATTGCGTCGTAAAGTAAACCTAAGTCTTCATATTTGCAGAATTTTTTGAAAAGTTAAGTGTTTGGTTTATAATTAATAAATATTGTTGGATGGAATTTCATCAGTTTTTTAATTTTTATTATTTGCTATAACAGAGTTTGCTACCCTTTAATTTTTTTTTCATTTTTGGGTTTTAACACAACAAAAATAAGCTTCTAATATTCAAAAACGTAAAACATAAAATGAAATTATATTTTTTTGCAAAACATCTTTGCCCCGTTGTAGCAATAAGGGTTGTCTTTCCTTGCTTTGTTAAATGTCAAATGCAAAGTCTGAACGTCGACAAAAAATATTTCGAAACATTTTGCCTTTATCGTTTTCTTTGCAGTGAGGGGTTTTGAATATTTTATTCGTCGAAAAAATGAGATTTCACCACTAATTAGAATAAAAAAATTAACAAATATGTTTATGCTTTTAATAATTAATAATTCTGAAGAAATGATTCATTATTAATTCTTAGAAATATAGCTATTATTACAGAAAAAAAAATGTTGATGTTAAATAATAATAAACAGACTTAAATATTCATTACTTGTTACATATGTCAGATTAATATTTAATAATTAATGCATTGGTAATTTGTTTGTAAGGCTATTTATTTTTGCTGTATAATTGCCAAACCTACTATTAATCTTTAGCACTTTGACATATTACTTTAAATATTCAAAATATAAGAATGATAGTTAAATTAATGCTATTTTCTACAACATTTTTCACCAACAAAATAGTTTACCGATTGCCCTTTAGTACTGGCTTAAAATATCAACACCAACGATAACAACAGATTGTTTTGTTGGTTATTTATAGCCGCAGTTTGTGCAAAAATAGATATTAAAAACACAAAAAAACAAAAAATGAAAAAACATTTTTTGTAATACATGATTTCACAACATCGTATATGGTTGCTTTTCCTTGCTCATATAAATGCTAAAAGCAAAGTCTGAAGAACGACAGAAAAAACTATTTCGAAACATTTGGATGTTCGTTTTTGCCTTGAATAGTTTTTAAATATTTATTAACGAAAGCTAAGGATTATCATTAATTAAAATAAAGAAACAACAGAAATTTGTAAATTGCAGACTGTAAATTTTTTTGATAATGCAGCTGTAATGCTGTATCGATTTATCATCATTAAATATGAAAAAGATAGTAAATTTAACAGACAAAAATTGTTGTTGAAAGCAAGGAATTTATTCACTTTCATTTCTTTAGTGCACTTTAATGCATTCATGACGGGCATGGCTGCCTTTGTATTATGTTCTGCTTTAAAAATTCTTTAAAAAGTATTTAGGGTTCCACAGATTGAAATTCCTCTAATTGTTTCCTTTAAAATATTCAAAAAATGAGAAGAAAAAACTGAGCGGATGCTTTTCTGGGCACTAGCTTTCATCAACAACTTTGCTTCTTTTTTTGCTGTCTAAAATTTCAACATCAGCAGGAACGACAGAATTTTTTGTTTTTTGTTTATAAAAACAATTTGGTGTAAAAGAAAAAGAAAGACAAATTCTGCAGTGAGAGTAGACTGCCCAACAGGCGCGCTTTCTAAGAGAACAAAATTCACACACACAATGTGTACCTTTTTTGCCGCTCGAAATATCCCCATTAAATGCATCGTAAAAATTTGTTTAGCACATCTTGCTTCACTTTCTTTTAACATATAACAAATCGGTGCATTTCCGTTTGCAAAAAAAACTTTCATTAAAATGATAAAATTTATTTTTTAAGGTTATGAATTTTTTATTTTTCTTTCGCAGTTTACAAAAATTGATTAATAGCTTTTTTAAAAATTTAAAAACGTAATTTTTCTCTTAAAAGCATTTGCAATAGATGCCAAATGCCCTTTTTGGGACAACAACACAATATTAAAAAATGATAGAAACCAATATTATTATCAAAATGGGCTAAAACTGGTAACTTCGAAGAACATGCAATTCATTTTGTTAAAAAAAATATGTTTGTAAACTTAAAAGAACTAAGTTAGCAACGTTGCTGTAGTTCATTGACGTTATTCAATAATACAATTGCAAAATTTGATGACATCATTCTCAACAAGGATACATGATTCATGCAGAGCCTCGAATTTTGTATCAATACGTAATACTTGTTCAAGTGTTTTCAAAGATTTTTTTAATTAAAACAGGATGCCAAAAGTTTTTTTTTCCCAAATTCCTGTTAATCTGAGTATCGATGTTTTTCGCTCTTTAATAATTAATGATGGCAGTTTGTAGATCTTCTTCTGAAGTAGTTTAATAGTAACGTTTTTGTAACAGAATAGTCATTTACAATTTCTTTTATTTTCTCTCAGCATTTCAATTATTATTGCCTTAAACATTCAAAAAAAAGAAGAAAAAAGACTGAAATGAATATGTTTTTGTCGTGCACAGATGGTTGATGGCTCTTTCTTTTCGTTGCTTGAAATGTCAAAAAGAAATGCTTAAAATCGACAAAAAATATGTCATTCTTATGTTCGTTTTACAAAGAAAAAAACTTTTTTTGAATATTTTATGTATAGTGAAAAATGAAATGTAAGTTATGCACAAAGTTAAATTCCAAATAAAAAGTTTAAATTGTTATGACAATGCAAGAAATGCTGCCATTATAGAAAATAAAATAAAGCGTTTTTTTCATGTCATTTGTTGTTAATCTCTTTGAGGTTAACGTAGTTTTGTGTAAGGTATTTTTGATTTTTAGGGTTTTTAAATTAATAATGTTCATTTGTAATTGTAGCCTTCTTTTTTTAATTTAATTTCTTAAAAGTAATTTTAGGTTATTATGCATTTAATTTTAGCATTTAAAATATTGCTTTAAACATTCAAAAAGAAAAGTCGAAAAAGAGTGAATCAATACTTTTTTTAGCCTAAAACTGCCCGGCGCAAAATCTGATCGTCGAAAAAACAAAAGTGTTTCGTAAGGATGAAAATAAAAAAGGCTGAATCTTGGCTATAAACATTCAAATATCTACTTTTCTTTAAAAACAATAACTAATACGGTTCAATGGTTTTTGAAATGGAAAATTATAAATATTTTTAAAACTAAAATGTTTTATTACTTTTTACAAAACGGCTTGAACAACAAAGAGATTAACTCATTAATACCAAACAAGAAATTTATTTTTTACGAATCATGCCACATTAATAATAGAAAAGCAATGAGATCTGCTATCAATCAAATTAGATGAATTTTTATTAGTATTTTTTATTACGTTGAATACACTTTGTTTAAAAAGGAAAAGTTTTTCATTTCTTTTTGTGCATTAAAAAAACACAAGGGTCATGGCTTGTCCATTTTATTTTATTATTGTGAGAGCATCATTATTGCTTTTTTTTATTAGAAATATTTTTTACTACAATTTTGTTCAAAAAAACGTGCATTTTTAAGTAAAATGTAACAATTTTTTTGGTTTTTAAAAAAATGAAATATTCAAAACATTCTACAAAGATGCATCTTTCATCGAATCAAATGTTTTAATTTTGTGCAAAAACACTTTTTCTTTTTTGCTTTCACTGTTATGCTTTGCTGATACATCCATGTTGTTTCTTTTCAACGAAAAAAGTTAAAGGGTGAACAAGCAGAGAAAAAGCAATAAAAATCATCTCCTGAACATCTGCAATTGCTCACTACTTTCTGTTTTATGCTTTTTGTTGTTTAAGAAAAAAAGTCATCTTTTTTAGCGCTTTTTTTTGCAGGCCTTTTTATATTGTTGTTGTTAGAAAGATGCGTCTTGTGGAAATTATTGTCTTTGAATTTTTCGTTTCTTTTTATAATTAAAAGAAAATGCAAAAATACTGTATTTTTTCTTATTGTGTAACATGTATTTTTTTAGTAATATTATTGACAATAATTAATGAAAAAGTTTGACTGGTGCCAGCCTAAGCAAAAGAAATAACGAAAAATAATAATGAAAGGATTTAACAATCATTTATGTTAAACAATCCGGCATCCTGATGCCAAGAGTAATAAAAAAGTTGTAAAATGTTGCAGACAAAACAAAAAAAAGAAACTAAACTCTTGCCCCAAATGTCATGTTTTCAAATAGATAACAACTTTTAGATCAAAAAGTTTAAAAGTTCAAAGTTTCGTGTGGATAACTAGCCGCTGCCTTAAACACTACCCATGAAGTGGAAGCAGTGTTGTTGCGACTCCGTCTTTTTGAAAGATCAAAGGAAAACCTGCCTCCGGAGTCGGATTCACAAAAAATAAGAAGGTACAACACTGGGTGGAAGACGGAATTGAGCCCGGGGACCGACCGAGGACGGACGCGCATAATCATTTTTAAACTAGCCTTGAGAGTGCTCGAACCGGAATTAGCTTAAGTTTGGCATGGGCGTCCTGGACCAGTCGACTATGCGGCCGTCCAAAACTGTTTTATTTAACTTGTTGGGAGGCTATATTTATACAAAAATATGAGTGAAGCCGCTTTCAACAGAAAAATTTGACAGCTTTTAAACAGAAAAAAATCAGAAAATGTGTTATTTCTGCACCAGCAAAAAACAGCTTTTACATTAACATTTAATTAAAATTGGTTTTGACTATTGCAAAGCATTTGATATTGTTAATGTATTTGTACACTGAGAATTAGTGTTCATTTCCCCGCCCGTTCCCCGCGGGTATACCCGCGGGGACGGGTACGGGGATGTCCCCGCTCCCCGTCCCCGTGATATTTTCCTCCCCGGATTTTCCCCGTCTCCCCGTCCCCGCCTAACTTCGTCCCCGTGTTTTTTTGAAATCATTGTTGTTTATTTCTAAATAGGTCGTAATGCTTGTATTTAATGAAAATAAACACATTTATTATCATTAAAAACGAATGGTAGAAAATTTCAGAAATTTTCCTTAATCATTTCAAAAATTTTTTATTCCCGTTCCCCGTCCCCGTGGCATTTTCATCCCCGTGTTATACCCGTGTCCCCGTCCCCGTGAAGGTGCATCCCCGTCCGTCCCCGTGATTTTCCAAAAACGGGGGGGTAAATGAACACTACTGAGAATTGTGATCATTATTCATATTTCCAAAATTTTATTGAACCTTTTTTTAATACTCTTCAAATAATCAAAAATCAGTTCTGCAATTTTCATCAAATTTTTTTTCAATGTCTGCTTTTTAGTTGCTCATAAAACATCAATAAAAAATATAAAATAACGAAATTTTCAGCGCCTTTTTTTCTTCTTGTCACGCCTGTCAGCTTTTCCTTTTTTTCAAAAACAGAATAATGCTCACAAAAGAAAAACACCAATGTCAAAAATCGAAATGAAGAAAATTTTGATTTGCAAAACATTTTTTTGCACATTTTTTTATGTTCTTCTTGTAACAATGATTTAATGGTTTTACGTGTCTTGGAATTTTTTATTGCATACCAAAAACTGAATACTTTCTCAAAAGTTTCATGCCTTTAATAAATTTGAAAATAAATGATGTAATAATTTATACTGATGGAGATTTCTTTGTCAGATCAATATTTATAAAATGTAGAAAAAATAATATAATCATCAACGACTAAAGTTAAAAATATTATTTTCAGGAACATACAATGCATTTTACTAATAAAAATAATTACATTTTTGTTCTCCAAAATCAATTTTTATGCTGGGATTGAACATTGAACAGATAGTTGCCGTATTACAAAGCAAACAAAATAATGATTTCATGTTATCACAATTTTTGAAAATGCAAATTCCTCTATGTTTTTGTTCCTTTTATAATGCTTTAACATCTTTTTTTTCATCAGCTTCAAATGAAAATTATATTTATGTTAATACGGATTTAATATATTTGTAAGTCAATGCAAATTATTAAAATATTTAAAAACTAAGAACAAAAATTCGATTCGTGGCTTTTTTTCACATTTTGTTGTTCATAATTACAACAAAGCAGTAAAAGAAGGATAAACAAAGTGTAAAAAAGAGAAATAGGATCAATAATGACAACATTTCATCACATTTTCTTCTTTGAAAAGTGAAATGTTGCAAAAACGAAGAACAACATATATAAAAAACACTATTGCCGCACAATAAACAAAAGAAAACTACGATTTTTGAATATTTAATAATTTTTTGGAAAAAATATGCAACGTATATTTAGGTACCGGCAGGACTCACTTTTTTCTTCCTTTTCTTGGACTTTTTTTTCGTTACCGTAACCTAGATGCTATTTTTGCGACACTTTTTTTTACAATCTTCAATTCGAACCTATTAGACATAATTTTTTACGCTGATTCCGAAAATGCCATTTTTGGAATAGTTTTCTTTGGCACAAAATGCCGAAAACGGCATTTTTTTGTGTTTTTTAAGGAAAAGACCTTCATCTCACTCGATCTCACTAATAAAATTAGTATCATTAGATAGCCCGTCAAAAATTACATCTGCAGTTAAAAAATCATATCGCCACCGAACGCCACAGGCACTTTTTTTAATCAAAAACGGTTAAAAAAGTTAAAAAACCCTGTTCAAAAAAGAAAGAGAAACAACTCAGCTGCGTGTGCGTCTCTTCTTTTCTGTTTGAACCGGCTGCGAGGAAAAAAAGAGAAGGACACACACACAAAAAAAGAGTGTTTTCTTTGACTTTTTTTGACGACGAAAAAAATTTGATGTGCCAAATTTTCAGATGGCGTTTTCGGCATTTTAAATTTATTTTTTTAAATTTTTGTTTTTATTTTATTCTTAGTTAGGGTCGAAAATAGTATAATCTAACAAGAAAATATTGTTTTTCTTAAACTTTTTTTTGAGCTGCCGGTCCCTACGTATATTGAAATAAACAAAATCTGTTTATTACAAAAAGATATATTAGAGCTGTTCAACTTGTACAAAATCATTAATAATAAAAATTTTGGGGTTTAAAGTGCAACAGTAACAGATAGTATTTGCTATTTTATTTCATTTTAAGCAACATTAGATTTTGTTTTAAGTTTTTTTAACTGAGTTGTTACTGCTTTCATACCAATACCACATCTGTGTAGCAATTGCCTTTTTTCAGCATTCTGTCATTTTTGTTAATTTATATCGAAAGTAAATTGAACTATATTTTTTTTGACAATAATGTTTTTGTTAGAGGGCCAATTTAGTATACAAGAAAGGAATAAATGATTTAGAGTTTGAAAATTAATAAGATTCATTAACATTTTGTTTTTCGAAATTTTACATATTGTTATAAATTAATTAATAATGGCAAGAAGACCATCGTGTAACAAAACAAACATTTTGTAAATGTTATTTCTATCACATGCTTTTGGCTTTATTGCTAAATCACTGATTTCAAACCATTTTTTAAAAATTCAAATTAAAATCAAAAAACTACATCAAATTTATTTGAATTTCGTGTTTTTGTAATCAACACTTTTTACAACAGCATTCATTTGTTCCTTATTTGCTTTTTTCTGATTTAAATAAAAAAAATGTACGAAACATCGACAAAACATATTTCGAAATGATTGACATTCTTCTCAGCTGTCCATTTTTTGTATTAAAAGTCTTGTGAATATTTTATGCTCCTTAAAAATGATGAATAAACAATCTAAATTTAAACAAAACAAAATATTTGTAATTTTGGTATGGAAATACAAGCCAAAAACTTATTGATCAATAAGTATTAAAAATAATTCTATTCTTTACACAAAGTTTTTTATTGCACTTTTCGGATAAGCAGTAATTTTATTAATTAAAATGAATTTAACAAAATTTATCATTTTTGTGGCTGAATCTTATCAAATTACTGCCATGCATCCTTGATCTCCAGTCTAAAGCATGATCGGCTTACAGCTTTATTTGAAGCTGACATTAGTGTAAGTATTGCGTCGCAAAGTAAACCTAAGCCTTCATATTTGCAGAATTTTTTGAAAAGTTAAGTGTTTGGTTTATAATTAATAAATATTGTTGGATGGAATTTCATCAGTTTTTTAATTTTTATTATTTGCTATAACAGAGTTTGCTACCCTTCAATTTTTTTTTTCATTTTTGGGTTTAACACAACAAAAATAAGCTTCTAATATTCAAAAACGTAAAACATAAAATGAAAGTATATTTTTTTGCAAAACATCTTTGCACCCGTTGTAGCAATAAGGGTTGTCTTTCCATGCTTTGTTAAATGTCAAATGCAAAGTCTGAACGTCGACAAAAAATATTTCGAAACCTTTTGCCTTTATCGTTTTCTTTGCAGTGAGGGGTTTTGAATATTTTATCCGTCGAAAAAATGAGATTTCACCACTAATTAGAATAAAAAAATTAACAAATATGTTTATGTTTTTAATAATTAATGATTCTGAAGAAATGATTCATTATTAATTCTTAGAAATATAGCTATTTTTACAGAAAAAAAAATGTTGATGTTAAATAATAATAAACAGACTTAAATATTCATTACTAGTTACATATGTCAGATTAATAATTAATAACTAATGTATTGGTAATTTGTTTGTAAGGCTATTTATTTTTGCTGCATAATTGCCAAACATACTATTAATCTTTAGCACTTTGACATATTACTTTAAATATGCAAAATATAAGAAAGATGGTTAAATTGATGCTATTTTCTACAACATTTTTCACCAACAAATTAGTTTAGCGATTGCCCTTTAGTACAGGCTTATAATATCAACACCAACGATAACGACAGATTGTTTTGTTGGTTATTTATAGCCGCAGTTTGTGCAAAAGAGAGCAAGAAAAATCATTTGTGAAAGAGAACCGAACAATGATTCTTTCCCATAACGTTAGTGTCGCAAACAACGACTGAAAGATTACAAGAAAAAACTTGCTTTTTTTTACGATTATTTAATTTTGGATAAGTTGAAGACTTTTTTGAATATTTTCATTTTTGTTTTGTGTAAACTGAAGAGGCATAATGAATATGGATTTAAATATAAGCATCAAAGAAGCATCTGAATATTGTATTGTCATAACCAAACAATCAACGGCTTATCAACATTTATAAGTTTCTTCCTACAGTTTAAATATAATGTTTTTTTAATAATAATAGCTATCTGTTGCGGACGCATTGTGCTTCAGTGTAATAGCGCCAATAAAACATTTTTTTTTTCTTTTGAAAATTTACAAAAAATAATTAACAGCATTTTTAAACGTGACATTTACAAGGACAAGATTTCTTATAAATGACAAACAAAATATTTGGGTCAACAAGACAGTATTAAAAAATGATAGAAAAAAATGTTTTTACAAAAATAACCTAAAAACCTTGGAATGGTTTTAAAGAACAGAAATCCTGCCCTTCAAGTTTTTCTTGGAAAGCTAGAAAATTGGATGAAAGAAAATGAGCTTGACGTTTATTTACCTAAAAGAACTAAAATTATCCATCTTGCTGATGTTCATTGACGTTATTCAATGATAAAGTCGCAAAATTTCATTTCTTTATTCACAATACTTGCCCAAGTATGTTCAAAGATTTTTTTATTTAAAACAGGATCCCAAAAGTTTTCGCGATAGTGATGTTAATCAAAGTATTGATGTTTTTCAATCTTTAATAATTGATAATGATTGATTTTTGATTTCTTTCGAGGTAGTTTAACAGTAATCTTTTTGTAATAGTCATTTTCAATTTCTTTATTTACTCAAATTCTCATTTAAGCATTTTAATTATTACTGCTTTAAATATTCAGAAAAAGAAAAAGAAGACGGAAATCAATGTTTTTGTCTAGCGCTATTTCGTGAACAGGTTTATGGTTCCTTTTTTTGACGGTTGAAATATCATAGAAAAGGTGCAGAAAATCAAAAAAAAATGTATCATTCCTATGTTCTTTTTACAAAGAAAAAAATTATTTGAATATTTTTTATATAAAACAAAAGAAGCGTAAGCTAATCACAAAGTTAAATTTTAAATAATAGGATTAAACTGTTATGATAACGTCGATTTTATACAAGAAATGCTGCCATTATAGATTATAAAGATAGGAATTTTTTACATTTCATGTGTTATTAATCTCTTTGAGGTTATATGGGTTTTAACTGATAGATATTTTTAATTTGATCTTTAAATTAAAAATGTTCCATCATCACATGAACATTATTAATTGTAATTGTGGCCATCTTTTTCTTATTCAATCTCTTAATTGAATTTATTTTATATTTCATTTCAGCAGTTAAAACATTGCATAAAACATTCAAAAAGAAAAGAAGGAAAAAGACTGAATCAATATTTTTCTCAGCCTTAAAGTGTCAAAGTCAAACCAGCGAAACAAAAGTGTTTCGCAAAGATGAAAGAAAAAAAGGCCGAACCATGGCTAAAAACATTCAAATGTCTACTTTTGTTTAAACTAATACGGTTCAATGTTTATTGAACTAGAAAATTTTGAATATTTCTAAAATTAAAATATTTTAATAAATTATTTTCGAACAAAACAACTTGGAAAACATACAAACTCGTTGATATCATTATACAATGAATACCAGTTAATAATAATAGAAAAACAGTGATATCAGCTATCAATCGAAAAGATCAATCTTTTTCAGTATTTTTTAATACAGTGACTAAACTTTGTTAAAACAAAACGCTCTTTCTTTAATGAATCTATTGTTTTGCACTTTTGAAATTGTTTTTAAAACAACAACTATTTTAATGTTTAAAGATCAATTGAAATTTAAAACAGAACGGTTGTTTTCGGTCGAGTGCATGGGCATGGCTTGCCCATTTTATTTTATTACTGTAATATTATCGCCATCATATTTTTTTTCATTGGAAATACTTTTTACACTGATTGCCTATGAAATAACGTGCTTTTTTTAGTAAAAAATAACAAATTTTTTGATTTTTTTTAAAAAAGAAAATGAAATATTCAAAACATTTTACGTGGATGCATCTTACATCGAATTAGATGTTTTAATTCTGTGCAGACACTTTTTCTTTTTGTATTTACTTTTTTTTTCACTTTTGTACTTTGTTGATTCATCATTATTATTATTTTAAAACAGCAAAAAAGCAAAAGTCGAAGAAAGAAAAAGCAGGGAAAAAGAAAGAAAGATTACCAGCTGCACGTTTGAAAACTGCTTTCTACATGTATTTTACGCTTTTTGTTATTCAACAAAAAAGTCATCATTTTTAGCGCTTTTTTCGCAGGCCTTTTTATATTGTGGTTGTTAGAAAAATGTGTCCTTTTAATGTCTTTGAATTTTTTGTTTCTTTTTTTTATTAAAACACATTGCAAAAATACTCTTTTTTCTCTTATTGTAACCAGAGTTTCTGTTAGTAATAAGTGTATAATAGTGATATTATAAACAATAATTAATGAAAACTTTACACTGGTGTTAGCTTTGTTCCATAAAATAAATAAAAATAAAGAAAAAGTTTCATAAATTTTAGCAACATGCTATGTTTTAAGATCATTTATTTGATTTGGTAACATTTATGCTAATTGTTTTGATATACAGTGTAATCATATAAAACTGAGGTACATGTTGAAAAAACAAATATTTCGACAAAAACTAAATTGCATCTATTTTGAGAGCAGCTTTTAGTTTATTAATAGTGATTGTTACTGCTACACGCAAAGGATGTTTTTTGTTTTTTTACGTTCAAAAGTGTAAAAATTATTTTTATTTTTCCAAAATAATGTATGCACTTTTATTTAACTGTTATTCAAATATTCAAAAACCAGAAAAATGCTACAGAAGCAATAATTTTTCTGCAATTTTTCTAGTGAATTCTCTTTTTTACTTTGACAAATGCCTTTCAGCTTTCCTTTTTTTTGAAAAAGAATAATGTTCATAAAGAAAACATCGAAGTCAAAAATTGAAAAAAAAAGACGAGAGAAGAGAGTATTGATTGCACCAGCTTTTTTTTTGTATTTGTTTTTGCAGAAAATTTTTATGCTCTTTTTTATTTCCTCTTCTGTCAACAGATGCTTTGACGATTTTTTTTGGATATCTTCGTATTTTTTGAGAATTCATTTGTCGTATTTTTTATGTTTCTTGACAAGACTTTTTTTATGTCTTTGAATTTTTTATTCCTTATCGAAAAAAATTGAATACGTTCTATAAAAAGTTCCATCTGTAATAAATTTGAAAGTAAATGATGTAAATATTTATACTGAGGGAGAGTTCCTTATCAGATCAATATTAATAAAAAGTAGAAAAATAATAAAATCATCAACAGCTAGAGCTAGGGCTAATCTTCAAGAACATATTATTCATTTTGCTAACAAAATATAATTACATTTTTTACAAAATCACACTCTATGAAGGAGCTTTATCTCGAAGTTGGTAGATGGCGTTTTTCATAGAAAACAGTTTGTTAGTCATGAAGTTGTTTTTATCACATTTTTAATTAAAGGTTTAGATGCACGTGTGTTTTTGTTCGTTTTATAAGGCTTCAACATCTTTATTAGCTTCAAATAAAAACTTTGTTCTTGTTAACATTACTTCAACGTATTTGTAAGTCTGTGTAAATTATATAGCTATTAAAACAATTATGATAAAAAACTAAAAACAAAAATCCGATTCGTGGTTTTTATTTTCCATCAGTTTTTGTCACAATTTATTTTTGACATTCCAGTGTACCAAACACAAACAGATTTTTAAGATTATAAAGATTTTTACAATATTTTATTTAAAAATAATTAATTAATAATGGCAAGAAGACCATCATTTAATGGTATACTTGCAAAAGTCAACCATTTTATGAATTAATAAATTTATTTTGATATTTAAAAAATTGCTTTAAACATTCAAAAAAAACTGAATGATAATGTTTCACAATTTTCTTTTTTAAAAATAGAATCTTTTTGGACAGCAAAATTGTATTACAAGGGAACGTTCTCAAGTGAAACTCTCACTTTTCTTAGCTACTATAAAGTTTATGGCTTCAGATTCCTGATGAAATGGAATCCAGACACGAATATTTTTTTACATAAAAATTAGCTTACCATTGAATTCTCCATGCTTGAAAACCTATAAATACGGGAAATTGAGAAAAATAAAGAAAAATTCAATATTTTGCAATTACCTTATGTAAAGGGCATCAGAATCCGGTATTGAAAAAAAGCCTCCAGATGCCGTAAAAAGTCGTAAAACTTGTTTTTATTACTTAAGTAAGTGTTTTGAACAATTTTAGAGCAAAAAAAGAAAAAAAAATTTTTTTCGATTTTTTCATCCCTCCCTGTTGATTTTTAGCAAACTTCAGAAGGCCGAGAATCCGCTCAGACTTCAAACGGGCAAAAATCCCTTGGGGGTATTTCATACCTATATAGGTACTATCGAATCCGCATAGTAGCTAAGAAAAGTGAGAGTTTCACTTGAGAACGTTCCCTTGTTAGTATTTTCTTTTTTTTCGGCTATAAATGTCAAAATCTAAATCTAAACATCGACAACACGAAGTTGCGAAATGTCCGGAAAAAGTAAAATGCGTCCCGGTCAAAAATAATCGCTTATAGTTAAATTCTGAGAATCCACTTATTTAAAATTCCTTTTCTAAAAATTTTATCAATTCCCAATTCGGGTAAATTCTCTTGATATGAATCTCATTTTCAAAGGTTTCATGTTTTTACTTAATAGCTAGAGAGAAAAAACGAAAATTAATTTACAAAATCTAGTTGATAATAAAATTTTAAGCATCTTAATTATTTTCTGAAACTAATAATGAATACATTTTTAATGAGACGCATTTTACTGGACCTGAACGCATTTTTCCTAGACCGCGAAATATCTGGCCTGTTTTTATAATTTAAATTTAAAAATTGTTTTTTAGGAGCTGTTTTGAATATTGTTTTATATTTTTTGTTATAAAAAAATATCGAACAACCTGTTAATAAAATATCATATAAATGATCAGTAAAATATTTTTACTTGTTATGCAAATGCTTGAACAGTCGTGACATTATTAAATATTAAAAGCACTATACTTTTCACACAAAAAATTATTTTCTATTTTTAACGGGCATTATTTTTGCCGTTAAAATTCTATATTTCTTTGATTCTTGATGCAAGAATTTTTTTGAAATTTTTTGTTTCACTAAAAGAACATCTTGCTTGTAAAGTACCATTGTTTATGTCAGCATTTTTCTCTTAATTTCAACAGCTGTTTTGAAAGTTGTAGAAATGAAGCAAACATCGACATGTTTCATATTTTAAAACGTTATTTTCTCTTTATCGATTTGCTATGTCAAAATAGTAGAAGAAAACCTTGCTTTTTTATATTTCTTTTTTATAGAGGAAGCTTTTTGACAATTTTTAATATTGTTTCAAATCGAAAAAAAGCGTTAAAAAAACAATATGTGAAAAAAATTGTTTGGTTTCTAGATAGAAATTGTTTTTAGCAAAAATTTGTTCAGCTTACAATCAAACAAAATACTAAAGAAAATCATGGTAATATTTGCACAAATGTGAAATGCATTTCATTGCTTTTGAGATCTTTAAATGAAGTTATTATTATTACAAACAATGAAAGACATGCAATTAAAAGAACTAATAACAATGTTTGTCATTGTATCTTGTTTGGTTGCTTTCAAACATTTCTACTTATGTATTTTTCTGCTAAAAAATATGTTATCAAAGATAGACAGGAACCGATTTAGATCTATTTTGGGACATAGCAAAGACAAGCCAATGTTTGTTTGATTTTTATCACAGCGAATGTGCAGTGAAAGGTTTTTGAATATTTTTTTTTAAAAACCGGTATAAAAATTATTTAAACAAAAGCGTGGTAAAAATGAGTTTACTTATGCTTAAAATCGACAAAAAATATGTCATTCTTATGTTCGTTTTACAAAGAAAAAAACTTATTTTTATATTTTTTATATAAAGAAAAACGAATCGTAAGCTAATCACAAAGTTACATTTCAAATAAAAGGATTAAATTGTTATGATAATGTCGATTTTATACCAGAAATGCTGCCATTATAAAAAGTAAAATAAAGCATTTTTTACATGTCATGTGTTATTAATCTCTTTGAGGTTAAAGTAGTTTTGTGTAAGATATTTTTTACTGATGGCACTAAATGAAGCCCGATACAAAACGGTTTAAAAGAAAATGAAATATTCAAAACTTTCGAATCAAATGTTTTAATTTTGTGCAAACAATTTTTCTTTTTGCTTTCACATATTTTTTTTCACTTTGGTGCCTTGCTGAGTCATTCATGTTATTTCCTTTAAACAAAAAAAAAACATAAGTCGAAGAACAAAAAAGAAGGGAAAAGGAAAGAAAAATTACCATTTGTCTTTTCAAATTTGTATCTTTTATATAACGCTCTTTTTCTCAAAATCGAGTACCCTTGTTCACCACGACTTTTTTAAAGTGATCGTATCGACTTGAAACTTTCAGGATTAGTTACAAATTGTTTTTCATGTGGATATTTCTGTGCAAACTGTAAATTCTGTAGAAGCATGAGTTGTATTAATTAATTTTATCAACTATTTTAGTGTCTAACATGCTTTAAGAGACAATCTAAAACTTGTAATAAAACAGGCGAAAATGCCCATATTATTTTAATGATTTTTACAAATTGTTTCTCATGTGGATATTTTTGTGCAAACTGTTAATTCTGTAGATGCAAGAGTTGTAATTATCTTTTTTATTAATTATAGAAGTGTCTAACATGCTTTCATAGACAATCTAAAACTCTCGCAGGTATAACTCACCTTATATGCAAGATATTGGCATGATTTGTTTTTTAGGATGAAATACTATGTTATTAGAGCATGCTGGGTGATTTTGAGCATTTTTGGATATCAGCGAGTGATATGGCGTCCACATGAAATCTAAAAAATTAGCAACATGGATATTAAAGGAAAAGTGCCTAAAAATGTCGATTTTTCTTAAAGAATTAATGTAAATATGCTTTAATAATGTTGAGCACATGCAAAAATGCCATAATAATGCATTTAATATTTAATATGGGTCATTACTGATTTTTGGGGATCCACTGATTATTAGCTATTTTTAGGTTATTTTCAATGTATTACCAAAGGATCAAAAATGAAAGATATCAACGTTTTGTCACATTCGGGATAAAATAATGCATGTCTAAAATTATTAGGGTCAATTTCAAGCCATGAGTACTGTTATTAACAATTCCCCATCCACCTAAGTAGGGATGTTCAAATAATTATAGCTTATTTAAAAAAATCAACTTGCTGAACGTATTATCACACAATCTTGATATCAAAATGTTGCATTTTTGATGCTTGTAATTTATAATAAAAAAAATAAGAAAAAAGCATAACGATGACTTCAAGAAGTACGAGATTCTGAATCGTACTTTTTTCTAAAAATTTTTTTCATTGAAAAAATGCACGCAGCATGCATTTTTGTTGCGGCTTGGAAAGCATGCTTTGTTTTTGACGCTGAAGATGAAGATACTCTTATCAGAAATTTCAAAAAATGTAATTTAATCTTTTTTATTGTTTTAATTTTGTTCTTTAATAATACAACTAACCAGAAGCAAAAAAATATTATTAGAAGCAATACAAAGCGCGATTTTTGAAGCTTCTGTTGACCTTAAGTTTATATGCAACAACTGTTGTTAATTTGCTCCAGGTTTCTTTAAATATGCTCAGCAACCTTTGTTTAACCAGTGGCTTGAAATTGACGCTAATTATTTTAGACATGCATTATTGTATCCCAAATGTCAAAAAATGTTGATATCTTCCATTTTTGATCCTTTGGTAATACATTGAAAATAACCTAAAAATAGCAAATAATCAGTGGATCCCCAAAAATCAATAATGACCCATATTTAATATTGAATGCATTATTTTGACATTTTTGCATGTGCTCAACATTAGTAAAGCATATTTACATTAATTCTTTAAGAAAAATCGACATTTTTAGGCACTTTTCCTTTAATATCCATGTTACTAATTTTTAAGATTTCATGTGGACGCCATATCACTCGCTGATATCCAAAAATGCTCAAAATCACCCAGCATGCTCTAATAACATAGTATTTCATCCTAAAACTTAATTCATGTCAATATCTTTCGTATAACGTGAGTTATGCGTCCAACATGATCCTGGAGATGTTGTTTTTAGCAGTATTTCGCAGGAAAAACCGTGTTCCCCCGGTTTTGATAAAATGAGCCATATACCAGATGAAACCTCATATAATTGTGCATCTTTTAAGGATATCCATATGAGGGGCCCAATTGAAAAAAAAAAAAATTTTTTACTATACATGAAAATTTTTTGAAATTTCAAGTTGACGCCATTTTAGTTGTAGATGTCCAGAAATTCTGAAATTTTAATTTTAGACTCATTTCGAGTCCATTAATCGATTCCAATTATAAAAATCTGGGGTATCCGACATTTTCGATTTTTCCCAGTATACGGTAGCTGGGTTACGGTATCTCGGGTCCGGGATACGGTAGTGACCTGAAAACCCCTACAATATTATTTTTTTGTCCCTATGAACTAATCCTGAAAGTTTCAAGTCGATACGATCACTTTAAAAAAGTCGTGGTGAACAAGGCTTCGATTTTTGCTCGATTTTGAGAAAAAATGCGTTATATGAGCTTATAGGAGTGTTACCTTCTTGTCATTTATCAGTAATCAATTGCAATTACATTGACCGACAATAATGGTGTTTATAGAGAAGCCAAGTATAAAAATAATCTCTTTATAAAGGGAGTGTTTTTGAAAAAGAAGGAGAGGTCTAGAAAGGGTTGGGAGTGGATGGTATGTCTTTCAAAAAAGTCGATGATTCTAATGAAAATTCTGATGGTTCATTTTTTTCATATTTGCCATTTATGTAAAACATAAATATGTAATGCGTTTGTTTTAAAAGCAATGAAGAGATTTTTACAAACATTTTTATTTTGTAGGTGCACGTGAACAACAATTACCAAACTTGCTAACTAAAACCCGATTTATGTGTCATTGGAAGTTTACCACATTGTAAAAAACATATTCCCAATAAAAAAATTTTTATTTTTTGATGCTCTTTTTTTTTAAAAATGATTTTCTCGTTTTTATTCTTTGTCAACGAGAAAATCATTTTTAAAAAAAAGAGCAACAATCATTTATTTTTTAAAATAAGGTATTAATTATAAATTTACACTAATTAATTTTTATTAAGTGTACAATATTTTTTTATCCAACTCAAATAAAATTTTTACACAAATGATATTTTTTACCAGCGGGGGATCGAACTTTTCGCTTGTGTGTTTGACTGAAGCAATTTTTCCCTCTTGCGTTTGAAATGAATGCGTTCTCCCACTTTGACAAAGACGCTAGGCAGCTGGCGGCCTTTTTACTTTGATTTTTTTAATAGACACAAAAAATTTGAGAGCGCGCTGTAGAAAGCTTATAAAAAAGAAAAAAAAAAGGAAGGAGAGGTCTTAAAAGCAATGGCAGTGGAACAAAGATGCTACCGTAAATATGCAAAATTTCAACAAAAGAGAAACTTTTTTGTATAACAAATGATTAATTTGTTTCCTATTATATTAGCCTACACACTTTCTAAAATTAAGCATTACAGGAATAATCATTTAACGATAGACTATATTTTATATTTACTATTTAAAAAGTTGTTTTTTGCATAACGTGCGCCATTGAACAGAAACACAATCATAATTGTAATAACATTCTACTCCATTTATGACCACAAAAGCAACACATGATTCACCTGTGAAATTTTTAGGTCCTCCTGTACACCAGTTACCATATTTCAAGAAGTCTGCTTCGGTTCCATCTGATGTCTTCCACGTCACTCCACTATCAGCAGAAAAAATTCCTGTCCAGACATTGTACCATGATTCATACAAATAACCTAAAGCACACCTTTTAATTCGTTAATTACAAGTACTTTTAAAATTCACTAATAATATATTTGAATTCTGCATAGCTATGAATTGATGGTAAATGTGCAGTATTGTTTTCGCAATAATTTTCAGCTGCTGTCCAATTAGCAAGATAACCATATTGGTTTACGCCATAACAAGCATGGGTTGGAGCAAAATATGTCCATCCTTTGCTGCAGTTTGCTGTTGTGGGATATGAAGTTGTTGTAGGAATTGATAATGGAACATTGCATGCAAATGGCTTTGGTTTGAAGCAATCTTGTGCTGACCAATATCCATCAGATATTGATAATGCTGCGCAATTCGAGCCAGAAACATTTTGTGGTTCACCTTTTTTCCAATCTGTAAAATCAATCGTCGTTCCATCTGTCCAATTCCAGACATTTAGACCCATGAGATTTGTAGCACCAATCCAAAAATCCGTTTCTGTGTTTTCATGAAACTGTTTATTTGCTTCTTCTAAACATTTATTTCACATAAATAAGATTTATAAATTAAAAACGAGACATACGTGCTAATAAGGCATTTGTGAATCCATCATGAACAGCTGCTAAATGCCCACCAGCTTGTTTACAACTTAATTCAGCGTCTACAAATCCAGTCGAATTTGCATAAAATGAAAAACAGCTTGAATTCCATTCTGTTGTATTTGGTGGACAATCCGCAAATATTTTTGCAATCAATAATAAAGAAGAAAAAATAAAAACAAACATTTTCTTTTAAAGAACTGCGATTTTTGTTTAAAATTTGATCATTTTATATAAACTCTAATCAGTGTTATCTTCTTTTCAGTTATGACTAACCAATTGCAATCACCTTTATTGACAATTAAAAAGATGTCTGGAAAAACCGAATATAAAAATAATCTCCTCATAAAGGGAGTGTTTTGCTGAAGTAAGAAAATTCTTAATAGTTTTGGGAGTGGAGTACTTCCGTAAACCTTATATTTTTTACAGATGTCTTTGGCTCGCTGTTTCCGACAGTAGTCTATTCTATTTTCGTCGAAACTGGTCAAAAGTATGCATCAAATATAGAAATATTTATTGTAAAAAAGAAAAAATAGACTTGAATAATTTGTTCATTTCTGTATTTTTCCCACCTGAAGTGTGCAGGAGAGTCTAGATTGTCATGATCTGAAACCTCTTAGAACTCACTTGCCAGTAAAAAACAAGTGGGCGCTTAAAATGACCACTTTGTAGGTCTAAAAAAATAATTTATCAAAATGTACTGAGTGTCAAAAATTATTCCCTCTGCACCATCTTACAGCTGTTGAGTTGACTGGTGTAAAAATATTTCTTTGCATTTGTATTCCTCGAAACTTAAATGAAGTAACGACATTTTTAAATTTAAAAAAAAATATCTTAAATTATTTTGTTTTAACGTCGTCAACCGAACCTCCAAATGGAGCAGCATTTGTTTGCATGGCATTTAAATTTGAATGGCGGTATTTTAAAGAATATTATTTATTAAAAAATGTTTAAATTATGTATATTATTTTGTTTTTCAACTTTGATGTGTTGCAGTAAATATATCCGATAAAAAGTTGTGACACAATATTCAAAAAAAAACATTTTTGTTACATTTACTTCTATTTCTTTTTGAATGAGTAGAAATCTATTTAAGTTTCAGAGAGAAAAATACAACAGGAGCAAAAAAGGGAAGGAAGGCGATGGAATTTCATCATTCTTATGCTTCGAAAAGTGTTTAAAAGCAAAAAAGAAAAAGTTTGCAAGTGATTTTCCAGCTAAAAAACCCGACAATTTTAGCAAACAAATGATTTATTACTTTTGAATATTTGTAACTCTTTAGACAAATGTAACGATTTTCCTTAACAAAGCATTTTGTACACAAAAAAAAGTAGCATTATGATGGATATATAATTTATTACCTATCATGGTACAATAATGAAAAGGAAAAGAAGACAGCTGTAAAAACTTCTAATTGAGCTTTTCGTCGTACGTTTAGCAAAGTGTTTTACACAACAAAATCGTATTTTTTCTCGGGAACTTTGAATGCGAAAATGAACTCAAAATTTTACGCCTGTTTCAATGTGGCATATAACTATAGTTTACATGAAACAAAAGCATAAATAGAAATCTAAAGTGTTCGTTAGTCTAAATAGGAAAACCATTGGTCATATTTCGTAACATTTTATTTTGATCTTTCCTTGCCTTAACCCCTTTGCTATTGCAAAAAAGAGAGCGTTAATGTACTTTTTTTTGTTTCGCAAAAATGTCTTTGTAGAAACAATTCTATGTCACTACTATGTACTGAAAAAATAGGATTATTTTGATTTGAATATTTTGTATGAAAAAACTATTTCTTTGTAATTTTCTGTTATACTGTGTTAATTTAATATTAAAAAATGCAAATCTTTAAAGGATGTTTCACCAATTGTTTTGCATAAGACCAATAGTTATTAAAAATGATTTACTTTTTTTATCTTTTTTGTTGAAATGAAAATTAATGTCTACATAAAAATTTTTGCACCTAACGCATGCAAAATATAATGCACAATGCTTAATAAACGGGAAACCCCGCTGTCATGGACTAAGCTTTCTTCTTGTCAAAAATTTGTAATGGCAATGCTATTATTGTATAAGAAAAGGAGGAAAAAACAGCAGCTGTTATTTATAGCTTGGTTTTAAAAAAATTAGAATAATTTTATGCCTGTGATACACTTTACACCTTTTTCTTGTTAAGAAAGCGATCATTTTGTGATGGTTTTTTCCGCAGGCATTTTTCCATTTTTTTCTCCAAAAAATAAAAGATTTTACTTCAACTGGATGCAACACAAAGAAAAACATCTACTACAATACTTTATTGGCGATCAAACCATTATCGGGTGCTTTTTTGTATCATCAAAAGAATTATTTATATTTGATTTATTATAGTTTTGGTATTGACATCACATATACTTTAAAAAATTTGCAAAATAATGGTTTTTTTATAGCGAAAACATAAAATAATTCTTGACTTATGTTTAATCTGCTTTTGAAAGGTCTTCCGATAAAACCAGTAATGAATAATGCAGTTAATTAATAATGAAAAAAGCATTGGCTGCAATGTTTTTTTCAATTTTGTTGTTTGTTAACGTTTAAAATTGCAACTTATGTTCTTATTACAAATTTATAAAAATGTCATGAATATTCAAAAACCAGAAAGAAACAATTCAGTTGACATGCTATTGCAGTTTTGTGTAAGACAAAATTTTCTTTGTGCAATGTCTGCCCTTTTTGCTGTTGCTGAAAATAACCCCATCAGACTCTTCGTAAAAATGTCTTTTGCACTTTTTGTTTTGCTAGATGTTTTGACAATTTTTGTCGGCTAAAGAAATCGGCTTATTTGCTTTAATTTTGCCATCTTTTATTTTTAGGCCTTTGAATTTTTTGTTTTTTTAACATTAAAAACCATGTTTAAATAACATTTTATTAATAATTTGGAAGTGCAAAAAGTTGCTTTTACTTTGAAATATAATTTTATAAGAAAATGCGGAAGCGTGGTCTTCAAAACAATATTAATATAAGACGAAAACAAATGTTATAATTTACACAAACTAAAATTAATATCTTCTTTTTTATAACATAAATTTTTTTATTAAAAAAAGCATCAACATAGACAGAAATTGTTTCATAATCTAATCGTTGCTCAAATTTCCTAACATTCTATTTTGATTGCTTTACGACCATTTTGTAACAGCAAAAAAGAAAAGGCAAACACACTTATTTTATTTCGCAAACATGTCTTTGTAGAAACAATTCTATGTTACAACTAAGCTAAATCAATGTACTGAAAAAATAAGATTATTTTGATTTGAGTATTTTGTATGAAAGATTTGTTGCTTCGTTGATCTGTTTTACTATTGTGTTAATTTACTATAGTAAAATAGATCAATGTGTTTAGCGAATGATAAGTTTTATTAAACGTTAGTTTTATATAAAAAATTTCTTTAAGATAGAGTGAAAATAGGCGAACTTTTAACAAAGAAGCCCAACTGTTAAGCTTTTTTACAATTTTTTTCATGGCTTTCTAACTGTGAGAAAAGCAGAAGGAAGTATTCACATAGGAAAAGAAAAAAAAGCCATTGCTATTCAGATTATTTTGATGGATATCTTTTGCGACTTTAACACTTTACTTTGTTCATTCCCGACATCTCCAACACAAAAGTCGGCCGCATAGTCGGGCGCCCATGACTCACCCAAGAACTGTAAGCTCCCCGCTGGTTCGAGTCGCCTGCAAGCCAGTTTAAAAATGATTATGCGCGTCCTTCCTCGGTCGGTCCCCGAGCTCAATTCCGTCTTCCACCTCCTGGGTAGTGGTTAAGGCAGTGGCTAGTTATCCACATAAAACTTTTAACTTTTAAAAGAGCAGCTTTTCTTTTATTCCCAGCAGACGATAAATTTCCATAGAATCATTTTATTTCAGTAATAATTACAAAAAATGTTTATATTTATTAATACAAAAAACGCTGTTTTAATCCGAAACATAATCCATTGTAATTACAAAAATATTAAAAGCGATGTCATGTATAGAGTAGTTATTCTTTCTTTTTACTCTAGTTAATACATCTTATGATGAAAAAGCTTTTTTTAATTATTGACACCTTGGACGGCATCTTTTTTTTAATGCTCATAGAGTGTTAACATTATTTGCTGTTAAATTAGCAACAAGTAAAAAAAAATTAAGAAAAAAAAACAAAATATTTAAAAGAAAATAATTATTTTTTTATAACTAAACTTTGACAAACTAAAAATGGTTTTTTTTCAAAAACGGAAAGCAAAAAAATATGTTGCTTTGATGAAATGACTTTTTTTTATTTTATGTCTGCCAAAAATTTTTGTTGTTTAGCTCCGTCGAATGTTTGCTATGGTCTTACACGTTTAGTTTCTTTTTTACAGATGTTTCAACAATTTCTTTTAAAAGCAGTTGATGCGTTTTTGTTAGTATTCAATTATGTTTTGAAACATTTTTGGGGTCTTTGAATTTTTTAATTTTTATTGAAAATTAATAAAGCATTTGTGATTAATTTATTAATTTGGAGGTGACCTTTTCTTTGAAATAAATTTTCATAACAGTAAGAGAAAGTTTGGTTTACTTAAACAGTATTAATAATAAAAGATACGAAAAATTAATTGTTTACTCGAGCTAAATATAAAGCAGACCTCTCAAGCGTTGTCGAAACCCATTCAACACGTTGTCAAAGGCGACAACGCATTGTCATTAAATTTTTTTGCATAATTATGTTCAGGGACACCTGGGGGTCACAAATAGGTAATTTTTTTGTATTTAAATCAATTTTTATAGCTGGCAACGTGCTGCCACCCCTTGACAGCGTGTTGTCACCCCCTGACAACACGTTGTCACCCCTCGACAACGCACTGTCAGGGGGTGACAATGCATTATTCATTAATTTAATACACTGGCAATATCACCAAATTGATTCTAAACCACTTAAAAGTGGTATGTAATTAATTTTAAACACATATTAATGCTTTTTTTAAGTAAAAATGAGCATTTCAAACAAAACTCAAAAAAATTTTTGTAACTCAATTTTCCCACAAATATGCAATATTTTGATTGGAATAGGGGTAATTGACCCTGCTGATCACGAAAATCAACTTTTTAGACCTCGCTGACCTACTTTTTTATGGGAAAATTGAGTTACAAAAATTTTTTTGAGTTTTGTTTGAAATGCTCATTTTTACTTAAAAAAAGCATTAATATGTGTTTAAAATTAATTACATACCACTTTTAAGTGGTTTAGAATCAATTTGGTGATATTGCCAGTGTATTAAATTAATGAATAATGCATTGTCACCCCCTGACAGTGCGTTGTCGAGGGGTGACAACGTGTTGTCAGGGGGTGACAACACGCTGTCAAGGGGTGGCAGCACGTTGCCAGCTATAAAAATTGATTTAAATACAAAAAAATTACCTATTTGTGACCCCCAGGTGTCCCTGAACATAATTATGCAAAAAAATTTAATGACAATGCGTTGTCGCCTTTGACAACGTGTTGAACGGGTTTCGACAACGCTTGAGAGGTCTGCTTACAATAAAAGCTTCATTTCAACATTTTCATTATTATTACTTTAAACATTCAAAAAAAGAGCAACTAAAAAAATAAAACAATGTTTTTATCCTGCGAAATAGCGATGTTCTGGGCACCCTTTAATGTACGGCCACTTTTTTCGCTTAATGAAATGTGAAAAACCAAATACTAAACATCGACAAAAAATATTTTGAAATATGTTTTTTTTTCTTGCAGAAAACTTATAAGATTCTATGAAAACGGCAAAAACGAAAAAATGTTTACTCTGTCAGGGAAACACATTTTTCCAATGAAAGCCAATGCAGATTGATAAAAAATAACCAGAAAAGTGAATATTTATTTTTTGCTTTACAACCATAAAATGCATCGAAAAAAGTTTGTTTCGCACATTTCGTTTTACTTTCTTTCCATAAGAAATCATTGAATTTTCATTTGCAAAAAGAACTCTTACTTTATTGACACAACTGTAACCTTTTAAATTTTTAATTTTTTCTAAAAATTTACAAATACAAATTAAAAATATTCGAATGTGACATTTACTTTAAAAAAATTTTTATAGATGCCCATCGAATTTATTGGGCCATTACAACAATATTAAAAAATAATAATGGGAAATAATATTATAATCATAAATCAAAAACTAATGAAATCTCCAGACCTGACGACCTAACGTCAACACTTTTTTCAAAATTCTCGTCCCGGCTCAGCCTTAAATTACCACTTTTCATTTATTGCTTAAAGGGGGAGTCCCACCTTTAACAAATTTTTTTGGAGATGGTTGCCTGAGGGTCTCAACACGAAAATTCTAAAAACTCCGAATCAAAAAATTCTGTTGACATTTTCTGAGATTTTACTTTTTGGTATAAATTTACAAGATCCATTTCTAGGTACCAAAATGCCTAATCTCAGCTTATATCCACCCAACCATTTATGTTTTTACCATTTTTGGAATCAGAAAAAATAGTTATGAAAGAAAATGTCAACAGAATTTTATGATTCGGAGTTTTTAGAATTTTCGTGTTGGGACTATCAGTAATGCAGATAGTTAAAAAATTTATTAAAGGTGGGACTCCCCCTTTAAGGAGAAAATTAGAAACTAGTTTTATGATAGATGTTATTCATTTGTAGGATTTTTAAATTAATAATGTTCTTTAAGCACATGGATGATATTAATTGTAATTGTAATCTTCTTTTTTCATTTGATCTAATAAAAGTAATTAAATTTATGTTGTACTTCATTGATTAAAAAATTTAAAAAAAAAAGAAAAAGATGGAATCCATATTTTTTTCCAGCAATGCTTCGTCATTTCGTAAGCGCAAAAATTTTTTTTATGTTTCTTTGTTGTGTCTAACAATAAATGAAAGATAAATTGTGCAGTGATGATAGACAGCCAAATAGACACTATAAAAAAATATTCAAAGAAAAAAATGACTTGACACTTTTCTGCAAAACTCCTCCCTCATAACGTAAAATGTCCAAAAGAACGACTGAGCGAGTATAAACAAAATTTTAAAAGCATCTGGTTTTTTAGAATCGATCATTTTTGCTTTTGAAGGTTTTTTTTGAATATGTTTATATTTTTTATTATCAAACGAAAAAGTATAAAAAACAAAATATAAATAAAAATTAAAAGAACAAACATTTAAGTTTATCTAATTATGATGATACGAAGAAAAAGATGAACACCTACGGACATTATTGATTTTATTATTTACGTTTTTTTCACATTTTTGTAAGATATTTTAAATAACGATATTTTAAGAGAGTTTTTTTCTTTAACGCATTTGCTTTTCGTTTTTCCAAAAAAGGATAATAATGTTCACAAAAGAAAAAACACTAATGTCAAAATTTAAAAAACAAAAAACGAGAGCAAAGTGCATTGAAATTGTTTTTTGCTCATTTTTTATTTCATCTTCTTTCAGGAGTGGGTTTGACCATTTCTTTTACTATTTAGTAAAGAAAAAAAAAAAATTGAAAAGTTTTTTTGTATTTGAATTTTTTATTCTTTTATCCCTTATTTACGCCATAAAATTTGTAAAAATGTCCCTTCAAAAATTAATTTGAAAATAAAGGATATTTATTCTGATGAAGATTATAGAACACTGTTTATAAAAAGTAGAAAAATGATATAATCATCAACAGCTAAAGTTAATTATACAATGCATTATATTAACATAAAACTAATTACACTTTTTTGCAATATCACATTTTATAATGGGGCTTATCTCAAACTGGTTAATGCCGCAGTTAAACACAAACAATTAGTTAATTTTGACATCTCGTTATACTGAAGTGTCATATTCATCTGTGTTCTTCCTTTTTTTACAATGCTGCAAGAATTATATCATTTGTCAATGACAATAATTTGTTTAAAAAAATTAAAAACAAAAACCCGATTCGGGACTTTAACATTCCGTCATTTGCTGAATCATTGTTTGTTTTCAACATGTTTCGTTTATGTGCATAGAACACAGACAAAGCAATGAAAAAACTGATAATCAAACTGCAAAAAAAAGGAAAGTAAAAAATCATCAAAGACAACATTTCATCACAATTTCTTTCATTTTTTTAAAAGAGAAATGCTGCCAAACTAAACAAAGAATGATATTAGAAATACTATTGGTGCATAGTAAACAAATTAAACTGGCAAATGGCTGTTTTTGAATATTAAAAAGTTTTTTTAAAAAAAGTAATAATAAAATAACTTTGTTGCAAAAAGATATATTTTTACCGCTCCTATTTTTGATACAGTACATATTCATTAATGAAATAAAAAAATTGCCGACTAATAAGCAAAAAACTCAAACTAATGTATTTAAAGTATATGTATCCTTTTGTTTCTGTTTCTAAGCCATGTAATATAAATTGTATTGTCAGATGTTGAACACTCTCCCGCGTTTTCAACAAACTGTTATGTACGTCAAGCAGAAACGAGAAAAACGGAAAATATAAAAAGTTTTTATTGAGATAAGATTTACAAGTGACACGAAGACCTGGTTTTTATGCTGATGTGCAATATTATGAAAATGAAATAATATAAAGATAAAACGGCCCTTGATCAAATGCAACAACAAAATTGCTTAATAATTGTAATGTAGTAAACAGAAAACAAATATTATTAAAAATGATTTTGTTTCTCCTGAAGAATTTTTAAACAAAAAAGTGTAACAGTAAATTTATATCAAATATATGTCATATTTAGAATGTCAACAAGTTTCTAAATATTCAAATATATAATAACAGATTTGTTGTTGACGGCCAATATTTTTGTTTATCGAATGATCGTCAATAAAAAAAAAACGAAGACAAAAGGGGCGAATATTGATGAATATGTTCTTCGCAAATGTTTCAAAAGAATTTTTTTAAAGATTGCTTTTGAAACATTTTTGGGAAAATGCTTTCGTTAAGAAATTTGGTTTTTTCAAATATTTTATTACATTTTTCTGTTCCAAAACATGAATATTTGAGGTAATGAAATACATGCCAGCTTTTGTTTAACAATATTGTTACAATCGGGATCGACTGCTACAGAATGCTATCACCCATCATTAATAATTAAACAGACTATTACTGATTCCAGTCAACGTAAAAAGTTTTAAAAAATTATGTAAATGTCTTCATAGAATTAATAGAGATTTTGTGATTTTATTTTTTTTTGTGAAAAAACACCTTGAAATTTATTTCTCATTTTTTATTTTTGCATTCTTAGATCTATAGAAAAACAAGAAATATTTCATGACATTATTTCTTTCTGTTTTTTTTTTGATTTTTCAAAGAAAGCAAAAACGAATTCCAAAGCATCTTTTATATATTGCTGTTATTAACGCATACATCTGTTTATTCAACAAAAAAAGGGTTTTTTGAATATTTTTTTAGAATCGTTAAAGATTTGCGAAATGATTGTTTTTTCAGCGGAAATCTAAAGTAATTTTTCACTTTTGTTTAATTTGCTATTGCTTTTGAAAGTTCTTCTGATAAAACCAGTAATCAAAAAAAAAATTAAAAGATTAACAAAGAATACTAAATTTCTTTATGAAAATTTAACATCGTTCACTGCTGTTTGACATAATATCTATCTGAAAATTTTATCAATATGGAAGTCCTATTTAGCGAAATAATGGAAAAAAAGTTAGAAATGTTAAACTGCATCTGTTTGCTGACACAAGTCTGACAAATTATTATTTGATTGCATTATTTCGAATGGAATATGGTTATTAATATTATATTTATTAAATAATGAAGAACGCATCTGCTACAATGTTTTTTTTTTCATTTTTGTTGTTTGTTAACGTTTAAAATTGTAATTTAAGTTCTTATTTATAGTAAATTTTATTACAAATTTATAAAAATGTTGTGAATATTCAAAAACCAGCAAGATGCAACTCAGTTGATATGCTTTGGCAGTTTTGTGTAAGACAAAAATTTCTGAAAACAATTTTTTTTCGCAATGTCTGCCCTTGTTGCTGTTGCTGAAAAAAAACACCATCAAATACTTCGTAAAAATGTCTTTTGCACTTTTCGCTTTGCCAGATGTTTTGACAATTTTTTTAAAAAGCAAGTTTTTTTAGCTAAAGAAATCGGCTTATTTACTTTAATTTTGCCATCTTTTATTTTTAGGCCTTTGAATTTTTTGTTTTTCTGGAAATTAAAAAACATATTTTAAGAAAATTTATTAATAATTTGGATGTGCAAAAGGTGGCGTTTACTTTGAAATATAATGTTATAAGCAATTGCGGAAGCGTGGTTTTCAAAACATTATTAATAAAAGATAAAACAAATGTTATAAGTTACACAAACTAAAATTAATATCTTCTTTTTAAGAACATTAATTTTTTTATTAATAATTTTTTCTATTAAAAAAAGCATAAACATAAACAGAAATTGTTTCATAATCTAATCGTTGCTCATATTTCCTAACATTCTATTTTGATTGCTTTACGACCATTTAGTAACAGCAAAAAAAGTAAACACATTTATTTTATTTCTCAAAATAATATTGCAGAAGTTTGTCACAACAAAGTTAAATCGATGTACTGAAAAAAATATAATTATTTTTTGAATGTTTTATATGAAAAATTTGTTGCTTCACTGATCTATTTTATCATTACGTTAATTTACTATTAAAAATATAAATTTTTGGAGACTGGAGACTACTACCCATGGTACACCTCATTTCATTAATTATTAAAATGGATTTACTTTTGTTAAATTATTTTCTTGAAAAGCATAATAAAAAGTTAATCTCACATAAAAAATTTCTTTAACATAGAGTGAAAATAGCCGAACGTTAAACAAAGAAAAAGCTTTTTTCGCCTTTGTTTATGGCTTTCTCTATTTTAAAAAGAGAAAAAAAATTCACATGGGAAAAGAAGAAAACAATGGTGCCATTGCTATTCAGATAACTTTTGATGAACATCTTTTGCGAAACTTTCCTTTGTTTATTTCCCGACATTTTTACCACCTAAAGAGCAGCTTCTCTTTTATTTCTAGCAGACGCTATGTTAAAATACAAAGTCTTGTTTTCTCTTTTTTGCAGTGGCATTTTTTTTGAATATTTTATCCTTAAAAAACTAAATTATCAGTACTGCCAGGAAATACTTACCTCTAAACATTTTTAAAGCTTTATTAAATGCATGGTTAAATACGCTTTGTGCCATTTATTAAATAAACTTTTTTGTTGTAGATGCAACATGTTTTTGCTATAAATTTAAAACTGTTACATATTTCTTTGACATTTACTTTATCTACGGTTCCAGTGTTATCAGAGCTGTTATTTGTTCTTTTGAATGTCCAAATAAAGGGAGAGAAAACAAAATGTTGAAACATTTGCTCTGTTTTTTTAAAAGTCTATTTTTTACTGTGCAAAAGGCTTTCTGGATTCCTTGCTAACTTTTTAAAAATTCCAATAATATTATTTTTGTTATATGCAGCTTTAGCTATTGCTAGTTTATTAATATTGTGTGCAACAAAATTTACCATAATTGACACTTTTTTGTTATCCAAAAAACAACTTTTTTGATTTACTTTTTCGATCGACATTTCTAATGTCAACAATAATTTTGCTGTTGAAATTAGAAATGTCGATTTAAACAATTCAAAAAGCTATCAATATTTTCAACGAAATGCATTTCATTTGCTTTTGTTGACACTGGCTTTCGCTTAACCTCGATTTTTGCTACGTAATGTCGAAACAACAGAGCAAAAAGAAACAATTTATCTATTTTTTTTTGGCATACAGATGATTATTTAAATATTGCTTTAATCAAAAACAATGCGTTTAAATCATGCGTTAAAAACAGTAATCTGAATGAAAAAAAAAAACAAAAAATTCATGAAGAAATTGATGGATGGTGTATGACATTACTCAATTTCTGTAAACAAATAGTTTAACATAAAAATTGTTTTTGTTAAACTATATTATCATTTTGTTTAATATTACAATGTGCTTCATGGCTTTTATGTTGATGTGGTGCTTTATAAGTGAATGAAGATAACAACGATAAATAAAGAATGTTCTTGGATCAACTAAAATAAAAACATCGCTCATATTTCTGACATTATTATTTTGCTGCTCTTTGCTTTACACCCTTTTTTAACAACATGAAAAAGTGAAACCAAAAGCAATTTATTTGTTTCGCAAATATTTCTCTGCAGATGCAGTTGTATATCATAAGTTATGACTCAAAGGTATGCAAGACCAGTGAACAAAAATATTTTGTTTATAACAAAATCCATTGGTATAGTTGGAAGTGAACGAACAAAAAAACTGTTGTTTTTGATTTGAATATTTTGTTTAATAAATAAATTCTGTGAATTTAGATCTTTTATAACATTTGTCATTTTTTGAGCTAATTTGCTTTTAAAAAATGAAACTTTAAGACCATCAACATACAATAATTATTTGAAAAGATTAATATTTGTTTCAAGAAGCATTAAATAATTTTTTGAAAATGCCTTTTCAATGAGCAAAAGATGGAATTTGTTGTAAGTAAAACATTAAAAAGCATGAACGGGCTTTCGACAAAGCCTGAGAAATCTCATTGCCATTCATTACCAGTTTGAAACACATTTGTTTTTCAATTTCGTGGAAAAATGAGGAAATCGAAGAAAAATATGTTTTTGAAGGTTTTTTCAACATTTACCTTTTCCAATGTAAATTCTTCCTGTCAGAAAGAGAAAAGGAGCAATTTACATTGGAAAGTTAAATATGGCTTTTATGCTAATGTGCTGTTTAAAATAAATAAATAACAATAAAGATAAAATGGTCCTTGATCAGATGAAACAAAACATTGCTCAATAGTATTAATGTAGTAAACAGAAAATAAATATTATTAAAAATGTTGCAATTCCTCCAAATAGAACTGAAGAAATCTTTTAAACAAAAAAAATTATTTTTAAACAACAAATTTATAATTATTATTGTATTTAAAATGTCAAAAAGTATCAAAAAATTCAAATATTAAATAACAGATTTGTTATTGACGACCGATATTTTGTTAATCGAATGATCATCAATAGAGAAAAAAAGGTGACGAAAGGGGTCAATGTTGACGAATATGTTTTTCGCCTTTTTTTCATCGCAATTTGTTTTTTGAAAAATTGCTTTTGAAACATTTTAGGAAAAATGCTTCCGTTAAGAAACATTTTTCTGTTTTCATATATTTTATTATATGTTTTGTTCCAAAACATGGAAACGTGATGTAAAGAAATACAGGCTAACTTCTATATAACAATATTTCCGCAAATGGAATCGTGAATCTACACCTCTATCAACCAATAATAATTAAATAGACTATTACTGATTCCAATTAACGTAAAAAGTTTAAAAAAATTTTTATTAGTTACATAAAATTAATAAAGATGTTGTTATTTTATTCTTAATAAATGGATTTGTGAAAAAACAAGAAGCCACCTTGATATTTAAATGATCATTCTTTTTTTTGCAATCTTTGATCTCCTCAAATAAAACACTTATTTCATAACATAATTTTTTGCTGTTTTTTCCTTTGCTCTACACTCTTTTTATTTTAAAACAAAAAAAGAGAACGCAAAGGCTCTTTTTTTAGTTCTGCAACCATTTTTCTTTGCAGTTACACTTTTATGCAGGAACTATCAATGAACAAAAAAAATATAATTTTTTAGTTTTGAATATTTTGTAAGGAAAGATTATTGCCATGAATTATGACAACGTGTCACTTATCTTTATAACATTTTCAATAAAAAAAACGTTAAACTTTTGGTATAATATTATCAAAAGATTCCAACAATTATAATAAAAATAAAGATTTACATTATTTTCTTCAAGAGTGTGCAGTTTTAAAAAAATATTTTCCGAGCTGGAGCATCTCTGATTTGAAAGAATTTTGTATTTCATTTGAATAATTTTTGTGAATGTAGTTTGATTATCGTAAAAGTATAATACATTAACCCCCCGCATTTTTTACAAAAATCTAAAAACTTATTTTGTAGCCCCCACATACAATTATATATTGGACTAAAAGCAATAAAAAAACTGTTTCCATTTGAATAATCCATTTTCGCAGATCAGTAACAAAAAAAAGAAAGCGTTTAAGGTATAGCATACTACGCAATTTTGAAACAGAAAAAACTGTAGCCTCTACTATTCATTTGCATAATCGCATTACTAACAAGAGGCAGTTATGGAGTATAAAAGCGGCTCAAAGTTTTTTTTCTATTCACACAGCGGTTCTTCAAGAAGCATGATTGGTGTTGTCCATACTTCACTTCTAGCTCTTCTCTTGCTTCCATGGAGCGGATTTGCATTAGCATTAACTTGTCCGCCATCAAAGTCGATATTGACTGCCGAAAACCGCGACCGAATTTTTGGTGCAATTAATCGTGATCGAGAATTAATTAGAAGAGGAGAACTTTTGCTTGTTGATGGAAATTATGCTCTTCAAGGAGCATTCATGAAAAATTTGGTATACATTGTTTTAAAATTCTTTTATACGCTATTTAGGCATTATAGACTTGGGATTGTGATGTAGAATCAATGCTTGCTGAAATAGCGGAGACTAGATGTTATGGAAATGTTCATCCATTGGATGGTCCATCTATTGTTACTGTAGGGAACTGGTATAGACCGGAATTGACAATTGATCAACATGTTGACGTCTGGATGGATAGTCTTTCTTTTAATGCTTCAACGTTCACATCCCTTCAACATGAAGTTATCCATCAATGGTATGGCCTTCCATTTGTTGCTTTTCATTTATCAGATATTTCAACTACTACTGCATGTGGAGCTTATGAATGTTCTGCAAGAAATTATACTGAACTCTTATGTCAAACTTCTCCATTTATTAGTATGAATGAGACTCTTTATACTCCTGGAAATCCAGATGTTGTAACAACACCTGCCCCCCAACCATCTTGCTCAATTCCTAATTCATTACTAACAGCGGTTCATCGAGAAAGAATTGTCACCAAAATGAACGAAAAGCGAGCCAAAGTTTTAAATGGTACATTGCTTTTGGATAACGGGCAATATGCCATTCAAGCGCAAGAAATGCCTTTATTAGTACGTTTTGTTTATACTTTATCATATATATTATTATATTTATAACTGAGATTTTGAGAGCTCAAAATCTCAGTTATAAATATATCGCTATATTTCTAGACATGGGATTGTGATCTGGAAGCAAAGATGTATACACAAATTGCTGCTCGATGTTCTACGCCGGATTCGATGCCTAGGAGAAATGATTCTTCTTGGGTTGCTCAAGAAAATTACAATAGCATTGACTATTATATTCATGAATTATCAAAAACAAAAATTGAAAGTGAACTAACATTTTTATCTAACACAACTATTGGTGGTGTTACATATGGTGTAATGGATTCACGAGTTCTTCATGATAAAGCAACAAAAGTTGGATGCGCAATTACTCAATGCACATTCCCCACTTTTACTTCACCCCCAAACGGTACAATAATTCATAAACCATTAACAATTTTAATGTGCAGTTTTGATGTTAATTGGCAAAGATATCCTCCTAATAAGATTTATGAACCTCGCAATTCTATCACTACTACAACAGAATCTCCTACTACTACCACTTCGACAACTGCTTTTTACAATCCATGTACAGCTGGATGGTTCTTTTATGGTAATGCTTGCTATCGATATGTTAGTGGAACGGATCGAAGCCAAGCTAAAGCTGAACAGTGGTGTATCAATCAAGGAAAGAAAGGTCATTTAGTTTCCATTCACAGCATCGAAGAAAATAATTTTGTAAAAAGTAAGCCCGAAATTTATCTATGAACTGAAGTGACTAGAGTCGTCGTTGAGCCCGGGTGCTCCCAGTCTCTCCTTAATCGCTGCCTTTTGTCCGACATTCCGAGCCTGCCCGGGCGCAACGACAACTCTAAATGTGATGACGGCAAACTATATAATTTTAGGTTTAATTTTACCTGGTGACGATAATGTTTTGATTGGATATAACAACAATGCCTGGACAGATGCGAGTCCTGCTGACTACAACAACTTCCTAACACCCGTCGGTAACAATGCTTGTGCTACGATTTCAGCTTCAAGCAATCAATGGAAATCAGTTGATTGCAATGGCCCTTTCAAACAATTCGTCTGTAAACAAAATTTTTAAAATTTTTCTCTTTTCTCGGTTAAAGTTCTTACTAACTCAGTGAAAATTGTAAAATTGCATAAATTGTGTGGCTCTGTAAAAATTTTTTAATAAAAATTAAAGTGCAAATTTTGGCTTCGGTTTTTGTTGCATTGTTTTTGAAATTTAAAATTGGTCGATTGCTGGACTCGCTGAAAAAGTATGATAAATGCGTTGATTTGAGCTACATGTTCTGAACTTTATTTTTTAATGAACTGCAGTGTTAAGAATTATAAAAAAAACAACAAAATAGAGATTTCTGTTTAAGTAATTGGAATGATTACAATAAAAATTACTCTTTTACAAAAATTAGGTATAAAAAGATGCAGTAAAATGACTATCAACAAAAGAAAAAAATGAGGTAACAGAAAAAAAAAGATGAATTGAGGTAACAAAATTTTTAAAAAGAAATCATAGTAAATTCCTGAGACAAATAAAAACAACAACGATCAGTATCAGAAATTACATTTTAATTTATAATTACATAAAATTTAAGAATAAAAAGTTTCAAGAAGAACTTCATGTGGAATTGTTGCAATATCTTTTCGATCAATTTCATTCTTATTTTCAGCAATCAATTTTATGCATTTTTGTTTTAGATCAACGAATTTATTATCATGTGCAATTTTAACATATTCACAGACATTTTTGGTGCTCACTTTTGATTCAAGTAAATGGCAGCATTTGGCCTGTAAAATTATTAATTAGAGTAATTATAGTGGGATTTGAAGACCGAATTATAGGTGCTACTCTTGTGTTGACTTAATTAGCCTCTTAATTGTAGAAGCCCTCAAGTGATAACGAAGTTAAATCCCTAAATTTACTCTGCCTAAGGGACAGTTCAAAACAAAATAACAAAATAATGATCTGTTTATTTAATAGCTAAACGAATTTAGCTAATAAGTAGTAGACGATATTTATTTTTGGTATAAAATTTTGTTGCTTATGATTTTAAAGTGGTATAATAGCAAGGATAGCTTAAATAAGCCATTAATTATACATTTATAATATTTGAAAAGTATTCATTATGCAGAATTTTGGATATTTTATAACAAAAATGGATATCGTCTGCTATTTATTGGCAATATCCATATCTCTATGAAATCGAGGATTTCGCCGATGATATTTTGCCCATCCCTTATTATGACGGGTATGCAGGCACAATATGAAGAATAAAATCCATAATCGTCTGTTAAAAGGCTGTAACAGATTTAGCACAATTATGGAGCCCAAAAAAAGATACCCGATATCAAATATTTATGATTTTTATTGGAATCATTGCTCCCAACTTTTTTCCCAAACAATAAACAATAAAACTAACCTTCAAAGCATCAATAGAATATTCATTTGCAAACTCTAATAAATTAATTTCATCCCCATCTAATGGTTCATCCTTTCCATATAAAAATGAAAGAGCACGATAAATCGTTCCTGCAGTAAATTTGATACATTCAATTTCAACTGGTAAACCTTCTTCTGTAAAATCAAAGATTGACTTGAATGCAGGAGAATGAGCTGCTAAAATAAAGCGATAAGATTTAAGTTCAACGCCATTTGAAGCTTTAAGAATGACATCAGTGTATTCATTTTTGAGAAGAGTATTTTGAAGTTGAAGGAGAAGCTTTTGCTTTTCTTCTTTTGAGGCTTGAACAATAGCAAGTTGTTGTGATAACGATAATGATGGAGTCTTTGATGTACATGATGTAACATCAGATGTAGATGATGCAATCCCAGAGGCAGAAGAAACAACAGAAAATGAATCTTCACCGTCAGAAATCTTCAAACCTTCTGCAACAGCTGCTGCCAGCGGATCATTTGAAAGCTTTTGAGCATCCTTTGCGTTACTTTTAACGAAACGCTTTGAACTTGGATTATATGAAATATCTTCAAAAAGTTCATGAAAACTTTTTTCAACAGTATTTTTAAGGAAGTTTGCCATTTCTCCAAATACTGGAAGTGGATCTGATGATGATTTTGTAGATGCAGATTCTTTTGCAGCAAGTTCTTTCTTCTCTTCATCTGTGATGTAAGTGAAGCTGAAGGTTCGAACATATGTTAGATCAGTGTTGAGTGAGAAGGTTTCATTGAGATTTCCTGATACTCCTGAAAAAAAAGAGTGTTTAGTAAAATTTGAATATTCAAATGTAGCACCAGCATAAGTGCATTATGGATAAAATACAGTTTTTGCAATCCAACCATAGAAGTATTCAGGTGGCGCTCTAGTTGTGACTCTTTATTTAACCCCATAAACTCGTTTTAGTAATGGATAGTTATGGACGACATATCAGCTGCATGATCCTCGATGTGTGGATTTAACAGGTGTAAATAAATAGCAGACGGTATCTATTTTTATTACAGAAATTTTGATGTCGATGATTTTAAAGAGGTGTAACAGCTAGGAGAACTTAAATAATCCATTAATAATATATTTATAATATTTGAAAAGTATTCATTCTGCAGAATTTTGGATATTTTATAATAAAAATAGATATCGTCTGCTATTTATTAGATATATCCATATATCTATTAAATCTACAGATCAAGTCTTCAGCAACTGATATTGTGTCCTTAACTATCCCATAGCTATTTATGCATTGTTGAAGTATATAGCTCAAAAGTACACTGTTACTGCAAATACTTACCATCAATTTTAATATTATATGGATTCTCAATACATACTGCATAATGTCCATCAGAAATTTTATTAATCATAATCTTATATTTAGCTTCGTCATCATCAGGAAGTACAAATTCACTGCTATAAGTTTCAAAGAAACCCAAATTTTCAATAATTGCAGATTCAAGCTTGAAAGTACAAAAAAGCGTTCCATCTTTTGATTTTTCAAATTGAAATACACCTGGATGTTCTTTGGGCAAAATATATTTTTGAGGTTCTGCTGGTTGAAGTTCAAATGTTATTTCATGGTATGATGCACAGTAATAGGTAAGGTAGAAGAAGGTAAGATTATTTTGTTCATAGAAATGTACTTTTTCGCAGTCACCTGAAAAATGTTTGTTAGATTAGGGATGCTTAATTGCGTTAGTCAGTGGATTATGGCGAAGGAACTATTTTTAACTTAATGAAGGGAAATAGCTAATATACTAATTTCCCTTCATTTACAAAAAAATTTGCATATGAGATGTCATATAACTCTGTTATCATTTTATTCATTTTTGGTTACCAAATTAACAAAAACTAATATTTTGGATAATTCCATAAAGATAGATATGCAAATTTTGTTTCTGCTTTGGAACATTCGCATAGAGGATATCATATAACCACATGCACTGCTTAACCAGTTTTGGCTTCTAAAAGTGCATTTAAACTGATATAACACATTTCTTGCTTAATGAATGATCTTATATGCTGATCTTTTTAAAGCCAAAAAATTTGCATATGTGATAACATATATCCATAAATGTTTTTAGTGGGATTGTTAAAATAAAATAAAATAAACATAACATATATTCGAACAACTATCACAACTCAAAAGGGGGGTTACAAAAGTACCTTATGCAAATTTTTCTACACTCTAAAATTAGCTCATTGGATATCGTATATCCTTCCTTAATACACCATGTGGGATTGTTAGGGCAACAGTAATCAACAAAATAGATACATTTATTTCTCAAAGAAAGATTGGCGGATATCATATATCCCTATTACTGCTATCTACAAGATCTCACAGATACGAATTAAAGTTTCATTTGGTTGGAATCCAGCCAAATATTAACAGATATCAGTTAATTATGCATCTTAAACTCTGTTAAAATTGCTTAATTAATTGCATAATATCTAATATTTCCCTTTCTATTTTATCTTCTTCACATGGATATATCGAATCTCAACCCGCTTCATAACATACCTTCACATTTAATATTAACAATCTTTAAATTATCTGGTAAATTTCCTACAGCATATTTCCATGGCTCATTAATATCACCTTCAATTGGAGAATAAACAATAAAGTGTTTACCATGTACAACTTCAACTTTTGTATCACAAAATGTTGAAATTTTAACAGTTTTTGAGGTCATTTTTCTTGCGAGGGACCTGAAATAAGGATAACGAAGTTAATGGTGGTTGGTAAAAGTTAAAATATGGATAAAATGTATAAGAATGATATAAACAAATGATGATGGCATGGATACAAGAGGGATCAGAAAGATTTGCATATTTTCGATACGAGCTTCTTCAAACCTTAAAAAACATCTACAATAAAATAAATACAGCATTTTAGCAAAACCGAAAATCGCATATGCAAATTTTCTTTTACATCATAAAAATGTTAGTGGGGATATTATATATCCGTTCTTGTAATCTTAGTCATCCGGGTGCAAAAACTTTTAAGATAGAGAATATCAATTCTTGGGTATTTTGCTGAAACTTTAGCATTTGGGAGAGGGTATTTAAAACAACCTAAACGAAGATGCTGCTTAAATTAAGCTTTTCACATCCGCGTTTTTGCTAGATCTCAAATACCACCAGAAAGATATGCTAATATTTCGGCTAATATTCTGTAATCAAAAAATATAGGAAAAATGCAATAAAGTACAATTAATGAAAGTTGAAAATAAAGTAATAAATAGTTTTGGCCAGCAGCAACGTCCCAAAACTGACGGAAAAAAATGCAAAGAAAAAAGTCATGTGATCTACAGCTGAAAAAGAAAAACTCTTCTTTCCAAGAACTTTTTTTATGGATTTCAATGGGGCTGTCAAAAACCAGTTTTTAGCTCAGTTTTTATAACAATAACAATGAACTATTACAGCAACAAGAAAATACATATAATTCATGAGAAAATGTTTTGTGCCAACTTAGGTTAAAACATTTATCCCACTGACATTTTAACACAGACAATATTACTCATAAAACTTTCATCTAAAGCAAGCATTAAAAACTTGAACGTATATTTTATTTATCTATTAAAAAGCTAATAGTAAATACACATCACACAACCGTCAATTAAAGCATCCTTCTTTTTTTTTCACTAACAACAACTGTTTTTATGTAAATCTCTAAACCATCCGTCTAACCACCAACATTGGAGGAAAAGAGATGATGAAGAAAAAATGCGACAAAATCAATATAAAAATTTTTAGTGCTATTTTTATCCCTCTCTCTCTTTTCTCTTGTTTGTCGTTCTCTGTCTTCCTGTCTTTGCAACATTTCTTTTTTGCAGCAAAAAAAAGTGTTGCAAAAACTTTCACTCATTTGTGAGAGGGATAATTGAACAACCAATGGCAGGATAATCTATCAAAATTATGGTAAATGATAAGATAATGGAATAATTAAACTTTTTTTTCATTTTATCAGTTCATTTCGGACTGTGCTACTTTTTTGGATTGGACTGGAATCCATTTTACCTATTCTTATCAAACAGTCTTTGTAATGAGTTTTTTTTAGTTTTTAGTTGATATTTTTCTTTTACTTAAAATATATCCAAAAAAAATTTGTGACTAACAAAATCAAGCATTTATTATCTCATTTTTTGTCCTTCTGATACCAGTATAAACACATATTTTAAGCAATGCTGTCCGCGGAAATAAAGAATCATTTTTTATTACTGGATGATAGGGCGGCGAAAACTTTTGAAAACAGTTAATGTCGCTTAAATTTTTTTAATCTTTTTAATCAAAATTCATATCATTGCTGTAAAAGAAATCCAAAATATTCAAAAACTTCCTATCTAAGGTCTTTTACAGACATCAAACAATCGCGAAGAAAAGTGGAGAGAAATCGATCACCTTTGCTTCTTTCTTGTTTTTATTTCTATCTTTTTGGTGAAATAAAAAAAAGCGTTAAAGCAGAAAAAGAAAAAAATCTTATCAGTTCTTTTTTATCATTTTGAAGAGGGCCTGTTGTCCACCTTGCTAACATCCTTGTATTTGTAAATTTGGTAATAAACATTTTTTTAACTATTTCTAATTTTTTGCAACAGTCGTTGATTTTTCTTAATCATTTTTGTTGTTTGAGCTGAAACGTTGGGTAATTAAATCTTAAAAATGGGCACAGTAGCTTCTTGCATATCCTTGTCATATTTGTAGACAATAAAATCATCGAAATTATTCCAGAAAAAACGTTTAAGAGCATAAAATAAGAAATATTGCTTGTAACAAGTAATGGTGGTTGCAAAATTTATACACTGAAAAAAATGAGGTGTAAAATTCGCCCCCAAGAAAGGGCTCTAAGCGGCACGCACCGTTAGAACGGGTAAAAATCAACCCTCTAAAACACAATATACACTCCTTTTTGGGGTTTTTAATGACTTTTACCCTTTATAAGCGGCATTTACTTTTTTTAGTGTATTGCTGGGATTTTGTATGCAAATGCGGGCTTTTTCCGATTTTTTCTATATTTTTTTATCAAATACAAGCCTAATAGATATTCAATGTCTTTTAAAAATATATAAAATATTTAAAATCTTCACTGCACAACAGAAAATACTTTTAAAGTAGTGTCATCTTTGAATGTCACAATCTTCATGAAAATTATTGCTCTTTTTTTTGCTATAACAATAAAAATAAAAGCAATGTTAAAAGAAAATTTATATCATTCTCCAACAATTGTTCAAAATATTTTCTGTTGTTAGTGCTCAAACGTGGGGTAATTAAACCTTTATTTAATAGGTATTGCTTATTTGAAACTTCTGAAGATGTTTGTAGACAATAAAATTATGAAATTTTTTATTGTTTTCTTTAAAAAAAAAGAATGCTCTCTTTTTTCAAAATTTTCAAAAATATTCAAAGAAGATCGACAACAAAAAGAAGAGTGACTGCTTAAAAGCATGGATGCATTGCAGACAGAAAATGCAAGCAAAGTATTATAATTAAGCATTAAATGCATTAAGTGTCTTGTTAAATCTTACAAAAAAATTTTGTTTTTATAGCAAAAAATGGAATAGATTGAATCGGTGGTGGTGGATGTTACATTTATATTTTTACTGAACGGAAGATGATTTTTTTAATGACTATGCGATGTCATGATTGTCGTTTTTTAAAGCCAATGTTAAAATGGCATACATCATAGGTCAAAGAAAGAAAAATGTTATAACACTCATGTTGAAAAATAAAATATTTAAAAATTTTATGTTGCGAAAAGAAACACTGTAAGACAACAAACATAAATTCTTTTTGAGTAATGACATTTTTTTCTATCCACTTGAGTGAAGCAGAGGAAGTGCTTTTTTTTGCTATCTGGTTTTATCAATTTTCTGATAAATAATTGGTAAACAAACATGACCCAGTTAGAGTTAAAAAATGTCTTATTAGAATTTTTGTCCGATTTGTTCTTGTTTGCCATTATTTCTTTCTCTTTAAATATATCATCTAAAATTGTGGAGATTAACAGAAACACAATTGATCTTTAGCTTTTTTTTAACAAGGTGATTTGTAGAAAGAATTGCTTTTTTTAAACTATTGATGTAGATTTTAAAATTAAAAAATTTTATTTATTGTTTAAAAGAAAATCTATGCCGAGTAAATTATATAATTAATCTTTTATATTTGGATTTAATTGAACATAACATAAATTTTATATTTAAAAATTCAAATGATAGAGAGATAAGACGTTTAGATTAATATGTTAAAACTTGAACTTAAAATATTTCCCTTGATAAACGAAGAAATTATTCTAACATAAATAATGCTATGAGAAACTAATTTGTTCCATTTTTCTTACTTTAAAAGTGTTGTGATACCCATAAAAGCCTTATCAATAAACTCAAGTTTTTGATTTTATTATAAAACATTTCTGTTTGAATACTGTCTGTTTTTTTTGAGTTTTGTTTAAAATTTTACAAAAAATTCAAAAAGAATATTGACAAAAAGCTTTTAAAATAGAATAGAGCGCTGAAAACAAAAAATAGCAGCTGACAGTTTTTATAAAAGCAATTAAAAGTATTAGTGTCCAAAGAAAATCTACATAATTCTTTTTATTTTTGCAAAAACTTCTCTTTTTTTCTAAACCAATCTCGTTTATTGCAATATTAATTAATTTTATTATTATTGTTTTGTATTGGTCTAAGGAATCTTACCATTGAAAATAAAAATAGTATCTTACAAAATTTTAAATTATGATTGTTGTACTCAAAAAAACATATAAAATATTCAAAAACCCACATGCCATCTATTTTAATGGGAAATATTTCAGGAAAAAAATGTATATTTCACCTGCTGTTTTAAGGAGGGAGTAAAAAAAATAGAGCAAATGGGTAGTTTTAGTTTTATGCATAAATGTAGACTAGGAAAGATAATCAATAATTTTATAACCGATGAAAATGGTTGTTGATGAACATGGGGTTTTTCTGAGAGATCAAAAAGATTGACTCTCTCTTTAAAACGACTACAAAATAAGAGCTGTTTTTGCCAGAAATAAAAGCAGCTTTTTGCAAGTTAAACTATTTTATTGACACATATCTGTAGTTAATAAAAAACAAGTTTTCTGTAACAAAATTCGGAGTAACATGGTATCAATCAAATATTTTTATGACGTTAATTTTGTAACGATAATATTTAAAATGTGCATAGCCCCTCAAGATCATCATCCACCTTAAAAACGGTAAAATGGTTATATCTATGTCAGTTAAACATCTACTTTCAAACATAATGTTATAGTATTCTAGTTTGTCAAATGAAAAGTTTCTGTTTGTGATTGCTTTTAAAAACTATACAAAAAATTCAAAATAGAGACACTCGCAGTGACTGTTTAATATACTGACTTAAAATTGGTTTGACATGCACATGTTATTTGGAATTATATTTTAAGCCTAATGTTACAGTACTCCAGTTTATAAAAAGAGAAGTTTCTGTTTGTGCTTGCTTTTTTCAAAACTATACAAAAAATTCAAAAGAGTGCTTGAAACATTGAGTGACTCTTTAATAAATTGAAAACTAAGCAAAATTCATCTTTTACAAGAACACTTAAAACATTTTAGTCTAATGACACTTTGTAACAAGAAGAAGAGCTGCTGCATAAAACTGGAAAAATAGGTTTTAGTGTTGTATGTTGCAAGATCTTCATTTAGCATGAGAAATTTTGTTACAAGCTTTTCAGCTTAAAATGTTTGTGTGACTTAGTTTATCAATTAAAGATGTAATGTTTGGATAAAAGGTGTTCAAAGTAATTTTGTTTCAACACCGTTTTCTGCTTTTTTTGTTAAAAATGTTTTATCACAGTAGTAATAAAAGTTAGACAATCTTTGTTTACAATTTGTTATATACCTGTATTTACACAGTTGCTTTAAATACTTTTAATAATTTTGTATAAAAGGGCGAGTTCAATTAAAGCCATATCGTTCCACAAACGACGCCCATTAGCCAATGATAATTGATTTTCTTCTTTCAGTTTTTGTTAGAGTTCAAACGTTGGGTAATTAAACTTTAAAAATATGTGAAATTTTTTACACCTTCAAGGGATGCTCGTCCACAATAAAACTATCGAAACTGTTTTCTTCTTTAAAAAAAAGAATGCTCTTTTTTTACTTTTTTCTTCAGAAATTTCCAAAAATATTCAAAGAAGAGCGACAACCAAAAAAGAGCGAGTGTTTAATAACTTAAAAGCATTGAAAACAGAAAATGAAACCATATTGATATTATAATCAAGTATTTAAAGCATTCAATGTCTAGTTACATCTTACAGAAAAAAAATATTGTTATAACAACACAAAATTGAAAAAATCGTAATTCAGTCAAAGTCAGCCAACAACAACATTGAAGGAAAGAGAGATGAAGAAAAAATGCGACAAAATCAATATTAAAAAAATTTTTGGTGCTATTTTTGTCCCTCTTTTTATTTTCTCTTGTTTGTCGTTCTCTGTCTTCTATTTTTTGCAACATAAAATGTTGCAAAAAAATCTTTCACTCATATTTTTAGAGGGATGAAATGAACAACAATATCTGCTTTTTATATTGTAATTAAAATTTTAATAACAGTCATATTTCTTTACTTGTCATTGTGTTTTATAGCTTAAAATGTATTATAATTCTTGTGAAATATAGAAAAAATAAAATAAACAACATTTTAAGCCACTTTTGCTTGACAAAAATAAACTTTTTTTATTAATGAAATTATGTCAAAGAAGGTTGTTTTTTGGTAAAAGTTAAAAATTTATTTTTCAACAAAGATGTTGTAAAGCTTTTAAAAATATTCAAAGCAATGTTAAAGTATCGAATTGGAAAGAAAGATATTAAAAATGCTTATTCTTCAATGGAAGATGCACCACCTGAAGCATTAAAACATTTTGCTTTTCCCACTCGTTACAATATCAATCACCGTAAAAGAAATCCAAAATATTCAAACATTTTTGTTGCTGATAAACCTTGATTCCATCATTTTTGGATATCAAAGAACTTTGACGAAAGGTGGAGAAATATGTTCCATTTCTTTCTTCTTTTTATTCCATTTTCTTTATTTCTTTTTTGTTGATTAACGACCTATTTCTTTGAAGTGATAAAGTTGTTATTGCAGAAAAGGAGAAAAATAATTTAGCAGTGATGATAAGAGCGATAGAGCACAAAATTAACCGCTTAAGCTTGTTAACGTGAAACTGACAAACTTTTAAAAAAGTGTGTAGTGGCTTTTGCCGATGATGTTCTATTTTCTTACTTTTATCAAATTCATAAATGTAATAAATATTTTTTTCATCTTTTAAAAAAATATATCAAATATTTAAAAATCATGAACATTATAAAGTAGAATGCACTAAAATAAATAATATCATTTTAGCATGTCACACACAGTCTGTATGAATAAAATTTCTGTGGTTTAGTATCAGTTTTTTGTCTTCTTTTGTACAACAGCATTCATTAATTCTAATACACCTTATCAGCAATATGGTTTTTTGGCATCTTTTTTGCCGTTCATTTTTTCTTTGTAGAGATAATCATTGTTTGTTTTATCAACAGACGTGAAAATTTATTCACCATTTGGAAGTTTTTTACATGTGATTAAGCCAAAAAATAAACAATTGATCACTGCGTCGTTCATTTCTCTGTGAAAGTCAAAAATTCACTTGTTCCAGTTTTTGTTAAAGCTCAAACGTTGGGTAATTAAGCCTTAAAAATGTGTGTAATTCATTGCATTTTCTTGTCATGTTTGTAGACAATAAAATTATCGAAATTATTGTTTTCTATAAAAAAGAAAAATGCTCCCATTTTTCACTATTTTTTTTAAAATTTCTTAAAATATTCAAAGAAGATCGACAACAAAAAAAGAAGAGTGATTGCTTAAGAGCATAAAAAGCATTGCAAACTGAAAATGGAATTAATGTAATATTGCTAATCAAAATCTATGCATTGGTGTCTGTTACAGAAAAAATATAGTGTTAGTAAATTCAAAAAGAAGAAATCACATTTAAAAACTACAACCAAAGAAACAAAATGTTTTTTTGTAAAATCACTTAAAAAATGCTTAAAACATTTTTTGCTGCATTTATTGTGATTATGTTTTGTAAGTAAAAAACTAATAACTAATTTTTATGAGTTAGATTGCTCTTTTTTTTCTATCTTAATTTATCAGTTTTTTGTCGATACAGTCTTTTGCTTATATAAACAAAAATGTGCCCCAACTTAAAAACATCTTATTAGCAATTTTATTTTTTTCGACTCTTGTTTACTTTTGCCTTTACTAAAGATATTTTGCTGCCAAAAAGATATTCATGTAATAATACATTGTTAATGCTCAAACATTGGGTAATTAAACTTTCATTTGATAGATATTGTCTATTTCCAACTTCTGTTAAGATTTGTAGACAATAAAACTGTCGAAACTGTTTTCTTCTTTAAAAATAATGAATACTCTTTTTTCACTACTCTTTTTTAAAAATTTCCAAAAATATTCAAAGAAGATTGACAACGATAAAAGAATAGTGATTGCTTAAAAGCAAGGAAGCAGTTAAAACAGAAAATGGAAGCAAAAAAGTATTGTTATTACAATTAAGTATTTAAAGCTGGTTACATCTTACAGAAAAAAATATTGTTGTAATAACAAACAAAAATGTAAAGGTTGTATATAATCGGTGCTTGCGGATGTAATATTTATATCTTTACTGATTGCTGTTAGTTCGATATTGTCTATTAGCTATTTCTGTTGATGCTTGTAGACAATAAAATTATCGAAATTTTTTCTTTTATTAAAAAAGATGAATGTTTTTTTATTACAGTCAAACCTCGATTCTACGCGGACCTCGATCTTACATGGTACTTTTTCGGTCCCTTCGAGCAGAAACACTTCTAAACGGACCTCGATTTTACGCGAACCTTGATCTTGCGCGGTTTTTCTTTCGAAATTTCCAAAAAATATTCAAAGAAGATCGACAACAAAAAAAGAGTGATTGCTTAAAAGTATGGAAGCATTGATAGCAGAAAATGGAAGCAAAAAAAATATTGTTGTTAAAATTAAGCATTTAAAGCACTTAGTGTCTGGTTACATCTTACAGAAAAAAATATTGTTTTAATGACACAAAATTGAAAAAATTGTATTTCATCGGTGATTGTGAATATAATATTTTTATTTTTACCGATGGGAAAAGCACACATTATTGTTGCAATTAATATTCTCTAGAGCTACTGTAAAAATGGGAGTACATTTTAGATTAACTTTAGGAAGTGTAATATTTATTACTATGGTATTTGTTGATGTGTTGTAAGAAGAATATACACGATTTTACTTTAATACTTTATTTGACTATTCGAAGCAGTGCTAAGACATTATACGACATTTAACAAGATAAGAATCTCTTTTATACTGGTGCATAAATTCCATTAGAGGATTGTCTGGCGCCAAGTCTAGCTTATCAGCTTTTTAAACAGAAGCAACTTAATTAGGCTTGTTTTATGGCCCAATTAAAAGCGGAATGTCGCTACTGTTTTTGATGTGTAATTTTTAGCTGCTCGACTAGACTAGACTAGACGCAGCAGAAAGAAAGAAGATTTTACATCTTAAAAAATATACAAAATATTTAAAAAACTATTTATTATAAACACTGTAAGAAAAAAGCATAAATTTTCACAAGTGATGACATTTTTTGCATTCCACTATCGCCATGAGTAAAGTAAAAGAGTTGCTCATTTATGTTATCTTATTTTATCAATTTTCTTGTTGACACTTGATATACAAACATGCACCAGTTAAATTTAAGAAATGTCTTATCAGAAATTTTGTTTGAATTGCTCTTGTTTGCCCTTCTCTCTTCCCATTAAATATGAACATTTATCATTGAAAAAACATGCATCTCATTTTGGAAGAATTATTATATGTAGCTTTTTACGTTTTTGCTTGATATAAAGTGATGTTATTTTTAACATAAATAGTGCAATTAGAAACTCATCAACTCCATTTTTTAAAAATAGAAGTATACCCCAAAAGCAGAATAGACTTATTATAGTTAATATGACGTTTCGGTATAAGAAATATCAGTGGGTTTGATTTTTGTTTAAAATTTTACAAAAAATTCAAAACGAATTCTATGTCAGTAGTATAAAAACAATGTTTTTCAAAAAAAATGTGTGACGAAAACAAAAAACAGCAGCAAGAAGCTTTTATAAATGTTAAAAGCAAAACCAAATGCATTAAGTGTCCAATGAAATTTTCACGAAAGAATTAATCATTGTCATATTTGCTTGCTAAAGCTTTTCTTTTTTTTTTAAATCAATGTCGTTTATTGCAACAATAAGATAAATTTATTATTATTGTTTGTTTTGATACATATACCTCTTCGTATTAAATTATAATACTTTTGAATCAATTTTCTATATTTCCTTAACAAAATTTTAGATAAGATAGTTTTTGTTTCAAAAATATTATAAAATATTCAAATCCAGATGATCATTTTTTATTACTTTTCTGAGTCTTTCTCACATTTGCCATTTTTAGAGCTCTTTTTGTTAAAAATAAAACAACGTCCATTTTTTCATTAGTTTTTAGGCATACTCAAAAAATTAATCAATACAATTACGATCAGAGAAGCTGTCTGTGTACAATTTCTCTAATTGCACACACACAGAAAAACTAAAAACATCTTCATTAGTATTCTGTGTGTGTCTAGAAATTTTTCTTCTATAAAGCTTGGTGTGATACGTTATCACTTAAATATTAGTTCGGCTTTAAATTTTACTTAGTAATGTATATTTATAGTGTGCAAGAGCCCCCACTACCATCACTCAGCTTAAAAATGGAACTTCTATGATTTCCATATCATCTAATCTTAAAAGCTTAGTGTTATAGTAATCCATTTGATAAAATGGGAAATAGTTTTTGTTTGTGATTTTATTTTAAAAAATATACAAAAAATTCAAATGCAAGACTGACACTTGTAAAAATTGCTTTAAAAAACACAACCAAAACTTTTTACAAAAATTAAAGCACTCAAAAAACGCTTTAGCCAAAGATAATGGTTGCTGATGAACATTAGTTTGTTTCTGAGAGAACAAAAAGATTGACAGTCTTTAAAACAATCCGCGACAATATAATATGAGCTGTTTTTGCCAGAAATACAAGCAATTTTTTGCAAGTACAAGTTGACACAATTTTGTAGCTGATAAAAAATTAGTTTTCTTTTACAAAATTTGATCTGATATGGTATCAATCAAACATTTTTTAATGTTAATTTTGTAACAATAATATTTATAATGTACCGAGCCTGTCACTTTTATCATCAGAATTAAAAGCGACAGGATATGCCAATATTATTTGGTCTTATATTTGAAATCCAATGTTACAGTATTCCAGTTTGTAAAATAAAAAGTTTATGTTTGTGATTGCTTTTAAAAACTATACAAAAAATTCAAAAAGAGAGCTTGATCATCGGACTGACTGTTTAAAAAATTGAAAATTGTAGCAGCATTTAGCTTTTACAAAAGCACTTAAAAACATTTTAGTTTGATGATACTTTCTTTACTGGAAAAACAAGGAATAAGCATGTCTGCTGCGTATAATTAAAAAATAGCTTTTATCTTGTATATGTATGTACATTAAGCATGAAACATTTTGATACATGTTTTTTAGCTTAAAATGTTTGTGTGGTTACAATATACGTTGTTGCTATAATTTCTTTTAATGTTTTTGAATAAAAACCAGTTAAATGATGGGTTCAATTTAAGTAATGCTTTATCGTACCACAAACGATCAATGATAAAGAAAAAAAAATTGCTTTTTAAATCCATAAAATTGGCCGTCGATCGTGTTAACATTTGCTTTATTTGGAATTCCCCTTGAACAGGAGAAGTATTTCTTTAAGCATTTATTTAAAAATTCAAAAAGAGCGAAACTCAAAAAGTGACATTTTCATTTTGACTGTACCATTGTAAAATGAAATCAGACAGAGAGAAAGTGTCACCGTACAGCAAAACAACTATATTGTATGCTGCAAGATCTTTATCGTGATGTTACATGAAGGTTTTGCACAAAAAAATAACAGATTTTAATTTGTCCAAGAAATAATTTTTAGTGAAAAGTATTACACATTTTTGATGTCTAAAGATTAAAAAAATCTATAAAATGATTTTTTGTAATACAGCACATCCATTAATCAATAACAACAATTTTTGCAATAATGATTATCACAGAAAATTATTATTCTTTAAAATCATTGCCGCTAACTTCAAAATATATCAATTATATTTATTGTTTTAAAATTGCTTCCGTAATTGTTCGAAATCTTATCAATACTATTATACTTCAACATGTTCGTCTTGAGATGGCATATAATCCATGTAGACGGAATGTGTCCCATAATTACCATGATTGTAAAGAATTCTCATTGTGGTTTGGCGAGCTTGGAGTTGAATATTAATTTTCTTCTTTGCATCCAGCAGCTGCTCCTTTACAATTTTTATAATTTTGTTGAACTTGAAGGCTACACATAGATAGAACAGTATCACTAAAAGATATTAATATGTTTTTAAAAATTTAATTTTGGGAATATTAACTTACGGAATGTTAAGACGAATATTCATTTTTGCAACTGGAGTATGATGTACAGCGGTATCTTCAAATCCAAATGGGGAAACACTGAATTGTAAAAATTATAATTGTTGAATCATATCCTAGCCATTTGATATGATAAATATATCTGTATTTGCATGCTTTTAAATTTTTAATTTACATTTTTCAAATTTAACAAAAATTATAAAATATTCAAATAATGTGTTATGTGTTTCTATAATCAACATCAACAGCCTTTAAAAAAAGATTTTTGTGACCACCAAAAATTTTTATATATCTAGCCAAGGTTCGAGTATTTACTCGTTTTTTTAACCCTCACCTTGAAAGGTGACAACTTGACAAATGATGAATAAACAGCTTTTCACTCGTCCGTTTCTTTTTCTTTGTGCACATATTCTCAACAAATTAGGAGTTGGTATAATCGGCCGTAATAACATTTTATGTGAAAAGAATTTTGTTTAAAAAAAGCTGTAACGGACAAAAGAAAATGTTATCACATATTAGTTCAACGTGAAAAACGTAACAGAATTTATTTTATATTGTGCATGCCCCCATATGACCATCATTCAGCTCTGAAATTAAAATTGTATAATTCCTATGTCATCATTTCATATACTCTGAAATTCAGTGTTACAGTAATCCATTTGATAAAATGGGAAAGCTTTGGTTTATGATTTTATTTTGAAAAATATACAAAAAATTCAAAAAGAGAGCTTCACACTTTCAGTGACTGTTAAAAAATTAAAAATTTTAGCAGCATTTAGCTTTTACAGAAAGCACTTAAGACGCTTCAGTCTGCATAAAATTGAAAAATAGCTTTTGTTGTCGTATATTGTACGATATGCATGAGCAATTTTGATACATGTTTTTAAGCTTTAAATATTTATGTAGATATAATGTTTGAAAAAATGATGTTTTAAGAAAATTTGTTTCAACACAGTTTTTAGCGTCCGTAATTAAATATGTCCCAATAATAGAAGTAATTTCTATTTGGACAGTCTTTGTTTGTTATATACTATATGTCCGTATATATGCTATTTCTTTAATTACTTTTAATAATTTCGTATAAAAACCAGTTAAAGGGGATGGGTTCAATTAAAGCAATGACTTTTGGTACCACAAAGGACGCCCATCATCAATAATGAAGCATGAAAAGTTTTGTTTCTAAAATGAAATGAATATATTCTCTCATTGTTAAAACTGACGGTCGCGTGTGTTAACTTTACTTTATTTGGAACCACCCTTTAACAGGATAAGCATTTTTTAAACATTAATTTAAAAATTCAAAAAAAACGAAACTCAAAAAGTGACACTTGTTTTTGGAGTGTACTATTAAAAAGTGAAATCAGAAAAAAAGAAAGTGTCATACAAAAGAAAACACTTAAAACACTTTAATGCTTTTTGCAATGTAATTTTGCCTTCTTATTTAAATGAAATATGAGAAATAGGATGTTATAAAATTTACTTTTTTGTTTACAGATCGTTTTTTCTTTTTTTTCTAACTGTGATAATGAGCGAAATGACCCCTTTAGTCTTGCAGTGAAAACAAAGATCAAGCGAAAATATTAGTTGAAATTGAAAATATGTTGCAAATAAAGTTAAAGCATCAGGCACTTATTCAAAAAGACGGCAAAATATCAAAGGCACGCAGTCTCTGAAAGTGATAGCTTCGAATTTTTGTCTTTTGTTGTTCTTGATAGCTCGTTTACAAACAGAAAAGTGCAGTCTATTATTTTTGAATCGCATGAATTGCAGCAATACTAACTTTATTTATTGGGAATTTTGGTTAAAAACAAATCAATTTTTTATTAATGGATGATAACCAGTTGTTTCCAGTTTTTTAGATTGTATGTTAAAACGTACTTTATATATAAAAATCATATTAAACATGAGTTAAAGGTGTTAAAAAGATACAAAATATTCAAAAAAAATTGATGAATTTATTGAACAAGATGCTTGAATGAACAATGAAAAATTTTTTTGTTGTTCTTTGAAGAACATTTTTTTAAGAGCACGAACAAGAACACATGCATGTAAATGTGCGTCTGAACTAGATGCTTGAATGGACAATAAAAAGTTTTAACAAAAAACATTTTTAATAAGAACACATAGATGTGCTTCCAGTCCAGAAAAAGGTAAAACAAAAAAAGCATCAATAATAGAATGATGGAAAAATGGTGTTGCAAGAAGGCAACAAAAAACAGCAGCAGCCGCCACCCGATGTGATGGCAATTTTTGATTGCTTTTGACAATTTTGATGAAAAGTGGAAAAACAAGGCAAAAATTCTTTAAAAAACAGTTGATATTTGACATACGAGTTAACTAATATTCTCACAAATTAAACATACAAGGTGATTTCTTTTATACTTTTTCTATTTTAACTAATTTAAGTCATGAATGTTTTCTTTTTTTTAATTATTAATGAATCTTTTGGCTAATAAATAATGCGTCTTGATGTTTAATTAGCACAGAGCTTTGTTCACTCTTGAAACTGGGTTTATGTGAAACAAATATATTTGATTTTTAAAAATAGACATTAAATATTCAAAGAAAAATTTGCTGGCAAAGCTATTTCAGTCAAATCGAATTTCACAAAACGCAAGAAAAAATAAGTTCTATTTTTCTTTCTTTTCAGGTTTGGCATAATTCTATAAAAAGGCAAGAATGTATGTGGCATGTTCATCCCATAAAAAGATCAAACTAAACACAATGTCTGTAAATGAAGGCTGAACCAAATTTATCTTTTTATTATTAATGGAACATTGACAATTATTTGTCCACCAGATTTTTAGATTGAATGTTGAAAATGTTATTTATATAATTTCGTTTTTTTAACTGTTTAATTTTACATAAGTATAAATTGTTAAAATATTCAAAGAAATAGCGATGAATTAATCGAACTTGATGCTTGAATGAACAGTGAAAAGTTATTTTATTCAAGTCGACACTTTGATGAACGCAAGAAAAAGTGAGTTCTGTTGTTTTTCTTCACAAGTTTTGCAGAATGCCAAAAAAGGCATGGATGTATGTGGTATGCTCATTCAAAGTATCGTAATAATCCATGACGACCTATTTTTATAAGTGAAAAATCGGTTAATGCGTGAAAGGAGAAAGATTATTTATCAGTGATAATTGTGGTAACAAATTAAAGCACAAAAAACGAGTTTTTCAAAATATCCAAAAAAATTGAAATACTCGTTAATTTTCTTTAACATTATCTAAATTAATAGAAGACGGTTACATCAAATGAGCTTCTAAGACATTTTTTTCAGTTTTCTCCTTTTTAAAAAAAAAAAAACCTTTTCTCAAACATCAACAATGCAGAAAAATTATCTAGAGTTAAGCTTTTACAGAATGTATTTTTACTTTTTTTTGTCGTTTTTTTAATGATATAAATAGTATTGCTTTAAAACACGGATGTCCACTTTAAAACGTGCCTATTTTTATATTTATTGATACAATAAATAAACAATAATAAACAATCTTAGTAACAATTATCTAGAATTGGTAAGTTATTGATTTAAACATATTTTTTTTGTATTTAAAGAAAAACTATAAAATATTCAAATATCGGTGTTTTATTTCTGTACCAATGACAGGTTAATGAAAAAGATTTTTGCCACCACAATATTTATTGATGGATTTTAAGAAACATGGACTGCTCGACAAATGATGGATAAGCAGCACTCTTTTGTTGTTTCTTTTTCTCTGTGCACATTCTTAAAGTGGCTCTAATAAACTTTTAGGGCTACCTCTTTTGAGTTGAAAAACAATGTCTTCAAATGTAATACGTCCATCCTATTTATGTATGCTCATTTATTCAAATGAGAGAGAGATCAAATTTTTAGATTAGCATGTTAAAGGATGATGAACTAAAAATCACAATTTTTTCTTTGATATAGGATGAAATTATTTTAATATAAAAAATGCTGTGAGAAACTCATTAGCTCCATTTCTCTACTTTAAAAATGTTGTGATACCCATAAAAACCTTATCAACAAACGCAGATTTATTACTACATAAATTTTTTGTGTGAAAATGAAAACTGTCAGTTTTTTGATTTTTGTTTTAAAATTTTACGAAAAATTCAAATAGAATATCGACAAAAAGCTTTTAAAATAAAATAGAATATTGAAAGCAAAAAAACAGCAGCCGACAGTTTTTATAAGAGTTAAAAGCACTTAAAGCATTTAGTATCCAACTGTGTTTTGAAAAGAAAATTTACATGAATTCTTTTTGTTGTTGCAAAAATTTCTCTTTTTTAAATCAATGTCGTTTATTGCAATATTAATCATTTTTACTATTGTTCATTTCTTTGTTTACCACCGAATGTTTGATTTTATTAACCTGTCAACCACCAGTATCTCACACAATTTTGAACTATGATTGTTGCACTTAAAAAAATATATAAAATATTTATAGATACATATCATCTAATTTAATGGAAAATATCAATGAGTTTACAGGAGAAAAAAATGTACACATTTCACCTGCTGTTTTGAGGGCTTTAGTCAAAAATAAAGCAAAGGGGTATTATAGTTTTATGAATAAATGAACACTTAGAAAAATTGATCAATATTTTTATAACCGAAGAAAATGGTTGTTGATGAACATGAGGTTTTTCTGAGAGAACAAAAAGTTTGACACTCTCTTTAAAACGACTGCAAAATAAGAGCTGTTTTTGCCAGAAATAAAAGCAGCTTTTTTGCAAGTTAAATTATTTTGTTGACACAAATCTGTAGTTGATAAAAACAAGTTTTTTGTAACAAAATTCGGAGTGACATGGTATCAAAAAAATATTTTTTGACGTTAATTTTGTAACAATAATATTTATAATGTACTAAGTCTGTCACTTTTATCATCCAACTTATAACTAATTTGACACGCACATGTTGTTCGGTCTTATATTTTAAATCTAGTGTTACATTATACCCGTTTGTAAAATAAATAAAGTTTTTGATTGTGATTGCAACAATACAAAAAATTCAAAAAGAGTGCTTGAAATATGAAATGACTGTTTAAAAAATTGAAAATTGAGCAGCATTTTGCTTTTACAAAAGCACTTAAAAACATTTCAGTTTGAGCATCAAAAATTTGATACATGTTTTTCGTTTGTTTGTATGATTTTAAATCATCAATTAAAGATACAATGTTTTGATAAAAGGTGTTCAAAATAATTTTGTTTTAACACAGTGTTCTGCGTTTTCTATTAACAATGTCTTATCCCAATAGTAAAAATAATAGTTTTCTTACTGAAAATTCTTGTTTGCTATTTACTATATATCTGTATTTATTATGTTTCTTTAACTACTTTTAATTATTTTGAATAAAATCCAGTTAACGACAAAAAAGAGCAGTTTTTCTCGAATAAAAATGGCGTTTATTATCAATAATGTAGGATGAGTTATTTGTCCACCGAAATGCAATAATCGATTCTCTGAACAATGAAAACAAAATCCAACTGTGTTAAAAGAAATATCCCTTTAACCAGATAAGCATGTATCTCACCGGTTTAAACATTTATTGAAAATTCAAAAAAAAAACGAAGCTCTAAAACTGACATTCTGGTGAATAGATCGACAAAAAATAATAAAAAGTGTCACTTAAAAACACTTAAAACATTTTAATGCTTATGGACAAATGCAATGTACATTTTTTCCTGTCTGATTAAAGTGAAAGAAAAATGAAATAATGTAATGAAGTCAGCTTTTTAGAATTTACTTTTTGTTAACAGGAAATCAATTCTGTGTGACCTTTCTATAACTGACATACATAAAAATGTCCCACTCGCTTTGCCTCGAAAATTTGAGTTACTTTATACAAACGAAAAAACACATATGACATCGATAACAATTATTTTTACTTCATACATTTTGGTTACAATCTTTATCTTTTTTTATTATTGGAAAAATGTTGTGTTCATCCCACATTGTGTAATAGAGATTGCTTTGAATATAATACCATTTTTTTATATATCACATTGTAATTTTTATACTTTTAAAAAAATCATATAATATTTAAAGAAAAATTTGCATGCAAAGTTATTTGTTCAAATCGATGGTTCACTAAACGCAAGAAAAAATGAGTTCTGTTTTTCTTTCTATTCATGTTTGGCACAATGCCAAAAAAGGCATGGATGGTTGTGGGGTTGTGACATGTTCATTCATGCAAAGGTCAAACTTAAATCATCGATGACAAAATGACAGTGAACAAAAGGATAGAAATGAATCAGGTATGTTGCAAAAAAAAAACTGGAGCACCAGGGACAGATGTCTCATCCAAAAAAATAGCAAAACATCAAAGGCATGCCCTTCCTGAAACGAGTTGTGATAGCTCGGAATTTTTCTTTTGGTGTCCTTGATAGCACTTTTACAAACAGAAAAGCGTATTCTACTAATTTTTATACAGCATGGATTGCAGCAATATTAACATTATTTTTCAGTGATGTTATTTAAAATCAAATTTATCTGTTTTTATTACTGGGAAAAATACCAGTTATTTTCCAGCATTTCAGAAAATATGTTAAAAAGTATTTTTTTTATATCATTCCGTTTTTCACATATTAAATTATACATGAGTTTAAATTATCAAAAGATACAAAAAATTCAAAGAAAAATTGATAAATTCTATCGAGCATCTGCTCGGACGAACAATGAAAAGTTTCTTTGTTTTTTAACGATAACATTTTTAAGAACATCATCAAGAACCCATACATGTTCGTCTATTCCATTCACTGTCCAGAAAAAGGTGAAACACAAAAAAGATCAATAATAGAACAAAAGACAAACGTTTTTCCAAGAAAGTAAAAAATACAGCAGCAGCAAGGAAGTGTGATGATATTTTTTGAATGCTTTTGACAAATTTCATGGAAAGTATAAAAAACAATGCGAAGATTTTCTAAACAATAGTTGTTGTTTGAAATACTAGATAAGTTATAATATCACAATTTTATAGAAAAGACAGATTTTTCTTTTATATTTTTTTCTAATTTAGCTAGTTAAAGTCACAAAGTCTTTGAAAATTTGGCTCTAGTGCACAATTCCCGTCCAAATGAGTTATTAAAAAATATCCCCGTCCAAGGAATTGAATATTTTATTTTTTTTCAGAGTGCAGTATTCCCGTCCGAAGAAAGATTCCGCGTCCAATAAACTTTTTTCTATTTCAATATGTTTTGCTTTTATTTTTAAGCTGATGGTTGATTGAAAAGCTGGGGGATTGAAGTCTCTAGCAATAATTTACTTAAATATTCATAATGGACATGATGAACATGTCCATTATGAATATTTTTAAATACTTAAAAGTAGTTTCAAGATTACAACGAATTCACTAGAAATCCGCAACTTTATTCCATCAAACCATCCCCATGATATTTTCAAAATTCCCGCATGGAAAAACATAATGTTGGAAGCAACAACTTCAGTGTTCCAAAAATATTTTGCTGTTTTTGCCAGAAATAAAAGCAGTTTTTTGCAAGTTAAACTATTTTGTTGACACAAATCTGTAGTTGATAAAAAAAAGTTTTCTGTTACAAAATTTGATGTGATACTGTGCCATTTTAATATTTTTATGACCTTAATTTTTTAATAATAATATCCATAATGTGCATAGTCCCTCAAGATCATCATCCAACTTAAAAACGGTTGGATATGTCAATATGATTTGGTCTTAGATTTTAAACCTAATGTTACAGTATTTCAGTTTGTAAAATAAAAAAGTTTCTGTTTTTCATTGCTTTTTTCAAAACTATATAAAAAATTCAAAAAGAGAGCATAACACTCGCAGTGAATGTTTGAAAAATTGCAAACTAATCTTAATAGCACTTAAAAATATTTTAGTCTGGTGATACTTTACAAGAAAAAAGAAGGAATAAGCAAACTGCAGCGTAAGATCAAGAAATAGCACCTCCTATATTGTCCCTAACTATTCTATAGCAAAGAGAGTATATGGACCTAATATAGAGCCTTAACCCGAGCATCACCTGTATACTTCTACGGTTAAAGTATTTGTGTGATTTATGTAGATCATTAATTAAAGATGAAATGTTTGGATAAAAGATGCTCAAAAAAATTTTTAACACAGTGTTTTGACTTTTTTTTTGTTACAAATGTTTTATCGCAGTAGTAATAAAAGTTACTTTATGGACAATCTTTGTTTTTTAGTCATGTAGCGAAAACAAAGTTAAGGGAAAATCGGTAGTTAAGATGGATGATTTGTTACAAATAAAAAATTAATTGTGACTATTTCTTCTTCATTCTTTGTTGTCATTGCTGGCAATCAAATTTATCTTCTTCTTTTTTTAATGGGAAGCGGTTATGAATAATTTTGTATAAAAACCCCCTTTTTTACATTGATAAAGATTGTTTTGTAAATAATACCGTTTTTTATATATCACATTTTAATTTTTATACTTTAAAAAAAAGTCATAAGATATTCAAAGAAAAATTTGCTGGCGAAGTTATTTTGCCCAACTTATCATTTCAGTGAACGCACGAAAAAATAAGTTTAGTTTTTTTTTCTAAGGTCTGGCACAGTGTCAAAAGAGGCAAGGATGTATGTGCTATGTTCATCCCATAAAAAGGTCAAACTTAAACCAACAATGACACATTGTCAATGAATGAAAGAAAAGAAATGAACCAACGATGTTGCAAAGAAAAGGTATCTCAACCAAAAAGAAAGCAAAATATCAAAGACAGGTCCTTCCTGAAACGTGTAGTGATAATTCCGGTTTTTATGGTGTCCTTGATAGCTCTTTTACAAACAGAGAAGTACATTCTGCTATTTTTATATAGCATGGATTGCAGCAATATTAACTTCTCTTATTAGCGATGTTGAAATCAAATTTATCTTTTTTTATTACTGGAAAGCGGCCGGTTTTTTTCCAATCTTTCAGATTAGATGTTAAAAATTAATTTTTATATAATTCCATATTTTACTTATAAAACGCTGTTTTTCTCAAAATCGAGCAAAATTCAAGGCTTTGTTCAACACGATTTTTTTAAAATGATCGTATTGACTTGAAACTTTCAAAACTAGGTAAAAATGGTCCAAAAATAAGATTGGAAGTGGTTTTGGGTCACTCCGATATCCCGGATCCGAGATACCGTAACCCAGCTACCGTATACAAGCAAAAAACGAAAATGTCGAATACCCCAAATTTTTATATTTGGAATCGATTAAGGGACTCAAAATGAGTCTAAAATTAAAATTTCAGAATTTTTGGACATCTACAACTGAAATGGGATCAACTTAAAATTTCAAAAAATTTTCAGGTATAGTAAAACTTTTTTTTTTCGGTATATTGTCATACACCAAAATAGCCCTAAAAGTTGCCCAAATATCTGAGGTTTATTTTGGTATATGATTTGTTGCGATGCCAGATGGGGAGCACTGTTTTTTCAGCCAAAAACTGTTGAAAATCAACATCTCCAGCATCATGTTGGAGGCATAACTCATGTTATATGCAAGAAAATGACACAAATTAACTTTTGGGATGAAACACTATGTTATTAGAGCATGCTGGGTCATTTTGAGCATTTTTGGATATCACCGGGCAATATGGGGTCCATATGAAATCCCAAAAATAAGCATTATGGATATGAAAGGAAAACCGTCAAAAAATGACGATTTTTTTACTAATTTAATGTAAATATGCTTTAATAATGTAGAGCTCATCCAAAAATATCGAAAAAAAAGCATTTAACACTGGATATAGGTCATTATTGATTTTTGCGCATCTATTGATTTCTTGCATTTTTTCGGTTATTTTCAGTGTATTACCAAATGGTAAAAAATAAAAGATATCGACATTTTTTAATATCTGGGATAAAATAATACATATCTAGAATGATTAGGGTCAATTTCAAGCCATGGGTGCTATTATTAACAATTTGCTAGCCGCCTAAGTTAGGATGTGCAAATAACCTTAACTTATCTAAAGAAAGTAAGCGAGAATCGCGCTTTTCATTGCTTTTAATATTATTTATTTGTTTCTGATTTGTTTTTTATTACAAAATAAAATTAAAACAAAAAAAAGTGTTAAATTACGTTTTTTAAAATTTTTGCTAACAGTATTTTCATCTACAGCATCAAAAACATATCACGCTTCCAAGCCGCAGCAATAATGCCTGCAGCGCTCAAAATGACCCAGCATGCTCTAATAACATAGTGTTTCATCCCAAAAGTTAATTTGTGTCATTTTCTTGCATATAACATGAGTTATGCCTCCAACATGATGCTGGAGATGTTGATTTTCAACAGTTTTTGACTGAAAAAACAATGCTCCCCATCTGGCATCGCAACAAATCATATACCAAAATAAACCTCAGATATTTGGGCAACTTTTAGGGCTATTTTGGTGTATGACAATATACCGAAAAAAAAAAGTTTTACTATACCTGAAAATTTTTTGAAATTTTAAGTTGATCCCATTTCAGTTGTAGATGTCCAAAAATTCTGAAATTTTAATTTTAGACTCATTTTGAGTCCCTTAATCGATTCCAAATATAAAAATTTGGGGTATCCGACATTTTCGTTTTTTGCTTGTATACGGTAGCTGGGTTACGGTATCTCGGATCCGGGATATCGGAGTGACCCAAAACCACTTCCAATCTTATTTTTGGACCATTTTTACCTAGTTTTGAAAGTTTCAAGTCAATACGATCGTTTTAAAAAAATCGTGTTGAACAAGCATACTCGATTCTGATAAAAAGAGCGTTATAAACATATCTATGAGTTTAAATTGTTGGAAAAGATACAAAATATTCAAAGAAAAATTGATGGTTTTATCGAACTAGATGTATTAATGAATAACGAAAAAAAAAGCACTTAAAGGATTTCTGTCTTTTTTTTTTGTTTTTTTGAAGAACACATTTCTAACAGCACATACAGGAACCTATAGATGTGTATCCATTCCGTTCATTGTCCAGAAAAAGTTGAAACAAAAAAATCAATAATAGAACGATGGAAAAACGTTGTTCCAAGAAACCAAAAAAATACATCATCAGCCAGCCATTGTGATGGAAGTTTTTGATTCCCTTTGACAAATTAAGCAGAAAGTGTAAAAACAAAGCAAAAATTCTTTAAACAACAGTTGCTGTATGACATACAAGAAAGGTTTATATAGCAGTATCAAAAATCTGCGTTTGCTGATGAAAGCTTTATGGGGATTATTCAATTTTTAGATAATGGATTGAATGCAATTTTTAACTTTAACTATATTAAAATACTATCATCGTATATCAGAAAAAATTGTGATTTTAAGTTCATGTCTTAACATATTAATCTAAATCGCTGTCTCTCTGTTGAATAAATGAGCATACATAATGTTATGCCCTAGTCCACGAAGTGAATATATATGTATGGCAGATGAATGTAGGATGAAACATTATAGATGAAAGATTGAGCTTTTATTCGAACAACATCATACAAATGAGAGAGACAACCGAGAATGAACACAAACAAAGAAACAATAAGAGTATTTATACAGAAATGATGACATGTCAATGAGGATGAACTTTTTACTTTTTGAAGACGTTGTTTTTCAACACAAAAGAGGTAGCCCTAAAAGTTTATTAGAGTCACCTAAAAAATGTACACAGAGAAAAAGAAGCAACAAAAGAGTGCTGTTTATCCATCATTTGTCAAGATGTCTATTTTTTTTCTCAGTGTGACAAAAAGATATTGATTCTTCTATTTCTGGCATGGTTTATCAAAACTATTTGTTGTCTTGGCATAAATATGTTTTTTTTAAAGTCAGATGAATTAATCATAGAAACACGACACAGGTATTTGAATATTTTATAATTTTTTTAATCGAAATAATATATGCTTCGGCTGATAAGTTGCCAAATATAGATAACTCACGGGCTCTTTTTGTGTCCGGTTAACATACTTATGCCCCAAAATGATTCGAAATAGCTTAAAAATGATTAAAAATGATATTCCAGTTGATTTAAAGTCATTTTGGGAAGGTGCCTTAAATTTTGAAAAATCATCAAAAAATGACTAATTTTAGCGGTTTTTTACCAAAATTATTAGAACGAAATCAGATATCAAAAAATCCTTCTACAGAATTAAAGTACTATTTATGCTCGAACTTTTAGTAACAAAAAGTTGTCGCTACTGCTGTTCTCCTTTATGTGGCAGCAACTTGAACATGTCGAAAAAGAGTGTCAAAACGGCATATTTTTGATTCATCATGATGTCCTGAGCTTAGTAGGACATAAATTGACCAACCGTTCTACAAAATTATAGTTTAGTATCACCTTAACAAGTTTAATACACCTCCACAGCAAAAACAAATCACACCTCTATAGGGGAGCAAACTGAAGATAGTGCTATAAGTTACTATAGGTTCAAGTTTCAACTCATTCTGAGATAAGACTAAGTGATGTGTGAAGCTTTTATTTGGCCCAAATAGGTTTATAAACATCCATGCTATCATTCCCGATCAGATTTGACCAAATTCCGGGCCAAAATCGAAAAAAAACTTTTTTCAGCTTTAATTGACAGGGAAAATTTTAAAAAATCAAAAATTTTTGTTTTCCAAATTTTAGTTTGAAAATGTTGTAAAAACGTTTAATATTACTTATTTTTCCATATTTGTGCCATATTTCATCTATAACGTGCATATAGCATGCATTTTACCCCTTTTACAAAAAAAATTTTTTTGCGGATTCTGAATCCGCCTCCAGAATCCTTGAACCGTAATGAAAACATGATGCACCTGGCTAATATTAATCAGCAAGTATTTAGCTATCATTTGCTATAATAGCTAAATACTTGCTAGGGTAAAAAAAGAGCCCGAGAACTGATATTAACACTGTTTATTACTTATTGACCAAGAAGCTTCAGTTAACAATAAACAAAAATTGGCTCGCTTTAAAGCTGACAACAATGCTTTAAAAAAGCACTACATTTCTTATTGTTAATAATAAAGCAAAGAAAAATAAAAAATACATTTGGTAAAATTTTAATTCTTTTACCGAATGTATTTTCAGATGAATTCATCATAGACAATTTTTCTGCATTCTTGATATTAGAGAAACGAGTTTTTTCTTGATAATTTTTCTTTGTTTTTGTATAATTAATTAAGACAGCAAAAAATCCCAATACTTTTCACTAAGAATCAAAAAAGTAGGAAGAAAAAGCGATTCCTGTTAAAGTGACAAAAAAAGCTGCTCGTTTCTCCAAAACACACAAAAAACTGTGTCATCAGACTAACAAGCGTCTTAAGTGCTTTAATTTTTGTTAAAAAAAAAGAAGCCTTGGTTGTGTTTCTTAAGACAGTCATTGCAAGTGTCAATCTTATTTTTGAATTTTTTGTATATTTTTCAAAATAAAATCATAAACCAAAGCTTTCCCATTTTATCAAATGGATTACTGTAACACTGAATTTTAGAGTATGTGAAATGATGACATAGGAATTATACAATTTTAATTTTAGAGCTGAATGATGGTCATATTGGGGCATGCACAATATAAAATAAATTCTGTTACGTTTTTCACGTTGAACTAATATGTGATAACATTTTCTTTTGTCCATTACAGCTTTTTTTAAACAGAATTCATTTCACATAAAATGTTATTATAGCCGATTAAACTAATTAATTTATTGTTGAGAATATGTGCACAGAGAAATTGTGTGCTACTTTAGCTATATTCAATTAGCTATTAAATCCCTGGGAGAAGGATTGCGCAGCTAATTTTTTGTCCCTAACTATCCCTATAGTAGGCGAGTATTTGGGCAAAATATGGGGCCTCAACTCCACCATCACTTGGAAACGTTTACGGTCAGACAACCTAAATTGATATTCAAATTGCTTAAAATAGCTTGAAATCTCGGTGCAGTTGCACCGGAGACCAAAACGGACTTCAAAATCGTGATCTACGACCTCGATTTGGTATATAGGCAAGGAATTAGCTTTCAAACTTGAAAATTTTTTTTTTGAAATCCGATATCAAGAAAGAGTTAACTTTCTGTGTTGTGCAAAGTGTCTAGTGGTATGTAATAAAATAGTTTATTTAAAATATAAGAAGCATCCGGCCGGAGCTTGGTTAGCTCGTCAGTGACAAGACAAAAAGAAAAAGAAAAAAGTGTAATCCACCACTCTTTTATACAAGAGTGGTGAATCACCAAAAATGCGGATATTGTGATAAGAAAGAAAGAAGCAAATAAAGGCGTTAAAAACGCACACTGGCGACTGCGAGAAAAAAAGTGGTTTACAATTTTAATGGTTAAGGTTTACATTTTTGAAAAAAGAGCAAAGTAAATAAAGTATAAGGTTTTTTACAATTCAAAAAGGTTGTAAGTTCACAAATATTAAGATTATAAATTACAATTAAAGAAATTAAGAATAAAAAAAAAAAGGTGTTATTATTTAATAAAAAGAGTGTCGACCGTTTCATTTCCAATCGACTTGTAATTCCCGACCGTGTGCGGGTTAAATAAACAGCATTCCGTCGTTTGCGGGTTTGTGTTGCTGCATGTAGTAGTAGTAATAGTAGTAATAATTAAATACAGTAAATAATAACTTTGTAGTAGTTAAATAAAAATAAATTGTAATTGAAATAGTTGTTGAGTGTAGTAAAAATTAATAATTGTAGTAGTTGAATTGTAAAACAATAAATTTAGGTAAAGAATTAAATCGTGTAAAATTGGGTAAGAAGAATTTGATTTAGGCGAAAGTTGATTTTGAGTTATGGTTGTAATAATAATAATAATGATAATAACAATAAATCTGAATTTTTTGTTGGTTTAGCAATATTTGACGTCAGTGGAACATAAATAACAATAATTTGACATAATAATTTTTAATAACAATAAATGCAACAATTGGTTGCTTTCCCTCCCAAAGTAAGGAAAAAATGTGACGGTAAAAGTTGAAATAAGGACGGTTTCGTTCGACTCAAGAGCCCCCATATCAAGAAAGAGTTAACTTTCTGTGTTGTGCAAAGTGTCTAGTGGTATGTAATAAAATAGTTTATTTAAAATAAAGAAGCATCCGGCCGGAGCTTGGTTAGCTCGTCAGTGACAAGACAAAAAGAAAAAGAAAAAAGTGTAATCCACCACTCTTTTATACAAGAGTGGTGAATCACCAAAAATGCGGATATTGTGATAAGAAAGAAAGAAGCAAATAAAGGCGTTAAAAACGCACATCCGAAGTGAATCCGTTTTTTACAAAAAATGGCTTTTATAAATAATGTAAAAACCCTTCTTGTGCTTTTTTCGCTTTAAAAATGATGGATGCACTATGCCGCAATATTCGAAGCTTCTGCTTTCAATTCAGTGTTACAATAATCCTGTTTGTAAAGTTTTCCTTAATGATCTTTTTTTAAATCTATACAAAAAATTCAAACGAAAGATTCTCAAAATGGAGCTTTTTATAAACAAAACACAAAATTGAGCAAACAAAGTTTTTTGACAACTATTAAAGCACTTAAAAAATTTAAGTCTGCTCACACAATATTAAAATAAGTGTCTGTATGATAAAAATAATTTTTATGATACAATTATTGTATAAGCATTGTTATGGGATTGTATATTTCGATATTTTTGAAACATGACATATTTGAGAAATTTTGAGAAACAACATTTTAATTACAAATGCAATAATTAAATAAAAATTTTTTTTAAAAATGTTTAAAGAAGTATAGCGTCAAATTTAATTTAAAATGCACATTTCTCTTCCAAATATACCGTCAAAAAAAATAGAATTTTGTTTAAAAAAACCTGTTAAAGGGCATGGCCGATGACAAAAAATTTTTCTTAACATAAACAACGGTCATCGTCAATGATTGAAGGATGAAAATTTTGCTCCCTCCATAACACAATTTTTTCCTTTGGCATGAAATTTGACAAAGGCAGCATTTTTCCAAACATTAACGACGATTTTCAATTATGTTGTTAAGAAACAAATTTCCTTTACTTGGACCTTCACCACCTTTAACAGGAAAAGCATTTCTCTTTTTCTGTTTTTAAAAATTTATTGAAAAATTCAAAGAAAAGAAATTTCAAAGAGTAATATTTTTTTTGATTCGATTGACAAAAAAAGGGTCCTTTAAAAACACTTAAAACATTTTAATGCTTACAGAAAAATGTAATTTCTGTCCATTTTATATATAATATGAAAAACAATGTATTTTTTATAGAATTTTTGTTGACAGTGCAATTAATCAGATATAATTATTACTGGGAATCATGCGATCTTAGAAACTCATTTTTTATAACTTCCTGCTTTATTAAAAGTAAGATTTGCAAAAAACCAAAAAAAAATATTAGTTTTTTTAACCATTTTTAAAATATTTAAAAAAAACCATGCAAAAAAACTTCTCAAAAAAAATTGCTTTTCTATTTCATGCATCAGCAGTGACCTTTTCTCTACTTGTTTCTTTCTCACAGTTGTCACAATAGATTTAAAATAATACACCGCAGGCTACCTCTTCTGTTACAAGTCTATTTGTGATCGACTGATAAGATTTAACAACACGTTTCTATGTGCTCCCATTATTGCAATAAAATTTATGTCTCTTGGAATTATGGAAAAATTTTTGTCTGTTATAAAATACACGAAAAAAAACAAATTTTTATTGACAAAAAATTGAACAGACATAATAATTACTGAAAAATTTTTCGTCATAGAAGTTTACTTTTATCATTTAATTAATTTTTTTAATAATAAATAGTAAGTCAAAAAGTATAATTATTAGTATTTTTATTATTTTAAATATTCAAAGAAAACAGCAACCATGCAAAAAAAGCTTCTCATTGTTTTTCTATTCATGCATCAGCAGTGACCTTTTTTCAATTTGACCATTTCTCATTCTTGCGATAATTGATTTCAAGCAATTAAACAGTCGTTATCTCTTGAGTCAGCGTTTGTTTAACTCTATATTTTTAAATGAAACTGTGTGTAATATTTTTCAACTTCAATCTATTCTAGAAGAATTTTAATGTGACATAAATATTGCACATTGTAACCATCAGTTGCTCTAAAAATGAAATTTTTATTATCGCAGCATCGATAAATGGTTGATAGTTATTAATGAATTCAGTTTTAAAAAAAACTTAAGGTGTATCTGTTTTTGGTATTTTTTAAAATACTAACAAAAAATTCAAAGAAGAAGCTCTGTAAACGAATTGACTGATTGAAATAAAAAAGAACAATGTAAACTGACAAAAAGTAACAAAAAGTTTTAACAATAAAATATAAGCACTTTAAAGAGCCTTTAGTCTCCTTCAAATAATGAATACAATTTTATTGTTGCCAATGGTGAAAATAAAAAGCAATCAGTTTTTTGTGTGTCATTTATTCTTTATTTTAAACTTTAATATTTTAGACATAGAAACAAGAACTATCTTTCAAATGCAATAGAAAATAATAAAACGTTTATTCATTTTTACGTTTCTGGACATGAACTTCCAAATAAATGCCAGCTTTTTGATAATTTTAATTAATAATATTAAAAATGAATGCTTCATAATTACTACGTCTTGATATTAATTGTTTTTATATGTGAATCGTATAGTAAAATAACTCAATATAAAAAATATACATTTTTTGTTTTTCAGTATTTCTCGAAATTTATCAAAAATTCAAAGACAAAATTGACAGAATTGTTGTATAAAATAGCATTTTATGATTTACATTGTTAATAGCAAAAAGTTTTCCCACTTTTTAAACACAACAAGCATCTTTTTAATGCCTAGTGGCCTCTTACAAATAAAGTGTACAATTTAGTTTTTGCCTATTTTGCTTAAATTTATGATTGTCATAGCATTTTTTTACATTGAAAAAATTTGATGTGTATTCGTTTTTTGGCGTCTAGAAATTTGAGAACAACATAAAATATAGCTGTCGATGAAAAAATATATTTTTCATTGACAGGTAAATGATATCCTTTTAATTCAAAAAAAACTAAAGGTTTAATGCAAATGAAAATGGTTTTTTTCTTACTTGGTGAAGGGGCAAGCCACGTTTTAATTATTGAAAGCTAATTTATAAGCAGAAAAATTTAAAAAAAGTTTGTATATCAAAAATATATCTTATAACATTTCCAGCTATCTCAAACAAAAACGCGATAAAATGAACTGTGTTTAGCTAAACATTTTAAGCTATTTTGACCTTCAACGATTTTACTGTGACATAAATATTGAATATCTACCATCTAAAACGTAGTTAACCTTAAAAATGCGTTTTTTATCGGTTAATGTAAGTTTAAAACAATTCAGTTTGAAAAATTCAAAGAGTATCTGTTTTAAATTTTAACAGAAGATTCAAAGAAAAAAGTCCACAAATGGAATGGCTGTATGTTTAAAATAAAAATGAAAAACTTTTGCTAACAAATAACAACTAAAACATTTCAACAAAATATTTAAGCTTTTAAAGCATTTAATTTCCTTGCAGTAAATAAATACAATTATTTATTTTTTAAATAAAATAAAAAATAATTTTTTGTTGTCTGTTTTTCTACTTTTACAATTAGTTTAAAAATGTCTTGATTCGATGCTGCATCTAATGCGCATTTAATTAATGCGTAATAAACACTCTGTCATTTTAGTTACTCCCATAATAATTTAAAGTATTTAAAAATAATTGTTCGAAAATATTGTTTCATGGCAAAAATATTATGTATGCTGAAGAGAAGCTCATTTATATATTTTTGTTAGAAATTTTTTTTTGTTTTATACAGTACGTATAAGTTTTGCTCATCTCTGTGAAAATAGATATAATCAAGTGCATGTCTGCCATTTTTTCGATACTTTCGTTTAACATCACTTTTTTTTTCATGTTTCTCAACATTCCTTTTTTTCAGACAATAACAATTATGCACCGCTTTTTTTCATGCTGTCTGCGGCATATTCAGAAAAAAGCCAGCGTTGACAGCTTTCTTTTTTTCAATGACAAAAAAACATTTTACACTGATCTGTTTCAAAAGGGAGAAAGGCACTCGAAGAAAAAGAGCGAATCCAAAACATGTTCTACACAGTTAAAAAAAGATGTGAAAAGGTTAAATGCAGTAAAAGAGCGAAAAAAGTCAGTAAGAAATGCCATATGCATTTTCATAAAAAAAAATTTTAAAGCAAAAAAGAATGAACAAAATTTTTCTCATTATGCAAAAACATTTTTAAACAAAGAAAAACTTCAAAAAAAGGAAACCTGTTGATATATTTTGTTTCAAGTTGCAAAGGATTTAAGAGTGTTATTCCTTAAAAAAACTTTGGTTTAAAAAACAAAATTGCATTTTACCATATTTTTATCATACTTTTATATTTCTAATGCATTTTTATCTTTTCAGTTTCAAATAAATCTTTTTAGCAAAGAATGATAAATTTTGTTTTTTAATGATACACCTTTGTTGCTTTTAAACTAAAAAAATTATATGCAATTAATGATTTCTTGCTACTAAATTTACAAGCTGATTTATGATAATTATGATTTTGAAAATAAAATTTTTTTACTAGACATATGAATCATCGTCTGTTTTTGTTCTTTTGCTATGGGTGAATTTCTCTCCATCTTCGCCATTCTCTTCATCGCATACGCACTTTGTTTGCCCTATTCAGTTCTTGCCACAACATGTGAAGAACTCCGCCTACCATGGAACATAGCTCACACCAAAAATTCAGCGCATAAATAGCCTTTCCATCTATTTTTTTCATTCTTATAAATGATCGCGTTTGATGGCTAGCTGTTGGTTTGAAGATTTCTGTGCTTGGGACGTTAAAGGACATTGTGAAATAATGGTTGCATATTTTTTTGCCGTTGTCTATCGTTTCGCGCTGATCTGTTTTTTTTTTTTTTGATTTATTATATTGATGTTTCTTTTTTTAGAAATCTTATTCCGATATGGATTTAGCAATTGGAATTGATTTTGGTACAACATATACACGCGCCGCAGTTTTCATTGATGGCTTTGCTAAAACAATTCCAAATGACTTCGGTATGTTTTTTTTTATGATTTTAAACTAGTGGTATTTATCTTCTTATAATTTGTAGGTAATTATATGACACCATCATATGTCTCTTTTGTTGAAAAAGAACCTTTTATTGGGGAATAGGCAAAAAGTCAAGTTGGTGAAAAACGCAACAACACATTTTATGATGCAAAAAGACTTTTGGGCTGTAATTACAATAGTCCTCAAGTCCAAAATAACAAGAAATATTGGTTTTTCAATATTATCAGTGGATATGAAGGATGTCCAAAATATGAATTATTAGGTGGAAGAAAATGTTTTACTGCTGCTCAAATTTGCACAATTGTTTTATCAAAGATTAAAGCAGATGCAGAAAAAACAGTTGGTCAACCTATTACGCATGCTGTTGTTACCGTTCCTGCAGAATACTGTTATCTTCAACGAAAAGAAACAAAGGATGCTGCAGAAGCTGCCGGATTTACTGTACTTCAAGTTATGGAAGAATCAACAGCTGCAGCATTAGCATATGGACTTCGAAATAAGGACACCAATGGAAAAAATATTATGGTATATGATTTGGGTGGTGGAACATTCAATGTTTCAATTTCACAATTAATCGGAACCTCTCATGTCGTCAAGTCTACTGCTGGTAGCGATCATCTTGGTGGAGAAGATTTTACCAATGTTCTAGTGGATCACTTTGTTGCAGAAATCAAAGAAAAGTTTAAAATTGATTGTTCAACTAGTCGTTATGCCATCCGACGCCTTCGTGATGAATGTGAACAAGCAAAAATATCTCTTCAAAGTTTAGTTCAATTTGAAGTTGATCTTAATTGGCTTATTGATAGAATTTCATTTAGCACATGCATTAATCGTGACAAATTTGATGAAGTCTGTAATGATCTCTGCCTTCAAACTATTGAAATTGTTAAGAAAGCTTTGATTGATGCTCAAATGAATAAAAATGATATTCATCAAGTTGTACTTGTTGGTGGATCAACTAGGATCCTCAAAATTCAAAAACTTCTTGCTGACTTTTTTGGCAGCGAAAAGATTTCCCATCCAATTGATACAAGTGAAGCAGTAGCCTTGGGAGCTGCTTATCAAGCAAAACTTCTCACTAATTACGGAACCTTGTAAATGAAAATTATTTTTGGTCATGTAAAATTCGGAACCTTTTTTTTTAAGTAATTATGTTTGCGGAACCTTTTGAAATTCAAAAAAAACGGAAACTGTTATTTTATATCTTTTATACAAATTGTTCTTTTTTACATTATGTTTATCGCATTTTTTTTATCTTTGTTTGATGATATCTATAAAAATTTTCGTAATTAAAATTACATGATATTTCTGGGACATGTGGGACACTCACCTTAAGATTTTCGAGCTTCAAAGATGAGCAGTTTTTTGCCCATTTTTGTCAGTGATATTTATCTTTCAAAAATTAACGATAACAACAGTAATAATGAATAAAAACTTATATTATATTGCATTCTTAACAATCTGTTGTAATAAATTTTTTTTAAGATTACATTAGGTGTGCTTAATATTTCCCCATAATTTTAAATAATGTGCTTTTTCTATCCCAGTAATCCTCTCATTAACAAATGTGTTGTTGAACATAGACTATTTGATTATGATTTGATTAATTATATTAAAGAAAATTTATTGGTTTAAAGAAACTGTCTACGTTTCTAATAAATGCATTTTGTGACACAGTGCTTCTAGCCCGAATGTTCAACAACAATAAAGAATGCATTCATCCGTCAGCAAACAAGCATTGCATTCTTCATCGTTGATGACATTTTGAGTTAGGAATACTCTATCATAAAATCATTATTATTAATTTCGACACTCCCTTTGACATGGTTTTTTTTATTTTTTTTAAACCAAAATATTTAAAAAACAAATTATCAGAAAGAGTATCATTGAAAAGAGAAGCAATGTTATAAAAGACTCTAATGTTGCTTTTGGAAAAGTAAAGCACTTAAAAAAATCAACGCTTTTTTAATTCAACTATATTTTTTGTTTTGTCATTTTCTTCTATAAGGAAATATTCTCATTTTTGTAAAAGAAAATGTTTTAAAATAGTTTTAACCATTATCTTTCAGTTTTTACAAAAAAGCTTTTCTCATTTTATATAAAACTTGCATTAACTATCCTTACGAGGAGGAGATTCATGGGAAGAACAAATAATAAAAAGGAAAAAAAGACATACAAGAAAACAATATAGATAAAAAAAAAGCTTGACTTCCATTCCAAATATCAATTTTGATGACATCATATTATCTTTTTTTTGTTACTTTAAAATTCTATAATATTTTCCATTGGATACCGAAAAATATTATAAGCTTTCATCTGTTGGTTTCAAAAATGAGATATAAATTTTATGATTATTCCCATTTGACTGTTTTCATTTGAATTAAAAAACAACTGTTGAAAATGCTTTTGTTTTGAGCTTTAAATTGATAGAGATTATAAAAAATGGAAACGTTTTGGTACATAAGGATTGACAAAAAAAACATTTAAAGTTATAATGGACTACGGGGAGCTACTGCAGATGTGTAGATGGTTTAAAAATTGATTAATTTTAGCTTTTTGATTTTTTTGAATTTGCTTCAAAGGTTTTGTATTAGTTTTCATTTTATTTATAGCTACAATATCGGAAAAGAACAATTTGTTTGCATTTCTTTTGTTTTGGCAAAATGTATCTTTACATCAACTCTTTTTTAAATTTTTGTTTTACTTTTTTCGACGATATTTCTTCTCTTTTTTTCTGTGATTTATTTTCAACTTTAATTTTTATATGCTTTAATCTTCTTAAATTTTTAGGTTTACATTTACATTATCGTGTTATTGCAAAAAGACAAAGATGGATTCACCTGGTTCTTCAAAAGCTACTACTTCAAGTTCAAAGTTATCTAAGCGTAAAAAGAAGGCTTGCCTTTTACTACTTACCAGCTATATCCATTTATAAATCCACAGATTGAGGATTCAGCCGCGGATATTTTGTCTCTAACTATCCCATAGCTGAATGAGTATATAGGCGAAATTGGGGGCATCCACTCCACTTTTACTCGAAACCCTTTACTGTCAATTATTTTTCCCATGAATAATATATATTTTTTTAGAAAAATCATCTTACTGATGTTGACCTTAAATTTGATGCTTCTATTTCTGATGCCTTTAAGAATCGACTTGATAAAATTGTTTATGAAATTATTGCTACTGAAGGTATCTTGGATTTGCCTCTTCTTCGTATTCATGGAAATCATGATGAACAATATGATATCCTTAAATCTATTTATGAACGTCAATTTGAACATTGATCTAAATCTCTGTGTATCGTATTTTATTTTTTTTATGGTATCATTGTTGATTTTTTTTGTTAAATAAAATCAAATCGTTTTTAAATTGTTTACAATTGTGAACACTGTTATTTATTTGTGGGATGTGATAAGAAAGTATCTAAAATGCATATTATTAGAGATTTTATAGCAAAAATAGATATCGTCTGCTATTTATTAGCTATATCCATATATCTTTTAAATCCGATGGAGTGTAATTCCGCAGCTAATACTTCGCCCCTAGCTATCTCTTACTATGACGAGTACAGGGTTCTCTATTTAAATTATACACTTCTACATCATCCAATGCTCCATTTATGCCATCAAATTTTGTTTCTTCGACAAAAATGTCATTGTTCACATCAACCACAACATCAAATGCTGCACAATATTTATCGTTAAAACTTTGTCAAGCAATGGTTATTGTAATAATTGCTTTTGTCAGTGTTTGCTAAAATTATAGCTCTGAACAATATTTTCGATCCCAATTATTTATTATGCTTTTTATCCTCAATTATTATAGTAAACATTTACAAGTTTTCAAAATACAAATTTTAAGCACGTAAATAATTGATCTGAGTGAATGAACGAATAAACAAAAATTAAAAAAATGCTTCAAAAAGAAGTTAATTATCCTATTTTTTAAAACACAACATTTGTTTATATTAGCTCAAATTTTCTCTTTTCTTTCTCTTTTATATAAACTATTCATTTCCAACTATGTTGCTGCAAAAGTCATTGATTTTTGTTTCACTGATTCTAATTCAAATTTTTGTTACATCTTGTGCTGAAAATGGCCCAGTTGCAGACGATATCCGATTTTTTAATGATTCCAAAGTAATAAAAAGAATCAAGAAAAATGTTGTAAATCTTGAAATTTATACAAATTTGACAGAATTTAATGCTGATGAAAAGAAAAATAACGAAGAAGAAATTGTTAATATTTGTAAAGACAGCGGAAAGCGTAAAGGAGTTTTTTTGATTAAATATGTGTGAAAGCATAAAAATTTTTGATTTTTAGTTAGATGTAATTGTGCAGATTATACCGTAGATTGTTATTATCATATGAGTGGATTATTAAAGAATTTGAATTTTCGGGCAATAAAACAAGGATTTTTGGCAAAACGTATTGTATTAGTATACTCTCAAATTATTGTTTTGGAAAAGGTAATAATTTTGATCTTACAGGGATTGACTATTTGATGGATGGACGGGTACGGTGGAGTGGATGCCTAAAAGGTGGATGGTTTTTTTAGCTGTTATACAATGATGTAAGAAACATGCGCAATTTTCATTCTTTTTTCTAGCATTTTTTGCTATTTTTTTCAACGAAGAAAGTGCGCCCCTTTAGCTGTCTGGCTAAAAGATGAACCGTTTTTTTTTGCGTGATTGTAAAAGGGGCTGCCCCGATATTACGTAATCCAAGTGATGAGTGGGGGGGGGGGGGGGTTTACGAATTATTACACCGCTTTGACTTTGTCGGCAAAAAGCTTTGATGTGGGGGGGGGGGGTCTCCGATTTTTGGATTACGTAATATCGGGCCAGCCCCTAACAGCATCCAACCACTTTTTAGGCCTCCACTCCACCAGATTCGTCCATCCACCAATTAGTCAGTCCCGGTCTTACAAGGGAACCGTCTTAAAAGGAAATTATCATTTTTAGGATAACATTTTTCCAATGAATAAAGAAACAATCGAAAATTTAACTTTTATTACTTCTAGAATTCAGAAAATTGATGATGGAGCTTTCGATGGATTGAATTCTTTAAAGGAATTGATATTTGAACAAACTGCATTAATAACGGCATTAAATGAACAAATTTTATCACAAAAACTTGGAAATACTTTATTAAAATTCAAATTCGAAAGGGAGGAATTATTTAAGTTTAATCCAATGTCATTCAAGAATTTGATAAATCTTGTAGAGCTTCATTTAATTGAAACTACTGGTGGTATGGGTGGAAAAATTGAAGAACAATTTCCAGAAAGTTTATCAAAACTAAAAATCTTAAATTTGAAAGAGAATGAATTAAAGTATATTAATGAAAACATTTTTGATAATTTGGTGTAATAAATGGCTGTTGTTTTTCCTTTTATCAAAAAACTTTTTTTTTCAGGAATTTAGAAGATCTGAATTTAGGCAATAATCAATTCACATCAATTCCATCAGCAATTTCAAAACTTTCAAATTTAAAGATTCTAAATTTTAAGAACAATTTTGTTCAAATAATTAAAGAAAAAAATTTCAAAGGAAATTCAAAATTGGAAAAATTGCTATTAGATTCCAGCAGCAGATTGACATCAATTGATGATTGTGCATTTTGTGAATTACCAAATCTTAAAATGATTGATTTTTATTTATCTCCATATCTAATTTATATTCATGAAAATGCATTTGGATCTATTAGTAATGGATATGCACCGGAAATAAATGAATTTAATATTGCGCATTGCAATGTAAGAGTTTTATCTGAAAAGCTTTTAGATTGGAAAAGCGTCAGCACTCTTTCAATCAATAATAATCCATTTGCATGTAATTGCTCCAATGCATGGTTATTTAATGATCTTTTATCAAATAATTCAATATATGAAAAGAATCTTAAAAACAGATTTTATTACGAAAATCACCATCCTAAATACACATTTGGATGTTTGGGACCTCCTCCACTATCTACAAATCATACACATCCGATATCAATGATTGAAATGTTTTTTTCTTGTAAGTCATCAAACAATAATTTTAAATGGATTTATTTTATTTTTTTTGTTTTTTGTTTTGTCATTTTTTCTATCGGGATATTAGCATACCGAAGATATCTAACAAATTGCTGTCATAATCTTTTTAATTAAAATATAAATTTTTAAGTGTGCAATTTTTATGATGAAAATTTCGTTGCATTTAAAAAGAAATGTTCTTGTTTAAATAATCACTATACCTTTACCAATACATTGAGAAAAAATAGTGACAAAAAAATTTTTTTTATTTGAAGTCGGTTAAAAGAATATAAAATATTCATAATACTGTTATCCCAAGGCATGTGTTTCATAGTAGATGAATTAATGTACAGTAATATTTAGGTCATCATAGCCATGAAAATGTAAATGGTTTACATCGAGATTTGGGATCGGTAATAATAAAGCTTTCAGTATTTGAAGAACCAACATATAACAAATTCAATATGAATAACTTTTTCATATGATGAAAAACTGCTTAGATTAGCTTAGGGGTTGTCCAGTAGCCGTCTTTGATATGCGGCAAAAAGTGAATTTGATGGAGAGGCAGGGTGAACTAAAATTTTATATCACTTAATCACTGGTCAATCCCTTAATTAAAAAAATCATATCAGAAAAAAGTTCAATATTCAACCGTAACAGTGACAACTTCAAAAGCCCGGAGAATCGATTTAATTATGGAGGAATTTGCTAATCGATAATTTAAAGAACGTATGCAACAATGTACCTATCAGTGCTTTTTTGTTATCTTGCCCAAAAATTTTTAGGAGCAACAACCTTTTATCTTCAATACTTTTCATACTGCTGGTTATTATTATAGCTTTTCATTCAATCGTTTTTTTCTATTCATTCTTTGCTTTCTTGTTCTTGCTTCATTTTTTTAATTAAAAGGATTTAAATGATTTTTATTTTTAGTAATACTTCTCTTTTGTACTGTTGCTAGTTTCACTAAAAAATGGATTTATCTACACTTTCAAAAGCAATTTTAAATTTAAAACCAAAATGGCTTGATCAAAGAGCTGCTGTGGCTCAAATGTAAATGGGCAGTGGCAAGATACTGTTGATTTAGAAGATTTTACTTCAAAATTGTGGTTCACTAATTCATTTCGTGTTAATTCCAGAAAATCTGCAAGTTCTAGGATTACATCAACTCTTAAATCAAAAATTTATCGATGTGATGTAAAGCGACTTATTATTGGTAGACAAATCATCTGTTACAATGATTATATTCTACTTTCTTCTGCTGCTGAAGATATTTATTTCAATAATGTTATTGTAAAAGATGAAAATGATGCTGTTGTTCCTTTGGAAAAACTTGTTGAAGGTGCTACTAATGTTATGTCTTTTCTTTTGTAAGTTCTTTTTTATATTACTTAAATGTTTTTTTTGCAAAGTTATTGCTTTTAGTTTGTCAAATACTACTCAACTTACCAATATTACCACAAGTACTGTTAAAAGACTTTTTGGATTGCCAAATTTGACAAAAATCAAATATCTTGGTTTGAACAATATTCCTGAAACATTTGATATTGATGCTTTTTATGCTTACATGAAAGTTAGTTGTTTTTAATTTTATTATTTTAACAAATCTTTTAATTCTTCGTTCTTTATAGAAAAATAGCTCAACAAGATTTGATCTTCATTTTAATATTTCCATTTCTGATGATTTTAAAAATCCCCTTGATACTGTTATTGATGAAATTCTTGCTACTGAAAATATCAGTTACAAGCCTCCCCGTATCTATTATCCTGGAATGGATGACGAAAAATATGGCAAGCTTAATTCTATTTTTTATAAACATTAATTTTTTTATGAATCATTCGACTGTTTTTTTCTCCTGTTTCTTGCAATAAAAAGTTGTTATCAAATTCAAAACAATTTTTATTTAAATAAAACGCATATGTAATAAAAATACAAAAAAAGCGATTTTTTTACTTGCAAATTTACATAATTATAAAAGAGCATGAACATATTTTTTTCGTAACATGAATGTTCCAACAGTTTTGTAATGAGTTGACCATGTATCGTAGTTTTCTTTTTCAACGAATAGTGTTATTAAGCGTTTGAGAGGTGAAGATGGGTTTTCATTGGCACGGATAAAATATTTGAAAAATGATTTTGATAGTAGTTTTGTATGAGATTGAATACATTTGCCACTAAAGCAGTGATTAATATAAAGACGAATTTTAGCATTTTGTTTGATTTTGCACTGAAAAATGATAAAATGAAAACTGACGGCAGACGTCCTGAACTCATGATGGAGTTGAGACCCCATAGTTAACCCATCTACTCGCCTAGTTATGGGATAGTTATGGACAAAATATAATCTGCTGAATCTTCGATTTGTTGATTTAATAGATATATGGATATAGCCGGTAAGTAGCAGACGATATCTATTTCTGCTATAAAACATCCAAAATTTTGCAAAATGAATACTTTTCAAATACTATAAATGTATTATTAATGGATTATTTAAGTTATCCTTGCTGTTAAACCTCTTTAAAATCATCGACATCAAAATTTTTAGAACAAAAATTGATATCGTCTGCTATTTATCAGCTGGATCCATATATCTATTAAATCCAGAGATCGAGGATTCCGCAGCTAATATTTGGTCCTTAGCTATCCTTTAATATGACTAGTATTTGGGCAAAATATGGGGCCACAAGTCCACCATCAGTTGGAATCGTTTACGGTTAAATGTTTGTTTCTTGATGTAATTAAACCCTACCATAACAGCCAACAAAGACTGAATCTTAAAATATGGATGTACTGTAATTGTAAAACTGCTATAACCATTTTCATATTTAAATTTCAAAAAGCTATGAACAATATTCTCTCTTGCAGCATCAAATTCAAATTCTTCTAGCTTTGGAGACATCTTAAAAATTTCATCAAATGTTGAAAAAACCATTACATTTTGTAGCTTCAAAATTTTTGTTCTTTGTGAAAGAAGCAAAGTAACATCTACAGCATTAAGTTTCTCAAAAGAAATGTCAATACTTTCAGCAACAATTGTCCATATTTTTGAACTTATATTATTTAATAATTCCATTTTGGAATTGTTATTATAATTTCGTAGATCACATTTTTTGCACATAAAAGTTACATGTTTTATATGCTTTGAAAATCGTGAAGTTGGATATTTTTCAGTAACTATCATTGGCTGGATCATACTTTTATTGAAGATAATTGGGGATTGAAATGTCAATAAAAGTTTTTCATCGAAATTAAATATTTCCAAAAAGCGTGGATACAAATTTTGATTGATTCTTGGAATAAACAATTTTGGAGCTGAAATATTTTTGGAATGTTAGTGCACATCAATAAAAGAAGAATCAGAGATATCCTTAATATGCATCGGGCTTGATTAAGCGGCATTTTTTCTTCTCTGAAACTTAAAAAGACATTCTCGTAAAACATAGCTTTTTTTGTAAAATTATATCATCAAGAATCGTTAAAGCTAAAACCTTTCTTTTTGAACATACGAGCCCTTAAAAGTATAAACAACAAATTTGCTGTCACGACCAAAGTGTTTAAAATACTTGAATGTTAAAGGTAATTCGATTGAAATTCAAAAAGAAAAAGAAAACTACTAAATCGAGTTAAACGCTTTGTTTGACCGTCGATAGTTAGCAACAAAATATCAGCTGCTGAAACTCTGATCTGTGGATTTAATAGATGAATGAATATATCTAATAAATAGCAGACGATAACTATTTTTGTTGTAAAATTTTGATGTCGATGATTATTAAGAGGTATAATAGCAAGGATAACTTAAATAATCCATTAACAATACACTTTTAACTTTTGAAAAGTATTCATTATGCAAAATTTTGGATAATTTGAAACAAAAAGAGTCTGCTATTTATTAGCTATATTCATATATCTATTTAATCCCTGTTAGAACAGAGATAAACTTAGGGGTGAAATTTAATAGCTTTCTTCTGCTTCTCATTAAAACAATTACCTTTAAATCTAGCTGGACAAAATACAGTGCAATGTAGACTTTTTGTATAACAAATATAACATTTTTTTGTTGAATTGCATTCTTTATTGATTGGGAAAGTTGTTGAATTATCTTCTTCAACAACAGAATAACCACAATTAACATTCAGACAATTTTGACATAAATTTTTTGAATGAATTATTTCTTCACGTACATCATTAGAGACATAAATATTACAGAATTCAGATAAATGATAAAAAGAATCGCAAAAAATACAGGACATTTTTAATGAATTTTTTTTGTCAAACACTGAAAAAAAATTTGTGAGGGAGAGAGCAGCAGCAAGATTGTGGCAAGCATAGATGGGGGAGGGAGAGACCACACAAATGAAATCAATAAATAAAATCTTTTGCCTTGACTGTATTTATTCTCATTTTCTCTAAGAACACTGGGTTATTCATTTGAAACTGACTCAATTTTTTTTCTAACAATTGTTCCCAAAGCTGTAGGGATTGAGTTTTTTGCATTTCTTGATTAATTTTGTTTTATTAAAAAACACTTATTATTAGTTTTGGCCAACAATAAGAAAACTCCTTTTTGTTTAACAAAAAAAGAAGAAGAAAGAGTGTAACATTGAAAACTTTGATACAGACAAATGGTGGCTCACTATTTAATGAAAGTAACTATAGATATATAGTAATCGGTCTAACCATAAATCTTAAAAAACGTCTTGGTGGATATGCTATGCACCAAGACGTTTTTAATCCAGTTTTTCATTTTATGTAGACCGTGATTGCAATGCGAGAATCGAGATGTAGCGCTTATAAAGCTAGTTCAAGTTCAATTGAAAAATGTATTTTCTGTTGAAGGATACATTAAAAATCCAATATTTCGTTAATTACATGAATAAAAATATTTTATTTCTATCAAAAAACTGGAAACATAAAATAAACATGAAAGCAACAAAAAATATAAAAGTTTATAAAACTTCAATGTTACAATGATACCGCAAATAATATACAGATTTTTCCGCAATCATTTCTGCAAACAAGCAATCATGTATTTTAATGTCAGAACGTTTGTTCAAAGCAATATCATTATCTTGATCAAAAACTAAATACCATTCAACACCTTCCCTCATTTTTATGGAACTTGGAAAAGAAGCAATTTTATATTCAGTTTTCCAATAGAAACTATTTTGGAAGTAAGAACAAGAAAACATATTTTTTAAAGATTTAATAGCTTCAATTAAATAAACATATTTGTTAGATAACAGTGAACCATAAAGTAATTGTCCAGTTGAACTTTAACTAAAATGTTTTTAAATACCAAAAAATGTTGAATAAATAATTTAAAGCTTACCTGTTATTTCTGGATCAGCATTATTCAAAATATCACTTAATTCTTCACATGAAAAAATAAAGCCTCTTTGAACTAAAAAAATCAGCTTGATAGATTGTAAATAATTGCTTAAAAGCATACCAACAAAACTCTTCAAAAAATTTATTTTCATTTTTTTGAATTGAATATGCGGTAAAAATGGAGCAATTTCTTTCTTAATTGCATCATTCAAATTTTCATCCATTGATTGTTCTTGTTTTTTTTATTGCTTGATATTCTGCCCATTTATAAATCTAAAAATGTGAAATATAAAAACACCAGTCATTTATCGCTAAGAAAATGTTACAGCTTGAAAAATTTCATCTGGTTTAATAAAAATACTTGGAATATTAGAAACCAATTCTTCAATAACATATTTGCTAGCTTTTAAAAGTTCATCACTTTCAACACATTTCATAAAATTTTGATTGATAAAATCTTGTAATGGCTTCTTCATTTGAACGAGGGAATATTTATTTAAAGTTTCCATTAATTCAAAAACATTACTTATATCAATTTTTAGTTTTGATAAATGTTCATCACATATTTTTTTGAGATGAATAATTTGATAAAATTCTGCCATATCGAGAATTGCTAGAACATTTGTATCGTTAAAATTGCATTGTCCAGAATAAATAAAAGTTAATATTTCTTTAAAATTATCATGTAGCGATTGCATCATTCTTGTTTGAGCTCCATCGATTAGAAAGCATGGATTTGAAGGTTGGTGATACCAAGGATAAACGATACTTGTGAGCATAAAGCTTCTAAAAAAATCAAATTTAATCGTTTAAGTGCAATATATTACCTACTTTTCTTTCTATTTCAAAAACAGTATCAAATAATTCAGGATTTTGTGATTTAAACTCTTCAACCATTTGAGCTTGAGCTTCATCAAGAAAATCTTTGCAAATCATATTTTCCTAATATTTCTTATTTTGATAGTCTATTTTACCAAGTTCCTGAAATGTGGCAAAAAAAACTAAAATAAATCTTTTCTGTAATAAGTCAGGGGTCCGTATCTACAACTATAACTAATCGAAATACGAGATTAGACTGAAAGGTCATGGACAAAATGTGAGTCTTCCAAATATTAGTGAGGACGAATGAAGCCAAGGGATAAATAGATTTATTTCAGTGACCACTATTAATGGTTCTTTTGAGTATTTCCCCGTGGTTATATTTTCTGCTGATATAATTTACTATATTTATTAAAACGTTTTAATAATTGTTAAAAACAAACATTTTATCAGATTTTTAATATATTTTTCTATAAATTTATAAACGCTTTTTGATTCATTAATTAACCAAACGAAATGCGTTTAAAAATTTAAAGGATCTGAAATCCTGAAATTCCGAAAACAGCTTTATGCATCAAATGGATTTTTTGCATATAGTTCGTCGAAAATCACTACATTGAGTGCCATAGTAGCAAGTGCCATCACTTTTCACATCAATTTGTACACATTTTTGCGCCGTTTGATTTGGAGGACTGCCTTCACACCATTCTCCGTATTTTAGAAAATCAGCTGTAGCGCCATCTAAGCTAATCCATTGTCTACCATAATCAGTTGTAAAGATACCTGTCCAAATGTCACTCCAGGATACATACACATAGCCTAAAAGCTTTTGGATATAATTGTTTGTAACACCAAAAAGACCATACTTGAAATATACTGAAACTCAGCAACACTATGAATAGACGGTAGCTGTGCATTTAAAGTTTCACAATAGCTTTGTGCTGTTGACCAATTTGCTATTAACCCGTTATATGCAACGCCGTAGCAAGAATGTGTTGGAGCAAAATAAGACCAACCAGGTGTACAATTTGTGGGTGTTGCGGAAGTAGAACAAACAAAAGGCTTAGATTTGAAACAATCTTGTGCTGACCAATATCCATCTGCTAGCGATTGTGCAGCACAATTAGATCCTGTGATATTTTGTGGTTCACCTTTTTTCCAATCATTGAAATCAAAAGCAGTTCCATCTGTCCAATTCCAACTTTTTGCGCTCATTAAATTTGTTGCACCAATCCAAAAATCAACTTCTGTGCTTTCAAGGAAAGACTTTTTTGCTTCTTCTAAAATTTGCATATTTAATAAATATTTTTCACATCTATAAGTTTTTACGTGCAACTAAAGCATTAGCAAATCCATCATGAATAGAAACCAGCTTTCCTCCAATTTTTTCACAACTTAATTCAGCATCAGCAAAACCAGTAGAATTTGAATAAAATGTAAGACATTGAGAATTCCATGAAATACTGTTTTCAGGGCAATTACATAAAATATTATTTAAAAGACAAAAGAAAGAAAGCGCAAGAAAAACTACTTTTGCTGTCATTTTTTAGGAAAACGAAAGCAACTGATTCTCAAAAACCCATTGTGCATTTTTTTATCAACATTTTCTGTTATCAGCATTTGGATTAAATATTGGTGCAAAACAAACTATGTTGAAAAAATCATAATTTGCTTTGAAAAAATCATAGTTAGAAAAGAAAATAAATTTACGATAGCATTAAATGGAGTTGCAAACAAATGCCTGATTTTGTTATTCTACATTTTTCAATAAATAAATAAAATACCGGCCGTGCTGCGCTTAACAGTTTTTCAACAATTATTTCCTTCGAACGCAGTAAAAAACCGATATGAAAAATTTTCACACATTAAATTTAAATTTTTTAAATTAATCTGTTAGGGGTCAAAGATTAAAAGACTAAAGCGTTTGTCTTTTTGAAAGAAAAGACGAACAGATCCCGCCTTATCTTTCTTTTATTTTGTTTTGATTTTTGTAAGAAAAGAATGTTTATAAAAGCCTTAAGCTTTTCACCTTTTCGAATCAGTCTCAGTCAGTCTCTATCAGTTTCTATCAGTTTAACATTTATCCGTTCGTGTTTCTTTTGCTGCTTTCATATTTCTTTATCGTTAAATAAAATATTATTTTAAAATCGAGACCTAAGCTTCCAAAGTTATACAACTAAACATTTAAGTATAACATAATCAAACAAAAGACATTTTCAAAGAATAGAAAAAAAATAAAGTCTAACAGCATAAACATCAAACACGTGCTTCCATCTTGTTGTCTTTTTTATTGCAGCAATAAAAACAAATTTATTGATTACTGCTTGTTGATAAAAAATGTTCTCCTTTATTCTGTTAATTGATAACTTTTTTATTTTCTTCTGTTTTTGCAAACATTTTTTAAAGAAATTTTTAAATTTTAAGGATCATGCATATTCATTGTTTATCTTCGCTTATTGTTGAAAATATACCAGATCAAAATGGTTATAGCAAGGTTTGTTAATTTAAAATTTTTGTGTGAAACTAATTCTGATTAATAACGATTTTTTAGCCACTTTGTGCATGTAGAACTGCGGATTACAAAAAATACGAATTTACACGAATATCTATTGAATACGAAGATGTACCAGGCGGAGATTCTTTCCAAAAAAAGTATTATTTTTCTGTTTATCGACCACCATATGAAGCAGGCGGTGTCGATATGAAAGTATGAGTAAATTTTGTTTATGTTAAACCTATTGAAGACAAAAATTTAGCCTGGTACAATAGAAATTAAAAATGTTGATCTGAAAAATTTTATAGTAGATCTCGAAATTAAAGGTGTAAATTATTATTTTTCTTCTGAAACCCGATTAAAATCGATACGAATTCGTAATGTTAGCTGTATATTTAAAAATGTCATGTAAATTTGAATTATTTAGATTAAAAATGTAACAAATTTGACCACTATGATTGAAGATCAAAAATTATATGATGCATATGTTGAAAGAGTATATGAATACCAGCAACAGCATTCCGGTAAGAAAACTTTAGATAGCTTTTTTACTGTATATATATTTTGCTAGGTTGTACAATCGATGATGCATTTGATAGCGTTAAATTAGAAAGCAACGTTATTGAAAAAACGCTAAAACAGACAATTCGTACAATGTGTCAAGCAATTGATGATTTATGTAATCCAGAAAGTAGCAGTTCTAAAGTGGATCGAAAAAATGCAAGATATAAAAGTAAAAAAGGATTTGAAAGTCAGAAAAGTATTAAGTAAGATTATAACATTTTACTTAAAAAAACTTTATAATATTTTAGAATTTCTAATCAAAAAGATTACCAGCGTCTAAAAATCAGTAACAAAAGGAATTGGCTTAATTTGGAAATGCATAAAAGTAAGTCATAATCAAATTGCATAAAATATGACACAAAAATATAGAAAAATCGTGCTTTTCAGTAGCAATTCCCCGCGTTGAAAAAGAATGGTTTGATGCTATTTATTTGTCTCGTTTAACATTGATGGATGTTGAAATAACTGATCATAGTCCCGAAGCCTGGAATGCTTTTGCAAATGGAATAAGCGCTCTCAATGATTTACACATGTTGCAACTTGGCGGGCAAACGATGGGTACATTAAAAAAATTGCCAGATATCTTTTATGAAAAGCTTCCAACATCTTTAAAAAGATTGGATATAACTAAAACAAATATAAATTACATTTCTCCACTTATAAGCCGCTTAACAGATACGTCATTGATTCTGTCGGATAACCCTTATCTTAATGATGATGGTATTCCATGGGAAGATATACCAAAAAATATTGCTTACTTTTATTTGAGTAATACTGGTGTTACAAAATTACCAAAAAGTTTGGAACGTTTTGAAAAGCTAGACCGCTTCGACATGAAGGACGCGAAATTAAAGGTTAGATTTATAGCCATTTTTTATTAGTTTATATAATTGTATATACACATCATGATTTACGTTGCACCTTTTAGAGCATCGCATGGTCATCTTTAAAAAATATATCTGAAATAAAATTAGGAATTGATGGAAACTTTAATGAAGAAAGTATTGCCAATTTAACAAAATTAAGTAAACTCACAATCGACCACGCCTCCAACAAAGTAAATTACATGTAATACACGTTTTTACCATAATCGTTTTTTCAGACTATTAACATTGCACACTTCCCTCCAAGAATAACAAATTTTGCATTTCATCATTCTCCTTTGGAAACATTTATTTTTAGTTCACATTTTGCATGTTTATGTTGCGGCGATTTGCCACAGCAGTATAGATGATAGATGAGAGAGAGAGAGAGATAAAGACGATGATTTATTTATAAACGATAGATAAAGAAAGAACATGAGAATACAAAACACATAAAGCTTATATACACAATTTAAGGTATGCTAGAAAAGAATGATGATATTTGCATAAATCACGGATTCTCCGTGACACTGCCAGCCACGAGCTTGAAGACGATCGATGAGAAGAGTTATCCAAGATCACGATTACAGTTGAAGAGTTTCCGCCACCATCAAAGACAATAATAATAAAAGCATCATATACAATATAAGTTGATGGACCACGATTAATTTGATGCAATACAGTATCCCAAGCACATGAACGAGATCTTACAATACCAGCATCACAAACAGTTGATTTACATAGACGAGATCTTACAATATCAGCACCACGAATAGTTGATCTTGCAATAGCAGCACCACGAATAGTTGATCCACGTGAAAGAGATCTTGCAGTAACACGAATTGTTGGTCTACGGAAAATACCATACTTCTTTCGACCTTCCATAACATTACTACCACGAGAGACAGGCATCGATGAATTCGAAGCTTTCTCGGAGAGACCCTCCCCACCAACAAGATTTAGATTTAAAGACATACCACCATCTTGTATACCAATAGAGCTTTGATCACGAGTTTGAACAATATCTGTTGGAGTAGATGATGCATTTGATGTTGAAGCAACAGCTAATTCAAATCCAGGTGGAGCTTCCAAATAGCGTTGTGGTTGTTGTTCAAAACCTGGTGGAACTTCAAGTAACACAATAGCTTCTTTTGCAGGAGGTATTATAGGTGATAATGATTCAGCAGTAATTGATGTAGTCACAGGTTGAACAATTGATGTTGATTCACGAGTTGATGAGATTTTCGATAATCGAGTTGTTGTTGATACAGCAATTTCAAGATCTTCAATAAGATTTGCATAGTCATCATTTTCTTGCCATTCATTCAGCAATTTTTGTTCTTTATCACGATCGGCATCTTCTTCAATATCATCAACCAAAGTTTGCCATTGTTCAAACTTATCATGGAGACGTTGTAGTTGTTTTTCAATTGCTGGTAACATATCATGAGCAGCTTCAATGGTAACATTATTCCATTTTGGAGTAAGTTTTTTGTAGCGATCGTATATTTCCACAGCACGATTTTTGATTTTTCCAAGTTGTTGACGAATTGAAAGAGACATTTTGCCAAAAGAGAGAGAGAGTGATTGGAGAGATGATGAGAAGAGAGTTGATGAGAGATGATGAGAAGAGAGTTGATGAGAGATGAGATCAAGTTGAATTGATGAGAGTGATTGGAGAGATGATGAGAGATGATGAGAGATGATGAGGGATAGATGATGATTTAGTTCCAAGACCACGAGTCGAAGAACCGGTACGATGCACCAATTGTTGCGGCGATTTGCCACAGCAGTATAGATGATAGATGAGAGAGAGAGAGAGATAAAGACGATGATTTATTTATAAACGATAGATAAAGAAAGAACATGAGAATACAAAACACATAAAGCTTATATACACAATTTAAGGTATGCTAGAAAAGAATGATGATATTTGCATAAATCACGGATTCTCCGTGACAGTTTATACTCGTTGGATTTATCATACAACAACTTTAAAACATTTCCATGGGAAGCAATTCCGCAATCACTTAAAGAGCTGAGACTTTCAAACAATAAATTACAAGAAATTGGGCCACTTAAATATTGGTTTAATCTTAATATTTTCATTGTATCTTTCAATGAAATAGCATCATTCGAATGTAACTTTAAAGATGTTGTTGAAACAGAGAACCATGGGTCAGTTAAAAATTTATTTGTATTACAGGACTTTGTAGACATACATATTTTTAGAAACAAAATGATCTTAGATTTGTCTCACAATTTCCTTCAAAGACTCCCTATTAATTTTGAAAAAATCAATCGAATATGCCGGTTAAATCTTTCAAAAAATAAATTTGATGCAACAAATTTAAACGAATATTTATGGAACAGATTACCATCAGTTAATCTTATCGAGCTACTAATCAGTGATAATGAATTACTTACACTGTCATGCATATTAGAAAATGCTCCATTAAGATATTTAGATGCACGTGGCTGCAATTTATTTTATATCTGCCCAAAACTTATTAAAATACCGTTTAACGAAAGATTTACAATGGATATACGAGGAAATGATCAGTTAAAAAACCTTCCATATGCTCCTAAAATATTGTTGCCACCAAATGATGTTGATATTCCATATCAAAGAATTAAACAACTGCCAACGAAAGATGAATTGTAAGAATTACTTATTAAACCAAACTAGGGCTCATAAGGGATTGCCACAAATTAGCAGGGGGTAAAGATTTGATGGTATTTAATATTAGGAAAAAATGATTTTTGCCGTATTCTGTTTTTCATGGAGTTAAGTTTATTTTCCATGCTAGAACTGTAAAGGGACAAAAAAGCTTTAAAGTTTTTCATCCCAAACTGCACAAGAAAAATCCTTTGACTTTTTCATGTTTTTGCATAAGAAAGTCAAAGCTTTATAATTCAATATTTTAGTCAAACACATCGCGTTCATCCACCCGATGATGAACTTCTCAAATCGGCTACAATCTTAACAGATATGCAATATCCAACAACATCGAAGTTTCGAACACATGAAAAAAAGCTTTTCTTAGAATTTATTGAATCAACTGATCATGAAATGGATAAATATTCTTGTAACTGTTGCGCAAAATGTTATCAACCAACTTATGAAAAAATAATAACACAATTGATGACAATGGATATTACAATATTGGAACAAGAAAAAGAAATTAATAAATTATGGGAAACAAAAAAATGGAGAAGTTTTATAAAAACAAAAATATGCAAAGGCTGCAAGATGTGGTATAAAGAAGAAGCGCAAAAAACGATTATACAACCAAAGAGAAAGGAAAAGAAAAAAGAATCCGAGAATGCTCAAACCGGATCAACACAAGGTGAAAACCAGCAGTCAAAAAGGGATGACGAAACCTCAAAGAAAAAATTAAGACTTATGGAAGCTGGGACAAGCGGCGGAATTGACAATGAAAGACCATATCAACAGCATCATTTGGATGAGCAGCCACGAGTGGATTACACATATGCTAATGACATTGTGCAAAGTGAAGGATATATCGTTGAGCAGCATTCAAATACCCCCTCACAGAATAATTGCTTTGATCATGCATATCCACCTCGCGCAACTACTTATTCAAATTATGTACAAGTAGGCAATCTATATAATCATGCTACAAATCCAAATCAAGCTGAACCTATTCAGACACATTATTATTACCCCCTAGATACACAGCCAGCTCTGTCTATCCAGCATCATGATTATCAAATGCATCAAGATTTTCAACAAATAATTCCACAACCACAAAACGCGCCACCTCAAGGTTCATTTTTTAATGAACAAGAAATCTCTCAGCAATCATTTGTTCCATTTCAGCAACAATCTGAACAACAGCAATATCAACAACAGTATTATCTCTCACTTCAGAATGCACCTATCAGCCAACAACAATCATACCCGCCACAACATTTTGATAATTATAACCATCCTTATCCTCCCTTATGAAATCTTTCGTCTCTAAACTTATTTAACAAGCTATATATATATTTCTAAACTTGTTTAAAATAATAAACACATGAGAAAAAGTTTTTAAAATTTTTTTTTAAAAAACAATTAAATTAACAGTTTTCGCTATAAAGTACTGATCAAAAAAAATGTGACAACTCATTTAGACATTTAAATGCTTTAAGTTGCTAGTAGTGTCTGGGCGCTACTTTCACTGTAATCTTTTTTCCAAAAGTCAAAATGTCTTTTTTCTTTCTTTTTGAATATTTTGGAAAACTTTAGAATACAAAAAAGCAACATTGACTCTGACAATTAAACTTCCTGATAAAGCATTTTAAATAAACTATGGTGAAAAAACATTTGATGGGTCATTAACAATATTTGAAAAGCTCGAATCATGTTTTCTGATAATCTTTAATTAATATCTAGAAGAGATCGTTTGATAATTGGAAAACATAAATATCACAGTTAAAAATTTAAATCGCATTTAAAAATTACAGAACAAACAGAATCACATTTATTCACAATTTTTGGACAATAATTTCTTTGACAAAACAAATAACCCAATATAAGACTTAGCATTCTTTGTTTGAAGAGAAATTGATAAATATTTTTTATCATTGGTAGATCTGCCACGAACTCGTTCAAAATGTTTTCCATATTGTTTTAAAAATGATTTTTGGGCTTGACTTGAAGAATGATAAGTATCATAATTAATATAAAGACAAATTTCAGCATTTGGTTTAGCATTTTTCTGAAAATTAAAAAGCAATTGTAAAAAATTGATACGGTAGAAAGCAAAAACATACCATAATAGTAGGTAACCATTTAACATCAAATTTTGAGTCTACAGTAATTTTAAGCTTTTTAAAATTATTTTCATATATATATAACAGAATATGTCTGAAAAATGTAATATTATTAATTTTTGTTATACTTACCAGTAGAGGCGTTTCGACCGTTTCCTCTAGAGGTGGGTCATTAAAGAGTATCATTCCTTACTTTTATCTATCAAAATAAAGTATAAATGAATTAAAAGAGCTTTTGCTTAACCTAAAACTTTGAGGATAAAAATTTTTTGGTTTTTTAGAGAAGCTTCTTTTTTCTAAGCTTTTTATCAAAAAAAAGAAATAAAATATTGCAAAAATTGATTTCAACGAAAACTCGTGGACTTTCAACATATGACATTTTGTGGGTTGATTTTTGTCCAAAGAGAAACATCTTTTTGCATACTTGAAGAAGATATTTAATTTGTGTTTAAAATATTGTAAAAAAATTTGTCTTTTTGCTTTTCACAGTATTGAGCACAAAATCAGAATTAAAACATTAATAATTTTCTATAAATTTAAAACAAAAAAATTTGAAGTGGAACATTAAATGACAGAAATGTATAACTACTGTAACACAGACAAGCATTTAATTGCCGCCAGAAAACTTATTTAAGAAACATTTTGACAACGGTAAATAATTGGATTACTGTATCAAATTTGATATAAAATATTTTTTAATTTAATTTTTTGCTAAAACTTGATATTGTATAATTATTATTAGTAGTGATAAAAATGCCAGAGGGAAGATTCGGTTAATATTTTTGAATAAAAAAAAAAGTGAGAAAAATTGCACCTCTTGTTTCTCGATGACCTCCTAATATTAGTATTTAATGCTTTTAAAGATTTTTAATTTTTAAATTATAATTATTTTAATTCTTCTACTTCATTTTATAAAACTATATTTTTACAATGGCTGATTTATGGGAAGAATTTAGTCCTGTATGTTCAAAACCAAAACCAAAGATGCCAACTCGAACTGAATTTCTTTCATCGTACTATAAGAATCAATCATTTCCATTACCAAATTCAATCATTTATTATATTACCAAGAATCCTCCCAATTCAAAAATGTATCAAAAAATGGTTCAATGTTGCAAATATTTCTTTATGAAAAATCCAATTCTTGTCATTGATTGCTTACATTTACATGCAGAAAAGCAATGGCTATTTCAACTATTTGATTCAAACAATGTTAGCAAAATATGGATAACTCATAATTTGGTTCTTTTTACTAAACTTGATCAACTATCTTCAGTTTTTTCAAAAATTTACAAATGTGATTTTAAAGCTTTATCTATTTCTAATAATTCTCTTACTTTCAATGAATTTTTATTTATTTCTTCATCTGCAAAATTTATTGATTTAAAAAATGTTACAATCAAATACAGTAATGGAAATGATGTTGAATTGGAAAAATTGGTTGAAGTTTGTCCAACTGTAAAGCAATTTCAATAGTAAGTCTTTAAAAAATATTATTAAGTCGTAAATTTGTTATTTTATTTTAGCACATTTTCTTCTAATCCTTCAAATATTTCATTTCAAACTGTCAAAAATCTTATCAAAATTCCACATTTTTCAACAATGAAAAGATTTTGTTTTTCAAATATTCCTGACATTTTTGATATTAAAACTTTAATTGAATTTTTAAAGGTAAGTTTTTCTTAATTCTATTAAAATCTAATTTAATATATTTTAGAAAACAGACTTACGTGTTAACCTTAAATTTTCTAATTCTTTATCAAATGCTTACCATCATCTATTAAATCATATAATTGTTGAAATTCTAATGAAAGATTTTTACATTTATGGGCCACCTCCATTTATAAGAATTCCTGGTTTGGATAATGAAATTCAAATTGAATTATATCGAAAAGCAAGTGGTGAATATTAATTTTTTTTGTATTTATTTATGTATTTTATTATGTTTATTTCATGTATAAAAATATAAACTGTAATTTTTTCTATATTTGTTTTCTTTGACTAAGTCAGTTTACAGACACCGTAATTTTTTTACATTAGCCTTGATAAAATATCTAGCATTTACACCTTTCATTTTTTACTTTTGCGTTTTTCTTTTCGAACCATCAATGTTTCTCCTATCCATTTTTTGTTTCAGTGGACATGAGATAAACTATGATTGCAAATTCACAAACATTCGTGTTTTCTTGAAAGAAAATTGTTTTCAGCATTTTTATTAAAATAGCAAAAATGGAGCAAGAAACTGAATACAGTAATTTTATTTCACAAATTTTTAAAATTTTTAGAGATAACATTTGTTTATAATACAAAAAATGCAAATCAATTTTTTTAAAAAGATTTAGATTAAGAGATTCTATTTGTGGAATTATAGTGAGTGTTTGTTGATAGAATTTTGCTTTCATTTTTTAGACAAATGAAAGTAACTGTTTGTCAAAAATGGATTGTACATTTTTTTTATCAACATTTTTTGTTATCAGCATTTAGACTGAATGTTGGTTCAAAGCAACTGTGTTGAAAAAATTGAAAATATAAAAAGAAAAATTAGCAATCAATGAACACGTGCTTCCATGCACGTTTTTCAATGGTTCAACTTTTAAACTTTTGTTTTAACTTTGATTGACTCTGAATTTTTATTGAAACTATGAAGCACATTGTCATTTTAAAAAAACATAAATGTGTGTTTTTCCATTCAAAAACAAGAATGTTTAACGTACTAATCACCCATTGCCCATTCGCTTTTGATTTAACATTATTTTTTCATTAAACTGGAATGCTAATTATGAAAAAAAAAAAAAAGAGAACAAGTTTGCTTTGAAACAGTTATCTTTTTAAAAATATAAAAAATATTATAAAAAGCTGCAGTATGAGAGTGAAAAAACATTGCAATTGTTCCTTCAGATTTCTGAATATAAAAAAAAATTGATTGATGACGCTTTTCTTAAAAAAATATTTTTTAATGCTTGTCTAACACAAAAAGAGAAAAAAAACGTGAACAAGCAATATCCAAAAAAAATCATGAGCGATTGTAACAAACAGAAACAAGTTTACGATATTTTTCATTATCAAGTGAAGGAAATGAAATAATCGAAAGTTTTAGTAGCAAGAATTTCATCAATAATAGCTTCAAGTCGATTTTTATACACTTCAGAAACATTATCATCAAAACGAAGATCGAGCAATGTGGATGTATTTTTCTATAAGAATTTTAATGTGGTTTTTTTATTAGCACTGTATATTTTAGCGGGAAAAATCAACTTACTTTCATACATATATAAAAATTTTAATCTTGAAAAATCAAAATTTTTAAAAAGTTTTTTAACCGTATCTATTGTAATGTTGGTAAGAGTTGTATCAGAAAAGCTAAAAACCATATTTCAAAAAAATTTTTTAAAAAAAACACTTACTGATCAAAACGATTTACATTAGCAGCCGCTTTAATAACTTCTTCTAATCCAACAGTAGAATAATTATTATCTGTTACAGTAACGTTGTTGGAAAATATATATTCCTCAGCAGAAGAAAGAAAAATATAATCATTCAGATCAATTACTTGATTTGTAATAATTAAATCTTTTACGTCAAAGCGATAAAATTTTGGTAAAACAGAAGCAAAAATATGTTTTTGATTATTTGCATTTTTCGTATATAAACGAAATTCCTTAGTGACCCAGATTCTTGAAGAAACATTTTTCCACTGACGTATATCGTAGCTATCGCTATTGTTCCTAATTTGCCATTTTTCATCAGTATAATAAATCTTCGAGGATTGAATTTTTTTGAATTTTTGATGAAAAAATATTTGCATGTTTTTATCAATGATTGATAGATTTTGGGTGTTGCAGGATTCATGGCAATATAGTACGAGATTGAATCAGGAAGATTAAAGTTTTGACGACAAACAGTAGCAGAGAATTGATCACGTTTTGATTGAACTGAATCAGCTTGATCGGCAGCTTTCTGTTTATCTATTGATGGCATTGAAGTTGAAGTAGCGTTTGACAAATTAATTGAATTCATTTTCTACAGCTTTTGAGGTTGAACAGATATATTAGTATTTAAGCAATTTCTAATAATTTAAAAAACAACTTCAATATAAAAAAACTAAAGTTTGAGAAAATTGCAGTAAAAGTAATTTTATCTAAGACAAACAGAATACAAAAGTATGTCCTAGACAGCAAAAGGTCATGAGAAAAAATGATTGACAGGAGAGGTCCCCAGTTGACTCCGGAGTTGAGGCCCCATATTTTGCCCAAATACTCGTCTTAGTAAGGGATAGTAAGGGACAAAATATTAGCTGCTGAATCCTCAATCCCTGGATTTAATAGATAAATGGATGTAGCTAATAAATAGCAGACGATATCTATTTTTGCTATAACATATATCCAAAATTCTGCAGAATGAATACTTTTCAAATATTATAAATGTATTATTAATGGATTATTTAAGTTATCCTTGCTATCATACCTCTCTAAAATCATCAACATCAAAATGTTATAGCAAAAATAGATATTGTCTGCTATTTATTAGCTACATCCATTTATCTATTAAATCCACAGATCGAGGAGATGGCAGCTAATGTTTTGTCCCTAACTATCCCTATAGTAGGCGAGTATTTAGGCAAAATATGGGGCCTCAACTCCGGAGTCAACTTGGGACCTCTCCTGTGAGTAACTGAATAATGCTTCCCTACAAACTTGTTGTTATCTGTCAAAACCAAGAAAAAAATTGATTTCTTTGCATTGTTGTAAACTGTGCTTAGTCAACGTTTCCAGATTTTTTTTAAAACCAAGCTACATTCAACAAAAATTTTTTGCAGAGCTTGTACGTAGAAACTAAAAATGCAACAAATTTATGCCTTCTTAATCAAATATGGATTGGTCTTTATTCCAATACAACTGGACAATCCTGGAATTGGAGAGATGAAACGCCCTTTGATTTTGCAGCTTGGTGAACAAACAAGTTTGGGTCAACTTATGTTAAATGATTGCAATGGATATAAAGCATATTAAAATGATGTACCATGTGGCTATACAATGGAATATTTTGTTTGTAAAAAACCGCAAAACTAAATAAATGCTTCTTTTTGCTTAAATGAATAGACTTTTTAAATAAAAAAATTTGCTTTGCATCATTAAAGTTTTGATGTGTAATATGTTTTTCAAAAAAACTTTCTTTCAAATTGTTTTTCTTCTTATTCTCATTAACATTCATTCATATGTTTTACAACTCTTTTGAATATTTTTGAGTTATTACAGGAAAAAAACTTTGCTAAAACATAAAAAAGAAAAGTCTTAACAGAGATGTTGTTTACTGCCCAGAAAACAATTAAGTTACCAGCTATTGGTCATTAAAGCAGTAATGATATTAAAAAATATGGAAAAATTTTTCCATGTGCAAAAATTATGTCATGCGTTTATTTGAATTTCTTAACTATTCGAGCTCTCAAAAGCCAAAAGCAGCTATTTAGGAGTGATTTTTTGAGGACGAAAATACTTTTGACCCCCTGTATGTAAATTATTTATGTATAGAATTTGTGCAGTTTTTGTGGAATCCGAAAAATGAAATATTATTAGTTTTTGTTGTTTTTGTAAGCATCTGCAAATTTGGTTTTCAATTAAAAATAAAATAATATTCAAAAAAGTAACTGCTTTTTTCTTCAAGAAAGCAAATGTAATAGGGAAACAAAAACAAATTTTTAATGATTCATTTTTTACAAAAAACAATTTTTATTTTTAAAATGAATATTCAAGGAAATGCTATAATAGAAAACAAATAACAAAAAAAAACTTTTTTATTCACAATTTTTGGACAATAATTTTTTTGACAAAATAAATAACCCCATAAAAGCATGAGCATTCTTTGTTTGAAGTGAAATTGATAAATATTTTTTATCATTTGATGATCTGCCACGAACACGTTCAAAATGTTTTCCATAATCTTTTGAAAACAATTTTTGAGCTTGACTAGAAGAATGATAAGTTTCATAATTAACATAAAGACAAATTTCAGCATTTGGTTCATAGATGAATAGGGGGTAACTTTAGTTGCCCCCCAGAGACCGACCGACCGACCGACCGATCGCCGAAGGCGATCGGTGAAAAATGACCACAGGTAGTTACCTGTGAAATTTTGCGAAAATTTTTTAACAAATATCTTGAAAATTTAAGTGAAATTTTTTAAAATTTTATGCACAAATTTTTACGAATTTATGGAACCAAAATAATATGTGAATATAAAAATTTTTACAGTACATGAATAAACCAAAACAATTAAGAAATACAATTTAATTAAATGGATCGGGAATAAATAGTTCAAAACGTCTTTCCCATCTGTTCTGAACTTCTTCATCTTTGACAAAATTTTCTACAGGATCATCACTTAGAATAATGTTGTTCATTTTTTTCTTTCCTTGGCCACGTGGTCTTTGAGCATTAGAATCCAAATGTTTTTCATTTTTCCAGTCTTCGACATATTTGTAGCAAACAAATTTAGTTAATGGGGGGCCATTGAGTCTTATATTTAGTATGCTATCAATTGTACTAATATTGAGTCGGCTTCTCCGTGAATCAAGGGAATGGAAAAGAATGGAGAAGCCGCGTTCCGCATCGGCAGAGCCGACGGGAACGGTAAGGGCACTTGAAATGTAATCAAATAATTCATCCGATAAATCAATGACACCATCACTTTCTGCAGTTTCAAGCAATTTACTATAAAAAATTTGAGGTGGTTCTAACATCCATTTTTGGAATTCTGTAGCAGTTATTGTAGTTAGAACATTTTTCAATAAATTTTGATATTGTAATCCAATATTTGGAGAATTTATTTTAAAGCGTCTGGCAAGATTATCGTGTTGTTCTTGATTGTTTTCAGGAAAAATAATATCTCCATCGGTTACTTGTAAACCATTAACATTTAAAACTTCAAAATCATTAATATCATCATTGTCATAATAATCTTGAAGGCTTTGGATAAGAGCTTTAACAAATTTTTTGCGGTAGGTAATCAAGCTGGGCCACGTTTTAAGATCTGATTGATCATATTGGGCAAATTGAAATCGATAAAAATCGCTTGTTTCATCGTCACCTTCATCTTCGCTACCACTATCCATTACAACATCTTCGTCATCCAAAACTATTTCATCAATGGCCATGAATTCTTGTTCTTCTTCTTCTTCCTCATTATTATTATTATTGCCATCGTTGTTATTATTACCATTGTTGTTGTTATTGCCATCATCATTAACTGCTTGTTCAACATTTTCATTAACAACAGGTTTAGGCTTTCGAATTTTTTTGTGATCCAGCAATAAAATTACATTATCAGCTGCTCTAGCACTGCTATCATAAATGTATTGCTTACATGTATGGCTGGGCTGAATTCTGCCATAATCTTTGGTGCAAGTGATTCTTCGAATGGCAGCACGCAATACTGGTCCATCATCTTCAGCTAAAGCTTCAAGCTCAGTTTTAAGTCGTTCATGCATTACTTTTTGTCCTGGAAGTACAGCCGCTTGCTTTTGATATGCTAATGAATACTTTTGAACCACTTGAAATATATCTTGAAAAAAGGCCAACGCAACAAAATAATTTGCATTTTGCATGGTTTCAAGATGCTCCATAGCACTGTTTCTTCGAAGTGCATTTTCAGGAGTTTCATCATCAATAATTCGAACCAGATCAGCCCAAGTGCATGCATACATTTGGTGTACACTGTTTATTGCAACAACTTGACTGGCACACCATCTTACACCAAAAATTCTCTTTAGTTTATACATTTTAATGTTCATAACTGCACATTGTTCAACAAGTTCAGCTTTACGTTTAACTGCTCTTGAACCGTAGAAATCAGAAAGGCCATTGATTGCTGTTGTAATATTCTTTTTTAAATCAATATATTTTTCTTTGTCCACAATTTCATTGAATGCTTTGTTGATGCATAACTCCAATTTGTGGGCGTAGCAGTGGGTGTGTGTAAGTGATGGATTGGAAGTAAATGTTCGTAGACGAGCTTTTAAACCAGTATGCACACCCACCATAACAGATGCCCCATCTGTTGCAACACCTTTTAAATTGCTTTGTAATAAATCCAACAGCCCATCAGCTTTAAAAATTTCTTTGATTGTATCCATTAAAAATTCAGCTTTTTCAGATTTCAATTGCACGGCATGGTAGAAGAAAACGTGCGGGTAATTTTTGTAGTATACCCGCAAATACAATAACAATATATTACGACCATTGGAATCTGTAGAAGTGTCCAAAATAAGTGCTAATGGTGGACGTTCATTTTTGATATATTTCACCAAATCATTGTGTAATGTTGTAGCAATAGATTGCTGAATTTTATGTGCTGAATATTTGCTGAAATGAAGTAATCCAACGTCTATTCCATTCATCTTCATCAATGTTACAAAATCTGGATGTTGCGTGAATGGCACATTTGCTTTCGTTTCCGCATAAACAAGGCGAAAGTTATTACAAGTCGGATCTGTTGTTTCTTTTTCCATATCATGTCTGCTCATTGCCTTTTCAACTTTGTCTTCAGAAAATGCTACAGCAGTTTTGTGTTGTTGTGAATCTTGATGCTCGTTCATTCTGTACCCGGTATTTGATGTACTTGTAAAACCAGTAAGCCTTGCGAAAGCATTCAAACTTGCACATGCTTGATTTTTGGGATGTTTGTCATGAGGACCTTCCGCAGTGCACTGGTCGTGCTGCACCCTGTAAGTGTAACAGAATTTGCAGCGCACATTTATTTTAGAAGGGTAATCGGACGTCTTCACAATTGCACCAGTGTTTGCGTTAACTATTTCGAACCATGTGTGGTATTCCTTCATTTTGTTAATGATATTTTGAAATGCAAAACTATGACGAGATAGTATTCTTTCGACATCAACCCAGGGCATGAGTTGAGCATACCATGGCATGTAAGCAGCATATTTTGCAGATTTTGTACCCTATATTTGTGTTCATCCATAATTACGCAGAACTCTTCTAATTTTTCTTTTTTAAAGGCTGCTTTAATCTTTTCAAAGACAATATCTGGTTTAAATGAATTTGATTGAAAAATCAAAAGTTCTCCGTTAGCTGCCATTTTAATTGGAAAGAGAAGACTATCATCTGCAATAGATGCAAATTAATTATGCCTTTATAAACAAAAAATTAAACCTACAAGGTGCTGTTTCAGGTTCAGTTGTCGCAACAGCTGCATCATTAACATGTTTTAAAATAAGTTCTTTGGCTTTGTCAAAAAGTCTACGGGCAATATTGTTTTCATCAAATATTACATCGGTCAAAAATCCGATACCTAATCCGGATCCAATATATTTTGCAGCTAAAGCTGCATCTTGTTTCCAAGTTGTTACAGTTCCAAGGGAACGCTGAGAATGAGCATTATTTCTTGTTCCAAGAGTGTTGATTGAATTGCTAGAGGCTGATTTATATCGTGTTAAGACAGGTTCTGCGATTTTCGTGTACCCTGCTGCTTTAGGTTTGAAATTGTAGCCTCCCTTTGATCCAAATCCACCACCACCAAGTCTAAATGATAAAACCAATGTGAAAAATAAAACAAGCAGCAACAAAATTTTAAGCATGCTGCTTTTCAAAATAGAAATGCTGCTATAAACTGATGATAGAAAAAGCCACTTTTATTTTGGCATTTTTTTCGGGGGGTTCCTTAGTAAAAGAGCAGTGTTGGACAAACATCAGCCATCTAAGTTCTTTCTTGAGAAAACATAAATAAGCTCCTAACGAAGAACCGCAAAAACAGCTAAATGATGAAAGGAAAAAAGGAACAAAAAATAGATAAACAAAAAGTGACTGCAAAAGTGAAAGAAGGGAGCACAAAAACAAGGAAACAAAGAAATATGTAACTACATTATAACAGGAAAAGGCACTCAAATAGTAATATTATTACAATAGATACTGTAGTAATATAGGTAAGAAAATATTCCGAGCCGCAGTTGATTTGCGGCAGAATTCCTTTGATATGCGGCAGAATTCCTTTGATATGCGGCAGAATTCCTTTGATATGCGGCAAAAATCCTTTGATATGCGGCAAAAAGCCTTTGATATGCGGTAATGTATAATGCTCGCAGCGGCGAAGCCGCTGCGAGCAAAAAAGGTCGTCGACGACCGACCGAAAATTTTTTTCAGCCAAGGCTCGACGGCGACCTACGGGCTCCGAGAAAAAAAGTTACCCCCCAATTCACCTATGATTTGGTTTAGCATTTTTCTGAAAATTAAAAAACTATTGTAAAAAATTGGATACTGTAGAAAGCACAAACATACCATAATAGTAGGTAACCATTTAACATCAAATTTTGAGTCTACAGTAATTGTAAGCTTTTAAAAATTATTTTCATATTTAACTTTTAAAGATTCAACTTCTTCTTCATTGCATATTATTGAATCATATGTAAATTCATCAAGATTTGGAGCTTTTTTAAAGATTTTTTTAAACTTTAATGGAATTTCTGTTTTTCCGATATACAATTTCTTTGTTCTTGATGAAAGTAATAATGAAATATCAGTACTAGAAAATTCAAGATAATCAATAATAAGAATTTCAGCAATAAAAATCCATGTTTTTGAGGTTAATTGTTCAAAAATTTTTTGATGACTTTCAACATCTGATCGATGATAGAGAATATTCAGTTCTTTACAAATAAAAACATTTTTTCCATTTTTTTTGGAAAAAATGTTTTTATTTCTACCATTTCTGGTCCTAATCTTAGTTCATAGGAGACTGTAAGAGGTGATATGGAGCGTTCACTGCAGATTGCTGGAGATTGAAATGCTAATAAATATTTTTCATCGGCATCAAACATATTGAAAAATCGATGAAGCAAATTTTGATTTATATTTGGAATGAAAATCTTTGGAGCTGAAAATGTCAAAATTAAAGGTTAAAAAGTAGAAATTCCTCTGTTCAACCATTCAGTTGCGGGCATTTTTACTGGAGTAATCTGACCGTTGAGATCCTCAAGTGATTGTAGCCCTGTATTTTGCCCAAAAACTCTTCTTAATAAGAGATAGTTAGGGACAAAATATCAGCGGTCAAATATTCGATCTGTGGATTTTATAAATAGATGGATATCGTTAATAAATATATGACGGTTTTTGTTATAAAATATCCAAAATTCTGCATAATGAATACTTTTCAGATATTATAGATGTATTTTAAGGGGATTATTTAAGTTATCCATGCTATTATACCTCTTTAAAACTATTGACAACAAAATTTCATAGCAAAAATGGATATCGCCTGCTGTTTATCAGCTATATCCGTATATATATATTAAATGCGCATATTGAGGATTCAGCCGCTGATACGTTGTCCCTTACTAAGACGAGCATTTAGGCAAAATATGCGCCCTAAATTTTGAATTCACTTGGGTTCCTCCACTCCGTCTCATCAAACATGAACTTTAAAATAAAATTAATAAAAAATTAAAGTAACTTACTTTTAAATCTATCAGGACAATAAGCAGTATGATGCTGATCTTTTGTATAACAAGTGTAACATTTCTTTATGGACCCACATTCTCCATTAACTGCATATCCACAATCTGTATTCAAACAATAATTACAAATAATTTGATTTCTTTTTTCTACATAACTTTGACCAGTTTCTTTCATAAGAAATAAATTTTTTGATAGAATTCTTTCTTTTCGAGCCTCATCAGAAACATATTTTTCACAATATTCTGATACATGATAATAAGAGTCACAAAAAATGCAAGACATTTTTAGTAAATTTCTTTGAAATTATTTTGATTAAAGAGGGAATGAATGAATAAATTTGAAAAAACTTGGAAAAAAGAGAAAACAAATTTTTGTGCATTCTGCTTTTTTGTTTTACTGAAGCTATCATAACAAAATAAAATCAATATTTAGCAGATGGACATCAAAACAATGGTGCAAAAATAATATTGCTTCAAATCAGAACTATTAAAAATCTATATCTTTGTTAGCTTTTTTAACTATTAAAGTTTACAACTGATGCATTCTTGATCGCTGGAGCATTTTAATAACGGTGTTTTTTTGCAAATCATGGCAAGTGCACTAGTTCACTCAGAAACAAGAACGTCAATAGGATTTTTTTGGGGTGGAAACAACGCATTTCAAGAAGGGCCTTTAATCTGTTGCCGCTCTAACCCTCCCACGGCAAAAGATCAAAAGACAAGCATGCGCCCCTTGTGCTTCATCTTGTTGACATCCTTGTTCTGAGATCTATGATTACATGATGCATTTGGATTTTTTATTTAAAATGTTCAAAAATATTCAAAGAAAGTGACTGTTTTAATACTTCAAGAAAAACATTGTTCAAGAGAAGCAAAAAACGTTTTCATACGAGAATTAAAGACATTTTGTGATTCATCCATTTTTTCAAAAAAAATTCATATGAGTCAAATGAATTGAAACAAATGCAGCCATTTTTCGTGAACATTTTAAAAAAATGTATTAAAGAGCAAATAAAAAAACGTAAAAAAAATTAAATAATATTTTTTGTCATTTGTTGATCATCCTGAAGACAATTTTCATGTTTGACTTGCAGAACACTTATTCAAATGTAATATCACCATAAGGGGCTGTCCAGATATCTCGAGACGGGTGGGAGTTAGTAAATGGCCGTGCCACCTTTGATGTGAGGCAAAAAGTGCCTTTGATGTTGTGGGGTTGGTTAAAATTTTTTACGTATCTCGAGAAATTTGGTCAATCCCTACAACAGATATCATTCATGAACACCTTACAACAATTTTTAACAAACCTATCTCATGCTAAAAGAATGCCATCCAAAATTATTAAGTAGTGTTTTTATCATCTGGATATTTAATTCTTTTGTTTTAAAACCATTTTTTCTTTTAAAAATACATAAAAAATCTAAAAAGAAAAAGCATCATATTGAAAAAAATAACAACGCAATCATCTTCACTTTGTTTGCTTGAAATGAAAAAGAAATTTAGATGGAAAGTACATTGAGTCACCAAATGTTTGATTACAGGAAACTTTTTATTGTGTTAGTTCGTTAAGAAATTTAATCATGTTTTTTAACGTTGATAATAGTGGCAATGTTACAATGTTAATTTTTTAAATATTTGTGTATATCTCAAAATGAAAATGATTTATATGCAAATTTTAAGCGTATGCATTAAAGTTTTTCAAAAAAAAGCAATCGGTAACTGCGTTAAATTAAGCTAAAAATATAAATCCAGGAATGCTGTAAAGCAAAAACATGCAGAATAAAAATAGATAGGGATCTTTTCCCTCCCTGAATTATTCCAAGTTGCGACCTTATTTGTAGTCAAACATGAGTGAAATATAAATACAAAAAGAAATTATTTATTCACAATTTTTGGACAATTACTTCTTTGATAAAACCCATGTAAGCTACGGCATTCTCAGTTTGATGAGAAATCGACAAATAGCTTTTCACATTTGTCGATCTTTCAGAGACATGGTGCAAAAGTTTTTTCCTTTACAACATAAAGTAATTGTTAGCTTTTTTAAATTATTTATGTTTATAATTATAATTGGTACATTCTTGGCCATTAAATGCAATTTAAAAACTGGTGTTAATTGCATATCATTGCAGGTTCACTAGTTTGTTCAAAATACTTATTTGATATTACAAAGATTTCATTCTTTTTTTAAAAAATCCAAAAATATTCAAAGGCAATGAGTGTTTTTTTCTGTGAAAAAAGTATAAAGAAAGAGCAACAAATTTTACACAAAAATATTGCTCCAAAAAAGGGTTTCATGATTCATTCATTTTTTAAAGAAATTTCATTTTGTTAGAATGTATTCAAAAAAATGTAGTCATTTTTGGTGAAAAAGTAAAAGAATGACTGTAAAGTCAGGTTTTGGTTTACTTTAACAGTATTAATTTGAAAGCCAAATTATAAAGGTGGAATTTCTTGAAGCACCTTGTATGTTCACAATTTTTTGTAGTCAAATCTTACTATGCAACTAACAAATAAAATATCAAAAAGAACTTTTTTAATCACAGTTTTCGTTGAATAATTTTTTAGATAAAACAAATAAACCAATATTAGTTTTAGCATTCTTGCTGTGAAGTGAAATTGATAAATATTTTTTATCATTTGATGATCTTCCACGAACACGTTCAAAATATTTTGCATAATTATTTGAAAATGATTTCTGGAGTCGACTTGGAGAATAAGTATAATCATATTCAATGTAAAGGTAAATTTCAGTATTGGATTTGGCATTTTTCTGAAAAAAATTATATTATACAAATTTCTGGTATACTGTAGCTGCAAAACATACCATAATAATAGGTAACCATTTAAAGTAAAATTTTGAGTTTACAGTAATTGTAAGCTTCTTGAAACTATTTTCATACTTTACTTTTAAATATTCAACAAATTCTTCATCACACTGAACAAAAGTAAATTCTACTTCTTCTAGATTTGGTGCTAGTTTAAACATTTTTTCAAATTTTAATGGAATTTTTGTATTTCGTAAATTTAAAATTTTAGTTTTTGTTGAAAGTAGCAATGAAATATCAGCATCAGAAAAGTGATAATAATAAACATAAAGCTTCTCAGGAATTACAGTCCATATTTTTGAAGTTATTCTTTCAAATAATTGCTTATTGATATCATCATTTGAATTAGCAAAAAATATATCCAGTATTTTACAAACAAAAACATTTTTCCCTTCATAACTCAATGCTTCGCCAGGAAATAATTGGCCGAATACTGTAAGTGGACATAATAGACGTTCATTGAGGATTGTGGGTGATTGAAAAGCTAATGAATATTTTTCATCGGCATTAAACATTTCCAAAAATCGTTGTAGCAAATTTTGATTAATATTTGGAATAAATAGTTTTGGAGCTGAAAATATTTAAAGATTCTACGTAACAAAGTTACTATTGATGCTCAGAGAGAACTTATAATACAGGGTAATTTTTTTTAGTTCAGCCGACGTTTACAGCTGTAAAATGTATTCCAGAAGATACCAAAGGGGGACATAAACCACTATCCAGACATTTCTGTGCACATTAGTCGAAAAATCAACCTTCTAGATTCAAAACTGACAAGATGATAGCCATCTGTTTTTTTTTTGTAGTGTTTTTTTTGTCTCAAATTAAAATTTCAAATAGCTACCATTGTGTGAGTTTTTTAAAAGAAAGCTAGAAGGTTAATTTTTCGACTGATATGCATGTCTGGATTTCCACTATCATTGCTAATTTTAGGCTGATGCAAGGTCAAATGTGAATATTGCGCCATTTGGCGTTGTGTTCACAAATGCCAAATCATTGGCGCAAAGATGCTCCCCTATGTTTGTGACAGTCCTAGTTTATGCCATCTTTTGGAACCTTCTGGAAGATCTTCTACAGCTGTAAACGTCGGCTTAACTGAAAAAAATCACCCTGTAACTGCGGTAATGGGAGAGTTTTTTTTTATTAAAGACAAACTATTGCAAATTTCAATACAACTTACCTTTTAATCTATAAGGACAAAATACAGAATGATGGTGATCTTTAGTATAGCAAATATAACATCTTCTTATTGATTTACATTTGCCATTTATTGCAAATCCACAATGAATATTCATACAATATCTGCAAATAATCTTTTCTGTCGTTTTTGAATTATGTGATCGAATTTTTTCTCTTCGAGCTTTATCAGACGCATAAATTTCGCAATAAACTGATGCATGATAAAATGAACCACAAAAAATACATGACATCTTTAGTCAAATTTTTTGAAAGTGTTTTGATTAAAAAAATGATATAAACAATGGACTGCAAGAAATGAAAGCAGCAGGCAGCAAAAAAAGTAACTCGGCAAACTTAGTTATTTTTGATAGAAAGGTTGTGGCATGAACGGCATAGATGAGGGTGTGGTGGATGAACAAAATCAATAGCTAGCTCCTAGTTATCACTTCACCATTGTAATCTTACTTGCTGACTATTTTTTTGTTTTTACTTGGGCTGTGTGGTGCATTATAGTTATTACTCATTACTGAACCGCAAAATTTGCAACTCTTTTTTTCTTCTTCTGCTGCACTCATTTTTTTCTCTCATTTAACCAAACTTGTAGGATCGCTCTAAAAATGTCTTGTATTTTTTGTGGCTCATTTTATCATTCATCTGTTTATTGCAAAATTTATCCTTCTAATAAAGCTCGAGGAAAAAGAATTCGATCACACAATTCAGAAACGAGTGAGAAGATTATTTGGAGATATTGCATGAATATTAACTGTGGATTTGCAGTAAATGGCAAATGTAATTTAATGAAGAAATGTTGTATTTGTTTTACAAAGGATGAACATCATACTGTTTTTTGTACTGATCGATTTAAAGGTTTATTTGTGAGTTTGTGGAGAGAGAGTCTTTTGAAACTTTTGGAATAATTAGTAAACATCAATCCACTATTTTTAAATAGTAAACGTGTTTGACATTCTACATTAGGACATATTTATTATGGAGTAATCTATAATTTTGTTCAGGGTTTAAAAGTATGATTACCAAATGCTATAATGTGTTCCACATATAGAATGTCGAACACGTTTACTATTTAAAAATAGTGGATTGATGTTTACTAATTATTTCCTAAAGTTTCAAAAGACTCTCTCTCCACAAACTCACAAATAAACGACTTGGTGCACAAATCCGGCGAGTGCACAAATCCGGCTGTACCAGATATATGAATAAGCTAATGAAAAGCAGATGATATTTATTTTGGTTGTGAAATTTTGTTGTCGATAATTTTAAAGAGATGCCAAAATATTTCAAACGAAATTCATTTTTATTCAAAAATCAAAGAAAGTTGTTTTATAAATTTCTAGCTGGTATTTTTATTTAATTTTTTTGTTGCTAAAAATTTTTTTTTATTGCAGCTATGGAAATCAACAATGATTTCTTGCAATTTCAACAAATGCGAGGAAAACAAAGAGAAAGATGCACACACAAAAAAAGAGTGTTCCCTTTGACTTTTTTGTCGACCATTTTTTTTGGTTTTGCCGTTTTTTCAATGGCAATTTTCGTCATTTTAATTTTATTTTTTAATTTTTCTGCTTTTATTTTCGATTTATTCAGGGTCGAAAATGCCTTATTCTAAGAAAAAAATAGTTTTTTAACCAACTTTTTTTTCACCTGCCCGTCCCCAATTTTGACTATAATTGGAACAAAAACTAAATTTAAAACAGCAACAAATATCTCGATAAAATGAAAAATTAATTTTTCGCACATTTTGTTTTTATTTATTTTAATGGTGGCATGATAATCAAATAAAATCAATATTGCTCACATCTTTAGTGCAAAAGCTTTTTGTGTTTAGAATAAAAAATAATTGTTAGCTTTATTAAATTATTTGTGTTTCTAATTGGTACACTCTTGGCCATTAAAGCATTTTAAAACTTGTGTTAATTGCATATCATTGCAAGTTCACTAGTTCATTCAGAGATATTTAGTTGCCTTGTTATAAATTTAATTTTTTTATCATTTAATATATCTAAAAATATTCAAAGAATATGAGTGTTTTTTTCTTTTAAAAATATAAAGCAATAGCAAAAAATTTTACACAAAAATATTGCTCACAAAAACTTTGCATGATTCATTTAGTGTTTTTTAAAAAGTTTCATATTTTTACAATGAATTGAAGAAAATGTGATCGTTTTTGATTAAGAATAGCAGCGGGCAGTCTAAGACCGAATGTTTATAAGTTCTTTGTTTGGTGATGGAATAAATGAATAAATTAGGAAAACTTGAAAAAACAAAAAATGATATTTCATGCACACTTTGTTTTTTGTTATAATAATCGTAAAATCAACAAACAATATCATTATGTAAAATCTATACTTAATTTTTGCAAAAATGGTTTTCTTTGGAGTATGAAATAACTGTTAACTTTTTAAAATTAATTACGTTTTGAATTTGTGCATCTTCCTTCAGAGCGATTTGAAAAAAAATATGATTGAGTTTACATCGTTGCATGTTCACCACATTTATTTGATGTTTTTGTCAACAAAAGATTAAAATATTCAAAGAAAATGACTGTTTTTTCTGGGCAAAAACATTAAGCAAAAGCTACAGAAAAGTTTTATACAAACATATTGCTCACAAAAACTTTTTATGATTCATTCCCTTTTTTAGAAAATTTCATGTTTATAGAATGAATGCAACAAAAATTGATACATGTGAAAATAATAGTAAAAGAAAAATGTTTCACAACATGTCACTACAAAAAATCTAACAATTACCAATATCGTGCGAGATTCTATGGTTCTGTAGTTTTTCTAGAAGTACTCAAATTCCAAGAATTTGTTTGCTTTTTTTAATTATTGAAATTTTGAGCTTGCCGATTCAGCTTTAGTAGAGTAGAGTACTGTGATCAAGTGGATATACTACCACAATCACTTTTTAATATTTTGTTGTTCATTCTACAATGTTTGGTTGCATTCAAAAAATCTGAGTTTCACTTAATAAATTTAATAAAAATATTCAAACAATGACAGCTTTTTTTCTCTGAAAAAGCAATAGAGAAGAAGAAAAAAAATTTTATTCATACAAAAAAAGACACACACAAAAACTTTTGATGATTAAACATTCATATTTCTAACAAAAAAAGAGTTGTGTGTTTTTAAAATGATTCCAAGGAAATGCTATTATTTGAAACATGGCAATAAGCAAAACTAATTTTCTAACAAAATGTAAGGTAACATTTTTTAGATAATGGCCGAATAATCTATTTATTGAAACTCTTTTGACAGAATTTCTTTTGATAAAGTAAATAAACCAACATATTTGGAAGAAAAAGTATTATTATTATTCAAAGTTTTAAGATAAATTGATAAACAGCTTTTATCATCCGTGGATCTTTCAGGAACACGTTCAAAATATTTTAAAAGATTTTTTGAAAATAATTCTTGTGCTTCACGTTCAAATGTAAAATAACTGTAAACAATGCAAAGAGAAATTTGAGATTTCCATTTTTCAGCATTTTTCTAAAAAAAATTATCAACTCATTATTTTTCAATTTTGAACAAGAGTGACCATGGCGATTTTTTAAAGATGGTCAAAATCGCTGAAATTTTGTTTAGGTGTTTTGTAGGATTATTTGAGATTTTTCCATGCGAGACTTTTCCTTTAAAACCTTTTAGGGGATTAAGCTGAATCAAAATACTTGCCAGAATAAGGTTTTTGTTCAGCTCATATAGTCAAGTGGTTAGCGCGTCGGATTGTTAAGCTGGTGATCCCAAGTTCGAGTCCCAGACAATGCTGCTACAGAAAAATATGAGTGATGTGATGCTCGGTAAATCCACGGTTAAAATAAATTTCATGGATTACATCCCATGTTAAAAATGAGTCCCTCAAAAAGTTGACGCCAAATGTAAAATATTATAGTTGATTTATAGCCCGAGAAAACAGTTGTGCAAATTTTTGAAGAAGCTAAACCCTATCATAAAATCGACGTAAAGGCTTAAAACTTGTTCAAGATTTATAATCGGATTCCTAAAATGCTCGTCTCTGATCATTTTAGCTTAATCCATTATTTTCAACTTTTTATGCCTGTGGAGATATCATATATCCGCTTAATCCCCTGAAGAGTTTGAAAAAGAAAAGTATTCCAGAGAAGTATCTAATATATAATTCCAAGAAACTCCTTGACAAAAAAAACATTTTTTAAAAATGATTATGATCACTATTTTTTGAAAATAATGAATGTGCTATTAAAAAGTCATACCATAATAACAAGTAACCATTCAATATTAAATTCTCGGAATACCGTAATTGCAAGATCCTTAAAATTATTTTCATATTTTATTTTTAAATATTCTATTGATTCTCCATTACATTTGATAGAAATAAGTGTTAACTCTTCAAGATTTGGAGCTTTTTGAAAAATTTCATCAAATTTTAATGAAATTTTTATATCTCGTAAATACAAAATTTTGGTCCTTTTTGAAAGTAATAACGAAATATCAATACTCGAACGATGATAATAACTAATAAAAATGCTTTCAGCAAACACTGTCCAAGTTTTTGAAGCAATTTTTTCAAAAAATATAAAACGCATTACAGAAGAAAGAGTAGCATCATGAATTAAAATTTTTTTACAAATAAAAATATTATTTTTTCCTTCATATTTTTCTATCATTTCTTCTTTAACAATTAATTTGTCATAGATTGTAAGAGGAGATAATAGACGTTCATTGAAGACTGTTGGAGACAGTAGTGCTAGTGAATGTTTTTCATATGCACTTAAAATTTCCAAAAAACGTTGAAACAAATTTTGATTGATTTCTGGAATAAAAAATTTTTGAGCTGAAAAAATTTATTCCTTAGTCGACTTCACAAACATCCAAAGAAGGGGCTATTTGTTTTAACCTGGGTATGATGTTTTTAGTGGTAGCCCCGTGTAGGACTCAAACCTGGGGTCACGCACTAACCACTAAACCACAGGAGCTGGCTACCACAAGTTTATGCAAATTCCCATCCAACTTACTTTTAAATCTATCAGGACAGAATACCGTATGATGATTCTTTGTATAACAAATATAACATTTTTTGATTGAATTACATTTGCCATTAATTGCAGAACCACAATTTTTATTCAAACAACATCTACAAATCATCTTCCCTTTCGTTTCTAAATTATGTAAACGAATTCTTTCTTTTCGTGCTTCATTAGAAATATATTCTTCACAGAATTCCGATACATGAAAAAACGAACCACAAAAAATACATGACATTTTTAGTCAAATTTTTTGGATGTGTTTTGATTAAAAACAGCGATAAATACAATAGACTAAAAGAAATGAAAGCAGCAGGCAGCAGAAAACGAAACACCGCAAACTTAGTTTTTTGATAGAAATGTTGTGGCATGAACGGCATAGATGAGAGTGGAATGGATGAACAAAATCAATATCTAGCTCCTAGATATCACTTGGCCTTTGCAATCTTACTTGCTCTTTTTTTTGCCTGGGCTGCTTGGTCCATTATTTCATAAACACGTTGGAAATTTTTTTTCCAAATATCTTTTAAAATAACTTGCGCTTGACATGTTGTATAATTTTTTGTTCCCCAAAAACCATCAAAATCAATAAGAAGATATATTTTATGCATTTTCTTTCCTTCTTCACCAATAATTAATTCTTCAAATATAGTTACCGGTGGTAATTGACGTTCACTGAAGATAGATGGAGATAGAAAAGCTAGTGAATATTTTTCATCAGCATTAAACATATCCAACAAGTAACTCGATAAAATGACATTTTAATTTTACGCACGTTTTGTTATATTTATTTTAATGGTGGCATGATCAAATAAAATTGTTGCTCATATCCATGATACAAAAGATTTTTTTGTTTAGAATATTTAGAGTAACTGTTAGCTTTTTTAAATTATTTATGTTTATAATTATAATTGGCACATTCTTGGCCATTAAATGCAATTTAAAAATTTGTGTCAATTGCATATCATTGCAGGTTCACTAGTTCATTCAGTGATGTATTAATTTGGTTTCGAAAAACTTTATTTTTTTTATTTAAAAAATCTAAAAATATTCAAACAAAACGACTGTTTTATTTTCTTCAACAAAAGTAATGTACATAAGCAACAGAAAACATTTTCATACACGTATTTTACACACAAAAGGTTTTTATGATTCATTTCATTTAAAAAAAAGAAATTTCACGTATGTCGAATAAATAGAAGCAAACAGTGTTTCCGATTTATAAAAAAATCGCCACTGCCTCCGGCACCACCACCAGTGGATAACAGTGCTACTGCCACCTGTGGCGCCACCAGGGGGCATGCCGCTTTGATCGGTCTTTGATCTTTTCGCAAAATCGCTACCGGTAGCTCGGTCACACTGGAAGCAAATGCAGTCATTTTTGATAGACATTTTTGGAAATGGTTTATGAAAAACTTCAAAAATTGAAATCAGCTAAAATATCACAATTTAGTATTTGCGCTTCAAGCCAATTTAAAATATATCTAAAATTAATAAAATTTTATGGTGGCTCAGTCCTTTCTTAGAATAATACTGTAATCGCATGTTTGCTTTTTTTTAATTATTGTTGCATTGTGTTAGAACATTCTCCATGAATAGAGTGTAATCTGAAAAAAATAAACCTTTGAATATTTATTGTTCATTTTTAAAATCATTGTTTGAAAACTTGAATCCTGATTAAAAATAGCTAAAAATATTCAAAAAAAATGACTGTTTTCTTTTTCGCGAAAAACAAGGAAAACAATGACTTTTGAAAGCAATGATGTTAGAGATAGCATTTTTTATGATTCAGCTGCCATTTCTAACAAAAGTATTCAAAGAAATTATGGTGTTGTTGAACATTTTCTTGCAACAAATGTTTGAAGGTCTAAGCAAAAAGAATAAAAGAGTGAGCAGTATAAAATGATTGCAAATCACATTTCCTGACTATCTTTCAGCATCCATATTATTACAAGGGTAGGTGTTTTTTTATGTATTTATTTTGTAGTCATACATGAGTGAAATAAAAATACAGAAAAAAGAAATTTAATCATTCACAATTTTTGGACAATAAATTCTCCGATAAAACAAATAACCCCATATAACCTACGGTACTCTGTGCTTGAAGAGAAATTGATAAATACCTTTTATCATTTGTAGATTTTTCAGGGATACATTTAAAATGTTTTGCAAGATTCTTTGAAAAACTTCGTCGTGCATGACCTGGAGAATAAGAATCATAATCAATAAAAAGATAAATTTCAGCCATTGGACGTACGTTTCTCTAAAAAAATAGTTTTTTTTATGTGAGTAACAAAGGGCAATAAAAAACTATACCATAATAATCGGTAACAATTCAATATCAAATTCTGGCAATACAGTAATTTTAAGCTTCTTAAAATTATCATCGTACTTTATTTTTAAGTATTTTATTCCTTTTTCATTGCAAATAACTGAAGTAAATGTAAAGTCTTCAAGATTTGGTGTTCTTTTATAAATTTCATCTAATTTTAATGGAATTTTTATTTTTTCCAAATTTAAAATTTTTGTTCTCCACGAAAGTAATAACGAAATATCAACATTTGAAAGTTCGTAATAATGAATACTAATATTTTCAGCAAACAATGTCCATTTTTCTGAAGCAATTTGTTCTAAAAAATTTTGGCAGATTTTAGAATTCCACCTATTGCCATAGAAGTAAATTCTTTTACAAATAAAAATATTATTTCCTTCATATTCCATCTCTTCTTGTTCAATATTTAATATTTGATAAATTGTAAGAGGGCATATGCTAGTAAATGTAAATGCTAGTAAAACTTTTTCATATGCATTAAACATTCCCAAGAAACGTTGTAACAAATCTTGATTTATATTTGGAATAAATAATTTTGGAGCTGAAAAAATGTAATTGTTATTTACATTTTTCATGTACCCATGAGTGGACTTTGCAGACATCCTAAGGAGGGGCTCAAACCAGGGTGCCACCTATAGAATTTACTTTTGCCACGGATCCACCCAGCATCCAACCACTCATGTTTTTTGAGTGATAGCCCCGCCTGGGACTCGAACCTGGGATCACCATGTCGAACAACCGACGCGCTAACCACTTGACAACAGGAGCTGGCTAACACAAGTTTATTCAAATTTTAAAATCAACTTACTTTTAAATCTATCTGGACAATATACAGTATGGTGTTTATCCGTGATATAACAAATATAACATTTTTTAACTGAATTGCACATTCCGCTAAGTGCAGAATCACAATTAGTTTTTAAACAACATCTACAAATCATCTTCCCTTTTGTTTCTAAATTATGTGAACGAATTCTATCTTTTCGAGCTATATCAGTTACATAGTCTTCACAATATTCTGATACGTGACAAAATGAGCCACAAAAAATACATGACATTTTTAGTCAAATTTTTTAAAAGTATTTTGGTTAACAAAATAAAAGCAACAGAATGTAAGAAATGAAAGCAGCAGCAGAAAAGTGAAACACCGCAAACTGAGTTTTTATGATAGGAAAGTTATGGCATGAACGACTCAAATAAGGTTGTGGTGGATGAACAAAATCAATAGCTAGCTTCTAGATACCACTTGACCATTGCAATCTTACTTGCTTATTTTTTTTACCCGGGCTGTGTAGTGCATATTTTTATTACCCAATACTTAAAAGCAAAATTTGCAAACCTTTTTTTTCTGCTGCACTTATTTTTCACTGTTTGGTTTTCTCTCATTTAATCAAATTTCTAAAAATCAGACTAAAAATGTCTTGTATTTTTTGTGGCTCATTTTTTCATGTATCAGTTTTTTGCAAAATTTATGTGTCCAATGAAGCACGAGCGAAAAAAATAAGATCCCACAATTTAGAAACAACAGAGAAGATTATTTGTAGATATTGCATAAATACTAATTGTGGATTTGCAATTAATGGAAAATGTAATTCAATGAAGAAATGTTGTATTTGTTTTACAAAAAATGAACATCATGCTGTTTTTTGTACTGATCGATTTAAAGGTAATTTCTTTAGTTTTGTTAATTCTGATGAGAGAGGGCGGTTGAATGGTTTAGCGCAGGCTTTTCAACCAGATCCTCACAGGTTCGATCCCCCGTGCTTTTCCAACTCAGGAATTACCAAGTACACCCCCCCCCCCCCCTCCCCAAAAGAGAAGCGGCTCACTATCGCGAAATTGAGGGATCCGTCACTACCACCAGGTTGCGTTGGCAAAGGTTTTTGCATCTGACACCCAGGATTTAAGGCCCAATGTTTTGCCAAAACACTCGTCATAGTAATGTTTAGTTAAATACAAAATATCAGCTGCCGAAATAACCTTCTTGGGATTTAATAGATAAATGAATATAGCTAATTAATAGCAGATAATATCTATTTTTGTTATAGAATTTCGATGTGAATGATTTTACAGATGTATAATAACTAGGATAACTAAAATAATCCATTAATAATACATTTATAATATTTGAATAGTATTCTTTATGCAGAATTTTGGATATTTTATAACAAAAATATATATCGTCTGTTATTCATGAGCTATTATTAGCTGTAAGTTGAGTATACAGGCAAAATAATAAAAAAGTGACAAAGAAACTCGAAAAAATGAAAAATTAGTTTACTTTGTTGTTTTTATTTCAGTGATGGCATGATAACCAAATAGAATCAATGATTAGCAGCTTTACATTATCATTTCTGATGCAAAAGTTTTCTTTTGTTTAAATAAAAAATATTTGATAGCTTTTTCTAATTTTTTGTGGTTAGAATTGGTGAATTGTCTATCATCACCGCAGTTTGAAAACGGTATGTGAATTGGTTTACTAGTTCGTTCAAAATATTTATTTAATATTACAAAGATTTCATTTTTATTATTTAAAAAATCTAAAAATATTCAAAGAAAATGAGTGTTTTTTTATAAAGAAAAAGTATAAATAAAGCACGAGCAAAAAATTTTACACAAAAATATTGCTCACAAAAAACTTTTTATGATACATTTCGTTTTTCTGAGAAAATTTCATGTTTTTTTAGAATACATTCAGAGAAATGTAGTCATTGTGATGAAAAAAATAATAAAAGAAAACAAACGAAGAAAAAATGATTTCACACCATAACACCTAAAAGGATTCCAAAAATAACATATATGATTCTGTAGCTTTCTTGAGATACTCAAATTCCAAGACTTTTTTGTTTGTTTTTTTAATTATTGAAATTTTGAGCTTGCGAATTCAGTTTTAGTAGGGTAGAATACTGTGACCAAGTGGATATACTACCACAATCACTTTTTAATATTATGGTGTTTAATCTAAGTTTTTTGAATGCATTCAAAAATCTGATTTTCAATTAAAAATGTTTAAAAATATTCAAACGCTGACGGTTTTTTTCTGGAAAAAAGTACAAGGCAAGAGAAACAAATTTCACACAAAAATATTGCTCATAAAAAATTTTATGGTTCATCCATTTTTTTAAAAAAAAATCATGTGCTTCGAATGAATTGAATCAATTGCTGTCATTTTTGATGGACATTTTGGAAGTTGTGCTAAAGATCAATAAGCTAAATTGACTCGCTTCTTTCTTTGAGTAGTACTGTAATCGCATATTTCCTTTTTATTTAATTATTAATGGATTGTGTTTGAACATTCCATGAATAGAGTATAATTTGAAAAGATAAAAGTAAGATGATATCTTTGGATATTTATTTGTTCATTTTCAAAATCTTTATTTGAAAACTGATTCCTGATTAAAAAAGCTAAAAATATTCAAAAAAACATGACTGTTTTCTTTTTCGAGAAAAACAAGGGAAAGAAAGGCTTTTGAAAGCAACGATGCTAGACAAAACAATTTTTAGTGATTCAACTTTTTAACAAAAGTATTCATAGAAATTGTGGAGTTGTTGAACATTTTCTCGCAAAAATCATTTGAAAGCTTAAACAAAAAAGAAAAAAAAGGGAGAAATATACATGACAAAATTTTCAAATCACATTTTCAGACCGTCTTTGTGAATTCGTTTAATAGGTTTTTTTTAACATGGATTTGTTTTATAGTTACTTTTAAGGGCAATGAAAATGCAGAATAAAGAAATTTATATATTTCCAATTTTCGGACAGTAAATTCTCAGATAAAATAAATAAACCAATACACGTTTTTCCATTCTCTGTTTGGAGAGAAACTGATTTTGTAATTTGTTGATCTTTCAAGAACACGTTTTGAAATAATTCGCGAGTTTGCTTGTTTTTCAAAAATTTGAAAACAATCTATTATAGAGAAAAAAAACATACAATGATAACAGGTTATCATTTAATATTAAATGCTGGCAATACAGTAATTGTAAGCTTCTTAAAACTGTCTTCATATTTTATTTTTAAATCATCAGTTGATTCTTCTTTAAATTCAACTGAATCCAACTCCAGTTGTTCAAGAACTGGAGCTTTTTGAAAAATTTTTTCAAATTTTAATGGGAGCTTTGTATTTCGCAATTTTAAAATTTTTGTTCTCCCCGAAAGTAATAACGAAATATCCGTATTTGAAACTTTGAGATAATTAACGATGATGTTATCATTGTCCATATTTTTGAAGCAATTAGTTCAAAAAATTTTTGACGCATTTTAAAAGCAGAAGAAGTAGCGTCATGGATGAAAATTTTTTTACAAATAAAAATGTTTTTCCCTTCATATTTGCATATCATTTTTGATATTACAGTTAGTATGTCATATACTGTAAGGGGGCATAATAGAGGCTCATTCAATGTTGCAGGAGATTGAAATGATAATATAAGTTTTTCATATGCATTAAGCATTTCCAAAAATCGGTGAAACAAATTTTGATTCATATTTAGAAGAAAAAATTTTTGAGCTGAAAAAATTTAACTTTTATTCAGTGATGAAAAATGCGGCCGCGGGCCGAAAATCGTCGGCCCGGCCGGCCTCGCGGCCTAAAATTTTTGGCCGGCCGCGGCCGCGGCCGGCCGCGGCCGGCCGCATTAAAACACTAAAAATTTTTAAAACGTGTATTTTAACGTATAAAAATTTTTTAAAGCGATTTTGTATCTTTGAGGTGTTGTAAAGTGCATAATCAACCTTAATTTTGCAAAATAGGTTACATTTATTGAAAAAACTTTTGTTGATATACTAACGTTTGGGGGAAAATTTTCTGATTTTCGACAAAAAATGGGGAAATGAAGCTTCTAATGAAATACTTAATGTTCATATAATTCAAAAACTTCAAGAAGAACACGTAAAGTTCTTCGTTTTTCGTAAATTTTGAGGAAAATAGCTTAAAAATTTTTGGCAAAAAAATTGAGCGGCCGGCCCGCGGCCTGAAGCTTCGGCCCGGCCGGCCGCGCGGCCTGAAAATGTTGGCCGGCCGGCCGGCCGCATTTTTCATCCCTGCTTTTATTTACTTATTTTTTTTCATATAACAGAAATCTTATAAATACTCACCCATTCTTAATTAGATTTACGAGTATCAATAAGAAACTTAAAAAACAAAACATCTTATGGAGGAGCTCACTTTTAATCATGGGGCTACCCATGGAATTCTTTATAACTTTTGATCCCCCGAGCACCCAACCACTCATGTTCTTTAGTGTTAGCCCCTCCTGGGACTCAAACCTGGGATCATCAGGTCGAACATCCGACGCGCTAACCCCTCGACTATAGGAGCTGGCTAATTATACAAATTTCAAAATAACTTACTTTTAAATCTATCAGGGCAATATACACTATGATGGTGATTCTTAGTGTAACAAATATAACATTTTTTGACCGAATTACATTTGCCATTAACTGCAGATCCACAATTTTTTTTCAAACAACATCGACAAATAAGCTTGTCTTTCGTTTTTAAATTATGTGAACGAATTCTTTTTTTTCGCGCTATATCAGTTACATATTCTTCGCAATGTTCTGATACATGATAGAATAAGTCACAAAAAATACATGACATTTTTAGTCAAATTCTTTAAAAGTGTTCTGATTAAAAGAGTGATAAAAGCAATAGAAATGAAAACAGCAGCAGAAAAAGAAACAGTTTTTTTAGAAAGGTTATGGCATGAACGGTTCATATAAGGGTGTAGTGGATGAACAAAATCAATCAGATATTACTTGCTCTTTATTTTTGTTTTTACTTGGGCTGTGTAGTGCATTATAACTATTATTCAATACTTAAACGCAAAATTTGCGAACTTTTTTCTTCTTCTGCTGCATTCATTTTTTCCATTTTTTCTTACATTTTATCAAATTCTAAAAAACAGCTAAAGAAATGTCTTGCATTTTTTGTGGCTCATTTTATCATTCATCTGTTTATTGCGAAATTTATGCTTCTGATAAAGAACGAGCGAAAAGAATTCGATCACACAATTTAGAAACGACAGAGAAGATTATTTGCAGATATTGCATGAATGTTAACTGTGGTCTGGCAATTAATGGAAAATGTCACTTAATAAAGAAATGTTATATTTGTTTTACAAAGAATGATCACCATACTGTATTTTGTCCTGATAGATTTAAAGGTAGTTCTTTAGTAAATTACTTCAATTTTGTTATATATAAATCCATTTCTGATAAGACCGAGCGGGTGAATGGTTTAGTGTAGGCCAGACCTTCACCGGTTCGATTTCACGTGCTTTCCCAACCCAGGCATTACCAAGTGAATGACAATGAGTACACTCTCCAAAAGCGAGGCGGTCCATTATCATGAGATAGAGGGATCAGTCACCACCACCGGGTTGCGTTGGCAAAGGTTTTTAGATCTGACACCCGAAAGCTATTAGCCTCACCGTAGACGTCGTTAGATCAGGATTTGAGGCTCAATGTTTTGCCTAAACGTCTTAGTAATAGATATTTTGGGACAAAATATCTGCTACCGAATCCTCTTCCCTGGGATTTAATAGATATATGGATATAGCTATTAAATAGCAGACGATAACTATTGTTGTTATAAAATTTTGATGTCGATGATTTTAAAGAGGTACAATAGCAAGGATATTACTTAAGTAATCCAATAATAGTACATTTGTAATATTTGAAAAGTATTCATTATGCAGAATTTTGGATATTTTATAACAAAACTAGATATCGTCTGTTATTTATTAGCTATTATTAGCTGTTAGACGAGTATACAAGCAAAATATTGGGCCTCAATTTCAGCATGACCTGGGGACGTCTATGGTGAGAGCACTCCGGTTAAGGCAGCACCAACGACTGAACTGTCAATAAGAGAGATGTTTAACATTTTTTTAAGTTTCAGCTCCAAAATTTTTTATTCCAAATATAAATCAAAATTTGTTACAACGCATTTTGGAAATGTTCAATGCCGATGAAAAATATTCATTAGCATTTCAATCCCCAACAATCTTCAATGAACGTCTATTATGCCCACTTACAGTACTCTGGCAATTCTTTTCTGGTGAAGCATTGAGTTATGAAGGAAAAAAGGTTTTTGTTTGTAAATTATTATCTATATTTTTTGTTAATTCAAATATGGACATCAATAAGCAACTATTTGAAAGAATATTTACGAAAACATGGACTATAATTCCTGAGAAGCTTTATGTTTATTACTACCATTTTTCTGATGCTGATATTTCTTTGTTACTTTCAAAAAGACTTAAAAAAATGAAAATGGAAAATACAAAAATTCCTATAAAATTTGAAGAAATTTTTAAAGAAGCTCCAAATCTTAAAGAAGTTGAATTTTCTTTTGTTCAGTGTGATAAAGAATTTGTTGAATCTTTAAAAGTGTTATACAAAAACAGCTTCAAGAAGCTAACGATTACTGTAGATTCAAAGTTTCACTTTAAATGGTTGCCTACTATTGTGGTATGTTTTTTCATCTACAGTATGCCAAATCTTAAAGTAGTACAATGCTTTTCAGAAAAATGCCAGTTCTAATACGGATACTTATCTTTGTATTGACCGTGATGAAACTTATTCCCCAAGACAACTCGAGAATTTTTTTTCAAACAATTATGCAAAACATTTTGAACGTGTTCGTGATAGATCATTAAAAAACAAAAAATATTTAGCAGTTTCTGTTCATGCGAAAAATACTAAAGCTTGTATGGGGTCATTTGTTTTGTCAAAAAAGTTGTTGTCTAAATAAATTTGAATAAAGGAAATTCTTTGATACGTTTTATTATATACTCCTCATAGTAAGGGATAGTTAGGAACATAATATTAGCTGCTAAATCCTCGATCTGTGGATGTGAATATTGATAACAAACAGCAAATGATAACTATTTTTTTAAAAAACTTTCGATAGCGATGATTTTAAAGAAGTATAATATCATGGATAACTTAAATAATCCATTAATAATACTTTTATAACATGAGAAAAGTATTCATTTTGCTGAATTTTGGATATTTTATAACAAAAATAGATATCGTCTGTTACTTATTAGCTATATCCATTAATCTATTAAATCTACAGATGGCAGCTGCAGCTGATATATTGTCCCTTACTAAGACGAGTATTTGGAATAACTTGGGGACCTCTACAATGAGATAATTATTGCGATAACTCAAGTTGGTCAGAAGATATGTTTCACAGGTCTTTCTTAAAACTCACTCTTTTCTCTTTATCCTTTAAAACATATTTTACGAAGAAATTTTCGACAGAAATGATCAACGTTTCCTGTGAATAAATTTTCTTTGCTGGAAGTAATTGTTGAATAATGTTTACGTGTATCATTTTTTGTATAAAGAACTTTTTGTTTCCCTTCTAAATTTCTTTTCCAGTCGAAAAAGCACAGTTACTATTTGAATATTTGTAAATTTTTTAATCAAAAATAAAATTTTCAAATGCATACAAAAATTCCAGAAAAACAAATGAATCTTTGAACTACAATTTGACATTTACTCGATCAATTATCGTACCCTAATAAAGCTGAATGCGTAAGCTCAAAGCATCACTAAATTAGTGGCACTTATTTATAAAAAAAAACAGATATTGCGATTACAGTATTCTAAGAAAAGTAAGTAGTACCATAAAAGTTTGTTATGTTTTTGTTTTTAAGCCTTTTTTTGACAACACACAAAATATAGGCTATTTTTTATAGACATCGTTTGGATAATAATCGTTTTGACAAAGTGAATAAACCAAGAAAATTACTAGAAGGATAAGAGGTTTTAACATTCTCAGTTCGAAGATATATTGATAAATATTTTGCATTATTTGATGATCTACCGGAAACTCGTTGAAAATGTCTTGCGAGATTTTTAGAAAATATATTTTGTGCTTGACTTGCAGAACATTTTTTAAAAGTATTAACTGTGTAATCAATATAAAGATTAATTTCAGCATTTTGTTTGGTACTTGCCTAAAAATTTGTTTTCATTACTTTGTAATAGAGAACTTTTTTGTTACCAAAATCGTTAATAAATGTTGAACTTCAAAATTTGGCGATACAGTAATACTTAGCATCTGGTAATCATTTTCATATTTGAATTTAAAAAAGTTTACCAATTTGGTATCACATAATATTTTAATAAATTGAAGTTCTTGAAGATTTGGAACTTTTGGAAAAATTCCGCTAAATTTTAAAGAAATTTTTGTATTTTCTAATTTTAAGATTTTAGTTTTTGATGAAAGTAGCAAAGTAATATCAGTGGTTGAAAAATGGTTGTATATAATTGAAATACTTTCTGCAATAAATGTCCATGTTTTTGAGTATATTTCTTCAAACATTCTTTGATGGCTTACAGAAGTAGAAGAGGAAAAGCAGAAAACAAATTTTTTGCAAATAAAAACATTTGGCCCTTCATATTTCATTTTTTCTGGTTCAATATTTAGTTTTTGAAAAATTGTGAGAGGACGTAATTGATTTTCATGGAAAATTGCTGGTGACTGAAATGCTATTAAATATTTTTCATCGGCATTAGACATTTCCAAAAATCGGTGTAGCAAATTTTGATTTATATTGGGAATAAAAAATTTTGGAGCTGAAAAAAATGAATTTTTTTCACATAGAAATGTTATTATGGTATCCATAAGAAACACATATATGTTTATGCAACTTACCTTTTAATCGATCGGAACAAAATACAGTATGATGTTGATCTTTAGTATAACAAATATAACATTTCTTTATTGAATTACATTCTCCATTAATTGCAAATCCACATTTAAAATTCATGCAATATCTACAAATAATCTTCTCTGTCGTTTCCAAAGAATTTAAACCAGATCTTTTCATCATTATAAGTCCAATATTGTGTAATTGAATTCTCTCTTGTCGAGCTTCATCAGATACATATTTTTCACAGTAAACAGATATATGATTAAATGAACCACAAAAAATACAAGACATTGTTAGAAAATTTTATGAAAGAATTTTATTTAATGGAGTGATAAAAAAAGAATTGTGAAAAAAAAGTGCAGTAGAAGAAAAAAAAGCAGCAAAAACTTTATTTTTCGTCCGTTTAAATATTAGTGTGGGATGAACGGTTCATATGAGGCTGCAGTGAATGACGATTTGTCAATAGTTTAGAAAGTAGATGTCACTTGCGGTACTACTCAATAATTTTTATTTAACCTGATCAGTGTTATGCTTCAATATAGTAAGGTTTGTACCGCAAAAGTCTAGTGATATCTTCTAGCGAACTATTGATTTGATTTTTTTACATTTGAGAAAAAAACAACAAATGTAAAATAAATTTTCTAGAGGGCTATGATCAGTGCTTTCCGATTTTTAAAAGAGCTGTCAACACTTCCACAAACAACCACCGTAGTAGCAGCACTGGCTTTGACATTAGATGTACATAATTCTGATTGCTAAATTTAAACATTTCTTATTCTTTTTCATTTTCAGAAAATAACATTTTCTTTTTAAACAAAAATATCATTTGTATAAAAAAGAAAACTTTAAACAAAAGTTATTAATCATCAAACTTTCTATACATGTATCATTTCTTGTGAAATGTTGTTTCTCTAAAGCATTAATTGTGTTTTCGTTTCACTTAAAAAGTTTCTTCTCTTATCTTTTGAATCTTTCATATTTTATTGAACGTATAAAAAAATGTTCAAACTAAAAATAAGCTAAAAAAATATTTTTTAACAGTTTATTAGATAATTTGTTGCGGCGCAACTGCTATTGGACCTCACAATAAATATATCTATACATCAAATATAATTACAACAGAATAAGCTTACAATATTTTTCAAGATTAATTCTAACAAAAGAATTAATAGGAGGATTATAATTTCGATTTTTTGTTGCTAAAATGTCATCAAAAATTTCATTTATAGGCTGTCCAGATATCGCGAGACGGGAGGGAAGGGGATTAATGGCCGTGCCACCTTTGATGTGCGGCAAAAGGTGTCTTTGATGTTGGGGGGTTGAAATGAAAAATAAGTAAAAAAAAGAAGGCGAAAATCAATGCAAAAAAATTTTTTGTGTTTAACAGTTAACACAGAAAAAGCTCATTTTCAACAAAAAAATGGAAACCAAATGATCAATAAGTTGCTGATTATGGAAGATGTTTGATTAAAAAAGGGAGTGCCCAGAACTTGTAGTGCATGTCTTTTGTCAAAAAACAGTATGTCACTGTCGAGCACTTTTTTTGCAGCAATAATTTTTTCACAAAAACTGTAGTGTATTTAAGGCCTTCATGGAATTACAAGATACGCCATTAATAAAATTCTTCATAATAAATTTATTAAATTAATCAAATAAATTGTAAATTATTATTAACCAAAAAGTAATCTTTCTTGGTGTATCATTAAATTTGTGACTTTTATTCTTTGAATCGTAACCATTTTGGAGAGAAATTGTTTTTGCATTCTTAACTTAAGAAACTTGGAGATAAAATTACTTCCGCCAAATATAGCTTTGATTCAACAAGTGGTGATAATGCATTTGGACTTAAAACCAATACAAACAAAGCAAGTGGAGAATAGATGACTGGGGTTAAAACGAATGGTGATAGAATTACTGGATTTCCAATCTAAAAAAAATAAGCAAAATTATTTAGGAACGAGAAGAAGGGTCAGAAATAAATGTGGAACTGAAATTTTGTAATTATAGGTACGACTTTCACAGTGCGTCGAACGCCTCATAAACTGTCGTAGCAACAAAACAGAGAAAATTGTTTATGTGGTTTTATCAATGCAAAATCGTAAAATCGTTTAACTTGCTTTGTTTATCTCATGGATAAGCTTTTTCGATTTCGCATTAAAAGAACCACACAAAACAATTTTCCCTTTTTTGCTGCTAGGACAGATCAGCGCACCATGTTTTTGGATAAAATAAATTTTATTTATTTCAATTCCAAAAATGTGATTTTTAAAATCGAACTTTCAATATATGCAAAACTTTTTTTTGAAACTATCACTTACAGTTGGATTTAAAATGAAGGGACTCAAAACCAATGGACTCAAGATAATTGGAGTAAAAACCTGTAATATCATCAATTAATCAATATATAAAAAAAAATTTGCATACTTGAGGTGAAAGAATGAAGGGAGCCAACGCTAATGGAGAAAGAATAATTGGATTAAACATACCTAAAAATGAAAATGATATGTAATAGAAGATTTTTAAAAAAAAAGTAATAATATATTACCAGGACATAAAATTGCCGGATGTAATGCTAGTGGACTGAAAAAAAATGTATATAGTTTATTAAAGAGAGAAAACAATTTAATTACCTAAGAATAATTGGTACAAACAAGAAGGGATTTAGAATAGATGGAGAGAGAACACGTGGACTAAGAACTAGCGGAAGGAATAGCCATGGACCAAGAATCTGAAAAAACGAATGTTAGTTGAAACTAGGTAATCCCTTGATTTATTTTTGGGTTATTTGCAAAATAGAACTTACAACAGGTCCCAAAACAGCAGGACTTCCAACAACAGATGTGAATAAAATTGGACTCAAAATCTAAAAAAAACACAAACAAACAATTAGTGCACCATTTCAGGGGATAGACATTTAGGAAGCTGAGTCTTGGAAACATTTGGAAATAAATGATTTTTTTTTTCATTATTATTAATTTTTTTCCAAATGTCGATCCCCAAAAATGGTATTACAGCTATTGAAGCACTTACAATTGGTTGTGATGCAACTTCTGGCGCAAATAATACGGAAGACCCGACCAAAGGTGACAATAAAATTGTACGCTTTTTTCGAATCGTTCGCTTCTCGGCTATTGCTTTAATATCTTTTTCAATTCTTTTATGTATTTCTTCAGCGGACATCTTTGCAAAAAGTGACAACTTTGTTGCATCTGCATGGGGGCTACCAGGTCCATAAACAAGTAACATTTGTTCTTGGCTTAAAATGGCATATCCCGTTTCATTCATTTCTTTTATTTGTTCTTTTGTGTATGATTTTATTAAAGCTTCTGAAACTTCAATTCTTTTTGCTTCTGGAGTTCCAAGTGTTTCAATTGCTTTTTCTTTTGTAAGATACAATGGTTGACCATCTGGACTACGCATTCGTTCTTCATATGATCGTTTTTCACGAACTTGAAATTCTTGGGTAATCAAAGCATCTTCGGCTTGCTTGATGGCATCTTCCACTCCAGATGCTTCAAAAATTAAATCAAGCCATTGTTGTTGATCTGCAGTTGTAAAACCTTTGACCAAATTTGGTAGACTTAATTCTCTTTCAAGCCCTTTTCCATTATTGTGTAAGCTTAGAAGTGAAGGAGATAAAACATCGATCTAAAAAAAAGTAACTTTGCAATTTATTCAATTTCATAATTCTAAGAATCACATGATACATTTCTTAGGCCAATAAACAAACAGCAACTACGGAGATTTACTTTCTTGTTTTTAAACTTACTGGGTCATCATCATCTTCAACACTTTCAGCTGCATCTGTGCCAACACTAAATAATTTTGGTGACATAACTTTTAGATTTTTGTCATCAAAATTGGAGGTATTTTTTCCAGCAACACTGAATGCAAGCTTTATTCCGTCTCTCATAAGTTGTAAAATTTTTCGATCTGGTGATCTGGCAGTTGCTTTCTGCTTTTCAGCAGCTCGAAAATCTTTATCCGAAAATAACTTTTTCATCATTTCGTCCATATCCTGTAAATTTATCGATCGGTTGTAAGTAAACATCTGTTTTTGATAAACTTATAAAAACGGGGCTTGTAAGGATTGATAAAATTCAATCTTATGTTTGATTTTTTTAAATTCAGAGAATAAATACCATTTCTCTCCAAATATGCAAATTTTGCAATAATAGTTAACCCCCTTTTGATAAAAAAAACCCTCACCCTTGGGGGAGAACCATTTCGATCCAAAAATTTGAAGGCCATTTCTTCTAGGGGTGATTGTTCCCTCATTCTCATTCGTCTTTTCATTTCCTTCTTTTTTACAGCAGTTTTCTTTGCTTTTTCAACCATATTTTGCCATCTAAAAAATTTTTTTATCATTGCATCATTTTTTAAAATGGTTTTGTTTTTGATGGGATAGTTTTAGTCTCATCCCTGCTACAACAGTAAGCTAATGATAAAAAAAATATGACTCACGGAACTCTTAAAGTTTTATTTCTTTTTGCCATAATATCATCCATAAAAAATTTAGCAAACATCCCAATTGGAGTTAGCTGTCTTTGACTATCATTGATTGCGGACATTGATGAAGCATTTTTTCGTGTATATCTTTTTCTTCTTCGATGATCTAATAAAAATGCACCAACTTTTTTCTGGAGATAATAATTTTTTTTACTTTTGGAAATAACATTTTTTTGTGAAGCTGATTTCCAAAGCTGCGGGACACGATTACGGTAATCCAAAGATTTTGCAGTAAAGAAATGTTTTCGATATAATTTTTTTCCCATTTTTGTGTTTGATGAATATTTTGTCATTCGATAACTTTTTGGTATAAATTTTGATTTATTAATTTCAGCTGAATTAATGCGTTTTGCTTGTGGGAAGAAACGGAAATTGGAAGGTTTTTGTTGTTGTTGGATGTGATCAGTTCGAAATTTCCGTAATGGTTTTGGTGATGGCATTTGTGCCGAAGATGATTTTCGTACATAAGTTGAATTATTTCTTGGCACAAATTTTCTTTGTGGCGGCACTTCTTCAGAACTTTTAAGCACTCCTGAAGCTTTAGCACTTCCATTGACATTATCTGATGCAGCAGCAAATTTTGAAGGCACTAGCTTTTTGATAAGATCTTGAGAATTTTGAAAATCTTTGTCATATTCTTTTCGATACATTTTTGCATTTAAGGCTGGTAAAATACATTCAGCATGTTTTTCAATTGTATTAGCATTTTTTGAACAGCTTTCCAAGTCTTTCAATTCATCTTTAGTTAAATATTTGGCACTAAAAAAATTGATTGATTGTAGAACGTACGTATATTTCAAGAGTAACACAGACTTGGTGCGTCGAACGCCTTATAAACTGTCCTGGCAGCAAGAAAGAAAGAATTAAGTGGTGTGTTTTTTTCATTGCAAAATCGTAATAGCTTATCCACGAGAGAAACGATTTCTATAAACGCATAAAAAAAGGCTATCACTTTTTCATTACAAAAATGCAGTAAAAATAAAGAAATATAATTCATATTCCACAGGATTCTGAATTTCATTCAGCGAGTAATAAAATATATTAAAGAAAATTGAGTCTCGGCAAAATGAAACAAAAGCGCATGCATAAAATCAACAAAAAAATTCTGTTGAAATATTTATGCATTTTGCTTGAATTCTGAATCCTGTTGAATATAAATTATGTTTCTTTTTTTTTTCTGCATTTTTGCGATGAAAAAATGATAAGCTTTTTTTATGCATTTATAGAAATCGCTTAGCTTGCTTTGTTCTCTCATGGATAAGCTATAACGATTGTGCGTTAAAAAAGCATACCAAAAAATTTCTTTTTTTGCTGCTAAGCGCAGACTAAAAACGCATTTCTTGGCAAAAAAATAAAAAAAATTTTTTAAATTATCTCTTTGTCTAACATACTAAAAAATTTTTTTGCCATGTTTTCCTTTTTTAGGTGCAAAAAAACAATGATGCTTTTGTTTTTTTTTGGTTTTCAGTTTGTTGCTGCAAAAATCAATTGTGTTTGATATAAACTATCAGTAAAATTTAAAAAAAGTAAAATTTACTTACTTTTTGCTTGCCACTGCTGCCATAATTCCACTAATAGCTTGTTCATTCCATTTCATTACAAGTTCATCAGTATCTTTTTCATTTAAATCAACAAAATCCACTCCATTTTCTTTTCGAACCTTTGTTTGAATGGCTAATAATGTTGTTGAAGAAAGAAAAAATACTGCAAATAAGATAGTTTTCCACCTTAGCAGCATCCTAAAAAAATATATAACTACTGTAAAAAATGCATAAAAAAATTTGACATAATGTTTTTGCACGCAAAATTAGTGGTGACAAAAAAATAAATAAAGAGGACATGGAAGTGACGACAAAAAAATGATTTTGTCCTTGAAGGGTTTTTTATGGGATTTACACGCGTCAACAAATGAGATACAGGAAATATAAGACAAAAATAATTGCTTATATTAAAAGTTTTTTTACATTTATTTTTCTTTCAGAGTAATTAATGGTTTTAGAATTTTTATAGACGAGATTGATTGGAGATCAGTAAGGAAGCAAAAAACGTCTTTTTGCCTCTCTTTTGCATTCGCTTTTCTTTTTTTTAAACGCAAGTTAGTTTATGATGTGTTTCGACAAAGGAGTGCTTAAAAGCTCTGTGCCACAAAAAAATCGGGCCAAGACGAAATTCAACTTATGTACTGAAATCATCTTCGTCACAAATGTCATCACCAAAACCGTCACAAAAATTATTCCGAACTGATCACATCAAACAACAACAAAAACCTTTCAATTTCCGTTTCCCACAAGCAAAACGCATTAATTCAGCTGAAATTAATCAATCAAAATTTATACCAAAAAGTTATCAAATGACAAAATATTCATCCATCACAAAAATGGGAAAAAAATCATATCGAAAACATCATTTCTTTACTGCAAAATCTTTGGATTACCGCAATCGTGTCCCGCAGCTTTGGAAATCATCTTCACAAAAAAATTATATCTCCAAAAATAAACAAAATTATTATCAACAGAAAAAAGTTGGTGCATTTTTATTAGATCATCATCGAAGAAGAAAAAGATATACACGAAAAAATGCTTCATCAATGTCCGCAATCAATGATAGTCAAAGGCAGCTAACTCTAATTGGGATGTTTGCTAAATTTTTTATGGATGATATTATGGCAAAAAGTTTATGTAATAAACAGATGTTTACAACCGATCGACAAATTTACAGGATATGGATGAAATGATGAAAAAGTTATTTTCTGATAAAGATTTTCGAGCTGCAGAAAAGCAGAAAGCAACTGCCGGATCACCAGATCGAAAAATTTTACAGCTTATGAGAGATGGAATAAAGATTGCATTCAGTGTTGCTGGGAAAAATACCTCTAATTTTGATGACAAAAATCTTGCAGTGATGAATCACTCGAATGAACGCGGCTGCTTCGAATAAAATAAGAAAAGTCTGTGTTTTGATGAAAAAAACTGTTTTCTCTTCCACTTATGTACCCAAACAATATGCATTCATAAAAACTTTTGTATGCCTTAATTACCGATCCTCAGGCAGACATGATTAACCTTCTTTTTGTCATTTGTTTTTTTTTACCTTTCCTTGTCTAAAAAACGCTTGAATGAATAATTTTGTTTTTTTTTTAAAAATTTTTTAGGAACTAAATTAGGATAAAAAACAAGTGTGTGTTTTTTTAGTTAAACCTATTAAATAACTGTTTTTTTTGCAGTAGAAGTTTTTTGAGTGGTAAAAAAATTAGACAAATTAGATTAAAGTAATTGTTGATTGAAGACATTTGTTTGGTTCTATTTTTATGTATCATAAGAAAGAACAGGGTGGTCTATTTGAATTCTTGAGACAAATCAAGGCTAATCTTTCGTCGTCAAATTTTAATAAGATTTGCTTGAGAATTCTTTAACGAATAACGAATAAAAAGACCATCCCAATTTATTTTTTTAAGGATTTCGTAAAATTACTATGACCTTAGCCAATAAGCCGAGAAGCGACAATTGCACCTGTCCTTGATGGCAACAAAAGTCTTCTTTAGTTTGCTTTTGTAAATGAATATTTTTCTGCATATTTTAAATTAATAAATTACAGCTTTGAGAATAAAACGATCTGATTACACAGTACTGATTCTTATAAAAGGTTTGTTTCTTGATATTATCATGTTTTATATTAGCATAAATCTCTTTCACAAAATGAAATTAATGCTGATCAAATGAAACGATTTAAAAAAGTAAGAGATTTATTTTAAAGATTTTAAAAATAAAATAAAACAAATTATTTTAATTAAAATTATATTTTGGTACCTTTTTCTATTAGTCTATTTTCTTCCATAATATCCATAAGATGGAGGATATCCGGGATAATAAGTTCCATTGCCGTATCCACCGTAATATGGTGGATAGGATCCTCCTCCATTGTAATAATATTGTCGTTTTGCTCGTAGCACTACACCAGCTGAAGATCCAAGAGATGCAAAAATAACTTCAAATAGACTTAAAATAGTTCCAACAAAAAATAAAATAGAAATGAGTTTAACCATTTTAAACAAATGTAAATGCAAAATGTGATGGGAATCAAATGATGACTTTTTGCGAACTGTCAAGCGTTTTTATATATGAATTTGAACAAGGAAGTTTCATATCGTCTTTTTCTCGCGGTTTAAATAAAACACGTAAAAGCTTGCACTATTTGGAAAAAAATGAATTATTACTTTTTGTTTGTTTTTATTAAAATTAAGCTTTTATAGCCGTATTTCAGTCGTTTTGAACGTAATGTAATCGTTTTTTGTGCAGATAAGAAAAAAAGTCAGTGTTTAAAATTCATGAATTATTCCATTTATTACATTATTTTACAAAACTCATGTACATGATAAAACACAAAAAGAATTAACTCCACATGTGTTTTAATGTTTAAAGAGAATGCTCCAAAAAAAACTTGAGAACAAAAGTGCAAAATATAATCATGAATTTTAAACACAAATTTTTTTGTTTCTGCACAAAAAGGGATCGAAACGACTGAAATATAACTACAAAAGCTTAATTTTAATAAAAACAAACAAAAAGTAATAATTCATTTTTCCACAAAGTGCACTTTTTTACGTGTTTTATTTTAACTATGCAAAAAGGTCCAACAAAACTTCCTTGTTAAAATTCATATATAAGTCCTTTGTCATGCCAAGAAAAGCCATCATTTAACCTCTATCACATTCGCATTTACATTAGTTTAAAATGGTTCGATTTCTTTCTATTTTATTCTTTGTTGGAACTATTTTAAGCCTATTTGAAGTTTTATTAGCATCACTTGGATCTTCTTCAGTTGCAGTGCTACGAGCAAAACGACAATATTATTATTCTGGAGGATTATATAATAATGGTGCACCATATTATGGCGGATACGGTAATGGCTATTATCCTGGACAAAATGGTTATCCTCAATATTATGGAACTTATGGAAGAAAATAGAATAATAGACACAGGCATCTTATGTAAATTTTACTGTAGTTATTTTTTTTTATTTGTAAAATCTTTAAACTAAAATTACATTAATGCTGATAACTATGATCTATCATATATCGATTACAAAGAGAGACAAGCTTGCCATATTTGTCATGAATTATTCGATGAAAATAGATAAGCGGAGGAGAAGGAGTCAAAAAATGCACAACAAAAAAGCAAATAGCAAAAATGTAAGCATAATCGATGCAAGCATTTTAAACAAAAAACCTTTTTGAGCAAGCTTGAAACTTTTTTAAGCAAAAATGGAACGTTGCATACAAGCAAAAAGAAAACATTTTGTTCTCTAACCAGACGCAAACCAAAACAAAATAGTGAAATAAAAAGTTGTGAGGGAAATTATATCCAACTTTTATTTTTCTTCATAATCATACAAGCTTCTCAGAAAAAAAGCGTTTTTAAAGTGGCAATAATCTTTTCTTTTTTCTGTATCCACGATTATTTTTAAGTTTTTGTTGACTTTCTTGAACAAAAAATATTTCAATAAATTTATTATATTTTTGTTCAATGCAAAATTTAAACATAGCACTATCGTCTTAGAGAAACACGAGGAGAAGATACAACAATGATTCTTGAATTATTTTTACCAAATTTCGATTTTAGAATTGTTACAGCACGTTTTGGTTTTGTAATACACAATAACCAAAATTTAAAAAACTGCAATAAGCAAGAAGAATATCCGCTTAGAAGTGTTAAAACAATTAAAGAATCTAACAAAATTCGAATTAAATTCAATGAAGTTGTTGTAGGGTAATACTGTAAAAAAAAAAACCATGGTGGTAAGCTTTTATAAATCCAATATCCATATACTAGTAGCTCAGGAGCACCAGTAGCTTGAATTTGAATAATTTGCTGTATAGAAGTTATCACAAAAATAATTGTTAGCGTAAAGCATTGAAATGCTACAACGGCTGCAATTTTTACAGTACCCAAAAAAACGTTTCGATTATGTTTTAACTGATATCGAAGTTGACAAAATATTTTGAGAAATAGCAAAATCACAAAAATTATTGAAAGTAAAAACATAATAGGTGGAATAAAATTTGGAATATTTTTAAGTATACCTTGACGAAATCGTTTATTTGCTGTTGCACGATTATAACAATTAAAGTATTCTTTATTTGATGACAAGCATACTGTAAAAGATGGTTCAAAAAAATTGTCATAATTATTTTAAAACAAAATTTGCTGCAGTTGGCTTCCATGTGCTTATACAGTAGAAGCTCACAAAAGTGAAAAGAACTTACCAGAAAGATTTGATGAACCACAAAACTCTTCTTTACAAGATAGCCGATCATTTGTAACTATATATTCCATGAGATAAACTGATACTCGTCGAGTGCTAATAAGAATAATAAAAAGAATATTAAAAAATGCAATAAAAGTTATGGTGATATGCGTTTTTGAAAACACACGTTTATAAAAAAGTGGAAAATATATACCCAAAAATCGTGAAAATGCTAATAATGAAATTGGAATAAATGGTGCATATCGGGATAACTCTTGAAATACTCCACCAGCTGCAGCCCAAATAACTCCGTGTTTCCTGAAATGGGATATGATAATTTTAATAGTTAACTTTTGGAATGAGAAAATTTGCTGGTTTAAATCTTCTGACGTCTCTTCCTAAAAACAACCCTACCTTGAATACAAACTAAAAATGTTGAACTTTTTGATAATCTCTCCATGACCATCCCATCAATGTTGGCTTTTCACAAATAAAATCATAACAACAAAATGCATCCCATATTGCTTGATTCAAGAAATACCATCGATAACTCTCTTTAATTCCACCAAAAATTGAAATTAGCATAATTGGAATAACAAAAGCTAAAGAAATATATCCAAATTGAATTTGTTCAAGAATAAATGGAAATTGAAAAATCCCACATGCAAGTGTTGAATCTACATATGCCTCTTTTCCTGGGGCATGACATGGTAATGTACCATAATTTGCAATTTTATTTCCATCAACAATATCAAATAAATTTTGTAAAGAATAATTTGTTTGTAGTACAGTTTTGCAATAGATATCACGAGCAAATTGCCATGCTTTTGTTGCATTTAGATATGCAGGATCATTGGGATAGGTTGTTAAACCTAAAGCTTCATATTTATTGTAGAGGGTTATTACAGTTTCAATATCCATGTTTTGAAAATTTTAAGAATGAAAGTTTTACGAAAGATTTCTTTTTTAACGGAGGTTGTTAGAAAAAAATTATGCGTTACCATAACATTAAAAGCAGCAGAAAAATTATTTTAAATAAAAAGCTACTTTCACTGTAGTCATTAATGTTGCCAAATTATTGTTTTACGACGAGGCTTTTGGCTACAAAAAAGTATGCCCCCATAAAAGAACATGGTTAATGTCAGCTATCATCAAAGTTGTTCTTTACTCTTTTCCAGCCACATTGACTTTTGTTGAATAAAAAAAAGGTATAAGGTTTGAAGTATCTTTCTTCATGGGGACACGAGAAATGTATTCATTAAAACAGAGTTATCTTTTTTGAAATCAGCTGATACCACACATTAACCAAATTTTAGGTTATAAAAAAATTAACTTTACATGCTTCTGGTGTTGCAGGATTTATAGCAATATAATACATGATTGAATCAGAACTTAAGCTTATAAAACCGCGAACTTTTGAAAGTTCGCGGAAATGATTAAAAAGCTCGCGGATTTGACATGAAAATGAGGTCAAATCATATCAGACCTCGTGGCTGGGATATTTTGGGACCCATTGTGGGTCATGAAAGTCATCCCTGATGCCTCTAACTAATTTGTGGTCTCATTATGCTAAACGTTTTATAGCTCGCGGAATTTCGGCATAATCTGACCACAAATTAGTTAGAGGCATCAGGGATGACTTTCATGACCCCCAATGGGTCCCAAAATATCCCAGCCACGAGGTCTGATATGATTTGACCTAATTTTCATATCTATTCCGCGAGCTTTTTATCCATTTCCGCGAGCTTTCAAAAGTTCGCGGCTTTATAACCTTGAGTTCAGGTAGAGCAGAGTTTTGACGATGATAAGCAGCAATGATTTGTGCATGTTTTGATGCTACAACCAATGGATTATTTGTTGCTTTTTTCTTACGATAAGATTGCCGTAAATATGAAGTAGTAGTTTCAGAGTGACTATAAAAATCCATATCAAAATGTTGTCGTAAAACTAAAAAATGAACTAAATTATAAGCGAAATAAGAAAAATAATTTAATAAAAAAAAAAAAAAATTTTTTTAACGCAGAAATAAAAAAGTCCACCAAAAGAAAGTAAATAAAAAAAATTATCACTGCAACAAACTTTTATTGAAAGATTATATTATCTGAAAAAATATCCATGATTTTTAACGTCATTGTCAACGACAAAGTTTATCGACCTGACTCATTTTAAAAAAACAATACATGGCAAAAATTTTTTGGTAAAAAACATGAGCTCTTTAATAAAACTTCAAATAGGCTTATAACTGTTCCAATAAAGAATAAAATAGAAAGAAGTCGAACCATTTTAAACTAATAAATGCGATTTGTGATGGAGAATAAATGATGGCTTTGTTGAACTATCAAGGGTGTATTTATATGAATTTTAACCAGGAAATTTTACTTGCTTGCACGTTTTTTGTAGTTTAAATAAAACACGTCCATTTTTTGGAAAACTGAATAAAAATTAATCGGTTTTCATGCAGAAAGGAAAAGTTTATATTTGAAATTCATGATTTCATTGAACTTTTGATTTCAAGCTATCATATTCAGAGTACAATTTTTTAAAGTTAGAACACAAAAAATTAGTTCTGCATGTGTTTTAACGGTTTAAAAAAAGTCCACCGGAAAAGGATCAAAAATGCATAACGTAATCTTAAAAATACATTTATATGTCTTTTTTTGAAATAAATAGCACGGCTGTATATATAAAAATTTGAATACAATTTTGTTGAAACTTCCAACATTTATTATGGATTCATTCTGTATATAATATGGAAATTAAATTTTTAATTAGCATTAGTTTGGCAGATTACTTGTGTGTAACTATTGGCACTATAGCTACCACTACCTACACTAACCCATTGAGGAGCGTAATAATATCTTCTGTAAAAGCTAGTTGTCATTGTAGCGCACCCATTTGGTGTCGATTCATATGACGTGTACCAATTTGTGTAATCAACTGCAGTTCCATCAGTCCATTTCCAACTGATTCCATCTGACACTAATCCAATAGCTGTGTAAGTGAAAGCTTGATCAGTGTCATTCATTGCCAACCCTAGATATACATTGTCTGAGTGATATTTTAAGATAATGTCATTTCTTACCCGCAATGAAAAAATTTTCTTCATCAGTATGAATCGATGCCAGTTTTGCAGTCAAGTCATAGCAAATCTTTTCTACATGATCACAAGTGGTAATTGATGCATTAGTTTGCACAACCTGAATCATGGAATGAGTTGATTAGGCAGCTAATAAATTAAATGCATCTTACTTTGTAGCATTTATTTGTAACGTCATAGTAGCTAAAGTCAGGAGGGCAACTAGGTCTTGGAACATTGTTAGGAGGGACTGTACAAATGAAGGGTTTTTTTTCATCACATTTTGTAGAGTACCAATAACCTGTGCGAATCTTTTCAGACAAACACAAACCAGAATCAGTTAAAGGATTTCCTAAAATTTATAATTGAAAAAAAACCAAAAAAAATCAAGCAAACCTGGAGCCCAATTTGTAAAATCAAAAGCTTGGCTATCACTCCATTTCCAAGTGGAATTAAGAAATCCTCCCGTCCAAAAATCAACTGCACCGGGAACATTAAATCGTACTACGCCAAGTAAATATGCGTTTTCTCCGCTGTTGTGAATAGAAACCAAGTGGCCATTTCCTTTAAGGCAAGACTGTTCGGCAGCATACCAGTTTGAAGCATCTGGATAAATTTTGTAACAAATGTTTGAATTATCTGGGCTTTCAATTGTTCCCTTTGGGCATGCAGATTCACGTGCGGCTTTTAGCGAAGTTGCATAACCACTTAGTTCACAAACAACTTCGGTCGCATAGTACGAATAAGAAGACCAAGAAACCCACGATTCTTTATAGTCAGAAAAAAGTGGTGCAAGAACAATACATGAATTATTTATTACTTGTGAAGAACCAGCGTCGTGCCAACGAGTATAATTTATTAAACTGTTATCTTGCCATCTCCATGAAGCTTTGTCTGCAACTAAACCAATCACGGAGAAATTGTTTTGTGTAGTCGTTGTTATCATTCCTAAATACTTTTTTTAAACCCAAATACATCAGAAAATGCCAACCAGAAATAAATGAATTTTCACGAAAAGAATGAATTGAAGCTACAGTTGCATTTAAAGCAGAGCATCGCTGAAAAGCAGTGTCACATGTTAAATTTGTAATATTTTTAAGCGCCTAAAACCAAGATCATTAACCTCTGCAACATTGACATCAAAACAACCTTGTAACAATTTTTGGTTCCACTGTAAAAACTCCACCCATTTGGACAACTAGCCAAGCCTTGTTTTGATGGGTTTACTTTACAAATGAATGGTTTTGCCATGGTACATCCATCAGCAAACCAGTATCCATCATGATTTCTTACATATGCACAAAGTCCTGCAGTTCCATTTGGTTGACCTAAAATTATCAATGTCCTTTCAAAACTTCATATAAATATGGCAAAACTACCTGCACCCCAATCACTCCAATCAAATGCACTGCCATCTTCCCATTTCCAAGTTCCATTAAAATTATTGTTAGTACCACCAATCCAGAAACTATCGGCACCTGATGAACTAGCTGCACCACGGAAGAAATTATTTTCAAATGCACTATGTACAGAAGACAAATGTCCTCCCTTTGATACACAGAAATCATCAGCAGAATAATAATCTGTAGAATTTGTAGAAAATAAATAGCATACATTTGGATCATATGGACTTAAAACAGCTCCTGGTGGGCATTCAGCATCGGTGGCAAAGCTTTGGTAGAATAATGTCACCAAAGTAATGGCAAGAACAAGCCTTGCTAGCATGCTATAATAAAAGTTTTATTAGTTCTAAACAAACTATAGAGAGTCTGGTGATGACACTTTAATTCCTTAATTGTTTGATACTGGTATAAATCAAAAGCTATTCTAACTTATATAACAGTAAAAAATGGGTGTAACTTTTCTATTCTTTGTCTTATCATTAGTTATATTAGCTAATGAAAAAAGCTTTTTCAAAAAGATTTGAAAGGGCTTAAAGAAAGAGTACCAAAAAATTGTTGAAAACTATAGTTGTTCTTATCTTTGTGAACCCTCAAAATTCCTAGCGTTCAGCAAAAAATAAAGATTCAAATGATGTGTTATCAATTTTATGAAGCGTCTAGGATGTTCCAAATGTATCAAAAGAAAACTCTTAAAAAACTGCTTTTGAGATTTTATTTCAAATGGCTTAGTCAAGAAAAGTTCTGATAAGCCTTTTATTTACCCACAAAAAAGCAACTCTTATGTTAAAATAAAACATCGCGTGATACTTTTAAAAGTCAGTATAAAACACAAATCGACAAAATACTATCTTTTTTGTCATTTTTTCTGATTCTAAAATGACAAAAAAGATAGTGTTAAATCCAGTGCAGGAGAAATATAGCTAAAACCTGCAAACAGTCCCTTGTCAATAATGCACTGTCAATCAAATAAAAACAAAAAAGATTTATTATACATAAATAAAAATAAAGAAAATTACTCCACTAAAAATTATATTTGTTCACCGTGTCTATTCTATTTTCTTCCATAAGTTCCAGGATATTGAGGATATCCATTTTGTCCGGGATAATAGCCACTGCCGTATGGATAATATGGTGCACCATTATAAGTTCCTCCTTGTCCATATCCATAATATTGTCTTTTTGCTCGTAACACTGAAGTAGAAGATCCAAGAGATGCAAAAATGATATCAAAAATAGTTCCAACAAAGAATAAAATAGAAAGAAATCGAACCATTTTAAACTGACGTAAATGCAAGTTGTGATGGAGGTTAAAAGATGGCTTTTTTGTGAGCTGTCAGAAGTTTATATATATGAATTTTAACAAGGAAGTTCTATCTTGCTCGAAGTTTAAATAAAATACATAAAAACTGCACTTTTTTTGAAATAATGAATTATTACTTTTTGTTTATTTTTATTAAAATTAAGCTTTTGTAGTTGAATTTCACTCGTTTTGAACCTTATGTAATCGCTTGTGCAGATTAGTAAAGTAAGGTTTGTTTTTAAAATTCATGAATTATTCCAATTTAAAATATTTTGCAAACTCATGATATGAAACAAAAAAGTAATTCCACATGTGTTTCAACATTTAAAAAATGTGTGTAGATAAAACTTGAGATCAAAAGTGCAAAACAATTATGAATTTTAAGCATATACCTTTTTCTTTCGGTACCACAAACGATCAAAACGACTAAAATACAACTACAAAAGCTTGAATTTTTTAAAACAAAATTTAACAACTCGTTTTTCCAAAAAGTACAAGTTTATACGTGTTTTATTTAAAATACGAAAAAAAGAGCATGCAAAACTTCCTTGTTGAAATTCATATAAATAAACCCTCAACAGTTCCAGAAAAGTCATCATCTGATCTACATCACATTCGCATTTACATTAGTTTAAAATGGTTCAACTTTTTTCTATTTTATTCTTTGTTGGAACAGTTTTGAGCCTTTTTGATATCATTTTTGCATCTCTTGGATCATCTTCTTCAGCTGCCGCAGCAAAACGATAATATTATTATTCTGGAGGATCATATAATAATGGAGCACCATATTATCCATATGGTAATGGCTATTATCCAGGACAAAATGGATATCCTCAATATTATGGAACTTATGGAAGAAAATAGAATAGATAGATAGAGTTACCAAATAATGATTTTTAGTGGAGTAACTTTTTTTATTTTTTGTAAAATTTCTTTAAAATAAATTTTTTATTTTACAATTTTTTCATTTGATAAGCGTTGCATTTAACTTAGAGAGATTTTGTGCATGCTTGTAACCTGTGACGCAACCTGAAGATATATCAGGGGGTGGAAAGGGGTGGAAAACCCCGTGAAAATCTAATTTTATCTAGTTTGAACTCAATTTTTCACCATAAATTGGGCATTTTGCGGGGGGGGGGGGGGGGGGGGGGGGCGGACAAAATGGATATCCACAATATTATGGAACTTATGGAAGAAAATAGAATAATAGACACATGTACCATATGTAAATTTTATTAAAGTAATTTTTTTTATTTTTTGTAGGATTTCTGCAACATAGATCTTTTGTTTTTTCTAATTTTTTTATTTGACAAGCACTGCATTACTGAGAATGTGTTTCATGGTAACATAATACATGATAGAATCAGGGAAGCTCAACTTTATTTTTACCTGTTATAGCAAAAAGCATAAATAAAAATAAGCAATAATGCTTCACAAAAAAGTTTTATGCAAATGATTTTGAATAAAGATCCATAATATCACTATATTTTTCAAAATTAATAGAAACAAAATATATAAGTGGCGGCATATAATCATGATCTTTTGTTGCAACAATTTCATCTGTAATAGCATCAAGTCGATTCTTATAAACGTGAGAAATTGGGCCGTCAAACATAAGTTTAATACTTGTACATTTATTTGTCTAAATAATGATATAATTAATTGAATTGACAACGTTAAATGGCAAGAAAAAATGGCTAAGTTTAGCCGTCCAAAAGAATTTTATGCGTCCGTTAAAAAGCTTTACCATCCAAAGGTATAAATAAGAAATGTCCTTGGACGGTTAAAATTCTTTTGGATGGCTAGCCTAAACCACAGATAAAAAAATCTTACTTTTATATAGTCATAAAAAGCTTCAATATCGAACGTATCAGGAATATTGCTTAAACTAAATTCTTTAAGCTTTAAAAAATTAGGATTTTTAATAAGTTTTTTCACAGTTTCTGTGGTAATATTTGTAAGAAGTGTTTCAGAGAAGCTAAAAGAAAAATCTGTAAAACGCCAATGTAAACATAAAAAACATGCAATTGAAAAGATTCAGCTTTAGCAGCAACTGATACAAGTTTTTCAAGAGCAACATTGTCACCATTTTCATCTTTTATAATAACATTACGGAAATGAATAGCTACAGTTGTTGAAGAAAGAAAAGCATAATCATTATATGAAAGAATTTGATTTTGAATAGTAAAAAATTTTGCATTAAATCGGTAAAATTTTGGAATAATTGATGCCAAAAAGCTTTGATTACTAGCATCTTTAGAATAACAACTAAATTGATCAGTAATCCAAAACTTTGACTTTAATTTTACCACAGGATTTTCACACCAATTCTGTACATAATTATACCATTTTCGACTATCATGATAAGGTGTGAGATAAACAAGAATAGGATTTTTAATGAAGAAGTATTTACATGTTCCCGTAGCTTTTATATATCCATTAGGAGTGGCTGGATTCATTGTAATATAATATATAATGGAGTCCGGAAAATCAAAATTTTGATGGCGAAAAAAAGTAGCATAGAATTGAGCACGTTTTGAAGCACGTGAATCTTCTGCAGCAGCTGCTTTTTCTTTATCATTTAGTTGCAATGAACTTGAAGGATTAAGTGAATCCATTTTCTAGCTTACAACAGCTTGATTGAAATGTTAATCTATAAAAAATGTAGATTAAAAGTAGTAAGAAATACAGGATAACAGGAGAGGCCCCAAGAGATTAAGCCCTTGTTTTGGGGGTGGCACTTGGGGCACGTGCCACCCCCGAAATTTGGTAAGCATTCGTCTAAATATGGAATAGTTAGGGACAAAAAATCACCGACATAATAGATCATCCTCGATTTAATAGATGTATGGATATAGACAATAAACAGCAGACGATATCTATTTTTGTTATAAAATATCCAAAATTCTGCACAATGAATACTTTTCAAATATTATAAATGTATTATTAATGGATTGTTTAAGTTATCCTTGCTATTATACTTCTTTAAAATCATCGACATCAAAATTGTTATAGCAAAAATAGATATCGTCTGCTATTTATTAGCTTTATCCATATATCTATTTAATCCACAGATCGAGAATTCCGTTGCTAATATTTTGTTCCTAACTATCCCTTACTATGACGAGTACACATGAAAAATATAGGGCTTGAACAACGAATAAAACACAAAATTATATAAGAAAAAAAATGTTCACCATTAAAGCTTCAAAAAAAAAGTGTTGAAGTAGAATAATTATCGTTGTAAGAATTTTTAGAACAAAAAAATTGTTTTGAAAAAACATTGCGCAAAAGTAGAAAATATTTTTTTCAATTCGTGAAATGTTAACACATAAAAATTTTAGAAAGTTTGTGTCTTAACTAAATTCAAATGTATTTCTACAATAACATTTCTTTATTTTACAAAATAACAAACAAGAATACTTTTTTTTTACAAATTTGATTTTTTGATAAATTGATAAAGAGAAATAATATCAGAAGATTTATTGGCATCTATTCCAGGAAAATAAATAATTGGAGGAATATAATCGAAATCTTTAGCAGCAAGAATTTCATCAACAACAATAGCATCGAGTCGATTCTTATAAGCATCAGAAATTGTATCATCAAAATGGGGTCTAATACTTGTTGTTTTATTTTTCTAAAAAGTTTTTAATAATAAAAAACACTAAATGGCCAAAAAATAAAACTTCACTTAAGTCTTGATAAATTAGGAAAAGTTCTTTTGTAATTTTGGATATGGGTAAAAGTTGTATCAGATGAGCTAAATATTGCGATATATCACACCCACACATGGGCAAGTGGTAGGAATCGGTAGGAAATTTCTACATTATGTGGCGCGTGGCGCAGGGAAAAACGCTATGTGGCGCAAGAATATGCCATTTTCAACAGGTTCTGCAAAATTACGTGGCGGAGTAGACGAAATTTTTTGACATATAGCTATACAAGGTGAAAAATAGATGGCGCAAAAAAATTTTCTTGTTCCTACTATCCTGCCCACGTGTGATCACACCTTTTGTACAAAGATATGTATTTTAAATGTATTTAGAATTATTTTTACACTTATTATTGTTAAAAAATATTTGGGACACTTTTTACCAATATTAGGGTTGTCAGTTCACCCTATGCCCTTTTAGACAAAAAAGATCAGCAATATTTCTCTTTAGCAAGAAAAGTAATGCCTTAAAAACACAGTTTTTTATATTTTGTTCTTAGGGGACATTTGGTTCATTCCTAAAAACAATTGTCATTTACACAAAAATATTTTTTCCTAAATTATTGTTAGTATTTTTTTCTTTTTTGTTTATCCTTGCAAATTCACGCAAGAATTTTTTTAAGGGTTTTTTATTGTTCAGTTTGTAGGTCTCCCGCTCTTACTCAAAAAACTCAAATTAGAAAAATATGGATTCCCTAGATACAGAAGCTCCTGCTCGAAATTTACAGCCATCAAATCGTAAAAGAAAAACAACTACTGAAGATGAACTATTATCTCTTTCAAAACGCGCCCTTTTTTATGCTACTGTATATTATCAAAATTTTGCTTTTCCTGATTCTACCATGTACTATATTGCTATGAAGCCTGCAACATCAAAAGTCTATCAAAAAATAATTAAAGCATGCAAATATTTCTTCATTAAAAATCCTATCATTACCTATATTGCATTATATTATGACGGCATAGATTGGCAAGAAAGTGCTCATGACTGGCAACAAAAGCCTGATAGTTTTGACTTGAAAAAGTTTACATCAAAGTTTTGGGTAACGCGTCGACTTTGTGTTAATGCTAGAGAAGAAAAAAATCAAAATATTATTTCTTCTTTGATTCCAAAATTGTATCGTTTTGCAGTAAAAGAATTATCACTTTCCAATCAAGTTATTACTCTGAATGAATATGATTTTCTTGCATGTGCTGCAGAATACATTTTTTTTTATAAAACTGCTGTAAAAAATATAAATGGTAATTTCCTTCCACTGGAAACAATTTTTCAAATTCCTGCTAAAGTTAATGCTTTCATTTTGTACGTTTTGCTTTTTTTTTTTCGAGTAATGAGCATGAGTAGACAAAGGTGTCTATTTATTTATATGATTTGATTTCATCCCTGATTACAGTAATTTGTATGAATTTTGTTTTAGCACATCCGATACAACGCTCAGCAATATTACATCTAAAACTTCAAAAGAACTTTTTGGAAATCCTAAATTTTTTAAGCTCAAATATTTTTCCTTGAATCACATTCCCAATTCATTTGACATTGAAGTTTTTTATACTTATATTCAAGTAAGCTATATTACTTTATATGTAATTCTTTTATTTTTTCATGTACATGTACTTTTATATTGTATTTTATATTTTATAGAAAAACAAACATACAACTTTTAATCTCAAATTTGATGATACAGTGTCTGATGCCTATAAAAACCGACTCGATGCTATTGTGGATGAAATTCTTGCTGACGGAACTTTGGATTCTAAACCTCGATACATTCATTTTCAAGGAATAGACATTGAAAAATATCGTAGGCTTGGTTTTGGTTTGGTAAACGTTACATAATTATTTTACTTCACAAATCTCAATGAATTAACTTATTTGTTAGATAATGATGTAATAAAATAAAGAAATTTTTTTTAAAAATGACACGATTTCAAAATCGTGTATACGTTTTTTGCGAATACTCTTTTTTTTTGCTTTTCTGGTTCGTTGCAATCTCTGAAAGAGTGCAAATTTTGAAAAAGCGACAGTCTGCAGTTTCTTGAAAAGCAAAAGCAAAAGTGGGTATGCAAGAAAACATTGATTATCATGAATATGCTGCTTTCAACAATGGATATGTTTTTAATTTTTGAGCACAACATTTGCTTATTTGAATATTAAAAAGTATAAAATGACAACATTCGCATCATCTTCTTGGAATATCAATGTAGTTGTAAAAAATATGAAAAACATACAAGCTTTTGATTTAGGGGCCAGCACTTTAAAGATTTGTTTTAAAAAGTGATATAAAAAACAACTCTTGCTTTAAAACTATACCTGTTGCAAAAATTTCGTATTCTTATTTGTTTTTTTCAAGTTGAGCTTCAATTGTTCCATCATTTTCTTCAAAAATTTCTGAAGATTTACTCTTTATAAAATCATTTGTTAGCAGTGAGATTAAATTTTCTGTTTAAACTTTGCACCAGTGTGATTTTTTGCTTCATTGATTATTTTTAATGTGGCAAATGCTTTGATGGTGATTTTAAAACAAGAAAAATTGATTTTGTGTGCAAGCGTTTAATCTTTTGCACCAGTCAAATATCAAAGTTTAAAATTTAATCAAAGGACAATTTTAGATAAAAGACATTGTTTTTTTTGCACATGCTTCTTTAAAAATGAACGAACAACTGCGTAAAAAAATAAAAGCTTTTAATCATAAAAAATTTGGTTAAAGCATTGAAACTCGTTAAAAAAAATGAATCTTTGACCTCTTTAATGAAAAATGAAAGTTTTTTTTGTTTTGACAGAAATAACTGCATTTTTGCAACAAGGAAAAAAAGAATTGCAAAAAACCCAAACAAACTTTTCCTTCAGTTAGCAGCTGCAAGAATGAAAACGTTGTCGCTTCTTTTAACTTTATTTTTATCATGCTTTGCTCAGGATAATAATGATCGTGAAAGAAATTACTACATGCCCTTAGCTGCTGCAGCATACAGTGATAATCCAAATCAATGTCTATTGAATATTCAAAAGCGTTGGTCAAGTCCATCATACCCAAATCAAACATTTTCGGTAAATATTCTTTTTTTTCAGTTTGTGAGTAAAATGTTTTTCTTTAGGTTTATCATCAATACTCAACATTTTGTGATTCATTAAATGACACTTGCTCAGGTTACATTGCAGTTGATAATCCAAATAATGGTGAATCTGCTTGGGCAATTTATATTGCATTTGGAGGGCCGAAAAATTTTGAAAATTTTTACAAACAATTTTGGAATTATGATGAATTGGTGCCATTTAATGGAGGTGGAAAAGTTAATAAACAAATTTTTGATGCATTCAATGAAATTTGGATTAATGCTGGAATGAAAGATGATATTATCGATTTAAAGAAAAAATATTCTGAAATTACCTACGCTTTTGTTGGTCATTCAGTTGGTAATGATATAATGAAAGTTTCGTTGTTTTTTAAAAAGGCAGGGTTTTTTATAGGTGGAGCAATGGCGTCATTAGCTGAAGCAACAATTGTTTCAACAAATCTGCTAATTCTGTTATGCTTTATACATTTGGTCAGCCTCGAATTGGTGATAAAGATTTTGCAAATGTTTTTAATGATTTGGTAACCACTTTTTTAAACGGTTGAAGCTATTTAAATTTTTTTTAGTTTCCATATCGTATTGTTCATAATGCAGATATTGTTCCACACCTCCCTCAATCATTTAATTCATCTGTTTATCAACATTTTATTCAGGAACAATGGTACCCAAATGATATGGAAATTAATGATACTTATACTTCATGTGACTGGATTGATGGTGAAGATTCAAAATGCAGTAATTCTCTCCATTCGATGAAATTAAACTTTGAAGATCATAAAAATTATTTTGGTCGTAATTTTGTTCAATACGGTATTAATGGCTGCCCTTATTTAGGAAGTGTTAATGTTTTTGCAAAAGATTCGACAAAATTAAAAGATTAATTCATATGAAAGTTATAAATTTAATGATCTTGAAATCGTTAATTCTGTGTTTCAATAAATATTGAACAGTATTCTACACGAAGATTAGAAGGTCTTTAGATTCGCGGAATTTGTGAAGCATAATGAATGATTATTAAATATGTTTTTGTTTGTTATAAGTTTTAAATAGCTATGTTGTTGTATCCGCAAAAAACATATTTTTTTTAATATTTAAAATTTTTATTAAACGTTTAAAAAAAGAGAAAGCAGAGCTTATATTTTTTACCACAAATATAAACATAGACAAATCATTAATCAAAAAGTAAAGAACCAACAAAACAAAAAAATTACAACACAAAGAAAGAAGAATCTTGAACATGAAAAATTTCAACACCTACAGTATCCACAACAAAACTGTAAAGAAAGTCATAACAAGATTTTCACAAAAACAATCAATTTTATAAAAAGATACAACCCATTTTTGTATAATAATAACAAAACGAAATAATTGTTATTTCTATTTTTGTATAAAAATAAATTAAGCGAGATAAGTATAACAGAAAAATAAAAAATGATGCAATAGAAGACAAGTAAATTTTTTCAAGCGGTTTCAGAAATGGCACAAAAAGTCCTGAAACGGCATCAAAAAAGTACTATATTTCTTGCATTCAAAATCACTGAGAAACAATTAAAAAAATACGCGCAAAAAATTTATGATAAAAAAATCAAATCAATCATTAAACTACAGTAATATAACAAAAACTATACAAAAAAGACAACATTTTACAAACAGAATAAAGTAATAAAGTTATTTTCAACCGTCAAAGATCAAAAGGAACAAAAAAAGATAACCCCTAAATTTTATAAGATGAAAAAATCAATGAACAATCAAAAACCGGTGAGAAAAAAAAGAAGCCTGAAGTTATTTTTTTGAGAGAGAAGATTTGAATAATGCCGAAAAATTCTTTCATGAGGTATATGTGCAAATTATTATTATTCTATAGATTGAATTACGTAACAATTGCCATTGATGAAGAGGATGAATTTGATGTTGTAGCAGCAGTTGAGGTAGGACCATTTGAAGCTGCAGTAGAAGTAGAGCTTGGAGAAGTACCATTTATTCGACCATTTGTTGGTGTACCATTTGAAACTTCAAGCTTTGCTTTTTTTGATGCTGTTGGAGTTGTTGCTGCAGAAACTTCTTGCTGTTTATGATTAATTGAATTTCGTAGAATTGCTTTAACATCTTGTTTTGGAGAGACTGATTCTTTATGTTGCTGCTGTTGTTTATGAATGCCATTGAGCCTTGCTGGTTTCGAACTTTCAGAAGTGCCATTACCATTTTGATGAATTCCATTGATACCATTTTCTACTACCAATTCCATTGGTTCTAATGCTGATGTAGATGGAACACCAGTTGCTGTAATTTCATCAAATGGTCGTTTAATGCCATTCATTTTTGGCATTGTTGTTGGAAATTTTTCACCATCAGATTCTCGCTTTGTTGATTGTTGCTGTTTTAATGAATCATTCCCAGAGAAATCAGAATCCTTTTTTGGAAATTTTGGTAACTTATTTGGAAATAATATTTCTGGTTCGACTGATGGTGTATCTGGAACATCCAAGCATTTACCAGATACTGCATCAATATTTGAAAGTTGTGCTGTATGAACGATGGAAGCGATTTGAATAGCAACTCTTGTATCCATCTGAAAAAAAAAATTTGCATAATAAAGTAACAATAAAGTAAAAACTACAGTACCCCAAGAAGCTTTAGTCAAAAAATAAATTTAATTCTATGCTACAGCAGCATTGAAAGCAAACTTTAAAGACAGTAAGACAAAAAAAACGGCACAGTGAAACCTTATAACTCATAAAATCCCCGAGCTACAGTAACCCATAAAAACCAAAAGAAACTTACATAATGTGAAATAGTTAAATTAATTAAATTATTCATATATTTTAAGAATGGTTTTCGGCATGTTTCATATTGTACAATATATCCAAGTAAATGTCCAGCTCGTCGTAACATTCCAATTGAAGTACCAATACATTCTGGATTATTTCGAAGTTCATTCATGCCTTTTGTGGATACAACCTGAAAAATAATTTGCATAAATTACAGTGGCAGAAGAAAAAAGATAGCATTTCAAAAAGTTGCACAAAATAAAATAAACTTACTTCATGCATTTTTGAATCAACTGCTTCCATAAAGCTAATAACATTTTTAACAATATTTGTTTCAAGTGCTGCAATAACACATACAGATTCTGATGCTTGACATAGCGCACTCATAATAACTAGCGCAAATTCGCTAAAACAAATTCACAATTAATCAGTTCCCGTAAATATCACAAAAACATACCGTATTGGAGTATCTTCGCCCATATGTAAAAGATCAGAAACAATTCTAACAAATTCTTCAATTCTTTTCCAAGATCCAGTAGAAAGTAGCAAATCAACATTATGATCAATAACAGACATTTTAGCAATAATTTCTAAACAAAAATCTCTTGGACATATTATTCCCCAGGGTACTAATGGATCTTTTGAGAGAACAGAATGTGAAACAGTCCAATGAATTAATGCATCGAATATTGGATATGAGATACCAGAATCAAGGTCGAAGAGATCAATCTGAAAAATGACAATTTGTATATCGGGGTACTGTAGTTCACCAAAGAAACACAGGGACGTTTTTAAAGCCTCAGTCCAAAAATGGCATTAAAAGAAAGTTTAAATTTTTCAAAATAGTCTCTATATGGGTTACTGTAACTCCAATAGTACTTACCGATCCAGACATAAATGATAAAATCGTGAATGCATCATCTCTCAACTGATTTGCAACATCTAACAAATATGATCGCATATCATCTTTTTCTGTTGAAACCATTGCTGCTCTCTTCTTTTCTTCTTCAGCTTTTACAGCTGCATCTTCAGCCGGAGATGTTTTTCTTGCACTAGCTTTGCCATCCTTTTCTTCAAGTTGTTGTTTACGTCGACGTGAAAGTTGTTTTGTTCCATCAGAAATTTCAACATATAACATTAAAAGTTTTCCAATAATTCGTAATAGTCCATGATGATTAACAAGATGTAGCTCATTTGCAGGATTAAAAGAAAATCCACGAATAACATTTGACCATGATAGACAGAGTTGTGCATATGATTGAATTGAATTTGGAATGAGGAAGATCCCAATAGGTCGTGGAACAAGGGAACAATCAAGTGGTGCTTCATGATCATAATATTCGTCATCAGTGGTCTGAAAAATAAGCAGATAAAATATACAAGGTTACGGAATGGAGCCAGCTATGTGCATTTTATTTATTAAAAATTATCCAAGAGGATTTCATATATATATCAAAAAATAGCTCCAAAAACTCCCCGTGAAAATATCGCAACACTTACCGTATCCCCGTTATCAAAATTATTTTGATCTGCCATCTTTTGATCTTTTGGTTGTACATCATCATCATATTCAAAATGCTTCACACTCGAATCATCCCACTTTGAAAATTTAATTTTATCAGATTTAAAAGATGATTGCTCTACAAAATCTTTCATTGATTCTGCAACTTTTACAGCAAATTCTGTTGGAAGACCTAGTTGTCGACGTTCTTCATAGCTTTTCTCTGCTGTTGCAGATACAGTAGCTTCAGCAGATGGTCGTTTCCATTCTTTCAATTTAGTAGGCATTTCAACATCTTTTGAAATTATCTTAATACCACCTCGAGAAATTGAATTTAAATCTTTTCCTAATGAATTTTTCATTGCTGGTGGAAGTTTTACTTTCATTTTAAGTGTTTCACCATTCTTCTTCGCTTCATCAATTATTTGATCCCAGAAAGTTTCTGATTGCTTTTCAGTTGATACTGTAGAATTGGAATCTTTTTTGTCGTCCAATGGAAAAGCTTTTGGAAATACTAATGATAGTGAAGCACGAAAATGTTCAATAATAATATTAAGGATTTCTGTTGAAAGCATTGGTGGATTTATCGAATCATCATAAAGCATTACAGTTAGAGCATTCAAAGCCCATATAATTTCCATATGTATATTAGATTTTAAAGCCATCATTATTCGTCGAGGAGTTGCCTGAAAAATTATTGTTTAGAGTAAGTATTGAAGTAAAAACGAGATACTGTAGCTTAAAAGAAAAGCTGTAATTAAACAGCTCAAAGATCCTTATAAGTCTAAAGTAGTTTAATAACTATAATTAAAAGCACTACTATATCTACATAAGCTAAAGAGGATACTTTAACGATAAAAATACTTACCGATATCAAATCTTTTGTATACTTTTTCATTGGTCGTCGCTGTGGTCCAAGAAATTGTTCAGCTGTTGCTTCAACAGAATTTGGTGGAAATTTTATTGGTGCTGGCATTTGTTGTTGTAGCAGAGGATGTTGCTGCTGCTGTTGTTGATGTGATGGTCCAGGCATTCCCATTTGTTGTTGTTGTTGTCGAAGATGCTGTTGTTGTTGAGCAATATGTTGCGATGATGATGGACCAGGCATTTGTGGAGTTTGTTGTTGCTGCTGCGATGGACCAGGTTGTTGCATTTTTTGTTGTTGATTTGGTGTTTGTTGGGATGATGATGGTGGCATTGATGGAGTTTGATGTTGTCCATGCCTTGATTGAGATGGTGTTGGAGAAGCTTGTGGTGGTGGTTGATTTGATGGGAAATATGGCGGTTGCTTCTTATTAGATTGTTGTGGAGTTCCTTGCTGCTGCTGTTGTTGTTGCTGAGCAGCTGCAGCAGCCATCGCAGCTCTTTGTTGATGTTGTTGTTGCTGCTGCTGCCAAAATTCTGCTGATGATTGTCCTGGTTGTTGGCCCGGTTGTTGTTGTTGCTGCTGCTGAGATCCTGGATATCCTTGTGGTGGTGGCATTGATGGTCTCATCATTCCTCCTTGTGGTGGTGGATTCCAACCTTGTGGTGGCATTTGTTGCTGTTGTGGAGGTTGTTGACCATACATTGATTGATGTGGTGGTGGACCATACATTCCAGGATGTTGTTGCCCCTGTTGATCACCTGGTGGTACTTGTGGATATCCATTTGGCATTCCTTGATGCTGTTGTGGTGGACCATATGGCATTCGTGGATACATTTGCATATGTTGTGGTGGTGGTCCATACATTCCCATTGGTGGTGGTTGTCCAAGTTGATTTGCCAATGCACTAAAAAAATAAATATATAATTGTTAATGAAAATTTATAAAAAAAGTATAAACTCAAAAAAGTTGATCTATTAAAAACTCTAACTTAACCCAATACCCTTCGTTAAAAAAAGCTTACTTAAACCTCGGCCTGGATCTTCTTGATGCTTTAACAGTCATTTTTTAGTAATAATATAAATTAATGTTGAAAAAGTTATTTACAAAGGTTTTGTTCGAAAAAAGCAGCAATAATTTTTTAATAAAATTTTTTAACTTTTCTAACTTCAGTTTGCGTTGTTTCTCTTTTTGCCAAAGCAGCTGGAAGCAATGAAAAAATTTTTTTGCTGCAGCGGAAAAAAATCAATCTCCTCTTGTTTCCTGTGCGCAGCTTTTTTTTTGATTTTTTGATAGAGATAACCTATATCATTTTCAACTGATTCTATTTTAGAGGAGGGTTTCGTATTTTGGGTCAGACAATATAGTTTTGGATGCTTTCTTTTCTTAAAAATTTGAAATAGTATTAAAGTTTGAATGAAAAGCTATTTTTTGCTACTTTTTTTCGTTAAAATATTTTTTGTGACAGCAACTCAAAAAACCCTTTTTAAGTCTAATATTGTTACTATCACTGAAATGTTCCTTACCTTGTATTTCCAGCTTCAGATGATGGTGCAACAGAAGTTTGTGGCATTCCAGGTGCTGAACTTGTTGCTGGCTGAGAAGAAGATGATGGTGGAGGTTGTGGAGTAGCAGCTAGGGAAGCTGGAGGAGCTTGAGATGTTGCAGGGGTTGCTGCAGATTGAGCAGGTGGTTGAGCAGCAGGAGTTTGAGGTTTTGAAGGTTGAGGTTGTTGTTGCTGCTGTTGAGGTTCAGACGGGCCAGGAGCTGTTGAGCATTGAGGTTGTGGTTGCGGAGTTGGGGTATTACTTGATGCAACAGTGGAGCCAGGTCTTTGTTGCTGCTGTTGTTGTTGAAGCATTTGTCTTTGATGTTCTTCATATGATGCTTGGTCCATTGGAGGACGACCAGGTTGTTGTTGTTGTTGTTGGGGATGATGAGGGGGTTGTTGAGCAGTTGAAGGTTGCTGCTGCTGTTGTTGAGGTGGTGGTGGCATTCCTTGTGGTGGTACCCCTGGAGGCATACCATGTTGTTGTGGCATAGCATGCTGAGGTGGTGGCTGACCTTGTTGTCCCTGTTGTTGGGGTGGTTGTTGTCCAGGTGGTAGCATCATATGGGGATGTGGATATCGAGGTTGTTGTTGTGGTGGATAATGTGGATATCCATGTGGTGGTGGTGCACCCCATCCTGGTGGTACACCATATCCATATGGTTGTCCATAAGGCTGTATTGGCTGCCCGTTAACATCAACAGCATATGAAGGACCCGGTTGTCCAGGGACTGGGGGTGGTGGAACTCCTATAAATATTTTATTATTGTTTTGTATTTGTAAGTTTTTCATTATCCCAATTTTATGCCTATAAGTCTTTTGTTTTTTAAAAATGTTTACAAAAATTTCTTCTTTCAACATCCCCTAGCTTTGAGTTTTTGTACTTTTGCTCATGAAATATTTTTCTTTGCGCAATTTATTTTAGCTTTCAAAAACAACCCTTTTAAAATAAATTTAAGCAGCACCAACAAGTAGCTTATGGTAGTAATAAATGAAGTGTTAGTTTTAAAAAAAAATATTGTTGCCATAGAAACCACTTAATAGAAAATACGGGAAATGCAAAATTAGAAAAAGCTTTGTATTAAAATATTTTTTTTCTCACGTCCGTTTTGCGCACATTCCCTTTCTCTCTCTCATGGGACCGTTAAAGAAATAAAGCTATTTTTAAGCAAAAGAAATCTTGCGCAGTTGTAAATATTTTTTTTCTTCTTCTAAAGCAACAGCAGAAGTAATAGTTGTGTTAGTAATAAATAATATAAGGCTAAAAGCCAATGACAAGAAGAGATGGAAAAAAACTTTGTGAAAAAAAGCAGCTTCATTAGTGGGTATAAAAAAACATGTTGAAAAGAGATTTGTGAAAATAAAAAAATTGGGTAAAAAAAAGTAAAAGCAATTATTATTTTTTTCACAGAAAGTGGAAAAGAAAAAAAAAATAGAAAAAAAAGGTTGAAGATTGTTGACCAGTATTAGAAAAAAAAAGTGTAGGAAAACATTTAATGCAAAAAAAATAATAATTAAGTGGGGTCACTTTAAAACATGGTTTTTACTGTGATATTAAAATTTTTGCAAAAAATTTCAACGTGAATTCGAACCTTGACCGTTGCTGCATGCTAGCTTGACACGTTAACCCCTAGGCTACACATGCAAAAATAGTAAAGCTTCAAGAATAAAAGATAAAGATTTGACCCAGTTATTTTTTGATCTTGAATTAGCTTTTGATAGTTTATTTTTTGGTTTTAAAGCCTTTCTATTTTGCAGCTGTAGCTTAGTGGTTAACGCCGTTGGCTAGCATGCATGGGAGTCAAGGTTCGAATTCATGGTGATTTTTCTCGCAAAAAATTTTAAAATCACTAATTAAAACCATGTTTTTAGTAGACAGAAGAATGATAAAAAGATGAGAAATGAAAATTTTTGTTTTTTGAAAGTTGTAGAAAATGTAAGAATCGATATGACGATACCCCCATCATACAAAACGGGACTACCAAAGCCTCAAAGTACGATCTCAAATCTGTTATTGCCATCTTTGGTGGAGCCAATTAGAATAGATATCTATGTAGGCTCTGTTTTACAATGGCTATGTAAGCATTGAAATATGCAAATTTGGGGAATAAAAGGTTATAGAAAGAGTGCGTTTTTATAATTTGACAAGGAGAAAAATTGTTAAAACGTGAAAAACAGTGTTAAAGAACCACAAAATATGTTGAAAAAATGATAGTAATCGGAAGTTGCTATGTTAAATTAAGACAGTTACTAACACAAAAGCTGCCGTTTTTTAAACTTTTCTTTAAAAAATTCTTTCAACAGTTTTTTCTTACATTTTTTCTTCCTTCTTTTTTCTCTCCTACTCTTCCTCAATCAAAAAAACTACTACTCAAAAGACAACAACACTTTTTTTCTAACTACTTTAAAAAATCTAAAAATAGCATTTTAAAGTCCACATTTCTTTTTTTCCTTCTTTTCATTCATAGAAAAAAAAACTATTTTTAATTTTGTTTTTTTTTCTTGCAAAAAAAAATGTGAAACTAAAAACAAACATCCGTCATCCAATTCCTTCGCTATATTTTGACACGTGCTTGTTTTTACACATTCTTTTTTTTTCATCAATCAGACGACAGACTACTACTTTTTTATGTTCCTTCCTCCCTCTTACTAATTTTAATTCTAATTCGAAAACAAGAATAAACTATAATAAAAAGTATACAATGACATAAGCAATAACAAAAGCAAATAAACAAACAAAAAAAGAACATTGAAAGAATTTGTTCGTTTTGGTTTTTTTGCAAGAAGAAAAGGGGCAAATATCAGCTGATATAAATAAAAAAATTATGTGTTTAAAAGAATGTGTACTTTGGTTTTGTTTGTTTATTTATTTTTTGTTTTGGTCAGAAGAATGTTGAATGAATGGAAAAAAGAAGGAAAGGAAGAAACAAAAGTGTTCAAAGAATGTAAAGAAAAATGGGGTTAAAAAAGTTGGTTTTTAAAGATCAAAAAATTTAGGGTATATTGGTAGACGTGAAAATTTGCATAAAAGGTGAAAATAAGAAGATTCAAGACAGGGATAGCGAAATTGTAAAATTTGTAAAAATTACAATAATATGCAAATTTTCAAGCGCTTTACTTTGATATTCAACCACGTTTAAGCAAGAACTTAGGGGTTACGGTTCTGAAATTTTATGCAACTTTTGATGAATTTTAATGTAAATATTTGCTGTTTTTTGCCCGTTCACGCTTATTTGAACTTTTTCGCTAAAACTAAAACTTTTTGCTCTAACAACTGAAGCTACAGTAATCTATAACAGTTGCCTCAAAAGTCTCGATAACCTCAAAATCCATCTGAACCGCTCATTTACTCTTTACAACTACCTCGGTTTTGTATTGAAAAACTATTACTTTCTTGTCGAATACCACTTGGAAGCGGATACGGTATTCGTGGAATTACACTACCATACGATGAACTTGGATAATAACTTGGTGGCCCTAACGGCATTGGAGGCTGTGGATAACCATAATATGCTAAATGTGGTGGTGGCATAGATGCCGCTGATCCTGACGAATACCCTCCACCACCACCTCCTGAAGACGAGGTTGAAGACGAGGAAGCTTGTTGTTGCTGGTGATGCTGGTGATGCTGTAGATGATTATGGTGAGGATGGTGATGATGATGAGGTAGGGGTTGTTGAGGCTGAAGATGTGGTGGTTGTTGAGGATATCCATATCCAATTGGATTATTCCCACTACTACCACCACCACTACTACTTCCACTTGGATGATTCGAAGCCGAAGAAGTTGAAGAAGAAAATCTTTGTTGTTGATTCATTTTATTTTAATAATAGTAATAATAATGGGATTAGCAGTAATAATAATATTTGTATAAATAATAATAATTAAATAATTAATAAGCATTTGAAGTAGCAAACGAATAAAAATACAAACAAATTTTTTTCATTTAAAGCTTAAGGTAGTGATGATGATGATGTTAAGCTTATACATATATAACACAAAAAAAAATTTCTTTAATTAATCTTTTTCTTTTCTTTTTTTAGCTCTACGTATGTTTTAATAAAAAAACATACAAAAATAATATCAAACAAAAATTTCTTAGCAAAAAGCTTTTTTTCTGAAGAAGAAGAAAAATAGAGGCACACACAGAAAAAAATTATTATACACCTCAGAAAAAGAAAATGGAAGAAAGAAATATGCTATATTTTTTCTTCTGCCTTCTTCTTTTTCTTCGTTGTCAAAGTCAACCTTCCTTCTTGTCGTTTGCTTTACTGCTTGCTTGCTTGAAATTTTTTTTATGAAAAGCTTTTTTCTCTTTTGCCTTTGCTTTTTCCTTTGCCTTCTAGCTTCTTATTATTTCTTTCTGTTGCTTTTGCTGTTATTTTTTTTGTGTTAAAAACTGCTATAGTAATATATAGAGCACCAACAACAACACCACTCCTATCGGCTACTACTAACTACTAATATCTTTTCATCAGCAGCAGCAGCAGCTTTCTTGAGCTATAGCTACCACAAGCTATGAGAAAATCTTTTAAAATCCAAAGCCAATGATGCCAAAGAAGAAATGAAAGGTTTTTTTAATATCTCAAAAAAGGCGTGGCTTGCGCAAGGAGATGTAAAAGGAATGATATGTAATGAAATAAATATAAATTTAAATCTGACTATATGAAGCAAAATAAAAACAACAACATCAACTACACACATCATCATATTAAATAACTAACTATAATCATTCAATAAAATGAGTAGAAACAAGTTAATCTTTTTTATAGTCTTAAAAATTTGTTTTTCAAACGCTTTTTAATCAATTTATGCTAATTTCTTATAAAAACATGAGTAACTGATAATTCATTTTATGGCTACAACAACTTACTAAAACCTTAAGTGGCTAATTTCTAATATTTTCTTAAAAAATTTACAGCAAAAAGTTTTTTTTTAAAATTTTCTTATATTTATTTTTCAAGTATACTGTAATTTTCACATTTTCTCTTCACCAAATCTTTTAACAATTTTAACACTTTTTAAATTTAGAGTTTTAGCTTTTTTTGTACGTTTTTCTTTAAAATCTTGTTTTCAGTATTCATACTTACTGTTTTACCCACATTTTTTAATAAAAAATTTTAATTTAACATGTCTTTGTCAGGTTTTGGATATTTATTGCGCTTTAAAATTCAGTATTGCTTCCCATTTTTGAGATTTTCATCTCCTCAAAAAACAACTATCACTTTTTTGCTTCAAAAATGAAAGGCAGAAAATTGGCTAATTAAACTCCTTTTTTGGCATTCTTTAGCTTTTTCAAATCTGACATAACTTATATAACATTTTTTTTCTCTTTCTATTATACTTTGCTTTCTTCTCTTATTTTGAATATTTGTATGCTTCAATGCTTTTCTTCCCCACTATCATCACCAACAACCTTCATCGTCTTTTTTTTGAGTTTACACATTTTTGATAGAAAAATCTTGCTAAATCTATCTTTTCAACAACAATATCATATACCAAATACCGACAATGACTTAAAATGCTTTAAAATTCCTCTCTCGTTACTACAACAACAACAAGAACCTTCAAATTTTGTGCTGTCTTTGCTTCATCTGCCTTTTTTTTGTATCAAATTTTGAAAATCTTTCTCATTTAAACTACAAAGAATTTTTTCTAAAGCCGACAACAACAAATGCAGCTGAAAAAAAGTCTTTCTCTTAAAAAAAGAAGCTCATTAATTTTGTACCTTTTACTACTGCTTCTACTACCTTTTAAAGCCTACTAACTATCTTTCCTTGCCACTTCTAGTATCTTGCATTTGAGCCATTGCTGTTGTTACTCTCCAAAGCTTAGTACCTATTGGCGTTGCCTTTGAGCTTTTAAGTGTGATGATTTTGTTATTAAAAAAAATTTTTTTCACACATCGGTTAAAACTCCATTTTATTTTTCAAAGAATTTTTTACTGCCTTTTTAACTCTCTCATTTGCTTAGCAACCAAAGTATATAGATATATATGTACGTAAGACCCCTCATTTCCTCCTATTTTATTTTTTTTTCTAAACAAAAAACATGAAAATTTTAAAATAACTTTGACAAAAAAATTTTCTATTATTTTTTCTTATTAATATTACCATTATCGTTGTTATTAAGATGGAGCTAGCGCCGCTAAAGTGAATGCGAGAATTATGTTGCTATGAAAAAATATAATATTTTTTTATGTCTGTTTTATCAATTTTGTAAAAAAAATGAAGTGAGAAATGACAGAAGATGGATGAAAAAATAGTTGAAATTTAGACAGTTATTAGACAGAAAATAATTGAAAATCAGGTTAGTTTGAAAAGTTTTTAAAAATTAGTTACAGCAAGAAAAATTTCGTTTTATTTCGCGAAAAGTTAGAAAATGAAAAACTTTAAAAAATAACATATAGTAATTTTGCGCATCTTGCCAGCAGTTTAATTTCGAAAAACAGCAAAATTTGCATAATTTAGTTAAAAAATTTTATAAACGTCTTATAGTATTTTTCTATAAGTTGTTTTTTTGCATATATGACCACAAATAGCTTCACAAAGTTTTTGAAAACCTATTAAATTAGCATAAGAAATGTCAAAAACATCCACATATGCAAATTTTGTTAGCTTTTTTAAACTTTGTAAAGCATACCTTAGCACTCCAATTCTCAAGACAAAAAATTTTTTACCCTAAAATCCCCAAGTATTAAAATTCAAAACTAACCATGTGGATGTGGAGGTGGTTGAGAATATCCTTGTGGCGGCGGTGGAGGTTGTAGCGTTTGATGAGCTGGAGGTGGCTGAGTTGGAGGTTGTGCCATTTGTTGTTGTTGTGGAGGTTGTTGGGGTTGCTGAGTTGGAGGTGCTGCTTGAGCTGCTGCAGCAGCCGCCGCAGCCGCATCAGCTTCTTTCTTTGCTTGTTTTGGAGTTCCAGAACCTCCTGGGGCAGCTGGATCTTTTTCTTTCTTCTTTTTCTTTAGCTTATCTGCTGTTGCAATTATTGCTTCCATATTTGCTCCACTTTCAAGACATTCAAGCTCTAACAAATGTTTTTGATAATGCCTTCTTAGTTGATATCCAGCTGCTGAAGATTCTGACATCTCAGGATTTGCATGAACACATAAATTTTTCCAAAATTTTTCTTTTGTTACCTAAAAAATTAGAGTTAGTTGGAAGAGATTACGGTAGTTTTTGAAAGATTAATTAGGGTCTTAAAAAATTATAGCTACAAAAAAGTCTTTAATTACGGTAGCTACTCTACATTTCTTAAGCTTTTAAAAGTTTTTGTATTTTGTCTACAAAATTGCCTGTCGTCTACTACTTTTGCATAAAAAATTTAAAATAAAAATTTTGTATTGTCTGACACGACACTTTTTTGCTTTTAAATTCTAATAATAGCGCATCATAAAAATTTTCGTAAAATTGCAATAAAATTTTTTAGTTTTTCTTAGCCAAAAAAATTCTTTTTTGCTTGTATTTTAGCTCTATTACTATTCTTACAAATGATTTTTTTCTTAAAAATACTACAAAATTTTCTTTCAAATTTTATGCAAATTTTTTTCTTTAACAATTTATTCATTTTTAAAAGAATGATAGTCTTTTTTCTCTATTTTTATTCCACTTTTGCCCTCTATTCCCCAATCAATTTCTTACCTGTTCAAATCCACCCTTTTCTTTAACTTTAATATATAATTTATGTAAATCAATTGGTGATTTTGATACTTGTGGAGGACCAGTTAATGATAGTGGTTCACCAGCTTTTTCAGATGCCCGTTCAGAAAGATTTAAAATTGTTTCAAAAAATTGTCGCCGTTGCATAGTTAACTCTGGACCAATTTGATCATTTGTATGGCATAGCTTTTCTAATATTTCTTCACGAGTTGGTGGTGGTGCATGCTTTGCTGCTGGAGTTGAAGTAGCTTTACCTTCTTTAGCAGTTGAGGTTCCAGGCGTTGCAGATGCAGATGGAGTAGCAGCTGGTGTTCTCTAAAAATGGGCAAAAGTGAGTTATGTTTTTTATGGGGATGTAAGCTTACCGCTGGGGTATGTGGTGGAGGGACGGAAGAAGTAGAACGAATAGATTTTGTATCTTCACTAGTTTCATCATGTCCACCAATGGATGCTGCTCCAGGACTTTGTAATGCATTTGCTACGGCAGCAATATTTGAAGATGAAGGTTGTGAAGTAGCTACTGGAGCTTGAGGAGGCGGCAACGGTTGTTGCTGCTGTTGAGGAGGTGGAGGGGGTTGTAGCGTTTGATGAGGTGGTGGAGGTTGCATTGGTTGTTGACCAGGTTGAGGATATTGCATTTGTGGTGGCATTCTACCCCAATCACCTTGTGGCGGTGGCGGAACATGCTGTCCAGGATATGCTGGATATCCATATGCTTGATGATGAACTGGTGGTGGACCATAACCTGGATATTGTTGTTGTTGATGAATAGGATAACGAGGTTGTTGTTGCTGCTGTTGTTGGTGTTGTGGAGGGAGAGGTTGCTGATGTTGTGGTGGTTGCATCCAATATCCATTATTACCACTTGTTGGGGGTGGTGGTAATTGTGGATTGTTATACATGTGCGGTGGATAACCTTGTTGTTGTCCAGGATAGTTAGATGGTGGGGGTTGTGATAGGCTCATAGGGTCTGACGTTCCATCAGGGCCTATAACAGATAAAATATAGTGATTTAAAACACTTCATTCAAAATAAGTGATATAAGGTTAGAAAATGTTAGATCAAAAGCACTTACCATGTGGTGGTAGCCATTGTTGATGAGGTGCCATAGGTCGTTGTTGCATTGATGGATGCATTGGCTTACCGCCATATGGATGATATGCATATCGATTATCAGGTTGTGAAGATGGGCCAGCATGCTGAAATATGTTAGATTAGCTTCTGGTAACTACAGAAAGTTTTCAGTAGGCTTTAAAACACGATGTCGGACAGTTCAAATGTGCTGTTCTACAGTCAACAATTTCTTCTTTCCTTTGTTCCTTCTCAACAAGTATCTTTTTTTTCCCATACTTTTTTTTGCTTAAAAAATTTAGAGAAGAAAAAAATGAGAAAGGAATGTTATTGTTCAATGGCGCCGTTTTTTGTCTTCGTCGTCTTCGTCTCCTTGACTAAGTGTTATAGGCTATTTTTAGAAACAAGGGGTTTTAAAGAAGGAAGAAAAGGAAAAAACCCGCCACGTGAAGCCATAAATAGATAGTTGCTTTTTAAGCTTGTTTCAAATTTACTTTTTCATTCAGCTTTTTTTTTATTTTTTCCTTCGAAAAAATATGGCGGGAAAGCTTTTGGTGATGATGTTGATGTTGTTATAGTCTTGTTGCTTTTGTGTTTAGTTTTGTTTTTTTGCTATTTATTTTTTTTGCAAAACGGAAGAAATTTATTTTATGAGAGTGAGAGAGCGAAAGGAGAAGAATGGAAAGAAAGAAAAAAAAAGTAATCGTTTTTGGGGGAATCCCTTTTCTTCTGTTTGTCACTCAAGCAAAAAAGTCATGAATAAAAAGAAGGATGATGTTGATACACAAATATATATTTTTATGACCTTTGAGCTGCTGAAATGGTTCAAGTGAGGGTGGTAGAAGAAGGACAAGATGTCGGAAGCAAAGAATGAATGAATGATGAAGGTGAAAGATAAAGGGGTGGCATAAGATTGTTTTTTTGATGGATATCAAAGTAGATGAAATGTGATAGGGGTAATTTTTGACGTGGCGTCTTAATTTTAGAGCAAAGATTAATTAGGGGTTTTGCAAGGTGAGAAAATGAAGCCTGATAAAAGCTAAAAATCAATATGGGTCACATAGTGCTACTGTAGTTCTAATAAGCTAGTAGAGGGACTATGTTTTGATATGCATATGACATAGGTGCCAGTTCTGCATAGCCATGTTATTAGCTGGCTGTGCTTTTTTGTGTACAAATATTGCTTTCATCTTCATTATTAACTCCTTTTGTTGACATCAGCCATCTTAACACTTAACTTTTTTGCAACACCTTTTTTCATTCATCAAATTTGCAAAGTGTTTCTGCCGTCTGCTTCCTTTCACTTTTCAACAATCCCAACAATCCCTTCCTTCCTTCCGAAATATAATATTTGATCTTTGTTTAATAGATTTTTTCTTTCACATTCTTTGCACTTTTTTTTTCTAGTTTGACACATAAACATAACAACAACAACGATTAAAAATAAAATAGACTTTCTAAAAGGGGTGTTCTTGCCTCTCTCATATTTTTTCTTGCAAAAATAGCTACAAATCTCGTCATCATTAAGCATCAGTTTTTTTTTCAAGTTTTTTTTATTTCAATTTTCGATGGTCCCCAACGTTAACAAGAGAAAAAGAAGGGGAAAAATTTTTCAACGTTTTTTTGTGTGTCATTTTTTTCTTTCCCATTTTCATTTTGCTGTTTTTGAAGAAAGAAAAGAAAGATTATGTCGGACGTACACTCTTTCTTTCTTCTCTCTTCTAACATGGCGCCAAAAAGTATTAATGCTCGCTTGAAAAAAAGAAAGAAGGGTATACGGTAGATGTTGAAAATAAATGCATGCATATATGTGTGTGTGACTGCATCACGTCAAATAAAAAGAAGAAAGAAGAAAAATTCTTTTCTGTTTACGATAAAAAAAAGAGCGAGCGAGCAAGCAGAGTAATGCTTTTTCGTAACCAAACAATTTTTTTTTATATTTTCAATGGTTTTTGCTCGTTTAAAAGACAGAAAGAAAATGGGAGCGTGTCCTCATCTCTCTTTCTCTTTTTTCTATTTTCTGACATTGCCAAAAGGGAGAAAAGAAAAATATTTTTATGAAGAAATAAGGCTTGTTTGTGTGTGACTTGCTTGCGTGTGTGCATCGTTCATTTCTATTTTTCTTCATTTTGTCAAAAAAATATTTTTTTACGTTTTTTTTTCAACAACACTGAAAAAAAATGTAATCGATTTCGCTCTTTTCGACTTTGCCGCAGCAGCATTGCAATAAGAGAGAAGAAAAAACCTTTTTGCTGTCAATCACTCATTGAACACAGAAAAGAGATAGATAGAGAGAAAAAAATCAGAAAAAAATCATCTCGTGTTTTTTGATGAATATGAAGGAAAGGAAAAGACAGTAAAAATTGATAGAAACAGACATAAGAAAAAAAAACCCGTAAACTCCTTTCTATGGCGTTTTCCTTCGTAGAGAAAAAGATGATGGAAAAAAGGTTTTAAAAAAGTGATTAACGATCGAGAGAGAAAGAGAAGAGAGAATCGGTTAGAAACGAGCAATAACCTTGAACTTAAAATGAAAATTATTTTAAACAAAATCTTTAAAAAAACACTTTTTAATTTAGATATTACAAAGTGCAAGTTATTCTTTTGACATTACAAATGTGGTTAATGCTATTAAAAGCAAATGTAGCAGTTGGTAGTGGTAAAAGAAGTATATCGTGGTTAATGCAAAACCAGTTAGAGCCTTTTACTGTAGGATATCAGCGCTGCTATAATCCCCTAAAACTTGAAACCCTGAACAAAGCTTTAGCAGCAAAACTTTTAACAACACTAACTTTACCAAATATGAATAAAACTAAGACTTAGAAAGGAAACAAAATGGAAAAGAAAAAGATATCAAGTAATAAAAGAAGAAAGCCAAAAACTCAAAATGAGGAAGAAAAAAAAGAAAGACATCCGTTTATTCCTTCAAAAAAATTTCTTTTCCTTCTTTTTTTTCTGAAACAACGACAAACAGATTGACAAAAAAGCAATATAAGCTGCAAAAATATATTTTTGTCGGAAGAAAAAAATAGATAGATCAAAAACCAAATGGCTTTCCTTTCTTCACTTTAGCATTAACATTTTTTTAAAAAGAGCAGAAAAAACGGAGAATAGGGATTCCCCGGACTATTTTTAAAAACAGGAGAAGGAAAAATATAAAAGTGTCAAGAATAATAACGTCATTTGTTTACTTTATAGCATGTTTAAAAATGTGTTTCTTCCCTTCCCCGCGGGGTTTTGATAGTGTGGGTTAAGAATAAGTGGATACTTGAAAGGGGGTTAAAGATTGCTTTGAAAGGATGGACATGCGTGATAGTGAGTTTGGGATGTTAAAATAATCTCTTAACCTTTCAAACTTTAGCTATTGGTTTGAAAGGTTAAAAAGTTTTAGAACCTTATCATTATAGCTACTGTTTTGGAATTCTTACACTTGTTCAACTTTCCTTCCTACAAATCATTCTTCTTTCTTCTCATCTCTCTCTCTACTGCCATCAATCCATATCGGCAATTATATCAAAGGGAAAGAAGGGATTCCCCATCTTTTGTTTTTCCTCGCTTTCCTTTCCTTCGCTCTCTCCCCCCTTTCGGGGGTCTCCCATAAGTGTGATCTTTATACATCTCGTGGTAAAAATTTGTCAATCTGTTTGTCGTTTTTATATATACATTTTTGTCGTCATCATCATCATCGTTGTTGTCCTTTTTACTCTTTTCCCAAGCAACAAAAAATTTGTTTCATTTTCCTTCTTTTTTCTCCCCCGCCGACAAAAATAACAACAATAACATAAAGCGATGACAACATGACATAAACAAAAAAATGAATAAAATAAACGAAGGAAAGGAATACATATATACCAACAGCTATTATTGCTTCCGATAGAAGACTGACTATATGTTGTTGTTGTATTTTTTAAAGAGCAAGAATGAAAACACAATAATATAAAAACAAATTTAGTCCATGTGGCGCCAATTTAACCCTCTTTTTTACTTGTCAATCTCTTATTCATTATTTTTCTTTAAAACTACAAGAACAGAAGGACCATCAATCGACAAACGGAGGTTTTTTTTTCGGGTTATAGATGTATAAAAATTTTATGCGTCATCTAATGAGACCGTGAGAAAAAACTTTTCTTACTCTTCGTGTTATTCTTCTTCTTTCTCCCTATTTTTGAGTGCAAATTTAAGAGGAAGTCGGCTGGAAAGGACAAAAACACATGAAAGGGGAAAATGGGAAAGGATTGATTGCACCTTCTTCCCTCTAACCAAATGTTAAAAATGTAGTCTGATTTTTGAGCTTAAGAATGTGTTAAATTATTCATTGAAAATTAAGTTGCAAAAAAAGACGAAGCAAAAAGGTTAAAAGGAAAGAACTATGCGATTAAAAGTGCAGAAGTTATTTTTGTAAGAAAGGAAGGTAGTTTTTTATAAGTCTTTTCTTGCTTACTGACCATTAGTTGGAAGTAAAAATGGGAAATATATCTTTTTCTATCATATATTTATACTTTATATACTTTTAGCTAACCCTAATAACCGTTCAGCATCATATATTCGCCTATATAAATATCTTATAACTCTAAACCCTCAACTTACCGGCGACATCATAGCTCCTCCAGGACCTTGATTACCAACTTGAACATTTAAAGAAGTATTTGCAGCAGATGTAGAAGGCTGTGGTAGTTGCTGCTGCTGTTGTTGGGCTTCAGAAGCTGGTGGAGCTCCTGCAGATGTAGAAGACATTCTTAACACTTATATTTCTTTATCAAAGTAATTTGTCTTTAATATATATAAGTTTAAACTTTAACAGAAGAATAGCAATTCCAAATAATATATATTTTACTAGTTTTTGCCAATAATAAATGATAATAAAGTGCGATGAAAATATTTGTTGAGAACTTTAGGCATTCAGAAGCTTTTCATCAACATATTAATCTATAAAAAAGTTGATATAATATATGTAAAAGAAGTAAAGGTACGGAAAAATGTCATGTAAAACATGTGAAAATGGTTAATAACCACGATTAATTACAGTACATGGCAAAAAAAGTATTTAAGATGGTATATTAGAGTCTTATTTTGTTGAAAATGGTTGAAAATAGAATTTTTTAACAAATATATTCTCAAAAAAGAAATATAACGTTTCAAAAAGCGCAAAAAGTGCATTCAAAACATTAAAAATGGTCTCAAAACAACAATATCACAAAATTTAACATATTTAAAGCAAAAATATAGCAAAAACGCAGAAAATTCAACAATTTTAGCAACATTTAAACACAAAAAAACATAGCAGAAAAACGAAGAAATCGGTTAAATGCGTGAAGAAAAGTTGTGGTCTTGAAACGAAAATTGATTCAAAAAAAAGAAAAGAGGAGGACCAGCAGAAAAATATATGCAAAAGAAAAGAGTTTGTTGTAAGCATTTCTTACATAAATTTATTAAAATATTATTTAATAAAGCTGTTTTTTAAAAGAAATTATAGTAAAAATACAAAAGGGTAAAGGATAAAAAAACAAAGAAAGATCTTTGGCAAAGGGTTTAAAAAAGATTTGATCTTTAAAAAGGAAGGCTTTATCTTTTCTTTCTTTTTCGCGCATTTACATTTATTGGGTGGTCAGCAGTTTTTTCTTTATAAATAAAAAACTTAAAACAAGCTTCAAACGCCCGAGGGACAAAAAAAAGGGGTAGTTGGAAAGGAAGGGAGAAAAAACATAAGAGACCACTAAGGCTTTTACAAATATATACCATTTTACGCATTTTCTTCCCCGCTTCATTCCTTCCTTTTTTGCAGCTTCTTCTTTTGCTCTCCTTAGAATAAAAAAAGGTAAAATTATTTCGCCTCTTTTTTTTCCTTTTTTTTAAAGTCGTCACTTTGGCATCTATAAAAGCCGTTAGTGTTCTTGTTGTTGAAACCATGTTGTTTTTTCTTCTTTTCCTTCTTCTTTCAAAAAAATTTTAATTTTAACGCGAGTGTCAGCGACAGAAAAAAGAAAAGAAATAAGCTTTGTTCGAGCTAAAAAAGGAGGGGAAAATTTTATATTTTTTTGAAAATGCCAAATTCGAAAAGGAGAAAGAAAAAAAACCATTTCACTCTATATTTTTTTGCCTCTGGGGTGGTCGAGAGAAAGAAAGGAGCAGGAAAAAGAAAAAAGCTCTTTTTTTTCAGTTTGGCAGCAGCAATAGCCGTAGTCAGTTTTTTCAATGTTTTTCTTTCTTTCTTTTTAAGCTCAAAGCTTCCCTAAAGGCGCAATCCATAGAAAAAAATGTCGATGAACAAGAAGTAGAAAAGAGCCAAAAGGAAGCCAAACAGCAGTCTTCCTTTTTTTTCATTCTATCAAGAACATTTCGCCAGAAGCAGTAGCAAGCAGCAAAAAGGATAAAAGTTTTTTTCAGTTTTCTTTCTTTTCGCGCGCCATTGATGGTCTTTCAGTCTCCTTCCTTCTTCGTCGATGATGTTGACGCCGCCGTTTTTTTTCTTCGTTTCATTTCTCTCTCCTTTTTTTCCCTAAGGCAGCAGTTTTAAGCAAAAAGCATATTTGAGAAGGAGAAGGAAAAAAATATATAAAGGAAAAAGGCCGCCAAAGCTGTTAAGGGATTCTATCTCTCCTTTTTTTCCTTCTCCTTTATTTCTTCGGCGGCTGCACCAGTCGCCATCATTTTTTTCTATCCCTTTTTTTCGTTATATATTGGAAGGAAAAATAGGAGAAGGGAGAAAAAAAAATATATATATAAAACTATAAAGGGGAAAAAAGAATGAGAAGAAGCGCGCTAGTTTTTTTTCTATAATGCTCTACGCGAGCAGTCTCAGCAGCAACATTAGGTCGTTGTTGTTGGTTGGTTGATGTTCGAAGGAAGGAAAAAAGAGTCTCATACAAAAACTAAAGGCAGGAAAAATTTTTTCTTTCTCTGAGCACAAAAAAAAGACAGAAAAAGGATTGGGTTGGGAAAAAATATATATAATAGATTTTCTCTCTCTTTTTTTTCTTTCAAGGCATCGGCAATAGCAGTAGTGGAGAGCAGACGATGACAATCATCATCCATCGAAGGGGAAGGAAAGAGAGAGAAGGAAAAAAGATTGCAGAGCAGCGGAGACCCCGCCGTGAAGGTCGTACATCTGTCATTCTGCTATGGCGGCGATATCGGAGTGAAACGCACAAAGATAGAAGAGGAAATGGTGTGTTTAAAATGGCAGAAGAAAAAATTATTGAGGTTCCTTTGTGTCGCGAAAATCAGTCATCAAAAAAAATGCAATATCGCGAAGTTGTCGCGCGATTTTTTTTTGTTGCAGTTGTATGTCTTTCCATTTCCTTTTTCCTCAAAAAAGAGCTTAATGGCATTGAAGGGTGCACACATTTGCTGTTGTCTTTTCGCCATTACTACTACACTTGCTTGCTTGCTATCGTTTCTTTTTAGTTTTAGTTGAATTTTTTTTCGCATTCAATCTATCTCTCCTTTTTCCACTGCTGTTGTTGGCTGTTACTGCGGGCTGATGGTGTATTTTCAATAAAAAAAATTGCATTCATTTTTCTCCCCTTCTCTTATACTTTTGATGGCGTTTCGTTTTAAAGAGAAGAAGAGAAATGGTCGTCGTCAACAATTTTCTTTCCTTTTCCACAAACGTGCATCGAATGAGAAAAAAAAATTTTGAAAGAAATTCAAACAAGGGAAGAAAAAAAATGTCGCAAAAAATTTTTTTAAAAGCAAAAAGGACACTCTTTCTCTCATAAATGACTATATCGTTTTTTTGCAAAAAGGAAGAATTCAATGTAAAAAAAATTTAAAAACAACAGAAATATAAGCAATTCTTTTTTTTCCTTCGTCATTCTTCTTCCGTTTTTTTCCATCTGCAAAGCTTTTGAGGAGGAAAGAAAATTTCGCGGAGGTTTGCGAAAGATAAAAGTTGTTTATTGAAATGTAATAAAAAATTATAGATGTATGTCAAACTTTGGTCTCTCAGAAAAAATAAAATTGATGCGATCAAAAAAGAATTTTTTGTCGGCAGATGATAAAAAGGAAGGAGACAAAAAGGTAATGCTTCAACAACTACGACAGCAGTAGTTGTTTTTTGTTTTCAAAAACAAACAAAGCTGACCATTATTTGACGTTTTTCTTTTAAAAATTGATGTTTTAATTAATAATTGCCTTTTTTATTTTTGGATTATGTATTATTACTTGCTTGCTGCTAATCTTTAATAAGATTATACTTTTTAACAAAAAAAATTTTTTTGATAAGTACACTTTGGATTAATTTTTATTAATACATTTTGTAGCAGCAAACAAATTTATTGTTGATGGACAACACTTTTTATTTTAAGTGTGTTTAGATAACTACAAAAATAGCTTTGTAGTTTTGTTAAAAAGCTATTAATAGCATTTTTAATTTCAACAACATCACTATTAAAAAAAGAAGTTATTTAATTTCTGCAACATCACTGTTTAAAAAAGCAGTACACATCAATTCTCTGTTATGTCAAAACCTCAAAATTAAACATGTTCATTGCGGCATTGTTTGTTTATGATACAAAAAAGAGAACAATATTTTTCAACCATTATAAAAATCCCATCAGTCATCCTCATCAAAAAAAAGTAACTACAATAAATCATCCTCAAATATTGTTTCACATTTTCTCCAAAAGAAAATCTCCTAATCAAAAAAACAGCTTTGTTAGCACCTTTTTGTTTGTTTTTATCCCGACACCTTTTTTTTCTCTCTCTACCGAAAAATTTTTATTAATCCACTTTCGATTACCCCCTTTTATGTTGTTCTATCTAGCATGGTTTTTCTTTAATAACATAATGGTGATCATTAAGAAGAAGTGATGATCCTTTTTTTAATTTTATTTTCATTAATTAATTGATGATTTTCTTTTTTTTTGATTACTGACTTGTTTATCAGAAATATCAGAAAATGTCAACTTGAAAAAGTTCAAAAAATTTGTTTATTTAAGTTCTGCATAATAGCTATTGTCCATCTGTAAAAACGCAGAGGACCAAGGCGTCATCCAACTTTGTTTATAAACTTTTCATGAGAAACAAAAATTGCGGTTATAATATTTGTTGCGCAGAATAAATTATTTAAATTATGAAAACAGCAAAAGAGTATCCAACAGATTTTTGGAAAAACACCTTACTCAATGTTTAAACTAATATAACACGTTCAACATAACAACATCAAACTTTCAGACAAAAATTATTTAAAAACGTTTATTAAAAAATACAAATGAAAAAGCAAAAAATAACAACAGAAGAACCCCAAATACAAAAAACAAAAATATATAAAACTTGAATCTCATTACATATCAGGGAGAGGTGGTGTCTTCAATTTAGTGTCATCGGTGATTCCTGATTCAATAGCAGCAAAATATTGACTTAAGTGATCTTCATCTATCTAAAAAAAATGTGACGGACATGCAAAGAACGACAATATTCACATTCGAAACTTACTGAGTCTGGTGCAGGAGGTGGTTGAATATTTGAAAAATTATTAAAACCAGTTGTATTGCTAGCAGCAGCTTGACGTTGATCAAAAAAAACTTCTGGATTACGACGTGTTAAATCAGAGCTTTGATGTTGTAATAAATTTGAAGGCAACATTATTCCAAGAGGACCCTATAAATTGTTCAAGTATAGAATAAATTAGTAAAATATGGGTTTTGTAATTTGGATTTTTAAAATATGACTTACTGAAGCTGGTGCAGGAGGTGGTTGAATATTTGAAAAATTATTAAAACCAGTTGTATTGCTAGCAGCAGCTTGACGTTGATCAAAAAAAACTTCTGGATTACGACGTGTTAAATCAGAGCTTTGATGTTGTAATAAATTTGAAGGCAACATTATTCCAAGAGGACCCTATAAATTGTTCAAGTATAGAATAAATTAGTAAAATATGGGTTTTGTAATTTGGATTTTTAAAATATGACTTACTGAAGCTGGTGCAGGAGGTGGTGGATTGGTTGAATATTGGAGACGATTTCTTTCTTCTTTTCGCTTTTCTCGTTTTTCTTTGTATCGTTTTTTCTTTTCTTCTTTTTCTGCAGCTTCCCTTTTTCTTTCTTCAACAATGGCGGGATGATCTCCATCATGTTCAGCTATCAGATGATCTTGAAATTCTTGTGCAGAAACGGTAATGTTGCAAGCAGTACATAGCACTTGTGGAATATGATGCTAAAAAGTGATAAATTATGCTTTGTAATTCATGGTAAAAAGAAATATGAGGTTTTACTATTAAAAGGGAAATTGATTAGTCGTATTCTCGCCCACTAACGAGATAATGTAAACATATTAACAGCAATGCTTGTATTTGTGTTTTACACAGATTTGGATATACACCTAAGTAGAATTCATTTTGTGTTTTTTTTTAAATATTTAAATTATGGAGATGGGGTGATGCGTTTTGAAAGACGTTTCAGGAAAAACATCGTCAGGGGTCATGATACACTACGGTAAACAAGTTCCGAAAAGTTAAATTTAAAAGTCCATTATCTAACGAAAACATCAAAATCTGTTTTCAATTTGTGGACTTCATTAATCAAGCAAAAATTTTGAGTATGTTTTTCAAAAATGCAAAAACAAGCAATAGTTTTCTTTTTCGAAGACATAACTACTTTGACTTTTCGACCTGACCCTTATATAAGGGACCTTGATTTATATGGAGAGCAGTATACCGACTTTTTGGATAACGCTATATAATACAACAAGATTCATGAGTTAAGTGTTGAGCTTCAACAAGTTGCTTTTAAATTCGGGCATTCAAAATCCAACAAACTTATAGGGTTTTCACCGCAATTTCTTCGTAACCTAATATTTTTGTGCAAAAAAAACTTCATCTTCCTAATTTGCGAGCTTAAAAGGATATAAAATTGAATTAGACGAAATGTATTGTTTTTGCATAAGGATACTTTAAATTGTGCGCAGAACAGACCACAAGAAAAGTAGAGAGGCCAGTTGTTTTGACTGCTTGCATGTATTCGAAGTACATGAGACATTTTTCGACAACAAAAATATTTCAACAAACAAATTATTTTAAATTTTGTAAAATATGGGTTTTGTGATTTGGATTTTTAAAATATGACTTACTGAAGCTGGTGCAGGAGGTGGTTGAATATTTGAAAAATTATTAAAACCAGTTGTATTGCTAGCAGCAGCTTGACGTTGATCAAAAAAAACTTCTGGATTACGACGTGTTAAATCAGAGCTTTGATGTTGTAATAAATTTGAAGGCAACATTATTCCAAGAGGACCCTATAAATTGTTCAAGTATAGAATAAATTAGTAAAATATGGGTTTTGTAATTTGGATTTTTAAAATATGACTTACTGAAGCTGGTGCAGGAGGTGGTTGAATATTTGAAAAATTATTAAAACCAGTTGTATTGCTAGCAGCAGCAGAATTTTCTGGATTTTCAATAGTCTCTGATGTTTGTTGAGGGTTAAGCAATTTTTGGGATGCTTTAAATTGCATCACTTCTGGTTGTGATGGAATATTTTCTTCTTGCTGTCTTGGAAATTCATAAGAATTCTAAAAAAATTTATCTTTTACAAGATTATTGCTACAGTATTCGTTACTTGAACAGCAACTGCAGAAGTAGTATTTGTTGTTAAGCCATTTAAAAATTGTTTTGCATTCTTCCATTTCTTCTTTGAGCTTTGCTTTTCTTTTTTTGTTGTTTTTGAGCTTTCATTTCTATCATCTACAAATGAATCAGCTGTAGTTGTTGAATTTTGAGGGACTTCAATAGAATTTTCATATGCAGAAATATGAAGGGATAGGGTGCTGCTGTGGCTATTTTGAATTTTGCTGCCAGAATAATTTTTTTTAGCTATTTTTTCTTCTTCAGTTTTAAGATGAGAAAACTTTGAAAAACTTGATTCATTGAAAGATGATTGATTCAAAGAAGAAATTTGTAAATTCGATACAAAACTTTGATTTACTGTTGTTAAATCTTGTGCTTTAAAAGCTGTTGCTGCTGCAGTCCGCTGATAGATATTTACTCTTAAAAGTCAACAAAAACTTGTTTTCAGCCTTTTTTAGCCATTTTAGCAGTTATAATTCTGATATAAAATTATAATATGTTTCTAATTTTTAAAGGACTGCAGCAGCTGCAATAATTCTTTTTGTTTTACCAAAATGTTTATCATTGTTGCTGCTGCTTGATTTGCTACGAGATGATTGAACAGAAAAAGATGAATCCAAATTTTGACGATAGGTTTGATTCAAATTTAGATTTGAATATTGTTGTTGTGTATTACTATCATTATTCACAAAATCTTGATCTTTAGAGCTCGTTAAATCATTCTTTGTTGCCATCTCTAAAAACATAAATATTTTGTAATTCAGTTGTAACGGAACATCTATTAATAGAGACATTTTTTAGAAACACGGAAATAAGGAAGTTACACGCAAAAAATTGTAATTTTTCTAAGCACCCATTTATACTTTTTTTGTTGCCATCAAAAAAAACTTTTTTAAAAGAATTACAAATTATTAATAAAAAATTATTTTGTAACTTGTAATTTTTTAAATAAAATCAAATAAACGAGTCCACAAAAATATTACTTTCTATCCAATACCTAAAAAAAGCAAAATCACAAAAAATATTTAGTAAATCTAAAAAATATTTAGCTTCTTTTATAATCGTCGAAGAGAATGATGTTAAAATCGGTATAACGAAAAATTTCAGCAGAAAATCGTAATGATGATGCAATAGACAACAACAGCCAGACATTCATAAAGGCGGTGCGTAAAACACAGCCGTAGTTGTGTCGTTTTCAAATCAAGTCATTCTTGCAGCAGCCAACAGAAAATTTTCGCACTTTTTTTTATAGATCGCTTTCGAAATCTTTGTCCTATCTTAGGATTGCAAAATCGCAATAAACAATAAAAGAAAAGCAAAAAATGAATTACACAATATATGACACTAAAATTTTCTAACCGTGGTTTTAGACTCCAAAAATTTGGTTTTTAAGGGACAATTTTTTTCACGCCAGTTGAAAATAGTAATGCAACAAACTTCATAAAAAATAGGTTTTAAGTTATGCATTTAAAAAGGATCACCTATTAAAAAAAGGCAAAAATGCGGTCAATTAAAAACTATCTTAACTTATAAATTTTCTCCAATTTTACCAATAAAAGAGCTACTGCAAACATTGTTCCCTAAAAATTTTATGATATTCTTAAATGCATCTCTGTAAGGTTTTTCAGCAACTTTACAAATGTAATTCTTCTAAAAAAAATAAATGATTTAAAGTTTCATATTTTTTTAAACCACTGCCTTCTCTTATGCATTGCCATTGTCAGCTTGCTTCGGGGTTTTCTCATAATCCGTGATAAAAAACAAAAAAAAATATTTTTTAATACAGGAATGCAATCAAGATTTTTTGTTCTCCTTTTTATGAAGAAAAATGTTGCAAAACGGTGATCTATGCATGCAATATGCGACAATGTGCTCGCTTTAAGAATTATGATGTGATGACTCTTTTATGAGACGATAAATAATAATCTAACCTTTCAAATTTACAATATTTGTGTTTTATCTCTTCAATGATGTTGTTCTTATTGCTACATTTTAGAGTTCAGTTTTTAAATATTATTATTTGTAACTCATACAAATTTGTTAATCATGTTTATTTATTTTTCTTCCTTATTAATATGATGTACACAATCTAATAATCCTCATTGTGATTTTAATTGTAGACTAAATTATTAAAACGAAGATCAACAGTTTATGTTTTTTGACCGTCTTATTTTTTGAAATCTTACTTAAAGATTAGAGCGCAAACTTATGTAACAAGGGTACTAAAAAGCAGAACTTGAGCTTCAGTAGAAAAATTTGCATCAAGTAGCGGTTGAAATCCTTTATTATGTTCTATTTTTAAAAAAAAATTCTTTATTTTATTACATGAAAATCTAACCAATGAGATAATTCATAGAGGTTTGTGAAGTAAAATGATTATGTAACGTTTACCAAACCAAAACCAAGCTTACGATATTTTTCAATGTCTATTCCTTGAAAATGAATGTATCGAGGTTTAGAATGCAAAATTCCGCCAGCAAGGATTTCATCAACAATAGCATCGAGTCGATTTTTATAGGCATCAGAAATTGTATCATCAAATTTGAGATAAAAAGTTGTATGTTTGTTTTTCTATAAAATATTTTGTAAACGTAAAAGTAAAAGAGCTTACTTGAATATAAGTATAAAAAACTTCAATGTCAAATGAATTGGGAATGTGATTCAAGGAAAAATATTTGAGCTTAAAAAATTTGGGATTTCCAAAAAGTTCTTTTGAAGTTTTGGATGTAATATTGCTAAGCGTTGTATCGGATGTGCTAAAACAAAACTCATAAAAATTACTGTAAACAGTGATCAAATCAAATCTAATCATGCAAATAAATAGACACCTTTGTCTACTCATGCTCATTACTCGTGATAAAAAAAACAAAACTTACAAAATGAAAGCATTAACTTTAGCAGGAATTTGAAAAATTGTTTCCAGTGGAAGGAAAGTACCATTTTTATTTTTTACAACAGTTTTATATAAAAAAATGTATTCTGCAGCACATACAAGAAAGACATATTCTTTCAAAGTAATAACTAGATTGGAAAGTGATAATTCTTTTACTGCAAAACGATACAATTTGGGAATCAAAGAAGAAATAATGTTTTGATTTTTTTCTTCTCTAGGATTAATACAAAGTCGACGCGTTACCCAAAACTTTGATGTGAATTTTTTTAAGTCAGAACTATCAGGCTTTTGTTGCCACACATGAGCACTTTCTTGCCAATCTATGCCGTCATAATAAAATGCAATATAGGTAATGATAGGATTTTTAATGAAAAAATATTTGCATGATTGAATTATTTTTTCAAAGCATGCTGATGTTGCAGGCTTCATAGCAATATAGTACATGATAGAATCAGGAAAAGCAAAATTTTGATGACATGCAGTAGCATAAAAAAGGGCGCGTTTGGAAAGAGATAAAGGTTCATCTTCAGTAATTGTTTTTCTTTTACGATTGTATGGTTGTAAATTTCGAGCAGTAGCTTCTGTATCCAGGGAATCCATATTTTTCTAATTTGAGTTATCTGAGTAAGAGCGGAGACCTAAAAATTGAACAATAAAAAACCGTTAAAAAATTCTTGCATGAATTTGCATTGATAAACAAAAAAGATTGGAAAAAATATTTTTGTGTAAATGATAATTGTTTGTAGGAATGAAACAAAGTCACATAAGAACTTAATAACTGTTTCTTTGAGGCATTATTTTTTTTGCTAAAGAGAAATATGGTGACCTTTTATTGCTGACCATTTTTTTTCTTAAAGCACATGCATTTTTTTTGCAAAAATTTGTCAATAAAAAAAAGTGATCCCAACTGGCCCATCTTTTAGTTCAGGTGAGAAGTGCGGAACTTTTTCCACCTCTTTTGCTTCTTTTAACAAAAAGGTCACCGTTTTATTTGCAAAACTTTGTTTTCAAAGAACAATTTTTTTAACTCAAAATTGAAAAAGAACCAAACTGTTCAAGAAGGTTAAGTTTATGTAAAATTTATTCACAAAAAACTATTGAATCATCTTTTGAACAACATCTGTTTTTTTTGATTACAATTTCCTGTTGATACATCAATTTTTTTGTAACAACAAAGAAAACCGAAAAAAAATAATATTAGCACGTTTCTGGCAAAAAAAAAGTGATCTTACGAAACGCAATTTCCTTTCCCACGGAATGTTCCAATTTTTATTTTTCGGCTACCATATTTTTGTGTTTCAATGTAAAAGTGACGCTAAAGCTGTTGTCACGACCTCATAAATATTTTTTGAACAAAAATGAAGAAAAATTGTGCAAATTTTGAGTGATTTCAGAACATAAAGAAATTGTCTCAAAATGTTAAACTGAATTTTTAAAAAACAATATTTTGAAAGTATCAAAATCTACCCGAAATCACATTCAAAGTCGAAATTATTTGATTGAATTTCGGTCAAAATGAAACAAATTTCTTAATAAAAATCAAAAAACCGAAATTATTTGATTTTATTTATTCATCTTGATGAGCATCGCTACACAATGATTTTTCTCCATTTAAAAAGAGTAACAAAAATGCCGAAAATAAAACTTTTCAAGGGTGGCACTCTTTTCAATATGAGTCATTTCATATGTGTGTTTTGGTTAACCATTGGAAAAATACAAGAAAAATGATTTCAAAAAGGGATTGCATTAAAACAAAAATCAACGCATGAAAAACACCTTCCATCAAAGAAAATAATTAAATCGGATCATAATATTTCTTTCATCTATTATCCATGCAATGTTTTTTTTCCAATTTTTAATCCATTTATTCACCAAGGGTGTATTACAAAAGATAGAACATTATTTTTTCAACCCTCATCATCATAAAAATCCCCATCAGTCATCCTCATCACCCTCATCAAAAAACATGCAACAACAAATAAATCATTCTCAAATATTGTTCCACATTACCCTCTAAAAGAAAATCCCTACAATCAAAAAACAGCTTTTTCTAGCACCTTTTTTTATTTGTTTGTTTTTCTTCCGACGCTTTTTTTTCTCTCTCCCGAAAAAAGAATTTTAATTAATGTCCACTTTTGATTATCCTCTTTTTGTTGTTTATTTTGTTGTTGTTTTTTTCTAGCACATTTTTCCTTTATTAACATGGTGATGATCATTAAGAAGAAGTGATGATCCCTTTATTTGTTTCTGTTTGTCATTAATTAATGTTTTGCTTATATTTCGTTTTTGATAGCTGACAAGTTTAACAAAGATGTCAAAAAACTGTCAACTTTAAAAAGATCAAAAATAATCGTTTATTAAAAGTTTGTATGTTTAATCCTTATATCTTCTTTCTACTTTTGAGTCAATTTATTGTTACTTTTTATAATATGCGCAATTAACATTCAAACTTTTTATGTATTTCAGTGCAAACTGTAGCTGATGATCTTTTGAAATTTGCATATTTGTGAGTTGAAAGCGTTATGCTCGTTTGAAAAAAGTTATTTCTTGTCATTTTTTTTTACCTAAAATAAAGGATAAAAATGATGGAAGTCAAATAAAATTAAAATTTTCATTAATAACTTTCCAAACAAATAAAATAATTTAAGATAAAAAAAAACCGTTTTAAACCCTAACACATAAAATGACAAAAGAGGAATAACAAGATGCACAAAAAAATTTCAATGAAAAGCGATTCATTTATTTGCTGCAATTTGTTGAATAAAAGAAATCTTATTCTTTTTTTAACAATAAAAAATGCAAAAGTTTAAAATAGAAAATAAATAAACTCCGCCTTTGAATGAGAGGGTATTCAATGTTGAAATGCGTGCCACATAGAAAATGGAAAGAAATAGTTCATTTTTATTATTCTACATAACTTTGTTTTGCAGTTAACCATTTTTGTATACCGTATTTTTGAATACTCTTGCATATAACATATAGTAAATTGAAAAAAACATGAAAAGAATTATTTAATATTCGAGTTTCTTTTTTGTCATTGGTTTATAAAATTTCAAGTTTAAGAGTATGCTTTCAAAAATTTGCATATTTCATTATAGCTTGCTGTTGAACTTCAGCAAAATTATATTTTTGTTTCATATATAACAATAAATGTTTATTCTTATCACTATTAGAATTGCTTTATTAGGTAAGATAGAATTATACGAAAATTTGTTTTTGCAATAAAAATATTTAATAACGGCAAATAACAAATATAAGTTTTACAAGCAAAACAATTTATGAAATATTCAAAAACGTTTGAACTCTAAAAAACACATTGAAAAATGAGGGAGTTTTTTAAGAAAGAGACGTAGATGAGGACAAACTGGAAAACCTGTTTTTACCTGCTACAATGAAAGAAAAAACCTTGATGGGTTGATGGCTTGTGCATTACTCAATGGAACACAGAATACTCACCCATTGGGATATATCTACTACTTTCAAAATTTTTGAGGGAATTTTATAGTTACTAAAAAAGATCATTTTTCTTGGTGTAAGACGACTTCTAAATGTATGCAGAAACAAATTCATAAAAAAAAACACATTGACTTTGCACTCATTTATTTATTTACAGCACTGTTATGGCTTTGATTACAATTTCTTTGAAGTAAAACATTGCAAAAGTATTTTGTATATTTTCTGTCATAAAGAATGCGAATCAGCATATGCCACTGGGTTAGTAAAATTTTTATAAAATTTAACAAAAAAATTGAAAGCTCATCACAAACAAAAAGTCATAAAAATCATTATGCTTCACGCATTCCGCGATAATAAAGACCTATTAATCTCCGAGCAGAGTATTGTTCAATTCCAGGAAAATAAATATTTGGAGGCATAAAGCTATGATATCTAAATTGAAGAATTTCATTTACGATAGCTTGGAGGCGTTGTTTGTATTCATCAGAAACTTCACTGCAAAATTTGAGTTCAATTTTTGTTTTTTTATTTTTCTAAAAATTAAAATAATAAGAATGCTTAAAGACAAAATCAAATGCCAAATGACTTAAAACCAAAATTTTGGCATATGGTAGTTTCGAAATTAAATTAGATTTTGAAAACTATTGAAAACCTCTCTACAACGGTTTACTAAAATTTTGTTTTTAGGTCGTTCCGTATTTCTGCTGTGAAGAAAAACTTACTTTCATATAATTATAAAAGCTATCTAAATTAGAAATTTCAGGAAGACCATCCAATTTGAAATCATCAAGATTGCAAAAGTTAGGCATTTTTACCAATTTTTGTACAGTTTTTGGAGTAATAATATTTGTAGTAATATCACCAAAAGAGCTAAAATATGCATTTTAGTATAGTATATGATAATTTTTTTGGCTTTTTATATAAAAAAACTGCTTACTGTAAAAATATTCAAGGGAGGTCGGCAGAGATCTCTACCTCAATACTCGTCTTGATAAGGGATAGTTGGTGACAAAATATCAGCGGCTGAATCCTCGATTTCTTTATTTAATAGATATAGCTAATGAATGAATAGCAGACGATATCTATTTTTGTATAAAATTTTGTTGTGAATGATTTTAAAGAGGTATAATAGCAAAGATAACTTAAATAATTCATTAATAATACGTTTATAATATTTGAAAAGTATTCATTGTGCAAAATTTTGGATATCTTATAACAAAAATAGGTATTGTCTACTATTTATTAGCTATATCCATTTATCTATGAAATTCACAAATCGAGGATTTAGCAGCTGATATTTTGTCCATAAGACGAGTATTTAGGCAAAATATGGAGCTCTAACTCGAATCACTTAGGGACATCTTCAATAAGCCAAAACCTCTACAAAAACGTTTTGATTAACTTACTAATGAAAAATATTCATATATGGAAAAGAAGCAACAACGTCTTCCAAAGCAACATTAATACCATCATCATCCAAAACCGATACATACATTAAATAAATTTCTTTACCCTTTTAAGCAGCAAATTTGAGATGATCCAAAGAAACATTTTGATTACGAAGATCGAATACTTTAATATCACTTTGATACATCTTTGGAATAAGAATAGTAGAAAAATATGGATGATCATCAGAACCACTCCAATTATCAAATCGAATATTATCAGTTACCCAAATCTTGCTTAAAAGATTTGGTAAATCTGCAAATTCATAATCAAATTGTGCAGACCATTCATTTCTGCAATATGTAATAGTTAAAGATGGAACAATAAGAAGAGGATGAATAACAAAAAAACATTTGCAAGTCTTCATTAACTTTTCATAGAGCTTTGATGTTGATGGATTTTTAGTGACATAGTAAATAAGTGAATCTGGGAATGACCATGGTTGTTGTGGACGATATGTTGCAAGAAATATATGACGTTTAGCTAAAGCTTTCATTACCACTTTACGAGCTTTAGCTGCTTTAGATTGTGCACAAAATTCTTCCAGTGTATGCCATGTTGTAGAGACAAATTTCATTGGAGGTTCAGCAGAAGTGGAAGTAGCAGGAAAAAGAGGATTAGGTGAATCCATTGCTGAGGAAACAACTATTAGAGTTAAGTAGATTCCTATAAAAATAACATTAAAATAAGAGAAATTATAAATTTTCACATTTAACGTTAAATTTAAATTTTCTGTTCTAATAAATTTTCGTTTCGAGAAAATTTTAAAAGCAATTTTTTAGATGTTGTTTTATGGCTATATATGTTTTTGTTTCATTTCTTTCAATGAACATTGCACACAAATACAGTTAGGTATTTTTGGAAGAATTTTATTTCTATAAAAACAAGAACAAAGATAAAATAAAATAGAAGCTTTCCACTTCTGAAAAAAACCCCATTGGCAAAAAAGCATTCATGACATAAATAATAAAAAAACGATACAGCGCATACATATAAAAATAAAAATGTTTTTCGCGCATAATTGTTAGCTTTTCGACATCTTGTCCATGATATCCAAAAAAGCATTTGCAATTGTTTTCTTTAATTACACTATCAACCAGATTCCTCAATGCATTTTTAAATACTTCCGAATCATTATCAACAAATTCTAGCAGGATTTTAACGTTGTTGTGTACCTGTAATAATAAATACGGAAATTTTAAAGTTAGATCCTTGTTGCAAAAAGGAGAAAATTAACTCTCCTTTTGCAACAAGGAGAGTTAATTTTTCAAAGAAATATTTACAACTTTTTGCAAGCTTGAGGTAAACAGTATGACTTAAAGGATTTTTAGAGATATAGTAAATGATTGATGAATGAAGAGACAAATTTTGTGGTTTTGATGGCTCATCTGGCCATGTTAACCTTCCCGAAATAAGTGGCTTTAAAGTAGAAGAAGTTGAAGCAATTATATCCATTATTAATGATTATGCCAAACTTTTAGCTTTTTATTCTTTTTTGTGAATTAATAATAACCGAGCGCGGAGAAACTTACACTTTCCTTTTAGTGTCAGGATTTGAAAATGCATAAATTTATATTAATTTACATTACAGTAATTATTAAAACAAAGATTTTTTTGAGTAATTTCTAATACTTTTAATATTAGCTAAATCTGTATTGATCGATTTTTCATGCTCAAAAAACTTTGCTTCAATGATTGGATTGTAATTGATGCCATTCAAACCTTTGCCTTTCGACCTGATTTTTATGTAATTTTTGATAGCTTTTTATTGTTTGCAATAATTACAACATTTTTCAAGAAAATTTATGTAGGTGTGTTTAGAAATAGTTTTTTTTAGAAATAAAAGCTAATTTTAAACACAAGTTGTATCTATTTTTAACATCCGACTTGTCTAATACCATTGGTAAAAATTGGTAATATATTATCTATTAAATGTTAAACGGAGGAATAAAAGAAAACGACAAAAATAGGAATTGTGATCTATTTCTTTCTTTGGTGATAACAGAAGAATAAAAATACAGTGTATTTATAAGATAAGAAAAAGAAAATAAAAAAAAGACAAAATTGAGAAACGTGAAAAATGTGATTGTTTTTTTTATCAAAAGTAATAAGAAAGAAAAGTGAAGAAACAACAAGTACGGTATTTCTTTTTGGTTCTGGGTTTGTTAAGCACAGCGGAAAACATAGACAAAGTTTCAAAAGAATCTATTTTTAGTGATGCCAAGCTGTTCAGATTTTCAGCCAAAATGCGTTTTAAATATGCTATATTTTTTTTCTAAATTAAAAAGGGAGATTTAAGGTGTTTAGTTATAGATTTTTATTATTTTTTAGAGTATTAAGCAGAAAAAAAGTTAATTTTTCCTATAATTCGTTTTTAATGATTTGGTAGTTTAGATTAAAAAAGTGAAAAGGGGCAATATGAAACGTCTTCACTTTTGACAACGAATTTGCATAATTAAAAATTAATTAAAGAATGCTGTTTTTTACTTTTATATTTCTTTGCCATCTTAAATGTGATCAGGAGAATTTTACAAAAACGATTAAAATTTAAGCAAACATTTTTCGAGGAATAATTTGTTTATTTTTTATGATTTGTGAAAAATGGTTTTGTTTATAGGTGTTTTTTATTCATAGTTATTCCAGCAAGTGTTACGCTGCATAAGTCGAAATGCTATTTTTATCTTATAATTATCTTCGGCAATTAGTACATATCATCTTTAAATATCGGTTTTTAAAGCTAATTTTTGTTCGAAATTTAAAAAAAAACTCATAGACCGATGATTAATCAAAAAATAAAGCATACGCAAAAATATTAATGTGTTTTAGGTTCTAGGAGATTGCTGTAATCCTAAATAAACGACAAAATTCCGAGAGATGCATATTTAAATAAGCAATCAAAAACGTATAAGAAACTGTCCAGATTTTAAGCACTTTTTTTATCCGTGGATGGAGTTGAGCCAAAGCTTACGGTTCATATAAAAAGCGGCAAAGAACAAACGTAAAAATCTTACTATATCGGTGAGTTGGTATGAAAAGATCAGATTTCTTAAAATCTGGATAGTCCCTTAGAACAACGGTCATGTTTTGTAATAAAAAAATGAATAGGTAAAATGAAAGTAAAAATATTCAGTTTAATCCATTTGCTTCAATTTAGAAATTAAGAAATATGAAGTTCATTTACGATAAATACCATAAAAAACGTATTTTAACGTTGTTCCTGCACACAAAAAATTATATTATTAGATTTATGGATCAACAAGAAATATTACCCAATTGTCTTCAAAGTAAATTCCAAAAATGGCTGTAAAAGTTCAAACATCTGATAGTACTTTACAGAAGGATTATGGAAGAAAAACAGTTAAATGTCATGATTGAGATTTTTATTTTTTGGAGGTGGAGCTAACAAAATTTACTTGTTTGATTTGCTAAAGTATCGAAAAACAAAGTTTAATGCTTTACACACAAAGAAAGAAAGATACAGAAAGAGGTATGAGTTTTTTTTATCGTAATCGACGGAAGTATTTTCATTTCTTAAGCAGTAACGTGATGCTTTTTGCGATAGTTGTTGGTAAGTTTTCTGAAAATAGCCAAAGTTTTGGAGTATATATACTTCGAAGATGCCCAATATTTTCACCATTTAAACGTTTTATTTTGAGAAAACATGGTTCACTTTAAAGAAATTCTTTGCTTCCTTGCACTTTTCTTGGTTCTTCAAGGTCAGTTTTTAAACTTAAATGCTTAAAAGTATTATGCTATTACGATTTTGTTTTTCAGTAACATCCAAGTACATCAAAAAATACAATGTACATCGTGGAATGTCCTTTTTTGGTAACCACTTTGATATGGGTATCTCTCATGTGAGTTTTGTATATCAAATCTCTTAAAGGGATTATGCTTGGATTGAAAAATTTTCTATTTAAATTTATAGAATGTTACTGATGGTATAACCAATGATTTTACCGATAGAAAAAATAAATGGTTCAAACAAAATGGTTTTAATGGAAGTGTTGGTCAAAACATGACTGGTGCAGAGAGAAGTATCACACCGGAAACAAAGAAAGATCGTAAGGATTTTTAAAAAATGATTTTAAAATTGAAAATAACAATAAATTTTTAAGCAAGTTGCTGCGATCTTTATTACGACGTTGAAATTGAAAACAATGATTTTGCTGATACAGTAGGATCTGTTGATGACTGTTGTGATTTTTGTTATGGAATAGATGATTGTGAGGCATGGGTTTGGAAAGATGGTTCGTGTTTTTTTAAAAATCAAATAGGACCCGGTATTACAAGCATTGGTGCTGTTACTGGCATTCCATGTGGAGATCGGCAAAAAACCACAGGTAATTTTTTTTTTAAAGTTTTTTAAAAGAATTAAGCACTAAGACATTTTTTCGCTAAAAACAGCTCTTTCCATTAAAAAAATCTATTTTCCCGCATCGCTAGTAAAATGTGAGAATTTCCCGAAAGAATTTTTTGTTGCCCATCGTCATTCAGCTAAATAGCCGATTTTAGTTAATTTTGACAATGGTGCTTTTACAACTTGAAAGCTTCCTTAAGGTGTTCTTAAGGAAGCTTTCAAGTTGTAAAATTTTCTTACAAAATGAAAGCTGATAGGCAATAAACTTTTAGACTGTAAATTTTCATTACAGTTTGAAAGCTGTCAACACAAAAGCTTTCGAACTGTAAATTTTGTTTACAGTTCAACATGTTTCTTTGCAAAACCTCTTATTCCGTAAATTTTAAAAAGGTTTCCAAAAAAAGTTTTCAATTTACAAAAAAAAACCTTTTTAACTTTTTTTGGTCGAGTTTTGAAAACTTTTATATTTTACCGTTTTATATGGATGATTTACTTTGACGCTTCTTTCGCTAAAAAATTTCTAATCACTTCATGAAAAAAAAAGTTTAAGGAAAAATTATTTATTCAAATATATATTACTCAATGTTTCTAATCAAGTCTGATACCGACTTCAACTCCGGTGATTAAAATTCCGTCACTGGAGTTGACTCCGGAGTTATATTCAGTGCATTGACTCCACCTCCTAGACTCAAGAACCGACTCTGAATCCCGAGTCATAGTCAAAACTGCACTGATATTACTATTTACTGAAGCAGTGAAACATATCTATAAATAACATACTTTAGCAAGAGATCTGTTGTATTATGCATTTCAAAAGTTGTTCTGTAGTCGATATTAAAAGTTTGAATAACAAGTTTAAATCCATATCCTTTTGGAGCAACAAATTTCCATTGACACGAATTAAGTCAATTTGGTGTAATTGTCAAATCTACGTATGTTGATTTATTATGATATACAGATGCAATAAAAATAATTTCTGTTTCATCAGCAAATTTGTAAGGTTCATGCCGACTCATTGATTCAAAGGGACAACTTTCGTCTATTTTTTCAAAGAATAAATAACCTTGAAAAGCGTCATAATTTTCAAAACCAAAATGATAAGTTTCCAAATAAAATGATGAAACCGGAAAAACAAAGAAGTTTTCAAAATTTTGAAATGGAGCCCGATACCAGCTCAATCCCCTTAATACCAGGACACATCTTGTTTCCTAAAAAAGTGTTTTTATAGATGTCTTACCGTAGGCGTTCTCAACTAAGGATTGAGTTGAGGGTCGACAGGCGAGTATATTGTCAAAATATAGGCCCTTAACTCTACCTTAAGTTGTGAGCGGTTAAAAAATGAATATTTACCAAAGTTTCATTTGTGTAGAATGTATTATTATACAAGAAAAATTGAGTACTGTTGTGAAGTAATGGATAATTTGGTGTTTGAAAAAATGCTATTTCACCGTATTTCAATTCAACAGTTCTGTTTTCATAAACGTTATAAATACCAAAAATACCAGTAATAATGCTGAATAAAATCATAAAATGATAATTCATTTTGAAAAAAAAATTAACAAAAATACAAAAATATAAGTACCTTTAAAAGACAAAAATATTGATTCTAAGAAAAAATTTTTGCTTAAACAAAAGAAAAGGTGTCAATCGAAGTTTTTGATGACTGTTTAAAACTTAATCTTCTTAAAAGATAATAACGCATTTTTTATGTTTTATGACAGTTACTACCAGCTTAAATGCAAAAAAAAAATTCCCAAAGAAGAAAAAAAAGAAAAAAATTGATATTTTTGACGAAAAGCAAAAAAAAGGAAAGTTTTGAGTGAAACACAAAATAATGGTTATCACTTTTTTATGCAAAAAATGATTTTTGCAGGGGAAAGTTGTCCTAATAAAAATAAATAAGATTAATATTTTTTTTCATATGATCCAAAAGTGGATAAAATTACAAAATCATGCTAATATGACTATATTTAAAGTTTATTTAATAGAAGAAAAAAACACATAGGAAAGCTTAAAGAAAATTTATTTAAGGTGTAAAATTAAAAAAAATTTTTCGATATCCCATTAATTATTTATCTGTACTAAAATCATAAACACTTAACGGTTAAATGTAACTGTATTTTTTAAGTTTTAATAATCCATTTTTTTATTAGTGTTCACATGACAATCTTGGTGATTGAAGCTAACCATTTTAGACACTTATTTTTCTCTTTCTTAAAGTTTTAATGCCTTTATCTTAAATATCAATATAATTAATATCCTAAAAATTTTTGTTTAAATATTCAAATGACCAAACATAATGAAAGCAGGAACACAAAAAGATTCTTTTAAACAATTGCAGATAGCAACAGCATAATGACGATAAACATCTTTTTTCACCGACCAAAGTCTAAAGTTTCTTGTTTATGAAATTGTGCTGTCTGTCTTTATTAAAAAAACTGCAATCTTTCAAAATAGTGCAAAAAAAAGCATAAAGAAAATTCGCGAAAAAATCATTTATAACAGCATATGCTTCTTTTGCAGACAGTTAAAACATCCTCTAACAAAAAAACTTTTTAGTGATACCATTGTTTGAATATTTAAATTATTAACAAACTTCTTAGCAAAAGATGATAATTGGAATTTTGAGGACATTGTCAGCAGTAGAGGATTTAATTCATATTGCAGAAGAATAGGATCCTGACATTATAAATAAAGAAAAATGAAATTTTAATCATCACAGTTTTTTTAAAAAAATAAAAATTTATAATGCCATGAAACTGAATGTTTTGATGATAGTAATTAGAATGCAAATTAACAAAATCTTACCATGTATGCTTGACTGTCGAACAACAAACGTGCATGTTACAAAAAGATTGATAAATATAGAAAGAGACATATTTTTTTGTTTTGGGTAAAAAACTATACCAAAAATACACATGAACATAATTTCTGAAGCTTATGCATGAAAAGGAAAAAACTAATGAAATATTGCATTTTGTTTATTAATTTTCAAGTTTAAATTACATTTTAAATTTCATTAATTATAAGTCCATAAAACAAGCATACAAGAATACATTTATAATGTTCCATATATTTGCTGTCAACTTCTGTTTTTCTAGCTTTAAAAATATCTTTAACTATCAATTCTCAGAAAACGAATTAATGTTTGACAGCTTTCAGATTAAAAATTCAAAAAAAGCAGCAAATTGCCAAATGCTACAAATTTATATAACTGTAAAGATAGACGGTCGCTAAGAAAACAACACGTGTTCATTACTTTTTTTCAATGAAAGTGACAAAAACTGATACAGCACTGAAGGACAAACATTTTTGTTTTGCATCTGCTGTTTCGCTTTTCTTCCACTTTTTTGATCTTCTTAATTTTCTGTCTGTTTTGAAACTGAAAAAATGGCAGTCGTAAAGAAACAACTCAGGATCATCAGAGAAATTTTAAAAATGAAAGCCATAATGCAAGCAATCAATATTTATAATGATTAATATCTTTCAACACAATTATTTTTTTCTAGCTTCGAAAATTTTTTAAATATTTATTTCCAAAAAATAAATTAATGCTTGACTGCTTACAGATTAATAATTCAAAAAAACGCAACAAATCCAGACTTCAGACTTTCACAGATATCGTAGATAGAGGCAGACGCTAAGAAGCCAACAACTCCTTTTTTCAGTCACAAAAATCCATAGAGCATTGAAATTAAAATATATTATTACACTCGCTGTTTCGCTTTTCTTCCATTTTTAATTTTTTTTATATTTCTGATTGCTTTTAAACTAAAAATATGGCAATCGCAAAAAAACAACGATGAATCAACAGAGAAATTTTCAAAATGAAAGCCATAATTTAAGTCATAAAAAACGAAAGACATTCATTATATTTCAGTTAGAATATCTACTTTTATTTTGAATATTTTATTTTATTGCTGACTGTTTTAAAGAGGTTGTAATTTTATGAAACTTAAATATATTATGGATGAAGGAGATGAGTGAAAGATAATATTGATGGGACATATTTCATGCATCAATGTTAAGATCTATTAGTTTGTGCATTTTTTCTTTTAAAAAATATTGTTGTCAACCATCAGCTGATAGCTATTTGTTGCTCAAATCATCTTATTTTTTTATTATTAATGGTTGCCAATTTCAGCTTCAGGGACTGCGTTTTTAAATTAATAGAAGACGATTTTATAAAAATAAGATTACTCTATTAGATATTTCGCAATTTAAGTCATAAATTATTCAAAAAAGAAAAACTACTTTTGACTTTATAAAAAAAGCAAAATTTTTTATAAAGACAAAAATTTTTTTTATACGATGACTTTTGAAATACATATGTTATGCATGCAAATAAAAGTGATTCCTTTTTTTTAAAGAAAGATCCAAATCAATCTTGTAAAACAGAAAGGAAAAAATAGTAAAAATAGTCGACAGCTTTCCAGACATTTCTGTTTCAAAACATTTTAGTGCTATTTTTTTTAACATCATTGGGAACATTTGTTTTGAATGTTATGTTTTATTATTTATAATGAAATTAATTTTTTTAGCTAACAACAGATTGTTAGTTTAAGAATTACGTTTGTGATGATTTTGGTGGTTGTAAACGCTTGGAATAAGATTAATTATTTATGAAAAATTATGTTTTGGCATATTCAACCATCTATAATCATCACAGACGAAATTCATATACTGAGACGTTCATCGCCTGCTACTTACTGTGTAATACAAAATGCTACTAAAATCCTGAAATGGCGAAAGGGCAGCTAGTACTTGGTGGTTTTTCATCTCTTACTATAAGCTATCGATTCCCGCTATTACTGTTGAAATCCCAGGGTGACATCTCAGAACGGTCCCTTGTTAGTCAACTGATAAAAACTGACATTCAAATTGACACGCATGAATAAAGCAAAATCAGACATTTATAAATATTTAGTTTCTTTCTGCAACAGTTTTTCATTCCCTTGATATAATTTTTGGTTATTGTAAGTCGAATATTGATTTTTGTGTGGGTTTTATTTTAACAAATATAATTGGACTTAATAGCAGACTTATTTTTTTGAATTATTTATTAATGATCAAACTCTGTGTCACGTCCATCAATACTACTAAAGCAATCAGCAGATGCTTTCTGTAAAAAATTTATTCTAATAGATATTCTAACACTATTTCTTACAAAAAATTAAAAAAATAAAAGCTAATTTTAAAAGTGAAACTTTTTTATAAAGACTTAAAGTCTGATGAAACACTTGGTTTTCTTTCAAGAAGATTTCAAAACATTATTTGTAGAAATAAAATTGTTTCAGCATTAATAAAAGACCAAAAACTATGTTGTAAAAATGAAAGAAAAAAAATCGGCAAGTTTCAACATATTTCTGTCTCAAAGCATTTCAATGCTTTTTCTTTCAAGTTGGGTGATCTTTTTGAATGTTTTGTTATATCATTTTTGATGAAATTTATTATTTTAGTAATTGCTAAGCATAAAATGAAGATAAAAAATCTAAATATATGAAAATTTTACCGGTTGTTGTCAATATTTATAAAAGTACAGAAAGTAGTTGACTTTGCTTGTCATTTGTTTTTATAATATACCTTTCGTGTATGAAAAAATGTCTTCATGGGCTTAATAATGGAGAAAATATTGCCTTGTTATTCAAACTTTATTTTATTTATTAATGTTTTAATCAATAGCCATATACTTTATAAGATATATTTCTTTTGATTATTAGCTTTATTTTAATGACAACACCATCATTAAGCCCCTAACAAAAGCATTTTCAAATATTCAAATAACAATCACGCAATAATGAAAGCAAATTATGAAGAAAAAATTATAATAAACGATCGTAGAAAACAGCATTATAACAAAAATATTATTTTTCTGTTTCACATCTAAAGCTGCTTTGTTTACAGAAAACATTGTCTGTCCTTACTTCAAAAGTTGCGATCTTTTGAGATAACGCAAAAAGTAGAATAAACGAAGATCGTGAAAATATCATTTTCAGCAGTTAGTATTTTTTTGCAGACATTTAAACAAATTTTTAGTATTAACCATATTTGAATATTTTGTTTCATAAAAAAAGTTTTTTAATTGAAAGAATTACAAAAAGTTTATGCAGTTTATAAACACAGATGGTCTACAAAGCTATGAAAATAAGACTGCTATAAATAATAAATTAATGTATGTTTGCATGTGTTTTACAACAAAAACTGATATTTCAGCATTTTTAATTCTGTTAATTGCTTAGTTATTTTAAACGTCATCTGACAAACCCATGTCAAAGGAAATAAAAACTTCTAAAGAATTTTATAAATGTGTCATTAATAATGTTAGACTTTATTAATATAGCAATAACTCAGTTAAAAAAATTTTTATGTATTCAAATTGAACAATAATGAAGATTAATTTGAAATATATTCAACTGAAAATGCTCCATTGTTGTGACCTTTATAAAAAGAAAAAACATTGCTTTGTGCATTGTTTTGGTCAATAAGCTTTTTAGTTCGGCAACATAAACTAGTTGTTCATAAAAGGATATCATTCAAAAGAGTCAAAAAAACAGAAAAATGTTTTACTGAATGAATTTAAAAAGTGCAAAGTTTCGTAAAATTCAAAAAAATGATATTTTTCATCGCCAAAAAAAGCATTTCAGACAATGTTTCTTCATCATATGTTTTTGTCTGTTGAACACAGCAAAAGATAGATCGAAAGCTCTGTCAGACTTTCTTATTTTTTATTTTTAGTTACAGTTGCAGTTCTATTTTATTTGTTTTGAATATTTGATTTTATTATTTTGTGTCTGTTTAAAAATTAAAACAAAGTACAAATAATCATATTAAGTAATGACTAATAATATGAGCTATATTATCCTGGTGTAAAAGAAAGAAACAGTCATTAATTAAAAGAAGTGTTTAAAATTTAAAATTAATATTAATCGTAATGTACTTAGTATAAGTTTGCCTTTACTTTTTCTTTATTAATGTCTGGATTTCAGGAAATGCATGGTTGCTACTAAAATAGTGATCAAATATACTGCTGTGATTACATTACCATTTTATTGCGTAACACATAAATACCGTCAAATATTCAAAAAATTCAAGCTACCTTTAAAATTGAAAAGCTGCTGATGAAAGCGTTTGTCGCTTTTCTTTTTTGATCTTTTCTTTCGAAATATTGTGTGTATGGAAAAACATACAAATAAAGGTAATTCATCTTTTAAAATACGAGCAGAAGAAATTTCGCAATAGTGTAAAGAAAAACGATCAGCAAATTTCGAAACTTTTCTGTTCTTTTTTTAAAAAAGCTTTTCATATTTTTTTGCACTTTTTGAATGTTTTATTTTTGTTTTTAAGAAAATTAATATTGTTCGTAAAGTTACTGAAAAAAGGCAAAGAGAAAAAACAAAGTAAAATTCCAGGAGGACTTTTGAATGCTTGCATTCCATCGAGGTCCAATATTTATAAAACATATACAAAAACAGCTGCAGATTTACAGTAAAAATATATGTTTTATAAACATTTTCCTGTTGTCATGAAATGAAAGAATGTATTTGTTTTGAAGATATCCATTTTGAAATTTTTGTTTTATTGCTTTTGATACCATTCGAAAAAAGATTTATGCTAGACATAATGCGATAAATTTAAAGAAAAAATGTGATACAAATTGTAAGCTAATGGAAAACTCAAAGAAAATAATTTCATTAATGTTTTTTCTGATTTTTTGATAGAACACGAAAGCCACAATTTGATGATTTGATGAACTCTGATAAAATAAAGGAGCCAAGATACATAATTGTATCGTCGTTTTTAAAATAACTTTATTTTTATATTATTAATGTTTAAATTTTCAAAAATATTTAGAAAATGCTATCTCTCGTAGATACTGGTTTTAATTATAAGATATATTTTATTAAAATAAATTAATACCAAAAGACTCTAAAAATTCGATCAAATATTCAAAAGAAAATTAGAATGTAAAAAAAACCATTCATTAAATCAACGCAGAAAGCAGTATAATGACAATATCTGTCCGACAAAGAAAGCTTCATTTTGTGAAAACTGATGTCCATCATTGTTTCAAAATTTGCGATCTTTCAAAACAACGCAAAAGGAAGAAAAAAATCGTTTTTAGAATTTGTTTAGTGCAATTTTGTTTGAATATGGCTTTTCTTTTTGTTTCTAGATTAAAAAAAGAAAATATCTATAATAAACAACAATATTTAAAAAATTTTTAAAAAACACATTGGTTTAAAAATAAATCACAGAGACTGATTTTCAAGTTACATGTTTTTTTTTCCACTACAGTGTTGGTTATTCCATTATTTAATACGATTCATAAACGAATGATTCTATGAAGTATAATAAATTTTCGAATGCTTACCACTCTCAAATTGTTTTTTATTGTTCATTATTATTGGACGTATAAGAGACAATGAAAATAATTATAACAACTTTTTATTAACTAAAAATGGGACTGGTCGTGACTATATCTCTCTTTCACAAGCTCAAAAGTACATAAAACTACGTAAAAGCATCAAAAGTATTATAATTTCTCTTTCTTGCTGTCCGCAATGAAAGAATGCTGATGTAATGATCAGTGTACTCCCGCTCCCGCTCTCTTATTAAGGGAGCGGGAGCGACTTCAAAAGAGCTGGGAGCGAGCGGGAGCGACTTTGAAAGAGCGGCTCTTTCCAAGTTCAGAGTTTTTTGCAATATTTTCTCAAAAAATAATCAATTTTACTTTTTACTTAAACTAAACTGAATATGAGTCAGAAACAAAGCTGTGTTTATAAACATTTTAATGTTATTCTTGATGTAGCAAGGTGTAAAAAATGCAGTTGTACTGTTACTTCAAAATCTTCAAACTTGAAAAGACATTTAAAAAGCTGTGATATAACAATCTATGGAATGCTGTAGAAAAATAAGACGAAAAAATGGATGTGATCAAAACTCCAAATCCTGATTTCTAAAATACTGGAAAGAAGTTCAACAAGTATTACGGGAACATCCACCATCAAAAAAAATTTTTTTTCAAGTGCTGCAATTGCAACAAAAGGACTAAAGAATCGTACCAAACATGAATGTCTCAATAATAAATTATTACTACATTTGAACAGTTCACTTTACAATTAATTGTTTTTGTTTTCGTTTAATTAAATAAAAAATTTTTTGAAAAGCTGTTAAACATGGGAGCCGGAGCGGGAGTAAGTGAAAGGAGCGGGAGCGAGCGGGAGCGGATTAAAAAACGGCAAAAGCGAGCGGGAGCGGGAAATTAGGGAGCGGGAGTACACTGGTAATGATTCATCAAACTTTTGAAATTTAATGTTTTTTAATTTTTAATAGGTCAGCATAGCATTATTTAATGATAATATTAACTCCCAATACCATTTGGAATTGATTTAGGGAATTTTCGGAATTTTCCCCGCTATCCCCGCTCCCCTCCCCGCTGGATTTTATCCCCGCTCTCATCCCCGTTCCCCGTCCCCGCAGACATTTCATCCCCGTTTTTTTCCCCGTTCCCCGCTTTTTTCCAAAAACGGGGGGGGGGGGGGAAGAAACACTAAAGCGGACTTGAAAGAAAATGAAATTTCATTGATGTTTTGAAATAAATTTTGAGGATTTTAATTGTATTGGTAATAAAAAATGTTTCTGTAATCAAGATGGTCTATTATCAAAGGGTGTTTTAGCTTTCTGTATTTATTTAATATTAAAACAAGCAAATAAACTAAATCCAAGATAGCACCAAATTACCAAAAGGGAAGAGCTTATTAGAGGTGAAAGAAGACAACCAAAATATGATTAAAAACTGAATCAATAAGACAAAAGAAGAAGCGCTTTTATATTGTCCAAATCGAGCTCAAAAGACGCTTCTCGAAAACAGGCAAAAAGGTGGAGATTTAAAAAAGTGTACAATTTAATTAACAGATCAAAGCAAAGACAGGCAGCGCCAACCGGATCAAAAAGGAATAATATTTTTTGTGAGAAAAGATCAAAAGGAGATGTGCATAAAAGGTGTGAGAAAAAGGATACATATTTGTTCAATTTAAAAGTGCAAATAAACAAAAACAAAGATTTTGAAATAAATAAATTAATTTGCAAAATCTTAACTTAGGTTGGTACCACAGTTTCGATATCCAATAAATTATTTATTTATGTTGAAATCATACAACAACAACGGTTAATTGTTGCCGTATTTTTTAGTTTTAATAATCATTTGTTATTAGTTTTCACTCTTGGTGATTGAAGCTAACCATTTTAAACACTAGTTTGTTTTGAGTTTTATCTTTAGCTTAATATCATTATAATTAATATACTAAATGAAGTATTTTTCTAATACAAATGAACACTCAGGACAACACTGATAGAAATGCATGTTAGATTTGTATCACCCACATATTCGGTAAACGGTTTTCCATTTCCCTCTTTTTTCTGGCCATGCAAAATTTCGCTTAAACGTACATGTTATTTCTTCTAAGAAGTTTGATCTTTGTGCAACATAAAGTGCGATTGATTTTTGGGCAGAAATTATAATAAAAAATTTTTTTCTCCTATTTAGTTTGTCCGATCGCAGCTGTCTCCGACTAACATGTCAACATCAAAAACCACCGGATGTTACTTTTTTTTGTTGCGCACTTTGTTTTATTTGTTGTTTCTATTTTTAGTAGAAAAAAAAACCCGATTTGGTTCACGTTTCTTATTTTCTTCTTTATTCATTCATAAAAACCAATAATGCTCCCACTACCACCACGACCACCTGCTTATTCACTAGTTAATGAAGATGATGATGAACCTCCACCTGCTTATTCTACAATCAATGACAACGATAATTTAAATTCTTCAATAAACGAAGATGATGATATATCTATGAAACTGGTAAATTAATGCACCAATAAATCTCTATTTCATGTGTTTAAGTTTTAGCTGGATTTTCCATACCACAAAAAAATCAATCACTATTGTACATTAGCATTTTGTATATCACCATTATATTTTTCAGGAATATATATTCTTTCACTTATTTTATTTGCAACTTGTGTACCAACAAATCGATTACAACCATGTAATTTTGAAGGAAAGATGGAACTTGCTGATGCATGGGCATTAAAGTATAATATAAGCGATACACAAAATGTGAGTTGTGAGTATCCTTGCTTCAAGAAAAGTGCCAAGTTTGTTTTCGACGACAAGCTGCTTCTTCTTTTAACTTCTGGGAGTTCATGTTTGTAGGAATGGGTCATTAATGATGAAAAAATCTTTTGAACATAAAATTTTGGCACTCATATTTGACTTCCGCACGAGTTAAAAAGTGACATGACAGATGCACCCCTCAGTGATCACCATTTCCACCAAATTTGAGCTTCCAGAAGTTAAAGAGAGCGATTGGTGGTCAAAAATCAACATTTTTAGATATATTGAGCAGCACACGATATCGCCTGCTACTTTTTGGTTAGTATCGCTTATTTTGGGATTTTACATGTTTTTGATTATTAAAAATAGTTTCGTAACTCTCAATATCACATTTTCTAACATTTGCATATTAAAAGATCCAAGGATAAGCGATTTTAACCGAAAAGTAGCGGGCGATATCGTGTGCTACTCAATATATCTAAAAATGGCATTTCTTAATAAGGGCACGTAAAAATTGGCATGAATGCTATTGAATAGTTGGAGAATCACATGAAATAAGTTTTGGGGTCATACGGAATAATCATCTCTGAACGTTCCCTTGTCGGTGCTTTTATTGAACCACTATATTGTTCTAACGAATTCATATAAATCCCTAACGTTTTTAACTTTTAATTTTTTCAGAAAATTGATGAAATTACAAATGTTCTAAGATTTGAGCTCTCTTCTGAAGCTTCCAAAGCACTAATACAAAAGCGTATTTCAATCAACAAAATTGTAAAAGAATTAAACCAAAAATTCAATTACCAAAAAGTTGAATGGGAAAAATGTTATAACAAAAATTACAAAAATAATCACAAAAATCGCTGCTTTTTTATGCTAATTTGTGGCTGTGGTCTTCCTTTTGTTATTGTATTACTTTTTGCAAAAATGTATTATTACATTCGAAAAGTGCCAGTTCATACTTTGAATGAAGAAGAAATTAAATCTTATAAAGTTACTGTTTCGAGCAACATTCATTGTATTGCATTATTATTTATTATTGTTTGTGCTGCAGTTGTGGTTGTTCCAAAAATAAACAAAATGGAAGAACCTGAACCTCTTCCAGTATTTGTTGCAGAATCATGGAGGGATTTTTGTCACGGCGGCCCTGCAATAACCGTTGAACAATATTTAAATCCTGGAAACTTTTAAAAATCTTTTTTTTGTTTTTTTAATGTTGAACTTTAATAAATTTTGATTCAGGTACTACAATTTTTCATCAATCAATTTCCTTCTTTTTTAATAAAAATTTAAACCTACTTAAGCTGTTAAAAAATTCGAAAATCTCCAATGGCTACAACTTTTTTTGAAAAAAAAGCAGAAAAAATAGCAGAGACAATAAAGTATGAAGCATGCATTTTTGAAACACCAATTAAAATTTTTGAAAACTGAACTGTATATTTTTTTTTTTTTTAATGAAAGAAGTAATTATAATAAATATAGCTTTTGACAAAAAGTGGAGATATAACATTTTTGCTTTTTGTTTAACCATAACCAATAAAAAATCACTGATAAATTAAGAATTTGTGTTGTGAAACTAATTTAGTTCAATTATACCACAAACTCTTAAAAAATGACAAAACAAATGTTTTCTTTTTCAATAATCGTAATCTCCATAAAAAGGTTAAACTGATAATGACAAAACCTTTTTATGAGTTCTTTTGAACTGAAGCATTTGTTTTTAAGAGGTTCTAAATGAAAACAATAAAATGGTTCCATGATTTTTTTACATTATTATAAAGCTGTATATCATTTATTGCAAAAAACAGCATGTTTTTTTGTTGCAATAAATGCGATAAAGCATGTTTTATCGAATTCATGCAAAAATGAAAAATGCTAAAAAACTTGTTTGATTTGCAAAAAAGCTGAAGCTCTTTTATTTTTTGAAACTGCTGTTTGTCGTTGTTTCACAAGGTTGCGAGCTTTTAAAATAGCACTAGAAAGAAGGAAATTTAAAAAAAAAATGTTTTTTCCTTATTGATGATTTTTGCACACAGTTTCGTCAGTGAAATAAAGCATTTCATTTTTTGAATATTTTATACATTTTTCGAGATACTGGTAAACCATATTAATTAGCTTTTTATACACTGTACGTAATTCACATGATCATAGTGATGATGAAGCATTAATTATAAAAATAAAACAAAAAATTTGCATATTTCTTAAAAAACGTGTAAAAAGTTTAATAATGTTACAAAGAATGAGCAAGTATTAGAGACAACGAAGATTCTTCCGCAATTAACACAGCTTTTTATTAACTAAAAATGTCGTTATTACTCTCTTTCACATGCTCATAAAAATAAAATAAAATGGTTAAAAAAATTTTAATTTTTCTTTTTGGTGTCCGCCAGCGATGAGAAGGCGGCCGCGGTACGAAATTTGTCTGCCCGGCCGCATTTCTCATCCCTGGTGTCCAGATTGAATGATGTAAGGGGAGCAAAAACGCAAACAAATTCTTCCAACAAAAATCGCCAAATTTCGTCACATTTCGGTCTCAAACGTTTTGATAAAAATGTATTTTTATTTATGCTCGCTTTGAAGTTTTTGTTTTACTTTTTTTATACAATAATTTGAATAATATAAAGCATTATGTGAGGCAGACATCAACAGCAAAATGACGATAAACAAATTTTTTTACTGGCCAAAGTCCAAGGCTTCTTGTTTTACGAAATTGCGTTGTCTGCCTTCACTTTAAAGGTTGCGATCTTTCGAAATTACGCAAAAAGAAGCAAAGAACAAATCGCGAAACAAACCCTTTTTTAGCAGCTTACATTTTTTTGCAGACAGTTGAAACATTTTTTACTAAAAAAACTTTTTAATGTTACCATTGTTCGAATATTTAAATTATCAAGAGATTTTTTAGCAAAAGTTAACAATTAAAATTTTAAATACATTGTTTGCAATAGAGGATTTAGTTCATATTGGCCAAGAATTTGATTTGAACATTATTAATACAGAAAAACGTAATTATAATTATCACATGTTTTTAAAAAATAAATATGGAAATGCAGAACGGCAAGAAATCATGAATCAAAATTATCTGTTGAAGAAAGAAATTAGAATGTAATCGTGTATTTTTTTGGCTGTCTAACAATGAATGTGGGTGCTAGAAAAAAAAGTGACAATTAAAAATGAGATTTTTCAAAATGCGACATATTTTTTTCTTTTAGACGAAAAAAGTTATTCCAAAAAGACAAACGGACATAATTTTTGAAGCTTGCGTAAGGATGTAAGAACTAATAAAATATCGTAATTGTTTATTAATTTCAAAGATGGAATTACAGTAATTATATTTTAAATTTCTTTATTCATAAGTTCATGAAACCAGCAAACAAAAATACATTATAAATAACGTTGTCATGAATTTGTTGTTTTACAAGAACTTTTGTCTTTCTAGTTTCTCAAATGTCTTTAATTGTTCATTTTCAGAAAACAAATAAACATTCGACAATTTATAATTGTTTAAAAATTTATAAAAATAAAAGCAGCAAATCCTTCAAACTTTTAATATTGTAAAAATAAACTGTCGCTACGAAAATAACGCCGGTTCAACACATTTTTTCAGTGAAAGCACAAAAATTGATAGGGCACAAAAAAGAACATTTTATTTCCACTTGCTCTTTTTTTGCTTTTCATCTCTTTTTTTGATTTTATTACAATTCTGACAGCATTGAAAATGAAAAAAAAACAACAGAAAATCATCATAGAAGTTTCAAAGGAATGTCAAAAATAAAAATTTCAATATAAAATGAAAAACATTCATTCTTTTATTAGACATATTTTTTTGATTATTAATTTTTTTTAATAAGAACAATATAATTTAATCCCCAGAAAAAAGCATTTTCTAATATTCAAATAACAATCACAAAATAATGAAAGCAAATGATAAAAAAAATGTGTTTGAGAGAAGCGATTGCAGAAAGCAGCATAATGTTAATAATATTTTTTTTTGCTGTTCAACATCTAAAGATGTTTTGTTTACTGAAAACATTGTCTGTCATTATTTCAAAAGTTGTGATCTTTCGAAATAGCGCAGAAATAGTTGCATAAACAAAAACCGTGAAGATAGCTTTTTAGCAGTTAACGTCTTTTGCCGACATTTTAAGAAATTTTACAATCAAAAATCTTTTTAGAAATGCTTTTTTCTGAATATTTTGTTTCATAAAAAAAGTTTTTTAACCGAAAGAATTGCAAAAAGCTTAAACAGTTTTTGAACAATGATGGTTTATAATAGTAACAATAAGGGGCAACAGGTAAATAAAACTGCACATTAAAAATAATAAATTACTGTATGTTTGCATATCTTTTATTACGGAAACTGATATTTTAGCATTTTTTATTCTGTTAACTGCAAAGTTATTTTATTTAAATTTGATAGAACCGTGTTAAAGGAAATAAAAACTTCCAAATAATTTTATAAATGTGTCGTTAGTAATGTATGTCTTTGATTAATATAGCAATATATCAACTGCTGTTGCATTAGTAAATATTTTATTTACTAATTTTTGTTTAATAAATAATGGCATCATCGATTACCTTTTTTGTTTATAAAATCTTTTTGATATTCAAAGATGCAAGAAACACAATTTAAATGTCTTACCAAAAGGCAGGGCCAAAAAGCAACCAAATTTCGACACTTTTTTCTGTTGAATACAAAAAACGACAGCCGATGTAATACATTTTTTTGAATGTCAGCTGCATTTGTGTTATTTACACTTTTTTTTTTGTTTTGTAATTATTGACTTCTCTGAACAAGAATTTTAATACATCCAGATTAATAATTGACGAAACATGGAATATAATTATTTAAAGATGCAACACTGTTAACACCATTTTTAAAAGAAAGAGCATTGCTTTATGCAAATGATATTTTTTATCGCTAAAAAAATAGTCAAAACAATGTTTCTTCATGATATGTTTTTTGTCTGTTGAACACTGAAAAAGATAGATCATAAGCTTCGTCAGACTTTCTTATTTTTGTTTTTTGTTGCAATTCCACTTTTTTTCTGTTGAATATTTGATTTTATTAATTGTTGAGTGTTTTAAAATAAAATAAATCTAGTCACATTAGTAACGAGGAACAATACGAGTTATGTTATCAACAAACAAATCAACGACATGTACAACCATTGATAAAAAAAGTGGGCTCTAGTGCAGAATCCCCGTCCTATGAAATTAATTCCCGTCCAGAAAAATTATTCCCGTCCAAACACCATTATTCCCGTCCAATGAAATTTTAGTGACTCATTCCCGTCCAATAAAAATATCCCCGTCCAACCGTAAATTATTTTTTCATAATGCATTATCCCCGTTCAAAAAAACTGTTTCCGTCCAAAAGATTAATTTAGAATTCAAACATGAACAGCTAATAAATTACCCACGTGTTCCATCTCAATTCATATACTTCGAAGAATTATCGACACATTTCTCGACTATTTTGATGTGTCGAAGATACATAAGGGGTATCAGATGCTACTACTATAAATCCAAATATTACATTTTAAAATTTCTAAGTGACTTTTTGTTATCCGAAACTACTCTAACCTTACAATCGATCCTGAATTTTCAACTCGTTATCCATTCATGGTTAAACATCAGTAGAAGGGATAGGCCGTTCCACAACTTCAAGAATATCTCAAAAGTCGTAAACCATCTGTTGTTTAATGAGGCAAAATTTCTTTAATTTAAATTCAAATGAGCTAAAACCAGTGGGATAATTTATTTATTACCATTAAAATCGGGTCAAAAATAACATGGTCTTTTTTTTAATCCCAGGATTCAGAAACTATTTAAATAAATAAAGTATTGGACGGGGAATAATTTTTTGGACGGGACCTATTCATTTTATATCAATGGACGGGAACACTGGTGTTTGGACGGGAATATTTTTCATTGGACGGGGATAAACCTTTTGGACGGGAATTGTGCACTAGAGCCAAAAAGTGTTAATATGCGTATTACTAACATTTAAAAATTAACTGACCGTAAACGTTTTCAAGTTACGCTCGAGTTAAGGTCCCATATTTTGCCTATATACTCGTCATAGTAAAGGATAGTTAGCGCCCAAATATTAGCTGCCCAATCGCTATTCCTGGGATTTAATAGATATATGGATATAGGTGATAAATAGCAGACGATATCTATTTTACAATAGTTATCATCTGCAGAGCAAAATCGGCTAATTTCAACATATATCATAGCTGACAAGGGACCGTTTTGAGATGTTACTCTCAGATTTTTTCATCATAGTGGGGAATCAACAGCTCATAGCAAGGTATGAAAAACCCTCGAGGGATTTTTGCTTGTTCGCTATTTTATGATTTTAATGGCATTTTGCTATTACAGTATAAGTAGCTGACGATGAACGTCTCAGTATGTAAATTACGTTTGTGTGGGTTTTAGATGGACGTAATGGCATGGAATATGATTAGTTATTTATGAAAAACTGTATTTTGGCATATACAACCATCTAAAATCACCGCAAATGTAATTTACGTATTATGACGTTTATCGTCTGCTACTTATAGTGTAATAGCAAAATGCCCTTAAAATCATAAAATAGCGAACAAGCAAAAATCCCTCGAGGGTTTTTCATACCTTGCTATGAGCTGTTGATTCCCCACTATAATGAAAAAATCTGGGAGTAACTTCTCAAAACGATCCCTTGTGAGCCTCTTAAGTGTACCCCGTTTATGGTAGGAGTCAGCCATATATCACTATGCTGTACCGTACCTGTCTGTGCCGTTTTATACCTTTTAAAGTCACATCTGTAGATCTTTTATCTCAGAGTTATTATCGTTAATTGTTTTTATCTTCAGTTGCTTTTTTCTCCTATGCTTTTTTTTCTTTCATCAAACTGTTAAAGTCATAAACACTTAATACTGGCTCATATTATCATTAACTCTTTAATAAAAGTAATGTTCAATTTTTTCTAGCATCATTGAGACAAAGTCATAATAGTTAAAATAGATATTTGCTTTTTTATGTGCTTTATCTGACAGTAATATGTTAAAGCAACAAAATTTGAACATGTCAATTCTTCTAAATTTTCAAATATTCTAACAAAATGAAAGCTTAAACGTCAAAAACATCCATCAAGCAATCAATGAAAACAGTACCGTGATGATGAACATTTTTTTCCTTCACAGCGATTCCAGCTTTTTGCATAGAAAAAAGTGCAGTCCGTCGTTATTTTCAATATTACAATCTTTTGAAATAGCACTAAAAAAATAAAAAGGAAATTAATAAAAATAGTTTTATTCAAGTTCTTGTTGCAGACATTTGAGACAACCTTCGCACAAGAAGATTTTTATTATTATTTTTGTTTGTATATTTAAATTATAAAAAAATTTTTAGTGAAAATTAGTAGAAGAAACTTTAAAAATTCTGTTAGCTATAGGTGATTGGAATCACGTTAAACTCACAACTACGCCAGCACCACCATTAGTAAAAAATATGACAAAAATCTTTAGTGATTCAACAAATAATAATGTTGAAAAAACCAAACATTAATAAATAAAAGAATAACATAAAAATCTATCAAGGATTTTACATAACTCTCTTTTGATTTCGTCATCTTGTTTCTTGATTGCACCGCTGTCAAATAATATAAGCATTGAAATTTCTTTATCCTTTCTCCAACAGTCTTGTGTTATGGTTCGTATAGCTCAGTGGTGAGAGCAGAGGAGGTCTAATCCTTGGGATCGGTGGTTCGAATCCACCTATGACTGAAACTCACAAAATTTTTGGAAATGCCATCGTTGTGACTTGTCATCTTAGTTTAGTCAAATGAAACTTGCTTTTCTAATTGAGATATAAAACCTAAATTCTCACTGTTCTAAAAATTGTTAAAATGTGAAAACTTGGAGTATATTGTAGTAGAACGTTTCAGCTTTACCGATTTTTTTATATATTATGTATCAGGACGTTTATGATAACAGGATGAAACTAGTTAAAAAATAAGTTTTTGTTTATTTGATAAAAAGAAAAACACTTTTTTAAAAAATTAAAAATAAAGAAAGAACGAATTTATTTTAAAAGATTGCTTTGTAAAATAGGAAATCGATCACTTTAAGACGATGAATTATTTTTTATCGTGAAAAAATTGAAACTTTTTGTTTGCTAACAAGTTCTGTTGCTTTTTTTAGTAATGTTTTAAACCACTGCTAAAATTTGCAAAGAAAAAAATTTGCGAAGACGTTGATTTTCTGATTGATGTTTTTTGCAGACTGATTCGAGGTCTTTTTTTGAATGTTTCATATATTTTTTTTCAGATTATAATGTATATTACTAATTTGATATCCAAATTAGTTGTTGAACGTATGTAATTCTGTCAAGAACCGTAAGAATGCGTTACAGATAAAAAAAATAAAATCAGTAATTTACATATTAAATCATCCGTTTAAAAAAACGTTACAAAACATGAACTGATAGAGTGACGATAAAGATTCTTTCATACTTTTGTTTATCAAAATTGTTCTGCCATTGTTGGTGCCATTATTCTCTTTATTAAATGTTCAAAATGTTCAAAAACTAAAAAGTATTTTTAAATGTGCAAATTTATTTAAGAAGACAAGCAATATTGGTCTTTTTGTTGATGATTTTGATATATTATGCTTGCAAAGAAAGTGATTCATCTTTGATAAAAGGATCAAATAAATATAGAGTTTGTATTTTCTTGTTTTTTAATTATTACTGTCAATATTTACAGGAAAATGAACATGTGATTACTACTGAAATAAAAATATATAGTCAATTATTGCTGTCATTATGATGCGACTCTATTGCATGAAATAATAATTCCATCAAATATTCAAAAAATTTAAGATGTACGGCTGGGCTAGAAAAGCCGTGTATAAAATTGTAAGCTAAGAAAAAACGCATTTTGTTGCTTTTTCTTTTACAATTTCTTTTTCGAAACATTGTTTGTGCAAATAGTAAACGAATAAAGATCATTGAACGTTTAAAATAAGGGCAAAAAGAACAGAAAAAATTTCGCAACAATATAAAGAAAAGAAATCGGCAAATTTTGAAACTTTTCTGTCCTTTTTGTTAAAGGCAAAAAAAACTTTCCATTTTTTTCTGTCAACCGATCAGGGCTGTCCGGTGCTGGCTTCTTTGTCCGGTCCGGTCCGGTTGCCGGTGCACCGGAAAATTTGTCCGGTTTCCGGGATTCCGGTTTCCGGTGTCCGGTTCTTTAGAAAACTGTAAATTTTAAAGGAAAAAACAAAAAAAGTAACAAAAAAAATCAATATGAATAAATAAAATCGAAAAAAAGTCTTCCTACTGCATTAACAAGGGCCTTTTGATTGCCATTGTGCATTTTCTTAACACAAATAAACAAAACAATCAATTATTCTTGCTCCGTTAAATTCGCAAACAATCAATTTTGCGAAAAAAAGTGTATGATAAATGCATGCACCGGAAACCGGAATCCGGCCAAAAAATCCGGTATTCCGGTCCGGAGCAAAAAACACCGGAATAATGGCCGGTTTCCGGTGTTCCGGTGCACCGGACAGCCCTGCAACCGATGACATAAATTTGAATATTCTGTTTTTTGTCTTTAATAAAATTATTATTATTATTCATCTACTGAAAAGAATGCAATGCAAAACAACCAAGTAAAATTTCAGAGGAAATTCGCTAAACGTCCAGATGCAGTATTTATAAAAAATATACAGAAGCAGCTGCAGATTTACAATTTACATATGTTTTTTTTGCACATTTTTTTGAAAGGATATCATTAAAAGTATGATTCATCTTTTGGCACACAGTTGTAACAAAAATCAGTCTCTAACATTAACGATGACCTTCCGTCCTTTTTCATTGAGAACAAAAATAGATCAATGAAACGTTGAAATACATTTATTTTGTTCATTTACAAATTTTTTTAAATATTTTATTTCTAATGTCTCAATTGAAAAAGGAAACATATTTTTGGAAAATTTATACAAAACACGATGTGCTGCAATGAACAATAATTCATGAAGATGGCATCATTTTTAATGATCATTGTGTATCAAATATGTTTTATCCAATATGTTTTATCCAAGTTTGTTGTTTTTGTTCAATAATAATCTTACATTCTTGTGTGACTTCTATGGCGCATTATAAATTACAGCTAACCACTAACTATGACTAGTTATAGCTCGAAACATCTTGTTTTTTTTTATTAGTGTTTGACAAAATCTTCACACGTGGTACTGTTTTAGCAGATTAGTTAAAGACATTTCTTTTATTAATCTCTATTACATCTTTAACAATACAATATTCAAAGAAAAAAAAATTAGAAAAATCACTTTTCTCTTTTATGCACAAATAGAAGTGATTCATTTTGAAAGAAAAAAATTAGTTTTGAAAAAAAGGAGAAAGAAACAACAAAAAAATGTTCGCAGCTTCCAGTAAATTAAGCTTGCATGATTGCAATCCTTTTGTGTAAAACAAAATTTGTTTTTTTTTATTAATGGTGGAATCAAAATAAATCCATTAATACTACTAAAGTAGTAATAAGATGCTTATTGTAAAAAACAATGCTCTATTAGAAATTTCAAAATTTTTACCATAAATTATTCAAAAAACAAAAGCTACTTTCTCCTTTCACAAAGACGAAAACTTTCATATATGACGAAATACATATATTATGCATACAAATAAAAGCGATTCATTTTTTTAAAGAAAAATCAATTGTAAATAAGAAAGAAAAAATAATCGGCAGCTTTCAACACATTTCTGTCTCAACGAATTTCTATGTTTTTTTTCTGTCATTTTGGGTGATTTGTTTAAATATTTTGTTCTATTATTTTTGTTCAAATAGATTTTTAATTAGCAAGTTATTAAGCAAAAAATCAAGGGAAAAAATTAGAATATATGATAACTTTACCGGTCGTTGTCAATATTTATAAAATTACAGATATTACTTGATTTTCATATTGTTTGTCATTTGTTTTTTTAATATCTCTTACTACAGATCAAAAAATCATGTATAGAAAAAAAGTCTTCATGTGCTTAACAACAGAAAATTGTTGCTATGTTACCCAAACCTTATTTTATTTATTAATGTTTCATGCAATCTGCAAACTCTTTTATTAGATATATTTGTCTTGATTACTAGCTTTATTATATTTTAATAACAACAACATAATTTAATCACCAAAACAAATACTTTCAAATATTCAAATAACAATCACGCAATAATGAAAGAAAAAAAATGTGCACGCGATAAACGATCGCAAAAAGCAACAAAATGTCTAAAAATATCTTTTTGCAGTTCAACATCTAATGCTAGTTTGTTTATTAAAAAGGTTGCGATCCTTCGTAAGAGCGCAAAAGTAGTAGCATAAAAAACGTCGTGAAAATAACTTTTTAGTAAACCGCTGGTGTTTTTTGGAGATAGTTAAAGCATTCTACGTTTAAAAATCTTTTTAGAATTGATTTTTTCTGATTATTTTGTTTTATATTTTTTAACTGAAATAATTGCAAAAACTCAGAACAGTTCATGCACAAAAATGGTTCATATCAATAACAATAAGGGGCAGCAGGTAGTAAAATGCCCTTTAAAAATAATAAATTAATATATGTTTGCATACTTTTTACAGCATAAACTGATATTTTAGCATTTTTACTTCAGTTATTTGCAAAGTTATTTTGAACGTAATCTAACAGAACCGTGCCAGAGGAAATAAGAATTCTGAAGATGAATGTGTCGCAATATTGTTTGACTTTATTAATATAGTAAAGCATCAATTACTGTTGCATTTGTAAATTTTTTTATATTATTATTTAAAAAAAAATTATTTTTTTAAAGTAAATAGTGGCATCATCGATAATTACCTTTTTGTTTATAAAATCTTCACAATATTCAATGATGAAAGAAAAAAAATTAAATGTTTTAACAAAAAGCAATCATTGTAAAAGCAGTCTTATTTCGACACTTTTTTTATCGTTAAAAACAAAAAATGATGGTCGCTAAAGATGTGAGAGACAATAATTTTAGTAACAGTTGCTTGGGCATCATTTACACTTGCTTTTGAATATTTTGCAGTTATTAACTCCTCCGAACAAGAATTCTAATAATACTAAAATTACTGAAGAATATTAACATAGTTGCGTAAAATTTAAAAAAATGAAATTTTTCCAAAAAAGAGCATTCCAGACAATGTTTCGTAATCATATTTGTCTGTTGAACACTGAAAAGGAAGACCAAAAACTCCATCTGACTTTCTTCTTTTTTTAGTAATAGTTACAATTCCATTTTTTTCCATTGAATATTTGATTTTATTATTTTTTGATTGTTAAATTAAAATACAAATAAATGTAATCATATTAAGTAACGACGATATGAGATATGTTATTCAGACGTCAATCATTTATAAAAAAATTATTAATTTGCTTAATTCTAACATTTAAAGTTTGAAAAAAAAAAACAGACGACATTTCGCAAAAGTGTAAAGAAAAGCGATCAGCAAATTTTGAAAGTCTTATGGGCGCTTCTTTGGTATTTCCCCCGCACATGCATTTTTTGTGCTGTGTTTGCATATTAGTAAAATAAAACATTTATTTCATAAAACTGCTCTTTTACATATTTATCAAACACAAAATTCAAAAAATAAAATATGAATTTTATTTCTTTGATGCACAAATAAAAGTGATTCATTTTTGAAAGAAAAAAAACTAATTTAAAAAAAAAGAGAAAGAACTACAATCTGCAAATGTCAAAACAGATCTGTCTCAAAAAATATAAACTCTACTTTTTTCTACTTTTTTTATCTGACTAAAATTAGATGTCTTGAAATAAAATGTTCTGATAGCTAAATTAATTACGTATTTATGTTGAAATCATAAATGCTTAACAATGACTAATTAAAGCTGTATTTTTAAGTTCTAATAATAATTTTTTATTAGTGTATAAACGAAACTCACGATAGTTAACCATCGTAGACAATTATTTTTTTGTTATTTTTGTTATGAGTTTTATAAATATCAATATTATTATAATCAGAAGTTTTTTTTTAACATTCAAATGACCAGAAATAATGAAAGTTGGAACATAAAAAGCACCTTTTAGGAAATTGCTGACAGCACCTAAATGACGATGAACAACTTTTTTTACTGATCAAAGTCTAATGCTTCTTTTAAGATGATTAGACAAGTTATTATAAAAGTTTTTGTTAACCACTTTGAGTTATAATTTATACATGCTTTTTTTGCCATGTTCTTCTTTAATTTTTTATAAAATTCCATACGAGGTAAGAGAAATTGTTCCTTTATAGACACAAAAAATCACAGAAACAGCTTTCTAAAAAGCTAATCCACTAAATGAAATCAATATTTATAAAAACCATAAGTGCGTAAGTTGATGTTTCTCGTTACTTGTTTTTTTAAAATTTTTTCTGTCATTTAAAATGACACTTAAAATAATTGACAATCGATTTAAAAGACATTTAATTTAAGTTTGATTGACAAAAGAAGTTTTCCAGTACGTAAATAGTTAAATGTGAAAATTAGTTACACACAGCTGGCACAGTGACGATAAAGACTCTAGCACAATACAAACAAATTTTTGTAAATAAAAAATGTTTCTATTTTTCGTGCACCTGTTCATAAAAATGAAAGAATGACAATAAAAGTGTGACTCATCTCTTTGTTCACAACTAGAAAAAAATCAATCGGCAACATTAGTGATGACTTTCCATCCTTTTCTTTTGAACAGAAAAAGCAACAAAACATTGAAATACATTTTTTTTGTTCATTTGTTGCTCATCTTTTCTATTTTTTAAATATTTTATTTCGACTGCCTCATTTTAAAAAGAAACAATATTTTTGAAAAATTAAAATAAGCGGTATAAAAGATCTAATAAAAACTTTTTTAATATCATTGTGAACAAACAACGTGGTAGCACAGGATCATTTTTTATTGTCGTTGTGTATTAAATATTTTTTATCCAAGTTCGTAGTTTTTGTTCAGTATTAATGTTACGTGCTTGTATCACTTTTATGACACATTAAAAATTACAGCTACCCACCCCCTAACAATGGTTAGTTATAGCTCAAAACACCTTGCTTTTTTTATTAATGCTTGAAACAATCAATTGCAACCTTTTTCTCAATTGCAACCTTTTTCTCAATTGCAACCTTTTTCTCAATTGCAACCTTTTTCTCAATTGCAACCTTTTCTCAATTGCAACCTTTTTCTCGTCTGTGCGGGTGATCAAAATTTTTTTGCTCTGCAAAAAATAAAATATTTATTTATTTATTTCAAAACCAATTATTTTTATTTCTATATTATTTCTCATATCAAAAATTTATCAAGAAGTATTCTATATTTTTATTAAAAATGCTCCGAACGCCGCTTGGTTTATTTGTTCCAAAAGATCAATATCATCTCGTCCGCCTCTTTCAATATAATGTTCCAAATACCATAAGCAATATTCCTGGAGTTATACCAGCCTTTAATGATATGATTAATCAATATGGAAGTGCTATCAAAAACCTTATTAATCAACTCGAAAATGAAAAGAAACTTCAATTAAAAGAAAAAGATGATCAAATTCAAATGCTACAAATTCGATTGAATGATTCAAAAGAAACACAAAACCAGAGCTGGGCTCATTTAGAAGAAAAAATTAATCAAATTCAAACTCAACTGGAAAAAAATGATAATCAACTCTGGGCTCATCTAAAAGAAAAAGAGAATCAAACACAAGCTCAATTGAAAGAAAAAGATGAACAGATTTGTCGCCTTCATGATATTATCTCTAAAATGCAAACTGAAAAATCAACTCCACATCCTCCTCCCTGTGAAGAAAATGATATTCAAATGGATCAAAATATTCCTGTGTCATCTGATGTGTTACCAAAAACTGAAGAAAGCGCAAAATCCTCAGTTGTAGTCACTAATTTCCCAGAAATTATGACTTTTAATGATGGAACTCTTGTAAGTGATGAACAAAAAATGAAAGATTTGTTTCAACATATTGATCAAACTGCTAAAATTGTATCAATAAAACGAATGGGGAAAAAAGATACTTCAAAAAATCGTCCAATTCAAGTGTCATTTAGAACCAAAAACGAAAAGAAATCTGTCCTCAAGAATGCTCCAGAATATATCAAATCAAATGAACAACTAAAAGAATGGAAAGTATTTGTGAATAATCTCGTATCTCCTGATGCTCATAAAATCCAAGTGAAACTTGCCAAAAAGAAAGATCAACTTTATAAAGCTCGAGGAGGAAATACATCAATCAAATATTTTATAAAAGAAAAACAAATCTTCGTGCATGATACAATTTCAAATGAAACAAAACCTGTGGAATGTGATGAAAATATGGAAGCTGCTCAATTCTATAAACGAAACCAAAAATCTTCTCAAAAAGAAACTAAAAATGTATCTATTTCTTAGCTGTTAGGTATCATTTCTTTTGTATTTTAAATTGTATTTTATCTTTTTTTTTGTACTTTTTAAAATTGTATAACTATCCACCAGGTGAAAGCCTCGGGGGAATATTCCTTTGTGAATAAATATATATAGCAAGTAGTTCTGTTTTTGCATATTAATAAAATACATCCATTTTTATTATTTTACTGTGTTACTTATTAATCAATACAAAATGCATAGAATAAAATTTGAAAAACACTTTTTTTCTTTTATGCACAAACAAAAGTGATTCATTTTTGAAAGAAAAATCAAAAGCAGTTTTGAAAGAATAGAGAAAAAAACAACAACCAACAAATTTCATCAAAAATAAAACCTTTTTTGTCCATCTTTCAGTTGAACCAATACGTTTTGACTGAATTTTTTCTTTTTAATTTTTTATGAAATTGGATAAAATTTAAAATAAAGTGTTTTTTATAGATACAAAAAATCATAGAAATAACTTTTTGAGAAGCTATTTTTCTTCTTCTATTCATGGAATGAAATCAATATTTATCAAAGTAAAGATATGTGCATAATTTGACTTTTTTTATAACTTGTTTTTATAAACATTTTTATGATAGACAAAAGATTAAAAAACTTTAAATATTTTTTGAACGGCATTTAAAAAGTTTTTCAATATTTGATCTATCATTACTATTTTGATGAAAACACGTAGTCGCCATCCATTATTTTTCTTGTTATGATTTATTACTTAAAACAAAATATTAAAACCAGACAAAATGGTTTTGCGAATTAATTGTTTTTTGTATCACATTTCTTTGCTTCAAATGGAATTGTTAGATGTGTCTTTTTTAAAGAAAATGAATCACTATGTTTTATCGTTTCTTGTTTTGCTGAAAGTAATGAAAGCAGGCACATGAATGTCTCATCGTTCTGTGATAAGCAGTATTTATAAAACTATCTATTGGAACACATTTTTCACTCATTATATAAACTATCTTATGACAACCGAAATTATTGGAAACAAAGTTGAAAGATATTAAAATTTTATTGGTAAATAAAATGGTTTGAAATCCAATTAATTATTTATTTATGTTAAAATCATAAATACTTAACAATGACTAATTGTAACTGTATTTCTAAATATTAATATTCCTTTTTTATTAGTGGTTGAAGAACATGCATGCTAATCATCTTAGACACTTGTTTTCAGTTAATTATGTTTTTTTTAAAATAACAATATAACGTTAAAAAAGCTTTTTTAAAATATTCAAGGCATAATGAAAGCTGGCACATAAAAAGCATCTTCGAAGCAACTGCAGACAGCAGCAGCAGACAAATGTGTTTTTTTCCTTCTGAAAACTAAAGCTTCATTTTGTGTAGATACTGCAGTCTATCGATGTTTGAGAAATTGCGATCTTTCAAAACAACGCAAGAGGAAGCAAAAAGAAGAAAACAATATCGTCTTTTGCAACTAATATATTATTTGCTGACACGTTTTTACAGGAGAGGTCCCCAACTGACCCCGGAGTTGAGCTATCATATTTTGCCTAAATACTCGCCATAGTAAGGGATAGTTAGGGACAAAACATTTTTTTCGGAATCCTCGATTTGTGGATTTCATAGATATATGGATATAGCTTATAAATGGCAGACGATATCTATTTTGATATAGCAATTTTGATTTTTATGATTTTAAAGAGGGATAAAAGCAAGAATAACTTAAATAATCCAGTAACAATACGTTTACAATATTTGAAAAGTATTCATTATGCAAAATTTTGGATATTTTATAGCAAAAATAGATATCGTCTGCTATTTATTAGCTATATCCATATATCTATGAAATCCACAAATCGAGGATTCCGAAAAAAATATTTTATCCCTAACTAACCCTTACTATGACGAGTATTTAGCCAAAATATGATAGCTCAACTCCGGGGTCAGTTAGGGACCTCTCCTGTCAGGTCAAACCAACGAGGCTAAAACGCCAAAACAATAAAAATAGATAGAAATTTTTCAAACACTTTCGTTTTTTTGTCATTTTATTTTTTCAACACATGACTGTTTAATGTTTTAAACAACGTTAAAGATTACCATATTTTTGAGGCATGAAAACTTAAATTCTAGCTTTTCAGAAATTTGTTTAAAAGTTAAAACTTTGAATATATTATAATAGAAACGTGCAACTTTACTTATTTTTTCTTTATTAATTATTGATATAATAGTTGGAGGATATGCAGTAACAACAAGATTCAACAAGAAAAATTTATTTTTTTTGTGGCCAAAAACGACACCTGTCAAAAAGCAGTGCTGATTTAACACATTTTTTTTCTGTTGAACACAAGCAATAAGCCGAGAAAAGACATCGATTTTTTTTATTTGTGGCTTTGCTTCTTGTTTTTTGAATATTATGCTCTCACTTCTGATTGCCTAAAACATAAGAAACATGAAAAATTTGAATAAATTATAAATGAGGAGGATAAATAACCGATAATTTTCGATCTTTGGCTAACTTTTGTGACATGAAAGAAGTATTCAAAATTTAAAATTGGTTACATTTTTGCTATCTCGTGCTGAATTAACTTAATTTTTGTATTATTAATGTTTAGATTTTGGATAACATTCGACAGATGCTAACTCTCTAGTAGATATATCTTATTATAATTGTCTAATTATGAGCTATATTTTATTTTAATAAATTAATGACATTCGACCCTAAAAATTCTTTCAAATAATCAATAATTTAGATAAAATGAATGATCAAAAGGTAAAAAGTATCCATTAAAGCAACCCTCAAAAGCCGTATAATGATGATAAACATGTTTATCCATCCGACAACTAAAGCCTCTCTTTCTGTAAATATCAATGTTTTAAAAATTGCTTGCGATTTTTTAAAACAACGCAAAAGTAAGCAAATAGAAGAAACAAAATGGTCTTTTGCAACCAATATCTTTTTTGTTGACATATTTTTAGTGTCGTATATGTTTGAATATATGAATGATATATAAATTTCATTAACAAAATTCGATGATGAAACTTTAAAAGATTTTGTTAGACATAAGTGATTTAGCTCAGGATAATGATGTTAAAGAAATCAAAACATAATTAAATGAATAAGATAAGAATCTTTTAACATAACTTTCAGTTTATTTGTTATTTAATTTTCTCATTAAACAGCTGTCAAATGTTATATACATGGAAATTTCCTTACCCTTGAGGTATTCTTGCAGTTAAAAAAAGTTGTTAAAATATTAAAATGTTGAATATATTAGCAGAAAGTTTCAACCTTCCTGTTGTTTGTTTTTATTGTTGGTATCAATGTTAGAGGAAATTCAGTAACAACACAATTAATTAAGTAATAAGTAATGTAAGCTTTTATTATATCGAACAATTTTTTCACCGCTGTTCGATATAATTTGGCTCAAAAACATTATATTAAAATATTCAAAAAATAAGACAGAATGAATTTATTTAAATGAAAATCTTGCAGTAGGAAGTAGAAAGTCGATGATGACAATGAAAAAAAACTGAAGCGTTTTAGCTTGTAAGCAAATTTCTGTCTGTCGGTTTTTTAAAAAAGGTTGCAATATTTCGAAATAATGCTAAAACTTGCAAAAAAGAAAATTTGCCAAAACATCGATTTCCTGATCGATGCGTTTTGCAGATTATTTTCTGGCCTTTCTTTGAATTTTCTATTTTTTTTATTCTAATTCAAAAAAAACTTTGTATTTTGTGTTTGAAACAACTATTGACAATTGTAATTCATCGCTGATTTGATTGATCACCTTCCAAAATGCGTTATTGATGAAAGAAATGAAACAAGCAATTTACTCACCTGTAAAATAAGTGTAACAATTGAGCTTAAACAACCTAAAAAAAACTCATTACAAAAATAGCTGGTACGATGACAATGTAGAGTTTTACACAATACAAACAGATTTTTGTAGATACAAATTGTTTCTATCTTTATTTGTGCTGCCCTTCACGCGCCTTTCTTTTATTAACGGGTGCAAACAGTTTAGCATTGCAGAAGATGCTTTTCAAAATTTTGCAAATTTTACAGTTTCACAAGTTTTAAAACAGTAAATTACAGCACAGTTTATCAAAAAATTCAAAAAAAAACAAAAACCATTTTTAAACGTTCAATTTTTTATAAGAAGATTAAAGGTATAAAACACTTGATTTTGAAACATTTTATGGGCAAAGAAAGTGTTACATTTATGAAAAAAGAATCAAAACCTTGCAACAGACAACGAAAAACACTTGACAAATTTCCACACTGTCTCTATGCACAATTGCTTTTTCTTTCATTTTGGGGAGATACATGTACGTTTTGAATATTTTGTTTATTTTTTTTTCTTTTTGATATAAGTACTTATTTTTGTAATTGGCCCAAAATGCTGAGGAAAAATATAAAAACTATTTTATGAAAAACTGCTTGCAAATTATTCTACCAAAGAACAATATTTATGAAAGTAAATTTATTTTGATGTCTGTCATTATTTCAAAGGTTACGATCTTTAGAAAAATAGCGTAAAAAGTCGCAGAAAGAAAATTCGCAAAAAAACATTTTTAACATCTAACATTTTTCACAGACAGTTAAAACATTCTCTGCTCTATAAGCTTTTCTGCATTATCTTTATTTGAATATTCAAATAATGAAAATTTATTTTTTACATGAAAGTTGTTAAATGAAATTTCAAGGACGTTGTTAACAATATAGATTTTGCAGTATAGTTGAAAAGGACATTATTAACAAATAGAAATAAAATGTTTCATTTTTGTAGTTTTTTTTGTCTTACATACTCATACCCTTTTTGCAAGCATTTAAAAGATTACAGCTGGCTAAAAATTAAGTTTAAAATAGCTTTTTACACAAAAAAGTTTAAAATATTAATTTAAAATATTTCTTTTGTGTCACAATTTTTACAAACAACAAAAATTCATATGTTTGTCTTTAGTTAAAACTAAAATGTACTTTGGTAAAGCTTTTCTTTGCATGCTTTTTTAAATTATTAATGTCTTCATGCACATCCAAAAAAACTTCTTACCGTAGAGGTCCCCAAGTGATTACGGAGTTGAAGCCCCATATTTTGCCTAAATACTCGCCATAGTAAGGGATAGTTAGGGGCAAAATATTAGCTGCTGAATCCTCCTCCCTGGGATATAATAACTAAATGAAGTACGTCAAGTAGCACACGATGGCTATATCATAAATCGAAATAACTTATTTTATAGAGGATTTTTTGGCTCGAATTGTATTTAAATAATGTTTCTAGTTTAGTTATGGTTAAATTATAGCAAAATTTTGATTTATTCGAAGATTCGTAAAATACGTGTTTCATCGTGTGCTACTACATAATTTTCAAAAGTGTAAGAAAATCAAAGTTTTGCTATAATTTAGCCATAACTAAACTAGAAACATTATTTAAATACAATTCGAGCCAAAAAATCCTCTATAAAATAAGTTATTTCGATTTATGATATAGCCATCGTGTGCTACTTGACGTACTTCATTTAGTTATTATATCCCAGGGAGGAGGATTCAGCAGCTAATATTTTGCCCCTAACTATCCCTTACTATGGCGAGTATTTAGGCAAAATATGGGGCTTCAACTCCGTAATCACTTGGGGACCTCTACGGTTAGCATTTTGAAATAATGAAGCCTATTCAAAAGTTTAGTCCGATTTTCTTGCTTTTTTTATTTATTAATGTTTTTTTCCTCAAGTTCATTAATACAAAATTCCTGAAAAAAAGTTATTAGTCAAATATTGCTGTCATTACGTTACAACTCTATTGCACAACAGAAAAAATACCATCAAACATTCAAAAAAATGAAAGCTACTTTTGAGCTTAAAAAAGTTTATTTTCTCATTTTTCTTGTTTGGTTTCGTTTTGAACTATTGTGTGTATAAAAAGATACAAATAATTATGTTTCATCTTTTTAATAAAAAATAAAAAAGTATCAAAAAACATTTCGCGAAAAAACTGAACAAGTTCATCGGCAGATTTCGAAACTTTTCTGTCCTTTTAGATCAAAGCAGACATTTTATTTCTTCATTCAAATGATGATACTTTTTGAATGTTTTACTCATTTTGTATTTGAAGAAATAAATTTAATTATTTTTTTGAAAGATAAAAACAACAAGAAACAATAGAGTAAAGTTCGAGGAGGATTTTCGCAGGTTATGAATTAACGAGCATGAAAACATTATATATGTTGTGTCCGGATTAGAGAACCGTCCGTTCTCGAGGACCGACGTCCACATTACAGAACCGACGTGCACATAGGAGAACCGTAAATAAACTAATTTGTTCTCCAACTCCGACGTCCAGATTAGAGAATTTATTTTTTTAATTATTTATTCATTGTTATTTTTAATTAATATTTAATATATATAAAATAAAACAGCTAAGTGGATAATTCATATAAAGTAAATATTAAATATTAATTAAAAATAACAATGAATAAATTATTAAAAAAATAAATTCTCTAATCTGGACGTCGGTTCTCTAATCTGGACGTCGGAGTTGGAGAACAAATTAGTTTATTTACGGTTCTCTAATGTGGACGTCGGTTCTCGAGAACGGACGGTTCTCTAATCCGGACACAGCATATATATCTTTTGCACATTTTTTTGCCACGTTGAAATGAAAGGATGAATTCTTGGATAAAGCGATAGAAGCAAAGGAAAAATATAAGGATGATTTGGGCTCAAAAACCCAGTATATAATATGCATAATTAAATGCACTTTTTTATTAATGCTACGTCTTATTTTTTTAATATGATAGAAAATGAATGCAATAAAGGCTAATTTTTATGCACAGAAAAAAATAATTTCTTTTTGATGCTTGTCATTCTTTCAACGGTTGAGATCTTTGAAAATAATGTAAAAAGCAGCAGAAAGAAAATTTGCGAAGAAATTCTTTTTAGCAGCTCATATTTTTCACAGATACTCAAAACATTTTTTGCTCTAAAAAGCTTTTTAGTATTACCTTTATTTGAATATTTAAATAGACTTTTTGAGCGAAATTTGTTAAATGAAATTTCGAGGACATTGTCAACAATATGGCTTTAGCAGATAGTGAAATCGAAAACGTTATTGACAATAAAAAAAATGTTTCACTTTTGCAGTTTTTTGTCTTATACTCATTTTGCGGCATTTAAAAGTGTACAGCTAGCTAAAAATTAATATTAAAATATTTTTTTACACAAAAAAGTTTAAAATATTAATTTTAAACATTTATTTTGTGTCACGAGTTTAATAAACAGCGAAAATTCCTGTTTGTCTTTGGTTAAAACTATAATGTACTTTGGTAAAGCTTGTCTTTGCTTGTTTTTTAAAATACTAATGTCTGATTTAAGATATTAGCAGCACTTTTCCGCTAAAATAAATATCCTTGGCTAATTATTGTTGTCACAAAATTACGACTGCATTGTATACCATAAAAAATACCATTAAATATTCAAAAAATATAAGCGACTTTTGAGCTTGAAAAACCTTATATGAAAATGTTAACTAAGAAAAATCCCATTTTGTCAGTTTTCTTTTCTGACTCTTTTTTTTTCAAAACATTGTGTGTGCAAATAATAAACGAATAAAGATGATTCATCCTTCTAAATATGAACAAAAAAAACAGACAAAGAAATTTCGCAATAGTGTAAAGAAAAACGATCGACACCTTTCTGTTCTTTATGAGCGAAGGTTTAAAAAGGCTTCTTTTTTTTAGTCAACTAATGATACTTTTTGAATGTTTCGTTTCTTTTGTCTTTTATGAAATTAATTTTTATTTGTAAATTGACGGAAAAAATAAAGGTAAACAGAAAAAACAGAATATATAGGAGGTCATTGGCAAATCTGTCTGCTTGTGCATCTGCTTCTGGTGCAGTATTTATAAAAAAAGATACAGAAGCAGCTGCAGATCGATATTTTATACATTTTTTTGACATTTTTTTTGCGATTCAAAAATAAAAAGATTTGCAATAAAAGTATGATTTAACTCTTTGTAAACAGTCGTAAAAAATCTGTCGGTAGCATCAGATTTTTTACGACTGTAGCATCAAAGAAGTTTTTAAAATTAATACTCGTAAAAGTAGGTAATTCGTTTATAAAACTTATTTTTTTATAAATGGATTCTTATTTTTCCATTCTGCGGTTAAAAAGTAGATACACTTTGAATAACTGTTTTAATAGCACCATTGAAATCATAGTAATGAAGAAGATGAAATATAAAATATTCAAAAAACTATCTGATACTAATAATAAATGTGCAAAGTCTTTTTAAAGAAATTAAAAAATGCAACACTTCGATCCATAATTTTCTTACACAAATAAAAGTGATTCATCAAAAAATGCCACGACCAAAAAGTCAGACAAAAAAATTGTTGTAAAAGAAGAACGAAATCGGCTGATTTCGACACATTTCTATTTCAGAGCGGACATTTTTCTCATCGAAGCTAGAATGTTCTTTTTGAATGTTTAATTTTTTTTTGGCTTCGACACACGTTTTGTTTCTTTTTATATGGCGGCTAGTAGCAATGTGTCTCCACGAAAAGAGCTTCCCTCCCCAAGCTAACAATGTTTTTTTTTGCGTTGTTTGCTTTTGAAGAAAAATGGCGCTTTGGACAAACAAAAAAAGTGCGGTAGTTGCTTTTTCTGTTTAGAAATGCTCATTCACTTTTTGAAGAGCTGTAAAAATTTCTTTTAACTTCCAGATCCTTGAGCCAAATAACGAAATTTTTATTCATAAGTAGGTTTTAGCTTATTATTTTTGAATTTTTTGGTTCACACAAGTATTATATTTAATTTTTCTACAGAATTTTTGTAGCTATGAACTATTTTTTAAACGTCTCAGACATTGCCATGCCCTGAAACAAACATTCACAATAATAAAATTTAGAGAAAAAGCAAATTGATGTTTTCACTATTACATCTTACATAAAACATAATTTCGAAGTATTCAAATGCTATAGTTTTTTTTGAAAAAAAACGATTGTTTTTTCATTTATTGAAACTGTTGTTTATCGTTATTTCACAAGGCACTAACAAAATACCACCAAAACTAGTAAGCATGAAATTCGAAAAACTGTGTTTTACCTTTTTAATGATTTTTGCACACATTTCTGCCAGTGAAAAAAGCATTTCATTTTTTGAATATTCATGTTTTTCCGAGATACTAGTAAAAAAAGTTAACTTTTTGGATACTGTATGTAATTATGTTGCTGCAAAAGATAGAGAAACATTAGTTTTAAACTATTGAACAGAAAATTTGCATATTCGTTGAAACCATGTGTCAATATATCAATATAATGATTCATCAAAAAAAGTTGGAGCAAAAACGAAATCAAATTTTTACAGAAAAAATTTAAAATCGGCAAATTTCATCGCAGTTCTGTCTCTAACATTTTGACGTTAATGCATTTTTATGATATTATTTTTTTCTTAAACAAAGTTGGTTGATGTAAAGTATTGAGTGATACATGCAATAAAAAAGCTGTAAAAATTTTTGCTTAATCGCTTGCACCGAATTCATACAATATCTGTTAATCCTTTTTTATTGTTGTAAAATGGCCATTCGTCCATCTTAGATACTTGTTTTTTTGTCGAGAGTTTTATTATCTACATTTTTAATAACAACATTGTTAAAATCCTAAAAAACTTTTTTTAAATATTTAAATGACTTTACATAATGAAAGCGGGAATAACAAAAGCATCTTTTACGAAATTGCAGACAGCAGGAAGATGACGATAAACATTTTTTTTAAGCCAAACGTCTAATGTTTGTCGTCTACGAAATTGCGCTGTCTCTCTTTGTTTTAAATGCTGCGATCTTTCAAAATAACGCAAAATGATGGTGTAAGAATGACAGGGAAAAAATCGGCATCTTTCAACACATTTGTGTCTCAAAGCATTTCTATGCTTTTTCTTTCATTTTGGGAAGATTCGTTTTGAATGTTTTGTTTTAATATTTTTGATAAAATTTTTTAAGTAAGGTCTTGAGCACAAAATGAAGAGAAAAAATTTGATTATAACTTTCGACGATGCTAATATGCAAGAATTAAATCTTCCCATAAAACCATTATTTATGAGAGTAAAGATAAGAGCTGATTTTCAAAAATTTTGTCATTTGTTTTTATGGTCTATCTTACAACGCTTAAAAATCAGAATATCTGATTAAATACACTTTAAAATCAAGATTAAATTTACGTTTAGAAAAAAAAGTTTCCAGTGTTACTCAAACTTTATTTTATTTATTAATGTTTCATAGAATCTGCAAACTCTTTTATTAGATATATTTGTTTTAATTTATTAGCAGCTTTTTTTAATTTTAATAAGAACAATATAATTTAACCCAGAAAACAAGCACTCTCAAATATTCAAATAACAATCACGCAATAATGAAAACCAATGATGAACAAAACGTGCTTGCTATAAACGATCGCAAAAAGCAGCATTACGACAAAAAATGTTTTTTCGCTGTTCAACATCTAAAGCCGCTTTGTTTACTAAAAACATTGTCTGGCATCATTTCAAAGGTTGCGATATTCCGAAATAGCCCGAAAAATAGAATAAAAAAAGGAAACATCTTTTTACCATAAAGCCAGTGTTTTTTTGCAGATAATTAAAACATTTTACGTTCAAAAGTCTTTTTAGAATTGCTTTTTTCTGAATATTTTGTTCTATTCCGAAATTTTTTTAACCGCCAAATTTGCAGAAAGTTTAAACTGTGTATGAATATAAATGATTTATAAAAACTATAATGCAGGTAGACAAAATGACCATTAAAAGTAATAAATTAATATATGTTTGCATATCTTTTACTGCAAAAACTGATATTTCAGGATTTTTAATTATGCTATTTGCAAAATTATTTAAATGCCGTATTGTTTAAAGGTGCGCTTTTCTGACTATTTTTCGAACTAACGTGTGTAATATACAAATAATTCTTTTAAAATAAGAGCAAATCAGAGAGAAAAAATTTCGCATCAGCGTAGAAGAAAACAAAGTTTCGAAACTTTGCTGTTCTTTTTGAACGAACTTTTTTATTTTTTCAATCAACGGGTGATATTTTTTGAATGTTTTGTTTTTGTCTTTAAGAAAATTAATTTTTTTCGTAAAGTTACTGAAAAAGGGAAAGAGAAATGACATTCCAGAAGGATTTTCACATGTTTCGTTAAAAATAAAATAGTAGCGCAGAAAATAAAATCTTACACAAAGTTTCGTTGGTTTTGAACAACGACATTTTGTGTAAGCCACTGCGACGAAACACTGTCTTTTTCATAGAATAAAAAGTGTCCGATAAATATTCCATTATTTTAGTTGCAGCTGCAACTTTACTTTTATGAATATTTTGCTCCATTTTTACTTATCTTAAGCTAAAATTAAAGTGGCACAGTGATGAACAAAACATTGTGACAAAAAAACACCGTCAAATATTAGACTTCAACCAATAAAAAAATTTGTGATTTATAATTGTCTTAACTTTGTTAATCATTTAAAGAAAGTAATGAAAATAGACACATGAATAGTCCATGTCTGTGTATATATTGATTCATTCTAAGAAAAATGAAAAAATCAATTTTGCTAAAATTAAATTACATTTAATTATTAATGATTTTGAATGATCTATCAATACGGTCCTCATACAGTTTTTTATCAGGTTTGCAACAACAGAACAATCCACAACTTTTATAAATTTGCAACAAGACAAATTTAGAGAAATATTCAAACAGCTTGAAAAAATATGTTTCTTTAAAAAATAAAATGCATAGAAGCGCAGAAAAGCAATTTTTCAAAGCGTTGTTTCATTGAAAAATGTCTATTTTCATTGCCATTTTTGAGGGAACTGAATTAGAATGAAAAAAATCAAATGCAATTATTCAAATTTTCTAAAGAAGCGCCGTATCTTATAAAACCGTAAACTTTACTTGCATCAGAAAATTTTTAACTAGTCTTTTGTACAACTTTTTGAAAAAAAATTTTTTTTGGAAGATTTTAAAAAGTCCCGTCCCGACAGAAAACAAAATGTCCAGCGTCACGATGCTGTTTTCAACAACTGCTTGATGCTTTGGCTTTCATTATGCCTGTCTTATTTGAATATTTAAAAGGACTTTTTGAATTAAATTATATTATGTTTGTACATTACAGATCGTAACAAAAGCAAATATCTATTTCTTTAATTTATGTGATACCGAATTTGAACATTAATAAATAAAAACATATTGTTTAAAATTTTTTAGTGTAATTTTTGTTAGAATATTTGAAAGTTGTGAAAGGTTCCTTTCAGTGGTGATTCATCACCAATACGCCATTCCTTTTCTTTCCATCTATTTTGCCCTTTCTTTCGTAAACACATTTATTCCGCGGTTTTCATTCAATAAAGTCGCAAAAACCCTTCTCTCTAACACCAAAGCAAGATCACATTTCACCTTTCGTGATATTCAAACAATATTTATCAAAGTAAAGCAATTCTTGATATATTCGTTTGTTTCACTGCATCATGAATATTCGATTTTTATGTCGCTTTAATTTAAAAATTTACAATGGGACTTTAGCAGGAGTCTTAATTTTATTTATTAATGATCATATTTTGTGTTAGGTAGTTTATTAAACTAGATTTTCGTTTTGATAATGATCACAATATTAACAGTACATTCATCTAATATGATTTAATACAAACTACTCTTTGAAATGTTCAAACAAAGAAGGCATACCGAGAGCTGCAACATAAAAAATATAAATTTGTTATGCAAATGGTGTAAGCAGCATAATGATGACGGACATTTTATTTTCTGGCTAGTGACTAATGGTTTTTTTGTTTACGTGCTGTCTTTCGTTTTTGTAAAAGCGGTGATCTTTCGAAATAGCGCAAAAGGATTTAAAAATAAAATTCGTGAAGAAATCGTTTTTAGCAATTCATATGTTTCAGAGACAGTTAAAAAATTCTCTGCTCTATTAGTTTCTTAGTATTACCTTTTATTTGAATATTTAAATAATGAATAAATATTTAAATTGTAAGTTTTTGAATGAAATTTCGAAGACGTTGTTCACAGTTTAGCTAATAGTGCATTAGAAAAAAAACATTATTAATAAATAAAAATAAAATGCTTCATTTTTGCAGTTTCTTGTCTTACATACTCATACAGTATGTTTTGTAATCTTTTAAATGCTGCAAAAGGAGTATGAGTCATACTCCTTTTGCAGCATTTAAAAGATTACAACTAGCATTATATTAATTTTAAAACATGTTTTGCACAAAAAACGTTTAAAGTGGTAATTTTTAACATTTCTTTTGTGCCACAAGTTTTATAAACATCAAAAATTCAAGTGCTTTGGTTAAAAGCGTAATGTATATTGGAATAAAGTGTGTCTCAAAACTTTAGAACCACCCTTTAAATGGGGCATTCTGGTATTTCTGGTTAATTTCATCAAATCCCACCTATACCATTTTTTTTAACTCTTAAATTTTCTATTTGTGTTTAAAATCTTTAAAGTATAGTTTTTAACTCTAATAACTTTCTCTTTTTTTTAAACTCAAAAAATTAACCAATAATGTTTTCAGCAGTAAATAACGATGAAAATGGATGCTGTTGTATGCATGTTACGTAAAGTATTTTATTAAAAGGAGTTCAACAACAAAAACCCGATTATTTATTACCTGCTTTAATAATTTTCGTAGAAATCTTTTTTAATCAATATTCAAATTTATGCAAAGTCGATTTGCAAGGCATTGATATTTTCCTTAATTTATTAGTTTTCTTTACATGTGTCATAATTGGAAGCATTTCTCCAGGTTTCTTTTGACTTAAAAACAAAGGTTGTTTAAAGACTTATTTTTAATTTTAAGATAGCCAATTAGCTATTTTTATTATTGCAGGAATTGTATTAATTGTAATTATTTATGGAATATTTGCATTAACTGTTATTTTTCAAACAAGAAATTACTTGATTGCTGTTTCTCAGACTACTAATAACATCGAATGTGATAGTATCAATACATCAAGGCCACCATCGTATGAAGTAACTAACAATTGTATTAAAACCAAATTTACTTGTTTATAAATTATAATTTATTAAAATATATTTTTAAATAATAGATAGTTCTATTTTGGAACCAATGTAAAACGTTTGTACACATTAATAAAATCGGTGTATAAAAAAAGGTTTGAAAATCAAACTCGCGCTTTACTGAGGAACCCAAAAAATATGAAAATTGATAAGAAAAACTGACCCGTTAGCTTTGACATTAAAAAACACTGCATTGATGTTTATTTATAAAGCGAATATTTTGCTATCAGTTTACATTTGTGCTGCTCCTTAAAATTTCTTTAAAAAAATGAACGCTAAAATAAATTTTACAAAATAAAATGAAACAGATACAAGACTATAGGTGCTTTGTTCGAAAACATTAATGACGTTATTATTTAATTTAAAAGTTGTTAATGAAAAAAGTCTAACTTTAAAGCTTATTTTTTATGCAATAGAAACTAACATTGTTTATCGATTGTTAAATTTTTTAAAAATTCATTAATAATGACATTTATATTGTTAAAAAATTTTCAATCTGCAAACTCTATTTTAGACATATTTGTGCTGATTATTAATCATCTAAATATTATTTTAAAAAAACAACAATAAATTTAAACCCCAAAAACAAGCACTTTCAAATATTCAAATTACAATCACGCAATAATGAAAACCAATGATGAAAAAAAATGCTCCCGATAAATGATCGCAAAAAGCAGCATAATGACAAAAAATATTTTTTTTGCTGTTCAACATCTAAAGATGTTTTGTTTATTAAAAACATTGTCTGCCATTATTATTTTAAAGGCTGCGATCTTTCGAAACACAGCAAAAATAGTAGCATAAAAAACGTCGTGAAAGTATCATTTTCAACAAACAGCCAATTTTTTTGGCAGACGTTTAAAACATTTTACCTTCTAAGATCTTTTTACAATTGCTTTTTTTTGAATATTTTGTTTCATTTAAAAGTTTTTTGACCGAAAGAATTGCAAAAAGTTTAAACAGTTTAAATGGTCTACAAAAGCTTAAATTTTGAAAATATGATCACTAAATATAAAAAATTAATATATGTTTGCGTATCATTTACAAAAAAAAACTATTATTTCTGCATTTTTTGTTCTGTTATTTGCTAAAAAATATAAACATAATCTGACAATACCTTGTTTAAGGAAAAAAAACTCCTAAAGTATCTTTCAAATTTGTCGTTAATAATGTATGGCTCTATAAATATTGCAGTCTAGTATTTTCTGCTGCATTCAAAAAAATTTGTTTTACTAATTTTTGGTAAATTAATAATGGCATTAGTTGATAATTACTTTTTTATTCATAAAATCTTTACGATATTTAAAGATGAAAGAAACCAAATTTAAATGTCTGAGACAAACGCAGTCATAGTAAAAGCAACTTCAAATAATATCTATTTATTTATTTATTTTTTACGTGCCCGAAGCACATTGAATTACAAATAAATTAAATACATACAATAAAAAATAATATAATTTACAATTAAAATATATACAATTAATAAGTAAAAATAATTAAATACATACAATAAATAAAAAGACTCACAAGGGACCGTTCTGACATGACACCCGGGGATTTATTAGGTAATAGCAGGAATGGATATCTTATAGCAAGGGATGAAAAACTCCCAATGGTTTTTTCCCGTTCGCTATTTCAAGATTTTAGTAGCATTTTGCTATTACACAGTAAGTAGCAGGCGATGAACGTCTTAGTTATAAAATTACGTTTGTGGCGGTTTTGGATGGTTGTAAAAGCATGGAATATGATTAACTATTTATGAAATATTATTTTTTGCCATATTCAACCATCCAAAATTAATACAAACGTAATTCATATACTTAAACGTTCATAGCCTGCTACTTACTGTGTAATAGCAACTTGCTATTAAAATCCTGAAATGGCGAACGGGAAAAAACCCCTTGGGGTTTTTTCATCCCTTGCTATAAGATATCCATTCCCGCTATTACCTAAGAAATCCCCAGGTGTCATGTCAGAACGGTCCCTTGTCAGAGCCTTCAAGACTTGTTCCCTAACAAGTCGTCCAAAACCAATTTCTTAAAATTCTTCTGTTTAAACTTTGATTTTAAATCTGTAGAAAATTTTCAGTCAAAACTTTGAAAATTTTGTGATTCAGTTCATAGTGATGTTGAAAAAAAAACAAAACATTAAAAAAACATTTCGCATAACATTCTTTTTTCCATCGAATCATTTGAATGTTATATGAGTTGAAGATTACATTATCCTTGAAGTATGGAAACTAAAAATTCTCGTGATACGCATGAATAAAGCTAATTCAGACATTCAGTTTTTTACAACACTTTTTATTTCCCCTGATATATTTTTTGGTCACTATAACTCGAATATTAATTTTTGTGTGGGTTTTATTTAAACAATTATAATCGGACTTAATACCAGGCTTAATTTTTGATTTTTTTTATTACTGATCAGGTGCTAATCGAATTTTTACACTAGATTTTTGTTTTTATTTTGAGCTTTATCTTTTTGTAACATATTTATAGAATATAGTTTTCTGGCAGTTTTTCTTCCTTTATCGCAACAGGTCCCTTTAAGGAATGAAAAGATTTTTTAAGCGAAAATTCTTAAATGAAATTTTGTGGACATTGTTAACAACATAGCTTTAGCAGAGGGAGAAAGAGAAAATGAACTTGACAATATTAATAAATAAAAATGTAATGTTTAATTTATGCAGTTTTTTATTGTCTTACATTTGTGGTGTTTAAAAGATTCAAAATTAATATTAAAACATTTTTTACACAAAAAAGTTAAAAGTGTTTATTTTAAAAATTAAAAATGTTTTTTCATATGCTTGCCTTTGGTTAAAATCATAATGTACTTTGGTTTGCTTGCTTTTTTAAATTATTAATGTCTTCATCCAAAATGTTACCTGTTGAAATAAAAATAATTAGTTAAACATTACGACTGCATTGCATAACATAAAAAATAACATCAAATATTCAAAAAAATATAAGCCTACTTTTGAGCTTGAAAAATCTTGTTAAGAATCATACAAATAAAGATGATTCATCTTTTTAAACATGAGCAAAAAAACAAAAGAAATTTAAAAACAGTGAAAAAAAAACGATCGGCAAATTTCGAAGCTTTTCTGTCTTCTTTGATCGGAACATTAAAAAGACTTCTTATTTTTGCAGTCAGTTGATGATACTTTTTGAATGTTTTGTTTTTTCTTTCTTTAAGAAAATAAATTTTTTTTATTTACTAAATAATACAATCAGCAACGAAATAAAATTCCAACAAAATTTTTGAATACTTGCCATCCTTTTCCTGATCCAATATTTATAAAAAAGTGAACAAAATAAATTGCCGATTTACAATTTACATATGTTTTGTTACACATTTCTTTTTGTCAAGTTGAAATAAAAGGATGACAATAAAAGCATGATTCATCTCTTTGCACACAGTTTTAAAAACAATCAGTCGGTAACATTAGTGATGACGTTCCATCTTTTTTAGTTGAACATAGAAAAAGAGCAAAGAAACAGTGAAATACATTTATTGTGTTCATTTTCTGCTTTGTTTTTTAATGTTTTCAATATTTTATTTTAAATGTATCAATTTAAAAAGAAACAATATTTTTGAAAAATTTATAAATTTTTCAAGAAAAGAAACGGTTTTCTCTAAAATAATTATGGGGGAGTCGCAAAAAAAGCATAATCGCTTTTCTTTTAAAAAAACATAAACAAGAAAACAAACGAAGACAAAACTCGATGTAGATGCACTTTTTCTTTTTTTTGAATATTTCCTTTTATAATGTTAAAACAAAATCCTTAAAAGTGATTTTTAAAGCAATCATGTGAACTATAAAGCAGCACTATTGTTAAAACATCCATTAATTAAAAGAAAAAAAAGTAAATGTTCTCTTATATTTTACTGTAAAATTTTTATTTAATTAAATATTTAGCAGCTTTTCATCCAAAAAGTTTGCAGGTGACACAAAAATAATGCTAATGTTTTGGCATGTACTATTATTGAGGTTCACATACAATGTTTTATGAACATTTTAGAAGTAATTCTAAGTGTTTAAAGTCAAATTTAACGAAAATAATTTGAATGGACTTGCGCGATTTTTAACATTGCTTGGCTAAGCGTTCGGTGCACCTAATATGAAAAGAGTGATAGCATATGAAAGCTGAGATCCTGGGGCACATTCTGTAGTATATAGAATATCCCGCAGCCTGAAATTTAGGGTACTTATTGATGCAAAACACTTATTCTACCACCTCCTAGTACAGAGAAAAAAATTTTGTCAAATAGTACGTCTTAAATTTGTCAACAACTTTAAAAATACTGAAAAATAATTTTAAACTAGAAGTAAAAACTACGATTTTTTGATTTTCAATAAATAATTTGAATTTTTTAAATCAAGATTAAATTCACGTTTGTTATATTTTTTTTCTCGGTTCACCAAAAATGTGGCTGTGTTACTCATACTTTATTTCATTTATTACTGTCGTAATGAAAAGCATGCAGCTTTTATTAAATATACTTATTTTGATAATTAACAGCTGAATATTATTTAAATAAAAACAATACAATTTAATCCACGAAGAAAGCACTTTCAAATAACAATCACGCAGAAATAAAAGCAAATGATGAAAAAAAGTGCATGCGATAAATGATCGCAGAAAACAGCATTAGATCAATAAATATCTTTTTGCAGTTCCACATCAAAAGCTTTTTTTTTTGTTTAATAAAAACATTGTCCGTCATAATTTCAAAACTTGCGATCTTTCGAAATAGCGCAAAAAGTAAAATGAACAAAATTTGAGAGCAACTAATATATTTGTTTTGCTGACCCTTATATATTGCTTTTTAACGTTATCTTTGTTTGAATGTTTAAATGATTTATAATTTTTAAGAGCAAAAATTGATAATGATAATTTTAAAAAGTTTGATAAATTTAAGTGATTAAGCACATAATGATGTCGAAGAAAGACATTAATAAAAAAAGACAAAAATCTTTCAAGCATTTCACAGAACTTTTTTTTATTTGTCATTTTATTTTGTCAAAAAGAGCGAATGTTTTCTGAAAAAAACATTGCAGTAAGAAATCGATGCCCCCTTGACGATGAATTTATTTTTATTGTGCAAAAATAGAAGCATTTTGTTTGCTAGTAAATTTTCGTTAGTCGCTTTTTGAAAAACTTTAATAAAACGAGCAAAAAAGAAAATTTGCGAAACCTTTGCTTCCTGATTGAAGCATTTTGCAAATTACTTCTTCGTCTTTTTTTGAATAATCTTTTCATTTTCGCAGATTCTAATAAAACGTAGTAAATTTCAGTTCAAAAGAATTGTTGACAGTATGAAATAAACCAAAACTTGAATCCCTGTCAGCGTTATTAATACAGGGTGTGCAAAAAAAAAGTGCAATTCAATTTTTAAACAAAGGGAAAGGGCTGTGAAGACCCAAGGTATGGGGGGATATATACCTTGGTCCAAGACAATTTCGACCCTACAGTATGACCTCTCGAAAATTATCGTGTCGGGAGTTCTGATGCCGCCAAGTTTTGAAACCACCGTTTTTCGACCCTTTCGTAGAACAAAGTTCCTGGGAGAACCAGAGGTGCTGGAAAAACTCTGTCGGTGGGGTTGAATAGCCCATAGACCAAACTCGTAGACGCACAGGAGTTTGGGTTCCCCAGGTTTTCGTGTCGAGATACACAGCGATTTCAAAAAAACGATTTCCAACCCTGTAAAAGAAATGAATTAAGTAATTAACAAACCTATTAAATAGTAAAAAATTTGAGCATCAGCATTTTAATAAAGCGTTATAAAAAAAAGAACAAGCACAGTGACGATGAAGACTATTGCACAATAAAAACAGATTTTTGTAAATTATCATAAAATTGTTTCTATCTATATTTCTGTTGTCGTTGACACGTCTTTCTTTTTTTAACGGTTGTATAGAATGTTGAGTTCGTATATTAGCAGCTTTATATAATTTAACAAAATTGATGGTTTCGCAAGTTTTACAACAGTAAATTACAAAACAACTCATCAAAAATTCAAAAAAATAAAAACTATTTTTAAACGCGCAATTTTTTATATGAAAATTGAAAGCTGAAATACTTTATTTCAAAACATTTTATGTGCAAAGAAAGAGATTCATCTTTAAAAACAGGACCAAAAGAATAGTTTGCAACAGACAACGAAAAAAAAACGGCAAATTTCCACACTGTCAAAATTGCATTTTCTTTTATTTTGGTGAAACGCGTTTTCAATGTTTTTTGTTTATTTTTTATTTTTTATATAAATAATTATTTTAGTAAAGTATGAACCAAAAATGCAAAGGAAAAATACAATTTTGTAAGGAACTACTTGAAAAATTAGTACAACCCAATGAAGTCAATAGTTATGAAAGTAGAGATATGAGCTGATTTATTTTTTTTTCACCCGCTTTAATAAATATTTTTTATTAGAACAAATTAGAGCTCTCAATTAACTTCTGACATTCAAATTGACACGCATGAATAACGCTTATTCAGACATTGAGTTTTTCTTTTCTTTTCTTTTATTTAATATTTTTTTGATTACTGCAACTCAAATACTAAATGTTGCGTCGCTTTTATTTAAAAACTTATAAACGGACTTAACATTAATTTATTCATTAATGTTCAAATTCAGTGTCACAAAAATTAATGAACTAGTTTTTTGTTTTAACTATGTTCTTTATCTTTCTGTAATACACAAACATAATATAATTTATTATTTGTTTATTTGTTGCTTTGCTTTTCTATTTTTTTAATATTTTGTTTCAAATCTATCAATGTAAAAAGAAACAATATTGGTGAAAAATTTAAACAACCAGTATAAAAGATCTATAAAAACTTTTGTAATATCATAGTGAACACACAAGATAGTACTACTCCATCATTTTTAATAATAATTGTGTATTAAATATTTTTATTCAAATTTGTAGTTTATTTGTTCAATAACAGTTGCTATTATCACTTTTAATGCGCATTAAAATTACAGCACACCCCCAATAATAGCTATATAGAGCTCAACACATCTTGTTTTTTATTAACGCTTGAAACAATCTTTACAAGTTTTACTGTTTTTGCATGTTAATAAAAGACACTCGTTTTAGTCATCTGCAGTATTACATATTTATCAATACAAAATTCAAAGAATAAAATTTGAAAAAACACATTATTTATTTTATATTCAAAAATAAAAGTGATTCATTTTTGAAAGAAAAATCAAAAGCAGTTTTTAAAAAAGAGAGAGAAACAGTAATCAGCAAATTTCAACATATTTCTGTCTCAAAAAGTAAAATGTATTTCTGGTTTTTTAGTTCCATTTGACTACGAACATTCTGTTTGAATTTTTCTTCTTTAATATTTTAAAAAATTCGATACTAGTTTTTTTTTGTCATAGAAACAAAAAATCACAGAAATAACTTTTTAAAATGCTAATTTTCATAGTAATTCCACCAAACAAAGACAATATTTATAAAAATAAAGATGCATAAGTTGACTTTTTTTGTAACTTGTTTTTATATACATTTTTATGATAGACAACGGATTTAAAAAAATTTTTTGATATTTGATTATTTATGCTTTTTTTGCATTGAAAATCACAAATGCCTTATAATGACTCAATGTAGCTTCCTGCGTATATTATCTTTTTTAAATAAATTATTTTCGTAATCACGCGTGACGCGTCTTTTGATGCTTTCGAAACAACATTAAAAGTGATTCATATACTAAAAAATGATCGACAACTGTGTGCAAAAGGAAAGAAGAATCAAATCGGCAAATTTCAACACTTTTCTGCCTAAAATCATTTTGGAAATGTTCTTTTTTGAATGTTTTGTTTTAGTGTTAAACAATTAAATAATCTATATAAATATTTTATAAAAGATGTGCAAAACAGACTACTTTCAACAATTGCATGCACCAAATGAACTCGATATTTATGACAATAAAAAAAGGTGCTAATTTGTTTTGTCACATAATTATGTAAACACTCTTTTTTGACACTTTATCTTTGTCAAAACCAGATCAAATAAACAAATAAAAGAAAAAATTCATTTGATAAACCTTCTTCAATTAAAGCAAATCAATAATAAAGAAAATGAAGATTTTGATCCTTCATTTTCTTTATTATCAACTGTTAGATACTTTAAAAGAACATTGTTAGAATATTGTGTTGAGGAAACCTTTTTTTATTTTTTTTACTAATGATTCGTTTGCATGTGATACATTGGTTTCCAACATTATCATATAGCTACAAAAAACGTTGTTACCATTTTTGTTTTGGTTTACTATTTAAAAAATAAAATATTCGAAAAAATAAACAAAAAGTTCTTGCGAAAGCAAAATAATTCTTGTTGTATCACATTTCTTTACTTCAAATGAAATGATGTATAAAAATTGTTATTTTTTTGAAGAAAATGAATCACTGTGTTTTTTGGTTTGTTGAATATAAGACGTCTTCCGATAAAACATTTTTTTAGTAACGCAGAAAAACGATAAAAGTAATAATTTTTGCACAGCACTAAAAGAAAAATTAAATTGTCAACGAATTTTGCACATAAGAAAGCTAAACAAGGTTTGGCTTACAGTTTATCAGAATTTTTCAAATTGATGCTCATAGCATTTTGTGATGTGCAGAAAATAGCAAAATTGAAGAATTTTTTTTATTGATTATTTTTATATCAAAGTATTAAAATAAATAACATGATAAGAAATTACCGTAACTTATCAAATAAAATATATGTGCGAAAATCTATGTATTTTTTATTTTGCCCTTTTTAAGTTTCTAATTTTGTGCGAAATTCGGACTATTGGAATTTCGCACATTTTCAAAAATGAATTTCTAGGATTCGAACCGCAACCTCTTGTCTAATGTTCAACGGCGTTGACCTCTAAACCACAAGCGCAATCGAATCAGCGTTCTATTTTTGAGCTAAAAGAAAAAGAGAAATTCAATGAAGACAGACAACGCAAAAACATCGCTGATGAAATTTATATTTAAAAAAGGCAAACAGAATTTTTTTTATTGGTATTGTCTTTAAACTTCCACCACGAGAGTGTTTTCTGTTGAATATTTTAATGCTTATTTAAATAAATATTTATTATTTTAAAAAAACATTTAAAAGCTTAACAAAAATGAGACCAATCAAACATAAAATTTAAAAAAAGCTCTGACATTATTAATTAAAAATTAGAAACAAATTCTCGATCTGTGGATTTAATAGCTAAGCTAATATGGCTAGTAAATAGCAGACGATATCCATTTTTGTTGTAAAAAATTTCAGAAATGCTCATTAGAAGATGGTGACAGAAAAAAAAAAAGGGGGGGTGAACAGAATAGCAAAGTAATTGAAAACAAAAATACTATTTTTTGACTTAACAGAGTACGAAAATGTCAAAATACATTCATAATAATTACTGATGATATTGTTGATTCAAGAACAATATATAGCATTAATTTCAGAGATTTTTGTTATTGTGTTTTTTTCAAAGTATAGTATACACCCTTTTGGTGATTTTAATTCGCGTCCCCCTCCCCAAAGTCTTTTAAAAAACATACAAAAAAAGTAAAAGCAACTGTGCTTCGACAAAACTTTAATGTCATAGCGAGAGAGGCAGTGGCGAAAAAGCATCAACGATTTTTTTTGGAAGAAAACAAACAAAAAAACATTTGATGTAAATGCAGTTTTTTGTTTTTGAATATTTTTTTTTACTATGTTAAAAAAAATACAGAAAATTAAAATAAATTTATAAAACAATGATGCAAACTATTTCAAAAAATCCATTACTTATTGGATAAAAAAGTAAATATTCTCCTATAATTTACACGAAAATTTTTATTTAACCAAACAGTTTTTCAACAAAAAAATTTGCAACTGGTATATAAATGTTAAAAAAAAACAATGCTATATCATTTAATGTCACCAAATACAAATGACTCACAGCCAAATAATGTCGATAAACATATTTCTTTTTTCCAATAACTAAAGCTTTATTTTGCGAAAACTGCTGTCTATCATTGTTTTAAAAGTTGCGATCTTTCAAAACACCATAAAAAAGAAGCGAAATGAAAATTTGAGACAAAATGGTCTTTTGCAACACCTATTTTGTTTTGCTGACATCTAGAATATTGCAAAAAGCTTTGTTACATTTGTTTGAATATTTAAATGATTTGCAATTTTTTTTAACAAAGCCTGATTGTCAAAATTCATAAGATTTTGATAAGTTTAAGTGATTCAGCACATAATGATGTTGAAAAAATCAGACATTAATAAAAATAATAAGATAAAAATCTTACAAGCATTTCACAAAACTTTTGTTTTATTTATCATTTTGCACCATTTTCAAATCAGATATTATCGACGTTGAAGAATACCTTATCCTTGAGGTATGGAAACGAAAATTCTTGCATTTCGAAAATGTGTTTAAATGCTGAAAGCATAAACATGTTATAGCAGAAAGATGGACTTTTCTGATGTTTTCATTAATTATTGTAGATGACAATACAGTAACAACATGATTAAACATATTTAAAAAATACAAGTTTTTATGACCACTTTTTTAACCATTATTCGATAGAAATATTAATATAATTTTTCTCAAAAACATTCTTTTTAAAAAATTAAATAAGGAAAAATTTTTACACAATACAAACAGATTTTTGTGTATGAAATAAGGAACTTACATTTAACGGTTGTAATGAATGTTGGATAATTTGTATATTAACAGAAACTGCTTTTGTACAATTTTGCAAATTTTACTGCTTCACAAGTTTTAAAACAGCAAATTAGAGCATCAAAACCCTGTACTTTCCCCGCATTCCACTGTGCACGGTTATTGCAAGCAAAAAAAGTCAATGTAGTTGTATGAATCAGAGTATTTTTGTATAAACGGGTTGTTTGTTTTTATAAAAACGGATACACATCGAAAATGCAGCATTGATTCATCTGTTTTTAATTTTTGAAAAGGTGCTACCAATGAGTTGACACAAAAACATTTCTGTTTTTAGACATTGTTTTCGTTTGTTTTGTGACAAATTGAGCAAAAAACAGGTGTGACTGTTATCATCGCATTGTATTTATTTGCTTAAGTATTTGTTTAATTTGATATATATTTTACTGATATTTATTTATTTAATGGTTGTTTACAGCAAAAATGTTCTATAAAATCGCTTCAAAGTTGTCTCTTTTTTTAATTTGTCTTTTTTCTAATAGTTGTAACTTTTAATTATGAACATCTTGATCATTATTGCTGCAGCTGCTTCAGTTTTATTTATTACCGCAGGGACAACGCCGTGTGACAATACAAATCCTTATATAACTTGTGGCAGTGAACTCATTCACCGCATTCTTCAACATTGTGGCAGTCGACATCCCAAAGATGGATGCCCAAGTTTTCGTAAAATGTGTTGCGTAAAACCATGTACAGATGAAGAAATTTGTCAATGTTGTAATAAGCAAATAAGCTAATTGTTTCTTGTATTACGTGTAAAATGTTTTTACTTTGTGAGACTTTTACAGGAATTTTATAAATAAAAATACGTATATCGTATATCAAAAATTATAATTTTTAAAAAGTATATAATTTATTGTTATATTAATTAACATAAGAGTTTTACACGAATATTAATTACAGTTACAGTAAGAATACATTTGATGTGGTTATAAGATTATGGGATATTCGATAGCTTGATTATGCTCGTTTTCCGTTAACTCCATCATCACTGCATCGTCCCCCTTTGTAGCCATGTGCTTTACAGCATTCATTTACAGATCCAACATTGAAACAAGTTTCGTGCAAGAATTGAATGGCGGAACTGCATCACTTTGGAAAACGAAAACACCTTAAAACAAACGAATGAATACATTGACACATCAGAGATGGATTTATAGTCGAACTTACTAGCCATAAGAAAAAGCATAAAAAAGACAGCCAAAAGTTTCATTTTTGCAAAAAGAAAAAAAGGTACAAGATTCTAAAAATGATTAAAGCGCTATTTATTTTTACGATAATAAAAAATGGAATAAAATATTCAAAAAAATGAAAATTGCAGCTGAAACTTACATCAAATGATTATTGTTCGAACGCTTTTTTTCTCTACAGCAAAACCATTGTTTTCCCGCAATCGCAATCACTTATACAAAGTTTCTTTGTTCAAAAAACAAATATGTGTCTGGTTTTTTTGTTCACCGACGCTGATTTCATTGAAAGCGGCAAAGAAAAAAGAAATGTTTCAACGAAATTTATTTTTCTAAATAACACTTTGAAAATTTGCTTTTCTGCGCTACTATTTTTTTTATTTTTAAAGAAACATATTCTAGCAAGTTGTTTGAATATTTCATTAAATTTGTTTTGTTGCAAATTTGCAAAAGTTATGAACAGTTGTGTTGCAAATCAAATAAAAAACTGAATTGATGGATCATACAAAGACATTAATAATTAAATGTAATTAAAATTAAGCAAAATTGATTTTTTTTATCTTTCTTTAAATGAGTCAATTTGTTTGTTGACAAATGATATGGTACTGTTTTTTTATTAAAGTTTTGTGTCAGCTGCAAACTTTTATGAAGAAAAACTGTTAAATTTTAGTCAAATAAAAATTTTTGTGGAAAATTTTTAATATTTTTTTAATTAATGGATCATCTTTTTGATTAATCTTGTTCTTTAATAGTTCTCATCGTCGTCTTTTTAATATTCAAAAGAAGAGAAAAACCGCATCTACATCGAATGCTTTTTCATTTGTTTTCTTGTTTTATTCCAAAACAAAAAAGTGTTTATCTTTTTTTAGGACTGCCTCTCTCGCCTTTGACATGTATTTGCTGCTACATTTTTGAATATTCTTATATATACTTGTTGAGGGAGGGCTAAAATAACCAAAAAGCATGTACTTTTAAAAATAGAACAGCAAAAAATTCTTCAATCCATATTATGTATTTTTCTTGCATCAACAACATCATTTGTAATTATTAAGAATGTATCTTGATGCTTACGTTGTCGTATTGTATTGATTTTACAGTTCAAGAAACAAAATACTGAAATAGTATTTTTGTTTTTGTTTTTACTAGTTTGTTATCATTTTCCCCCATTTCTTAATTTTTGAAGTTCATTTGAAAACATTTCGTATTTAAAATGTACGTTGTACTGAACGGAAGACTTCAATCGATCCAGCTTGTTGTCTTCATTTTCTAGGTCACCATATTCTAATGACCATTCCTTAAATTTATTATATATTAGTTACTTGTATGGAGGAAAACTTTATTTTACTGGTAAAAAAAATAAAAAAGTAAAAATTCAAACAGATTGCCTTAAGCTAACTTGTAAATGAAAAAAATAAAGGAAACATTATTACTATTGCGACAGAATTGTGTTGAAATTTGCTGGTTGTTGTTTTTCTCTTTTTTTCAAAAATGAATCATTTTTATTTGCGCTACAAAAAAATTAACCGTATACGTTTTCAAGTTACAATCGAGTTGAGGCCCCATATTTTGCTTAAATACTAGTCATAATAAGGGATAGTTAGCGCCCAAAAATTAGCTGCCCAATCGTCATCCCTGGGATTTAATAGCTAAATGAATTAAGTTAAGTAGCAGGCGATGGCTATATCGTAGCTGGAAATAAACCATTCTGCATGGTTTTTGCTGGGTAAAAATGCATTTAAATAATTTCTCTAGAGTGCATGTGCTTGAATTATAGCAGAATTTTCATTTCTAGAGTGTTTTTGAAAAATATGGTTTTACGCCTGCTACTTTCTTTCAAAACACTCTAGAAATGAAAATTTTGCTATAATTCAAGCACAGGAGGACAAAAAGCTTCAAATTTTGCCGATCGTTTTTCTTTACACTATTGCAAAATTTCTTTAGTTTTTTTTGCTTTTTGAATCATTTTTATTCGTTTATTCTTTGCACACAAACAATGTTTCGAATATAATCAAAAAAAGAAAAAGTGACAAAATGCGATTTTTCTTTCATTTTTATATAAAGCTTTTCAGATTTTTATATTTTTTGAATATTCGATGATATTTTCTATGTTATGCAATGGAGTCGTCATGTTGTGACAGCATTATTTATCTAATATTTTTTTATTTTAGCAGAAAGTATGCACTTTTCTATTCATGGATGAAGACATTAATAATTTAAAAAATAAGCAACGACAAACTTTACCAAAATACATTATGATTATAACTAAAGAAAAACGCATGAATTTTCATAGTTTATAAAACTCCTGACACAAACGAAACATTTCATTTTTATTAATTATTAATGCCATGATCTTTTTTGATTGTACTATCAGCTAATGCTAAATTGTTATCAATGGCCTCGAAATTTCATTTAAGAATTTTCACTTAAAAAATTTATTCCTTATTAAGTTAATACTGAAAAGCTTATAAATCAGAGAATGTTATGAGTGTCTGTGAAAAAAAATATTGATTTCATTTAGTGGATTGGCTTTGAAAAAAGCTGTTTCTGTAATTTTTTGTGTCTACAATGGAACCCTTTATCCTCGAATTTTATGAAAAATTAAAAAAGAAAGAATTCAAAGAAAATGTTCTTAGTCAAATGAAAAAATTAGAGAGAAAATTTTTATTTTTTGAGACAGATTTATGTTGATTGTTGTTTCGTTCTTTTTCTTCAAAACTGCTTTTGATCTTTCTTCCAAAAACATCTAACAGCAAGAAAAAATGACAATGACAAAAAAATGTATGAAATGTTAACTAACAGCTGTTTCTGTATCATTTTTATAGATATGCTGTAATCTTATAAATGCCCTAAAAATGATATGAGTATTTAAAAAACACCGCAAAAATGAAACATTTCATTATTAATGAATGTATGTTGACATTCTTTTCCAATATGTAGTAAGTCCTCTATTGCTAACAATGTCCTGCAAATTTCATTTAACAACTTTCACTTAAAAAATAATTCATTATTTAAATATTCAAATTAAAGTTAATCAATAAAACCTTTTAGAGCAGTGAATGTCTATGAAAAATGTTAGATGCTAAAAAAAATTTCTTTGCAAATTTTCTTTCTGCTTCTTTTTACACTTTTTACACTATTTCCAAAGATTGCTTCCTTTGAAATAACAACAGACAGCATATTTTCGTAAACAAAAAAATTCTTTAGTCGCCAGACAGAAAAAAATGTCCAACATCACCATGTTGTTAACACCATTTGCTTAACCCATTTTTTGTGTTCCAGCTTCCATTTTGCCTGGTTTATTTGAATATTTTAAAAAAATTTTGGATAAAATTTCACTGTTTTAATATATTACAGAACGATTTTTTAATGTGAAACAAAAGACTATATCAAGGATTACTTTACTTCCATAAAACATTGGTTGTATTTCGTTGAATCAAATTGCAAGTAGTTTTTCATAAAATAATTTTTGTGTTTTTCCTCTGCATTTTTAGGTAATACTTTGCTAAAATAATTAATTATACCAAAAATAGAAAACTAAACATTTCTCTTTAAAACAGTCGGCGATAGATCAAAGTATTCAACAAAAAAATGGATTATGCATCTGAAAAAATTGAATGTCTTTCGTTTTTTTAGCGATACTTTGTATTTTAATACTTAAGTATTTTATTTTAAGAGTATAAAAGGAAATATTCAAAAAAAAAAGAAAAATTGCATCTACATCGAATGTGTTTTTCGTTTGTTTTTTTGTTTTTGTTTTTTCAAAAGAAAAACGTTGATGATTTTTTTTTGACTTCCCCCAGAAAGTATTTCAGAGAAACCCATTTTTTGTCTTGATCGATTCAAATGTTCTTTTGTCAGAAGCTGTACTGAAGTTATTCGAAAAGCAGAAACACATGTCAACTATCACCATGCTGTTTTCAATAATTTATAATTTCAGAAGAAAGTTAATAAAATTAAGTGACAAAAAACGTCAAATTTAGCATTTATCTTCACTTTATTAAATATTGTCATCATCTGGTTTTAAGGAGCATTCTAAAAAGTTGTTTCAGTGATTTTTTGTATCTATGACGGCACACTTTACTCTAACTCGCATCGAATTTTATGAAAAATTAAAAAAGAAAAAATTCAAAGAGAACGCTCATAGTTTAATGAAAAAAAAGTAGACAAAACATTTTTATATTTTGACACAGAAATATGTTGTTAAAATAAATGTCTTTTATCGATTTGCAAAAACAGTAACAGTTGGTATGATTGTTTCAAGCATTAATAAAAAAAAGATGTTATGAGCTATCAATAGCCATTATTAGTGGTTAGCTATAATGTTCAATGCGCAATAAAAGTACGTAAGATTATTATTGAACAAAAAAAAACAAAAAATTTGAGAAAAAGTAGTATGTAAGTCCATAGAAAATGATAAGATACTACAATTTCAAGCAAACACTATGATATTAAAAAACCTTTCATGGATTTATTGTAAGCTCGCTAAAACAATTTAACAATATTATTTCTGTTTAAATTGAAACATTTAAAATATAATATTGGAAAAATAGTAAAAGCATTTTTATTTTACCACAAATTAAGCACTCTAAATCTTGTGGATGGAGGCATTAATAAATAAAAAAGCAAGCAAAGACGAGCTTTACCAAAGAACATTATGGTTTTAACCAAAGACGAGCACATGAATTTTCATTGTTTATAAAATTTGTAACACAAAAAGGAAATGTTTAAAACTAAAATTTTAAATTTTTTTCGTCGTAAGTTTTTAGATGAATCAATGTACGAAAAATCTTTTTAAAAAGTCTGAGATTGATATGTTCCTTAGTAATTTGCACATCTATAAGTAACTCATAGTTTTTTGAATATTTGACGATATCTTGTATTCTGCAATACTGCTATAAACTTTCTAACAACATAACAGGGTTTTAATTTAAATGAGTGCCTTTTTTTAAAAGACAGAAAAGGACCTGATGACATTAATAAAAAAAACAAACCAAATTAAGCTTTATAAACTTCCATGTATTTTAACGCTTTTCTTTAGTCCTACAACCATTCTTAAAGTGTTTGCTTTTTATGAATCATATATTAATTTTTGAAAAATATGAATTTAAATGTCACAGATGACTTACAAACATTAAATGATTAAAAAAATTGTTGTCTAGGTTTTTTTAATAATGGCCAATATTTTTTTCATTTTTCTTGTCCTTAAACTACATATGCATGATAGATTTTAATTTTGTTAAAAATTTTTAAATGCTTTTAAAATAAATAAATATTTAGCATTAAAATATTCAAAATAACATTATCGCATAGAACGTAAATGAATGAGACAGTGTAAAAAATGTTGTTTGTCTTTTTTAAATAATTTTCATCAGCAATGTACTTGCGAATGTCTTCTTTGTAAAATGCAATAAAAAGAGCGAAAGGAAAGATTGCAACATTCAGCAAAAAATAGTGATTCATTTCTTCAAAAAAGAACACATCTTACATTTCATTTGAAGCAAAGAAATGTGATAAAAATAGAATTATTCAACTTTTTGTCTGCTTTGAATATGTTGTTTTTTGAACAATGAATCAAACCAAGAAAAATTAATGGATAAAAGAAAAAAAAGTGTTTCTCTATGAAAAATTGTTTTATGTTTGCACCTCTACATCAATTGGTTTTTCATGTTAGTATTCTTTTTTTTTTTTAAATGAAATGCTATTGTTGACAACAAGCAATAACAATAATAAGTAGTTGTAGCTCAAGAGATTTTATTTTTTTATTAATGGTTGAATCAAACTAAATCCAATAATACTACTAAAGTAATATGAAGATGATTATGGTACAAAATTGTGCTCTATTAGATTTGTCACAGTTTTTACTACAAACTATTCAAAAAAAGTGAAATTTTTTTTATAAAGACGAAAAGTCGGGTGAAACACTTATTTTTCTTTTATGAAAAGTTCAAAACACTATGTATAAAAATAATAGGGTTTTAGCATTAATACAAGATTAAAAGAGATAGTGTAAAAATGAAAAGAAAGAAATCGGCGAATTTCAACACTGTTCTTAAAACGTCAAAATTGCATAAAGTTTAAACAGTTTATGAATAAATATGGTTTTTTAAAGAAAAGACTGATAATTACTGATGATTTTTTGATGTACTTTGACTAAACTTTAATGTTACAGTGTGAGAGACAGTTGCAAAAAAGCATTAACATTAATTAACGCTTTTCTATTTTGGAATAAAACAAGAAAATAGACAAAAAAATATTTGACGTAGATATAATTTTTCCCTTTTTGAATATTTTCGTTTACTATGTTAAACGCAATTATTGAAAATTCATTTAATAATAAATTTTAAAAACGATGATGAGAACTATTAAAGAACAAGATTAATCAAAAAAATGATCCATTAATTAAAAACAATTAATAATTTCCCTATTTTTTACACCAAAATTTTTATTTAACCAAACAGCTTTTCTACAAAAAAGTTTGCAGCTGGCAAAAATAATGTCGTAAAAAACATTGTATCATTAGTCAACAAATATAAATAAATTGACTCATTGAAAGAAAGAAGAAAAAATCAATTTTGCAAAATTTTTATTTTATTGTTTTGGCATATTTCATCATTATGGTCTTCATACAATTATTCATATAGTTTGCAGCACAACGGTTCACAAATTTTGTGATTTTGCAACAAGACTTATTTAGAGAAATATTCAAACAACTTGTTAAAATATGTTTCTTTTAAAAGAAAAAAATTATACCGGAGAAAAGCAAATTTTTAAATCGAAAAAAAAATAAATTTCGTTGAAAAATTTTTATTTTCATTGCCATTTTCAACATCGCGGAAAGAAAATTAGACACATAATTGTTTTTGAACAAAGAAAATTTGTGTAAGAGATTGCGAATGTGAGAAAGCACTGGTGTTGTCGTAGAGAAAAAAGCATTCGATAAAGATTTAATTCTTTTAAACTGGAGCTACAATTTCATTCTTTTGAATATTTTATTTCATAAAAAAATATTCTAAAATTAGAGTGAAAAATTTAATAAAGAACACAAGATACTGACAAATAAAAAACCCGGCAAACATTGATATGCAGCAAACATTAAAGTATAAAAAATATTGCTTTTTAATTATGATTCTTATGAATAATTTGTTACATTTAAATTTGTATTTGTCTAAAATAAATCAATAGTTCACAGAAAGTAATGCATACAAACACAGGAAGATTCACTGACTGCATCGTTTTGTGACAAGTAATAGTCAAAATTTTGCTTGTTTATTTTATTAGTGAAACATCACGAGAAATTGAATCCGTTTCTACTAAAAAATATGATATTGTTTTATCTGATTAAAAACACTGCTTTAATGTCAAAAAAAAACATTGTCTTGTTGAATATAGAAAATCATCAAAAAATTTAAAAAGCCACTGACTAATAGGTTGTAGAAAAAAACAACGAACAACGACGATTAAGACGTTTATTATAATAATGAAAAAAGAAAATGGCAAAAGACATTTCCTTTTTTTCAACGGCTGCTAGTGTTTTTTTTTAAAGTATTTTAATCTATTTTTTTAAACTAAAACTATGGTAATAAGCCAGTCTCATTAAAAAAAACAGCTGGCCAGTATCTTATGGCTATTAAAATTAATTTCACAATGAGACGCATGAATTGTCTAAAAAAATGAAATGGTAGAAGATAAAATATCAAATATTCAAAAAACTATCAGCTACTTATAAATGTGCAAAGATTTCTGGAGAAAGAAAAAATGCAACACTTCAATCTGTAATTCGCTTACCCAAATAAAAGTGATTCATCTAAAAAAAATCAATAACCAAAAATCAGACAAAAAAAATTATTATAAAGGAAGAACACAATCGGCAGATTTCAACACATTTTTATTTCAGAGCTGACATTTTTCTCATAGAAGCTGGAATATTCTTTTTGAATGTTTAATTTTTTTGGCTCCAATAAAAAACAAAATTATTTTTTTAACAAATAGAAATTACAACAAAAAAACCCATACAAAATCATTTGAAAAATACCTTGCATCAACAGAATTCATTATTTATACAAACAAACACAGTTTTTTATCATCACTATTTTTTTGTTTGACTACTTTAGATTTGCCAACTTTAAAAAGACTGAAAAATATTCTTAAACTAAGAAAGTTTTTGAATGCTTATGATAACAACTGTCTTGTTCAAAAATTATTATTTTCATTGCAATATAATTGTTGGCATTTAAACTTATGACTCTTTTTTGGAAAGAAATTGTTTATTATTGGTATATTTGCATGATTACCTTGCTTGATAAAAATATCGCTGCGACAAGGATTTGGGCTTTCATTTGTTTATTTGTTAAATATTATAGTTTTTTTTTGGAGATCATCAAATATTCAAAACATTAAAAGAAACTTTTAAAGCAAAAAACTGAAAAATTCGATGAGCATTTGTAAACAGATGGATGAACCAGAACAACATATGCCTATTTTTTATGCATCCGTTATTGTTTATCGAAGTCTTTCAAAAGAAGCAAGAGCAACGCAAAAAAGCAGAGAGAAAGAAAAATTGTGAAATCATCGAGTTTTTCAAACAGATAAAAGGAATTTTACATTTTTGAAAGGATGTGAGCTGAAATACACTTTCTCTGACGTTACAAAAGACAAAAATATATTTAAAACCTTTTATTAAAAAAGGAAAGGGATCCTTTTGCTTCTTCGTTAAAAATATTGTCGCAAAAAAACACTCTTTTGAATTTTTAATATTTAGTCATTTTTAAACATTGTTGCTAACAGTAGCTTATATCGGTTTGAATAGTCGTACGCAACTAATAATTAAAATAATTTGAAAAATAGTGTTGAATAAAGTAAAAAATTGTAAAACTTTTTTGATGTATAAGTGATGTAGCAAAAAACTATTAATTATTAATGCTGTTACACATAAAATTGTTTTTTTGTTTAACAAAATTAACGTTGCCATAAAAATTTGAACTTTCACTAGTTTGTTTGACAAAGAACGCCTGTTTTTATAGCTTTATTTCAAAAACCATCAAATATTCAAAAAGGTAGAAACAGAATAAAAATAAAAGAAATATTTAGAGAGCTCCAAAAAGTGAATGAGTATTTATAAAGAGAAAAAGCAACCTAAGAAACATATGGCTGTTTTTATGTGCACCGTTTGTTGTTTGTCCAAAGTTGCGATCTTTAATAAGAAGCATAAGCAACGCAAAAAAGCAGACAGGCAGAAAAATTGCTAAAACATAATTTTGAAAAACTTATTTCATTTGCTGCAAAACACATTGCTCTAAAAATAATTTTTTTAAATTTTTTATTTTGCTGAAAAATTTATGCACATCTATTTTAAAAAGCATGTTTTGGAGGAAAAACTTTTTATCGTATTTTATAGATTTTATTTTGTTTAAAAAGAATTAACAACTAAATCAACCCATTAATAAAAGAAATATCAAAATTATTTAATTAAACTAATATTGGAAATAATGCATCTGATTACTAAACTATATTCATTGTAAAGAAAACACAGATACACTGTTGTTTGATATTGACAACATGTGCGGTCTATTAACAAATAAGCAGCCAGCAGTTACTTGAAGATTAATAAAAAATTATTTACAAATAAAAGTGATCACAGAAACTGTACCCTCAAAATAATCATTTTTAGTGAATTCGTCATCTATCATACTTATATTATAAAAGCTGGAAAGATCCACAGAAATATTCAGTCTGGAAAAAAGCCGTGATGTTTTTTTTGTCACTAAAACTGTCACAACTGATCTGTTTATCACTAAAGTGGAATTATTAGTAATGAACTCGTAGCCGTTTAAGTTGTTTTGTCACTGCTTTTTTTCAGTGTATTGTTCTAAAAAAAGAATTTCTTGTTTACGTACAATAGAGCGTAGAAAAGAGGCGCCAGAGTGTGTTAGAGCTGATAACACTGATTCTTTGTAGTAAAAATGGTATATAGTTTTTCAACGTGTAAACGAGTGATTTGCTGATAACACCAAAAAGACATTGATTCAAATAAAAACAATTTTTTCAGTTCATTTCTTTTCCTTTCCATTTTTTTAGCGTACCCTGTCAAGTGCATAAATTTTATTCATTTCTTTTTATAAAAAGATGTATGTTCCTGTTAAAACAAGTGATGCTGAAGAAAATAAAACTTATTCTCCTGTAAAAATCAATGATATAGAAGAAAATCCAAAATATCGAACTATTTTTGGAAATCATGTTAAATCAGCAACAAAATTTATTTGTTGGTTTAATATTATTGGATTATGTCTTTCGTCAATTGGCTCTTTTCCAATGGGTCTAATTTTTACAATTCCATTGATGTTTGTTTATCATGCCCCAATCACTGGAATTAAGGAATTGCGTCCAGAAAAATTTATACCTGCTTTGATATTATCGGTAAGTTTTAACAAGATATACAGGGTGTTAAAAAAGTGGATTTTTGTTTTTAAACAAAGGCAAAGGTTGTGTTTTATGCGGTTTGAGAGGATTTTGATTGATCTCATGCGAATTCATCATTTACGAATGGAAAAGTACAAAAAAACAAACATTGCCCTGATAGGAATTTTGTTTTATGAAAAGGTCGAAAAATAGCACTTTTTTAATTTAGCGGGTTTCGGGTTTCTCACGAAACGAAAACTTTCGAGAAATCTTACTGTAAGGATTTTTAGGCTCTGCCCTAGGGTTTATATCCCCTTATACCTTAAGTCTTCACAGCCCTTTGTTTAAAAACAAAAATCTACTTTTTTAACACCCTGTATATGGAACGGAAATCGTGGCGAGAAGCGTCTAATTATATAGATCTCGCGACGCTCCGCGATTTTTATGGGTCTCGCGACCAGTTTACCGCTTTTCTTCTAAACATCAATTCGTGGGATTTGCATGAATAATTATTAGTATTTTTATAGGGTATTAATCTTATTGTTGCAGTAATTTTGCCATTCCTTATTGTAATTATCTCATGAACAACCTTATACATATTACTTTGTAATATTTTTTATTCTTCTTTTACAATCACTTTGGAGTAGTTGGTGCTTTATTATTATTTTACGCTGTTATGAATATGTCAAAGATATGAAAATGGCTGAAATGAATGAAACACTAATGATATGATTTTTTGGCTTTTATTTATTGAAGTAAAATTTGTATCGAAAATTTTAAAATAATATTTTTTTCATATTCTGTCTTTATGTCTTTTGAATCAAAAGTTTTGATTTTCGATGTCTATAATATTTCAGAAATATAAAATGGTGTTATATTTATAAACTGGATTTTTAAATTAAACATTGTTTCTAGCACAACATTCAATTGGAGTGTAACACAAAAATTGACAAACACGTGTTTTCTTTGTCATATATTAGTAACGCTCCATAAATTATAAGTGAAACACATAAATTAAAAAGCCATTTTTGAATATTCAAAAAAACTAATATTCGAAAACCATTTTATTAGAAAAAAGAAATCATAGGAAAATGCGCTGTAAGATCGAACATGCATAGCGACGAAGATTTCTTACATTTTTCAAACTTTGAAGCTTATTTTTTTATATATCATCAATAACAAGTCCATGCAACCAGCAAACAAAAATACATTTATAATGTTTCATAAAATCGTTGTTCAAAACAACTGTATTCCTTCTAGCTTCAAAAATGTCTTTAATTGTTTATTTCAGTTTAAAGTTTAAAACTTAAAAAAAAACAGCGAAGGCTTTAAATTTATAAAATCGTAAAGATAAACTGTCGCTAAGAAAACAATATAGTATTTCATTTTTACAGCCACTGCCTTAACCACTACCCATGAGGTGGAAGACGGAATTGAGCTCGGGAACCGACCGAGGACGGACGCGCATAATCATTTTGAAACTGGTCTTGCATGCGACTCGAACCAGCGGGGAGCTTACAGTTCTTGGGTGAGTCATGGGCGCCCTAGACCAGTCGACTATGCGGCCGAAAGCATTATTTTCAAAAAAAAATTTTCGTTAAAAAGTTTCTATTTTTCAACGAAATTTTTCGAAGAACAATGTTTCGATATCCAACAAATTATGTATTTTTGTTGAAATCATAAATGCTTAAGTGTCGCTGTATTTTTAAATTTTAACAATCCTTTTTCGTTAATGTGCGGAGAACATTTATGGAAACAAAAGCTAACCATCGTAGACAATAATTCTTTTACTATTTTTGTTATGAGTATTATAAATATCAATATAATTAAAATCCTCTTTTTTTAAATATTCAAACCACACAAAATGAAACCTGGAACATAAAAAGAATCTTTTAAGCAACTGCAAACAGCAGCATCAAAATGACGATTCACATCTTTTTTTATTGACCAAAGTCTAACGTTTCTTGTTTACGAAATTCCGTTGTCTGTCTCTATTTTAAAGAATGCGATCTTTCAAAATTGCACAAAAAGAAACAAAAAAAATTTCGCGAAGCAGCTCAAATTTTTTCACAGACAGTTAATTTTTCTGCTGAATAATCATATTTTTCACAGACACTCATAACATTCTCTGATTTATAAGCTTTTTAGTATTAACTTAATAAGGAATAAATTTTTTAAGTGAAAATTCTTAAATAAAATTTCGAGGCCATTGATAACAATTTAGCTTTAGCTGATAGTACAATCAAAAAAGATCATGGCATTAATAATTAATAAAAATGAAATGTTTCGTTTGTGTCAGGAGTTTTATAAACTATGAAAATTCATGCGTTTTTCTTTAGTTATAATCATAATGTATTTTGGTAAAGTTTGTCGTTGCTTATTTTTTAAATTATTAATGTCTTCATCCATGAATAGAAAAGTGCATACTTTCTACTAAAATAAAAAAATATTAGATAAATAATGCTGTCACAACATGACGACTCCATTGCATAACATAGAAAATATCATCGAATATTCAAAAAATATAAAAATCTGAAAAGCTTTATATAAAAATGAAAGAACAATCGCATTTTGTCACTTTTTCTTTTTTTGATTATGTTCGAAACATTGTTTGTGTGCAAAGAATAAACGAATAAAAATGATTCAAAAAGCAAAAAAAAACTAAAGAAATTTTGCAATAGTGTAAAGAAAAACGATCGGCAAAATTTGAAGCTTTTTGTCCTCTTTAAAAAAGACTATTTACTTTTTTTCATGCAGCCGATTTTTTGAATGTCTTTGACGAAATAAATTTTTATAAATAAATTGTCGGAAAAATAAAGGCAAAAAAAACAGAGTAATATTCTAGGAGATCATTCACAGATCAACCAATTCATTTCACTGGCGCAGTATTTATAAAAAAGACACAAAAGCAGTTATGATTTACATTTTATATAAGGTTGTTCAGAAAGTTCGGTTTGAGCATTCGGATTTTTTGACTTACTTGAGCTAAAATCTTGATGTTTGCTGATTTTGCCATTACATGCACATTTTTTTGTTATCTCAAAATGATATGATGACAACAAAATTGTGATTCATCCCTTTGTTAAGAGTAGTAAAAACTCAATCGGTAACATCAGAGGCGACTTTCCATCTTTTTTTGTTGAACATAAAAAAAGAGCAACGAAACATTGAAATACATTTCTTTTGTTCATTTGCTGCTTTGCTTTTTTTTTTCAATTTTTTATTTCAAATGTATCAATTTTAAATGAAACAATATTGAAGTCTTCCGTTCAGTACAACGTACATGTTTTCAAATGAACTAAAATTATTGGGGGGAAAAGGATAACAAACTAGTAAAAACAAAAACAAAAATACTATTTCAGTATTTTGTTTCTTGAACTGTTAAATCAATACAATACGACAACGTAAGCATCAAGATACATCCTTAATAATTACTAATGATGTTGTTGATGCAAGAACAATATATAATATGGATTGAAGAATTTTTTGCTGTTCTATTTTTAAAAGTACATGCTTTTTGGTTATTTTAACCCTCCCTCAACAAGTATATATAAGAATATTCAAAAATGTAGCGGCAAATACATGCTAAAGGCGAGAGAGGCAGTCACAAAGAAATATTAACACTTTTTTATTTTGGAATAAAACAAGAAAACAAATGAAAAAGCATTCGATGTAAATGCGGTTTTTCTCTTCTTTTGAATATTTTCTTTAATAATGTTAAAACAAATCATTAAAAATTGATTAAAAAGACGACGATGAGAACTACTAAAGAACAAGATTAATCAAAAAGATGATCCATTAATTAAAAAAATATTAAAAATTTTCCACAAAAATTTTTATTTGACTAAAATTTAACAGTTTTTCATCATAAAAGTTTGCAGCTGACACAAAACTTTAATAAAAAAAAAGTGCCATATCATTTGTCAACAAATATAACCAAATTGACTCATTTAAAAAAAAGATAAAAAAAATCAATTTTGCTTAATTTTAATTACATTTAATTATTAATGTCTTTGTATGATCCATCAATTCAGTTTTTTATTTGATTTGCAACACAACTGTTCACAACTTTTGCAATTTTGCAACAAGACAAATTTAAAGAAATATTCAAACAACTTGTTAGAATGTGTTTCTTTAAAAAATTAAAAAGAAAATAGCAGGGCAAAAAAGCAAATTTTTAAAGCGTTGTGTAAAACAAAAATCTTTCGTTGAAATATTGCTATTTTTATTGCCGCTTTCATTGAAATCTGCACCGCGGAAAGAAAAATAAACACATATTTGTTTTTGAACAAAGAAAGTTTGTGTAAGAGACATTCGATTGCTGGGAAAACACTGTTGTTGTCGCAGAGAAAAACAAGCATTCGATAAACATTAAATTGTTTTTAACTGAAGCTGCAATTTTGCTACTTTGAATATTTTTTTCCATTTTTAAATGTTTTAAAATAAAATTATAGTAAAAAGATTTGACAAAGAACAAAAAACATATTGACATAAAATTTCTTCTTAATTACAATGCAGCCATTAAAAATAATAAAATATATTTTTATAAGTAATTTGATACATTAAAATTTCTATTTGTCAAAAATTAATTAAACACTCACAGAAAAGAGGACACGAGCAATTTTTTCTGTTTGTATCATTTTGCGAAAAGATGAAAATATTAAAGATGGATGCCTTGATAAATCATGCTCTTGCTACTCCTCTTTTTAATTAATGTTATTTACATGAAGAGCAGCTTCTTTCTTCTTAAAATATATTGGCCTAAAACACTCTTTTTACATCAGAATTTTAATAGCCAATCTGCTGAATATCGTATATTATTAACAGATATTGAAAAAAACTCTGAGCTGCTCATTAATGTTTGAACTTTTTTGTGGATTTCTTTTAATATTAATTCTTCGTACAATGATTCATCATCTTAAAACAAGCGACCAAAAAGGAGACAAACGAAAAAAATCGGTAGCTTTCATCACATCTTTGTCACGAAGCTCACTTCTTTTTTTTACTGAATATAAAATGTTCTTTTTGGATATTATATTTTTTTCGGTTTTAACGAAATTAATTTTTTTAATTGTTATAAACCAAAAATTGTGGAAAAAAAATTTAACAATAAACGATAAATATTGAAAAATAAAACTCTGCATTCAAGAGTTCATCCAAACAATATAAAATATTAATAATCATCTGTTTAAATAAGTAATTACAGTAAAATTTATTTTTGTTTATATAAATCAACAATTCACAGAAAGTAGTCAAAACAGACACATTAATATTCAGTAACTGTATAATTTTGTGACAAAATGCACTTGCATAACACCTACTTTTGCTTTAAAAAAGTGACAAAATAAGCAAAAACACTTGGTGGACAAGGCTGTTAGCTATATGATGAGAATCAAAACAACGAAAAACATTTTTTTCAAAATTTATTGGAAATGTGAAACAAAAACAATATAAAAGAGATTACATAAAATTCCGCCGAAAAAAATAAATCGTTCAGTTTTTTTTATTCAACATCTTCTTCTTCTAGATCTTCTCCATTTTCCATTACAGTATCTTCAAAAATTGCATTCTTTTGAATTTTATAAAATTCAACACATTTCGAGCAAATCCATAAAAATTTATGATCACGACCATTTTCGTCAACACAATCTTCATGGATATGATAATTCATGCTACAGTATTCTGATAAAACCTTTGTAAATGTTTGTTCAAGACGTTGTAAAAATCAAAATATTATTTATAAAAACTAATGGTTTACATGCAAAAGTAAACAACAATTATTTCAACAACAAAATATCATTCAAAATACTTAAAAAACAAAAATAGGATTTTTCTTTCCGCCGCTGCTACTATCATCATCAAGAATTTCATCTGGTTCTAAAGCAGCACATGATCAGCATATAAATATGCATAAATCTGATGATGATGAAAGTGGTGTTGCCGACGGATATGGTTGTAATAGTGCTGATGCTGCTTTAAATGTATAAACTATGTTTTTTTTTGTTTTTTTTATCTTAATTTTGAAAATAAATAAATTTCATCTAACCATTTGATTTTTTTGACATATAAGTTGCTTCACTTTTTTCGTCTTCTTGTTAGGTGCTACACTTTTTGTCAGTTATTAAAAAATTAACTGAAATACGGATTTAGCTGTCACTTATCCATTCGTATGCAACAAAAAACAATTGAAAAAAAAATAACAAATTTACGGGCCTCAACTCTGGCGTAAGTTTAAAACGATTACGGTAAGCCGCCGATGAATCAGTTTCTTGATATTTTTCTCACTTATGCATTTGCTGTGTGATTTCGTATGAGCGAGACCCTCATATGTGAGCCAAACATGAGCGATACAAATAACGTATAAAATAGTTGGGCAATCCCTCGTAATCACTTTGTACTTATGGCATCTTCAGTGATTAAGCTAACAGCTCAATACTTAGTTTATTAAATTATAGTTAGCTAATTTTTTGGTTGGGACTTAGCTAACTGGTTTATACACTGTTAGTTAATTCTTCTATGAGTAAGCTAACAGCTCAATACTTTTCAATCTTTAGTTTATTACTTTGTAGTTAGCTAATTTGTTAGTTGGGACTTAACTAACAGGTAATTTCATAGTTAGTTAATTCTTCAGTGAGTAAGCTAACAGTTCAATAATTAGTTTATTTCGTCAAAGTTAGCTAGTTTGTAAAAGGGATCTTACACGTTTATGATTGCATACACGAATAAAATAATTCAGTTAAGTTTCTGAATGATGATAGAAAAAAACATTACCTAATGTTTTTTTCTGATTTTGTAACTTTGAAGGCAAATTTAAATACCAAAATCACTTACTAGTTAGCTAATTTTCTGGTTGGGACTTACTAACTGGTATAATAATAGTTAGCAATCATAAAAGTATAAAAGGGATCTTACACTTTTATGATTGCATACACGAATAAAATAATTCAGTTAAGTTTCTAAATGATGATAGAAAAAAACATTACCTAATGTTTTTTTCTGATTTTGTAACTTTGAAGGCAAATTTAAATACCAAAATCACTTACTAGTTAGCTAATAAAGCAATTCGTGATGAATATGATAATCAGCAAAATGATGAAACGAAACTTTGTATTCTTAAAATTCTTCTTCAAAGATTTAAAGCTCTTGAAGACCGTTCAAAGTTAACTTTTGGTAATGATTCTGCTGCTACAACGTATGTTTTATTATTTTATAATATGTTATTAAGTGGTATTCTTCTAGGCCACTGTTGGCTCCTGTTGAAATTCCTGATGATCTAATGGATGGTGTTGAAGATGATAAATATATAAACGTTCTCTTGGGTAAGTATACCGTAGTATATAAATATTTGTATTTTACTCTCATCTTTTTCTAGTGTTCCTAAAGATGCATCTTCTAAATCAGTTTCATCATCTTCTTCTGATGAGACAAACGAAAAGCTTAATGCTCCGGCGGATGATGTTATCAAAAGAGCCCAAAAAGAATATGGTTTAACCGAATCAAAGTTTTCAACTTTAAAAAAACAGCAATCTTGTCGACCAGTCTCATTTTGTATCCTCCTCTTATTGATTCAGCTAACACCGGTTTTGGCAAAATGTGTTTTTTTAACAATTTAAAAAAAGCCGTTCTTTGGCATTTTTTTCGTCAATGGAAAAAATGGATTTGTTTATTTTATTTTAAAAACTCAATTTTACGGTTAAGCTTACCACCATCACGTTCACATTTGCTTAAGCTAACTCATCAAGTCAATTCATTTTATTTACCATTTTACTTTTTGTTTCGCGCAAATTTATTTTTTTTGTTATGGTGCATTTATTAGTGTATCAGTTTTTCTATTTTTTATTAAACATTTATTTTTCAGCAAAATGAAACCCTTCTCAAGGACTTTTCGCAGAAGCAAAATGAATAAAGATGGAAATGGAGATTATTTAAATCATCAACGCCAATCACAACCACAACAAAACGGCGGATCTTCTCGTGGTAATACTCAGCACGATGTTGATAGAGAAAGAAACAATAGCTCTGAAAATAATCCACCACAACCTCGACATTCTGATACAAATGTTGGTGCCAAATGTAAAAAAAATCAACCTCAACCACGTCGACATGAAAATAATCAAGAATCTGTTGAACATGTTGCTTCATCATCGCATGGTCAAAATGATGACGATGATAATGGTATACAAACTCCTCCTGGTAATTATAAAACTGCTAAAAATCGCAGACGTCGTCGTAATCGAAAGCAAAAGAATCACACCGGCGGAGATGATGGTCAACGTCAAATCTCTCCTTCTGATAAGATTAACGATGGATTTCAAGCTGAAAATACTCGAAGAAGTGGAAAAATTCTTGCTGCTGTGGAAAGCCATGTTCCGACTCCTGAATTAATTTCTCAAAGTCAGCAACCTCTTGCACCTGCTACAGGGGATACTGCAGAACAAAATAATGTTTCTTCAAATCGTGGTGATCGAACTTCTCCATCGCAGAAACAAGTACTTGAAGGTGCTCCATCCGGCGGATCAACTTCTTCATCAAAAGCTCCAAAGGAGTTTTATCCTCAAACACGTTCAATTGAAGAATTAATGGAAGAAAAGATGAGTACTGTAGCACCTGAAGATGATGAAATTCTTCTCCATGCTGGTCAATATAATACATCTCATAATATTCAGTAAGCTGTAAAAACGTCTTAATTTTTTTGTTTATTTCAAACATTTTAGAAGTTGGGAAGATGCAAAACTTGAGCCAAAGCTTTTGGAAAATATTAAAAAGTGCAAGTATATTGCACCGCGTGGTATTCAAAAAGCTATGATTCCTGCAATCCTGCAATGTCATGATGTTATTTGTGAATGTGAAACTGGAAGTGGTAAAACTGATGTAAGTTTATATTCTTTCTTTTTCCCTTAAGATCTTGCCTTTGTTTTATTAAAACTAACATTTTTTGTGGATATTATTGATCCAAAAGAGTTTGTTGTGTCAATACAACTGCATTGTTTTCTTTTTTAAAATCCCGTAGTGTTACTTCGCCTACATATCCTGTTATAGCACCCCAGACAGACGTTTATTATAAAAGCAAAAAAGAAACTGTCGATAAATGAAACGGCAAAAGACATTCCCTTTTTATTCAACGGATGGTAGAATTTTGCTTTTTGATTATTTGATTCTGTTTTTAGCTGATGTAAGCAAAAAAGAAATAATGAGTGAAGCATATTGAAATAAAAAAAAATGTCAGCTGATATCGTCTCTTTGCATTAATAATATAAATATTCGGTTTATTAATCTGTGACATTTAAATTTATGTTTGTCTAAAATGAATCAGTCATTCACAAAAAGTAATAGAAGCAAACATATGAAGAATCAAAGTTCGTCTCATTTTTTTTAACGAGATATAAGAGTTAACACTAGAAATAATAAAAATTGGATAATGCTTCTTCTCTTTTTTTATTAATGTTATCTTGTGGAATAGCAAATCTACTTTCTTCGAAAAAAATACTGCCCTGAAGCCTCATTTGACTTCACAAAGTTTTTTGTGCAACGATTCATCATTTTAAAACAAGCGACCAATAACTGAGAGAAATTTAAAAAAAAAGGAAGAAAAAAATATTCACATAGGGGCTGTCCCGATGTTACGTAATAGTTTTTCAAAAAAAGTCAATTTTCAAACGCTTGTAGAAAATAATTGACGCATCCTAGAGCTCTGAAATTTTTTCTACATGGGTGTTTACATGGGTCATTGTGTGGGATGCCCGACGTGGCTAAGCTTCAAAATGCGTCTAAACCCTTGCGGCATTCATTCGCATGTTGCCAAACTATTACGTAACATCGGGACAGCTCCATATCAACATATTTCTTTCGCAGAGCTCAATTTATTTTTTTGCAGACTATAAGATGTTCCTTTTCAATATTTAATTTTTTTGTTTTCTATGAAACTATTTCTCTGAAAATATTTTAAACAGTTGCAAAAGGAAATTTCAACTAAAAAACACCCATAGTAATTAATTTGAAGAATACTTGGCACCAACAGAATTCATTATTTATAAAAACAAAGACATTTTTTATCATCATGTTTGTCGTCACCTTTTGATTTGGCATTAGTTTTAAAAAGACTGAAAATAATATTTAACTGAAAGTAGAAATCATGACGTTATAATTTCTAACAAAATGTTTGAATGTTTATTATTACAACTTTCACTTTTATAATGATATTATTTGCAATGTGAAGGCTTGCTTTTTGAATGATAATGCTTTTTTTGCAAAAAAACTTTTTATTATTAATGCAACATTCCATTTGTTCATCATGGTCGATTTGAGCTTTTACATGTTTGTTTGATAAAAAATGATTGCTTTTTATTGTTTTACTTAAAAGAAGCCAAATATTCAAAAAAAGTTAAAAGAAATTTTTATAGAGCTCCAAAAAAAAAAGTGGATGAGCATTAGTGACAGATTGAACAACCAGAGTAACATATGCCTATCTTCAAATGCATATGTTGTTGTTTGTCCAAAAGTGCCGATCTTTCGTAAGAAGCGAGAACAACGTAAGAAAGCAGAGAGACACAAAAATTGCGAAATCGTTGTAAAAGGAATTTTTGAAAAGCTGAAATACACTTTCACTGACGTTACGAAATACAAAAAAGTATTTATGCTTTATAAAATATTTTGTCAAAAAAGAGATTCCTTTGCTTTTCCATCAAAAAAGAAGCTATTGTCACACGATTAAAGATTCTTTTCAATTTTTAATATATAGTCGTTTTTAAACATTGTCGCTAACAGTAGTTTATATCAGTTTTAAAATGCGTACACAAATAATATTTAAAATAAGTTGAAGAATGGTATTAAACATTAATAAAGTAAAAAATTAAAAAACTCTTTCGATACATAAATGAGGTAGCAAAAGTTGTTAATTATTAATGCTGATACTTGTGGAATAGTTCTTTTTGTTTGAAAAAAATTAACGTCGTCACAAGAATTTGTACTTGCAATTGTTTATTCGATATAAAACGCCTGTTTTTATAAATTTATTTTAAAAAACCAACAAATATACAAAAAACGTAAAAAGAATGAGCGACATATGTCTATTTTAAAATGCATATGTTGTGGTTTTTTTTAAAGTGGTGATCTTTTTTTAGAAGCAAAAGCAACGCAAAAAAAGCGGACAGGAATAAAAATGGCGAAATCATAATTTTTCAAAAGAAACAAAAATTCATTTGCTCTAAAAATTATCTTTTGAATATTTTATTTTGCTGGTAAATTTATGAACATATATTTAAAAAGCATGTTTTGTTGGAATAATTTATTATCATATTTAATGACCAATGTTGAATCGAAATCAAGCACATTACAAAAAAGGACGAAAATTTTTTTAAACATATTTAAACAATAATGGAAATAATGTTTATGGTTACTAAACTGCTTCTATTTTGAAAAAACACAGATATATAAAAATTATTTACAATTTAATCACAAAAACTGTAACTGGGAAAGAATCCTTTTAAGAAAACTTATAACTTACTTCGCCTCTTCTTGTGCTTTGATAGCTGAAAAACACCACAGAATTATTGAATCTAAAAATGTGGTGATGTTTTTTTCGAAATAAAATGAAAACAACCGATTAACTGATAAGGCAAAATAAAACTTATTCTAATAAAAACAACTTTTTTACTTCATTTTATCGTTTTCTTTTATTCTAACGATCTTTGTCAGGTACTTGAATTTTATTCATCTATTTTTATAAAAAGATGTATGCTCCTGTTAAAACAAGTGATATTTTCTCCTTTAAAAATCAATGATATCGAAGAAAATCCAAAATTTGTGGGGGCCATGTTCCATCAGTAACAAAATTTATTTGTTTGTTTAATATTGTAGGACAAGTCTCTGACTAGACAGAGATGTCAACGCTACGGCTCGTCTAGCACACTTTTGCTTTTTTTTGCATCTCTTCTTTTCTTTGTTCTTTTTTTTTATTTGGCGGCAGATTGAAAAAAAAGAAGAGACTTTGAGTCGAAAGAGCAAAAATGTGCAAAGCAAGCTATTATGCGTTTATTATCAAAAAAACAATTGTTCGATATAATATGGCTCTAAAACATTCTTTTAAAATATCCAAAAAATAAGAAAGAATGAATTTATTGAAATGAAAACTTTGCAGTAGGAAGTAGAAAGTCGATGCAGTGATGACAATGAAAAAAAACTGAAGCGTTTTTGCTAGTAAGAAAATTTCTGTCTGTCGCTTTTTTAAAAAAGTTTGCAATATTTCGAAATAATGCTAAAACTTGCAAAAAAGAAAATTTGCCAAAACATCGATTTCCTGATCGATGCGTTTTGCAGATTATTTTCTGGCCTTTCTTTGAATGTTCTATTTATTTTATTCTAATTCAAAAAAACTTTGTATTTTCTGTTTGAAACAATTATTGACAATTCATCACTGATTTGATTGATGACCTGCCAAAATGCGTTATAAATGAAAGAAATGAAATGAAATAAGTAATTTACACACCTGTAAAATATGTGTAACAATTGAGCTTAAACAATCATAAAAAAACACATTACAAAACTAGATGGTACGATGACGATGTAGATTTTAACACAATACAAACAGATTTTTTGTAGATACAAATTGTTTCTATCTTTATTTGTGTCCTGTTCATTTGATTTTTGTTTATTAACGAGTGTAAAGAGTTTGGCTTTGCAGAAGATCCTTTTTACAATTTAGCAAATTTTATTGTTTTATAAGTTTTAAAAACAGTAAATTACAGCACCGTTTATCAAAAAATTAAAAAAAAACAAATGTAAAAAAGGAGATGTATTGGGATAAAGGGAAAGAGAGTAAAAAATTTTTTAAGAAAAGAAAAATTGCTGTTTCGCCTTGGACAACTAGACAGCTTTATAATTTTAAACCAATGATATGTGATATAAGTAGGCTCATCGGTAGTTGCTTAGATAAAGGACTGTTTTGGAAAAATGTTAAACAAATACAAAAAATAAAATATAGATTGAAAGGGAACAATAGATGGGAGAAAGAAAAAATTTTTTTTAAAGAAAATATTTTTTCTTGTCGGGAATTATCTGTGGTGGGAAGTTTAAAATAAAGTGTGTTCTTTTCTCTAGTGTTTTGTAAGTAAAGTTAAAGAATAATGGAAAAAAAAATTTGTAATTAGTTTTGATAACCCCGGAGGGGTTAAAATTAGTTATTTTTTAAGGATTGAGTTTGGATTGAATGTTAATTATATGAATTAAGTATTATTTAATTGAAGATAGAAGGGTAAAGTTATTATTACTGTGAAAACCAAATATTTATAAAAAAAATTTCTGACATTTAAAGAAACTTTAAACATCAGAAATAATCAGATTAATCTTTTTTTTTATTAATGGTTGTATCTTTGCTTTCCATCTAGATAATGTAGCTCATATTATTCGTCATTACCAATGTTATTAAGTTTATTAGATCATTATATTTAAACATGCAACACAAAAAAATCAAATTGCAACTGTCGCTAAAAAATGAGAAAGTCTGACGAAGTTTTTTGATCGTGCTTTCAAAAAACTTCGTCACCAGACAAAAAAAACATATGAAGAAACATTGTCTGGTAAAATAAAGCTGTTAATAATCAAAACAAAGATATCTAATAAATGAGTTTGCAGATCTATTATTTAAAACATTAACAAATACAATATAGCGTGACTAACATTAGCAACATTTTTCTGTTGTTAAGTCATGGAATACTTTATTTCCACACTTGAATTTGATCTGTTGTAAGAAATATTATAAAAACAAATGACAAACAATATGCAAAGAAACTACTATCTGTATTTTATAAATATTGGCAGCAACAGAAGGTAAAATGTCTTTGAAAATTATGATCTATCCTAAATTTTTTTGTCTTCGTTCTTTTGTTTAATATTTAACTAACAAAAATCAATTTCATCAAAAATAGTAAAACTAAACATTCAAAATAAATGCAGTTTATTGCTATTTTACAAAATGGCAATTTATCAAAACAGCACTGACAAAAAAATTTGTATCAACCAATAAAAAACTGGTTTTCTCTAAAATATTTGGTGGGAGCAGTCGCAAAAAAAAGCATCAACACTTTTCTTTTGAAAAAATGAAAACAAAAAAACAAACGAAAAACTCTTTCGATGTAGATGCCGTTTTTTTTGCTTTTTGAATATAAATTAAAAAGTAAAAAATTATTAAAACGAATTTTTTTTATTGTTCAGAGTTCAATATTTGACAGTGTTTTTTTTTTGTTATAATGCTTTGTTCATCACTTTGTCATTTCAGTTTTAGCCTTAAATTATTGTAACTGGAACAAAATATTCAAAAAATGAGACTACAGCTGCAACTAAAATATGAGAATATTTTTCGAATGCTTTTTTTATCACAAAATCAGTGTTTTTTGCAATCAAAATCTCTTACTCAAAGTTTTGTGTCTGTTTTCTTTTTCAGCGACGTTGATTTCATTGGAAGCGGCAATGAAAATAAAGATTTTTCAACGATATTTTTTTTGCTAAACAACGCTTTTTAAAATGCATTTTTCCTGCTTTTTATGCTACTATTTTTTCATTTTTAAAGAAACATGTTTTAACAAGTTGTTTGAATATTTTCCTATATTTGTCTTGTTATAAAATTACAAAAGATGTGAACTGTTGTATTGCAAACCTTATAAAATTTGTATGTGGACCATGCTGATAATGCATTTTTAAACAATTTAAATTAAAATACATTCATAATAATTAATGGTGATATTGTAGATTCATATCAATATATAACATTAATCTCAAAGGTATAGGCTTTTTGGTTAGTTAACCTCACCTCCAACTAGTATTTTAGAGAATATTCAAAAATGTAACAGAAAATATACTTGGACAAAACTTTAATGTAATCGCGAGAGAGGCAGTTGCAAAAAAGAATCACCGCTTTTTTATTTTGGAAGAAAAAAAACGAAAAAAACATTCGATGCAGACGCAGTTTTTCTCTTTTGAATATTTCTTTTTATAATGTTAAAATATAATACATAAAATTGATTTTTAAAACAATAATGAGAACTATAAAAAAGCAATGGTCATCATAGAGCCAATAATTAAAAAAAAGAAGTAATTATTCGCTCATATTTTACACTAAAATTTTTATTTGTCTAAAATTTATCAGTTTTTCAGCATAAAAGTTTGCCGACACAAAAATGTGATAAAAAATTAGTCTACAAATTGACTAATTAAATGAAAGACAAAAAATAATTGCACTGAAAAAAGGGAATGCCGCTTAGAGCCCCTATATAAAGGGTAAAAGTCATGAAAAACCCCAAAAAGGAGTGATATTGCGTTTTAGAGGGTTGTTTCTTACACGTTCTAACGGTGCGTGCCGCTTAGAGCCCTTTCTTGGGGGCGAATTTTACACCTCATTTTTTCAGTGTGTTAAATTGTAATTACATTTAGTTATTAAAGTTTTTGAATATTCCAACAATAAGGTCTTCATACATTTTTTTATCTGATTTGTAAAACAACATTTGACAACTATTGTAACTTTGCAGCAAGAACCATTTACAGAAATATTCAGACAGCCTGTAAAAAAAAGTTTCTTTCAATAAATAGTAGCGCAGAAAAGCAAAAAAAAAGTTTCGTTGAAAAATTGCAATTTAATATCTACATCTGAAGGTGCTTTATTTGTTTATTCTTTAACAAAAAGCTACTGCTTAAACATTCATCTTTCAACAAATTTTTATTATGGCAGTATATTGAACATTATCAAAAAAATTTAAAAAGCTATGGGCTACTTCTTAAAAACATGTTGTTGAAAAAAGCAACGAGGATTTGCTAGAGACGTTTATTTTAAAAGAAAAAAAAAGAAACTTTCGATCAATAAAATAGCAAAATACATTTCCTTTTTTTCAACGGCTGCTAAAATTTTACTTTTTTGAATATTTTATTCTATTTTAAATAATTTGAAACTAAAAATTAAAGAAAAATTTGGTAATAAGTGAAGTACATTGAAAATAAAGCTCTGCTTTTAAATTGTCATCAGATCAATATAGATAAAATTATTTTATTTTGATTAATTAAAGAAAGGCGGAGCAAAAAAAGACAGTTCTTTACACAAAAAGTTAAAGGTGACACTTTTCATCACATTTACATCTCAACGAATCTCTATGTTTGTTCTTTCATTTTGGGTGATTTGTTTAAATATTTTGTTCTGTTATTTTTAATAAAAATGACTTTTAATTAGTAAGATATTGAGCAAAAAATCAAAGGAAAAAATCAGAATAAATCAAAGGAAAAAATCAGAATATATGAAAACTTTACCGGTTGTTGTCAGTATTTATAAAATTACAAATAGTACTAGATTTTCATATTGTTTATTATTTGACAGATCAAATTTATGTTTAAAAACATCAGAAAATTGTTACTTAATTTTTATATTATTTATTAATGTTTTATGCAATCTGCAAACTCTTTTATTAAATATATTTGTTTTGATTAATAAAAGTTTTATTATATTTTAATAACAACAATAAATTTAAACCCCCAAAACAAGCATTTACAAATATTCACATAACAATCACGCAATAATGATAGCAAATGATGAAAAAAAGTGTGCTCGCAGAGAGCAGCATAAAAAAATGTTTTTTTTGCTGTTCCACTTTTTTTTGTTTAATAAAAACATTGTCCGTCATAATTTCAAAACGTGCGATCTTTCAAAATAGCGCAAAAACTATAATAAAAAACGGTTAAATAACTTTTTAGAAGCTAATGTTTTTTTTGCAGACATTTGAATCACTCTATGTTCGAATACCTTTTTTAAGTTGCTTTTTTCTGAATATTTTGTTTTAGTTAGAAGTTTTTTACCGAAAAAATTGCAGAAAGTTTAAACAGTTTATAAACAAAAATGGCTTATAAAAAATTTAGTGGGCAGAAGGTAGACAAAATGACCAATAAAAATAATAAATTAATATATGTTTGCATTTTTTTTACAAAAAAAAACTGATATTTTAGCATTTTTACTTCTCTTATTTGCATAATTATAAAAAACGTAATCTGATAGTACCGTGTTTAAGGAAATAAAAACTTTGAAAGAATCTTATAAATCTGTCGTAAATAATGTATGACTTTGATTAATATAGCAATGTATCAATGTCTGCTGAATTCGAAAATATTTTTTAGTAATTTCATAACTTTTTTTTAATTGATAATGGCATTGTTGATAATTACAAGTTTGCTCATAAAATCTTCCAAATATTTAAAAATGCAAGAAACAAAATTTGAAAAAAGCTATCATTGAAAAAACAGCACTTTTTTTGTCGTTGAAAAAAAATTGCGGTCGATAAGGATGTGAGAAACATATATTTTAATGTCATTTGCGATTGCATCATTTACACATGTTTTTGAATTTTTCGAAATTATTAACTCCTTGCGACAAGAATTCTAATAATAATAAAATTAATTAATGAAGAAACTGCTCCATTGCTTAGATCATATTTAAAAGAAAGCTTTGTGCATTATTTTTGTCAATAAACTTTTTAGTTCGCCAACATAAAAAAACTATTCATAAAAAGAAATAATCTTTCAAAAGAGTCGGAAAGCAAAATGATTTTTGTGGAGCAAATGTACAGCGGGAAAAGTTTTGCAGTATTTTAAAATATGACTTTTTTTAGCGTCAAATAAGCAGTCAAAACAATGTTTCTTCATCATATTTTTTATGTCTGTTGAACACTGAAAAAAGAAAGATCAATGCTCCTTTCTTATTTTTTAGTTATAGTTGGAATTCCATTTTTTTTGTTTTGAATATTTGATATTATTATTTTTTGTGGTTGTTGAAAATTAAAACAAAATACAAATTAATCTAATCATACTAAGTAATGACGAATAACTACAGCTACTTGAATTTCAATAAATTATCATTTACAATGAAAATGATCACAAAAATTATGCCTCTAAAATAATAATTTTAAGAAAACTTATAACTCAATTGTTATCTTCATGTGCTTTGATAGCTGAAAAACACCATGGAATTATTGAATCTAAAAAAGTGGTGATGTTTTTTTCGTCATGGAAATTCTCATCGGTGATCTATTTATTATTCAGGTGGAATAATAAGTAATGAACTTGTCCTCGTTTAAGTTGTTTTGTCATTGCTTTTTTTCAATGTATTGTTCTAAAGAAAGACTTTCTTATATACGTACAATAGAGCGTAGAAAAGAGGCGCCAGAGTGTGTTAGAGCTGATAACACAGATTCTTTGTAGTAAAAATGGTATATAGTTTTTCAACGTGTAAACGAGTGATTAACTGATAACACCAAAAAGACATTGATTCAAATATAAACATTTTTTTCAATTCATTTCTTTTCTTTTCCATTTTTTAGCGTACCCTGTCAAGTGCATAAATTTTATTCATTTCTTTTTATAAAAAGATGTATGCTCCTGTGAAAACAAGTGATGCTGAAGAAAATAAAACTTATTTTCCTGTAAAAATCAATGATCTCGAAGAAAATCCAAAATATCGAATAATTTGTGGAAGTCATGTTGCATCAGTAACAAAATTTATTTGTTGGTTTAATATTATTGGATTATGTCTTTCGTCAATTGGCTCTTTTCCATTGGGTTTGATTTTTACAATTCCATTAATGTTTGCATATCATGCTCCAATTAGTGGAATTAAAGAACGCAATCCAGGAAAATTTATTCCTGTTTTGATATTATCGGTTTGTTTTTATAAGAGCCGTGTTTTCACTTTTAGCGTTTTGAACTAAACATGGAAAATCTTAATGATTCTTTTTTATAGGGTATTAATCTTGTTATTGCAATTATCTTGCCATTCATTGTTGTAATTCTTTTATTTATTGATACAAAATATAGTTATAATGGAAGATCTGGGGAAACACTTTACCCATTCTATGTATTAATATTTTTTCTTCTTTTTATTCAATCGTTTTGGAGTAGTTGGTGCTTTGTCGTAATTTTTCGCTGTTATGAATATGTCAAAGATATGAAAAAGGCTGAAATCAACGAAACACAATTAATCTGATAAAGTGTTATATTTTTGCATATTCTAACTTTTAAGTTATTGTATTATTTTGCTGTATTTAGATGTATTTTTTACAAAGTATTTCATCAGAAAAAAAAATTACAATCAATATAAAACAGAAAAATTGTGCTTAATTTGTTGATATTTTTTTTATTAAATACTGTTTTGGTTAGCACAATCAAATTGGTTGTAACACGAAAGTTGTTAATAACATATTTTTGTTGTCATATTTATATTACTGCATACATAGAACATGAAATATATAAATCAAAAAGCCCCTTTGAAATATTCAAAGAACAAAATTGTAGAGAATTATCATAAAAAAATCAATAGGAAATCATAGCACAGCACAATATGCTGTAATATCGAACATTCATAGCGATGAAAGCTTCTTGTTATTTACAGAAAGGTGTCTGACCGATGTTTAAACTTTGCGATATTTCGAAATAGCTAGCAAAATACCGAAGAGCGGTATTTTTATTAATACCGTTCTTCGGTATTTTTTAATAAATTTGGATGTGCACATTGGTTACTTAAAATGGGATTGTTTTCATCTTCGATTAAAATATATATTTTTATAATTTAAATAATGCAATATTCAAATGAGAAAAAAAATTTCGTTATAGCAGCATCATACGTTTTTGAGAAAAAATAGACAGCTGAATCGATAGCAATATGTGCAAAAAAAAATGATTTTGCTGCTGTTTTTTTCTTTGACTGCTGACATTCCTGTATTCTCTCTTTTGGTTATAAAAATGTGTTTAAAGTTTGCGATACTTCGAAATCGCGCTAAAGCAAGCAAAACGAAAAGTCACAACCAAAAAATCATTTTTTGCAATTCATATTTTTTGGTAACAATTAAAATATTTGCTGCTCATAAAACTGCTTTTGATTGAATATTTTAATTATCAGTGGATTTTTAGCGAAATTTAGTAATACACATTTTCAATGTACATAACTCCAACTATGTGTAATTCAGCAATCCAAGACAGCAAAAACATGTACAATTATAAAAAACCTGAAATAAAAAAATCTCACAAAATTAAGAAAAAGAATTTTTTCACATTATTTGTTGCTACTGTTTTTACTAAAAAGTTAAAAAAAACATAAACAACATTTTGTTCTATGGAAACAAATCTTGTTGTTGTTGTTTATGATGGAAAGCATGTTAGTTAAGTCAATTGGTAAGATTGGAGTATTTTTCAAACAATTACGTTTTTGTCGATAGTAAGCTAATAAATTAAGCAATGTTAAAGTGTTGTGTTGAGGGAAGCTTTTTTTTATTTTTCATTAATGTGCAACCTTCAGGTCTAATACATTTAGCAAAAAAATTATATATCATTAAAGCAATTCAAAAAACCTATCTTTTTAATTCACTAATTAAAACAAAATATTCAAACCGAAAATCATTCTAATATGTCTGTTCTAAAAACAATTGTTTGCAGTTAAATGCTGAAGAAATAGTGTTAGTCAACATCGCAAAAGCGAATGAAAAATGGAGATGTTTTTGCTCTTTTTTTGTTTTACTATTGAAATCAGCATTCCCAGAAAGTCAAATGGATGTGTTGTCATTTCTTCTTTCTGTTGCATAAAGTTTAGTTGATTTATATTTTTTTTGAATATTTTGTATCATCGTTGTTTTGCGCAAAGCGTTAGATACAAAAAAATTTACAAAACAAATTTAATGAGAGCTATAAAACCTTGATTGTGAACAACTTTACAGCCCATTATTAATGAATAAATAAAAATGAAGTTCAACATGGTTTTTGTTTAAATATTATTGACATATGTGGTTTTCAAAATTAAGACAATGAATTATCAGACGTCAAAAAGACTGAAGAAAAAAGAAAAAGCTGCTAACAGTATTAAAAATATATATTTTTAATACTGTTAGCAGCTTTTTCTTTTTTCTTCAGTGGCACTTAAACTTATGATTTTTTTTTGGAAAGAAATTGTTTATTAATGGTGTATTTGCATGATTACCTTGCTTGATAAAAATAATAAGGATTTGGGCTTTCATTTGTTTATTTGTTAAATATTATTGTTTTTTTTGGAGATCATCAAATATTCAAAACATTAAAAGAAACTTTTAAAGCAAAAAACTGAAAAATTCGATGAGCATTTGTAAATGGATGGATGAACCAGAACAACATATGCCTATTTTTTATGCATCCGTTATTGTTTATCGAAGTCTTTCATAAGAAGCAAGAGCAACGCAAAAAAGCAGAGAGAAAAAAAAATTGCTAAATCATCGAGTTTTTTAAACATATAAAAGGAATTTTACATTTTTGAAAGGATGTGAGCTGAAATACACTTTCTCTGACGTTACAAAAGACAAAAATATATTTATGTTTCATAAAACCTTTTGTTAAAAAAGGAAAGGGATCCATTTGCTTCTTCGTTAAAAATATTGTCGCAAAAAAACACTCTTTTGAATTTTTAATATTTAGTCATTTTTAAACATTGTTGCTAACAGTAGCTTATATCGGTTCGAATAGTCGTACGCAACTAATAATTAAAATAATTTGAAAAATAGTGTTGAATAAAGTAAAAAATTGTAAAACTTTTATGATGTATAAGTGATGTAGCAAAAAACTATTAATTATTAATGCTGTTACACATAAAATTGTTTTTTTGTTTAACAAAATTAACGTTGCCATAAAAATTTGAACTTTCACTAGTTTGTTTGACAAAGAACACCTGTTTTTATAGCTTTATTTAAAAAATCGTCAAATATTCAAAAAGGTAGAAACAGAATAAAAATAAAAGAAATATTTAGAGCGCTCCAAAAAATGAATGAGTATTTATAACGCTCTTTTTCTCAAAATCGAGTATCACTGTCCAACACGACTTTTTCAAAATGATCGCATCGACTTGAAACTTTCAAGATTATGTAAAAATGGTCCAAAAATAAGTTTGGAAGTGGTTTTTGGTCACTCCGATATCCCGGACCCGAGATACCGTAACCCAGCTACCGTATACTGAAAAAAAACGAAAATGTCGGATACCCCAACTTTTTATGTTTGGAATCGATTTAGGGACTCAAAATAAGTCTAAAATTAAAATTTCAGATTTTTTGGACCCACACACCCAAAATGGGATCAACTTGAAATGTCAAAAATTTTTCATGTACAGTAAAACTTTTTTTTTCGTCCCACTACGACAGGTTATTATGCCTTTAAAAAATGCCCCTGAGTCTATACTTTATTTTGGTATATGATTTATTTCATGTACCCGTGCACAACATTCTTTTTTGTGCGAAAAACTGCTAAAAACAACATATCCAGGACCATCTCGGAGGCATAACTCCAGTTATATGCAAGATATTGACATAAATTCTTTTTTGGGATAAAATACTATGCTATTAGAGCATGCTGGGTGATTTTGAACATTTTTGGATATCAGCGGGCGATATGGGGTTCATGTGAAATCTTAAAAATTAGCAATATGAATATGAAAGGAAAAGTGCCTAAAAATATTGATTTTTCTTATTAATTTAATGTGAATATGTTTTAATAATGTAGAGCACATCCAGAAATACCAAAATAAAGCATTCAGAACCATATATCGGTCATTATTGATTTTTGCGGATCACTTGATTTTTTGCATTATTTGTGTTATTTTCAACGTATTACAAAATGATGGGAAACGAAAGATATCAACATTTTTTAACATTTGGGATAAAATAATGCATGTTTAGGATGAATAGGGTCAATTTCAAGCCATGGGTACTATTATTATCAATGTGGTAACAACAGTTTTTGCATATAGACTTATGGTCAACAGAAATTTCAGATATCGCGCTTTTCATTGCTTCTTACATTATTATTTTTTGCTTATGATTAATTTTTTTTTTAAAGGACAAAACAATAAAAAATATCAAAAAACATTTTTTAAAGTTTTTGCTTTAAGCATATATAATAATATAGGATCTTTTTCTTCAGCGTCAAAAACAAAGCATGCTTTCCAAGCTGCAGCAAAACTGCATGTTGCGTGCATTTTTCCAATGAAAAAAAATTTAAGAAAAAAGTACGATTCAGAATCTCATACTTCTTCATGTCAACGTTATTCTTTTTTCTCATTTCATTTTTTACGAAACACAAGCATCAAAAATGCGACATTTTGATATCAAGATTGTGTGATAAAACGTACAGCAATCGGACATTTTTAGATAAGTAAAAATTATTTACACATCCATACTTAGGTGGCTGACAAATTAATAACAGCAGTACCCATGGCTTGAAATTGACCCTATTCATCCTAAACATGCATTATTTTATCCCAAATGTTAAAAAATGTTGATATCTTTCGTTTCCCATCATTTTGTAATACGTTGAAAATAACACAAATAATGCAAAAAATCAAGTGATCCGCAAAAATCAATAATGACCGATATATAGTTCTGAATGCTTTATTTTGGTATTTCTGGATGTGCTCTACATTATTAAAACATATTCACATTAAATTAATAAGAAAAATCAATATTTTTAGGCACTTTTCCTTTCATATTCATATTGCTAATTTTTAAGATTTCACATGAACCCCATATCGCCCGCTGATATCCAAAAATGTTCAAAATCACCCAGCATGCTCTAATAGCATAGTATTTTATCCCAAAAAAGAATTTATGTCAATATCTTGCATATAACTGGAGTTATGCCTCCGAGATGGTCCTGGATATGTTGTTTTTAGCAGTTTTTCGCACAAAAAAGAATGTTGTGCACGGGTACATGAAATAAATCATATACCAAAATAAAGTATAGACTCAGGGGCATTTTTTAAAGGCATAATAACCTGTCGTAGGGGGACGAAAAAAAAAGTTTTACTGTACATGAAAAATTTTTGACATTTCAAGTTGATCCCATTTTGGGTGTGTGGGTCCAAAAAATCTGAAATTTTAATTTTAGACTTATTTTGAGTCCCTAAATCGATTCCAAACATAAAAAGTTGGGGTATCCGACATTTTCGTTTTTTTTCAGTATACGGCAGCTGGGTTACGGTATCTCGGGTCCGGGATATCGGAGTGACCCAAAACCGCTTCCAAACTTATTTTTGGACCATTTTTACATAATCTTGAAAATTTCAAGTCGATACGATCATTTTAAAAAAATCGTGTTGGACGAATTTTTAAATTTTACTCGATATTGAGAAAAAATGCGTTTTATAAAGAGAAAAAGCAATCTAAGAAACATATGGCTGTTTTTATGTGCACCGTTTGTTGTTTGTCCAAAGTTGCGATCTTTAATAAGAAGCATAAGCAACGCAAAAAAGCAGACAGGCAGAAAAATTGCTAAAACATAATTTTTGAAAAACTTATTTCATTTGCTGCAAAAAACATTGCTCTAAAAATAATTTTTTTAAATTTTTTATTTTGCTGAAAAATTTATGCACATCTATTTTAAAAAGCATGTTTTTTGGAGGAAAAACTTTTTATCGTATTTTATAGATTTTATTTTGTTTAAAAAGAATTAACAACTAAATCAACCCATTAAAAAAGAAATATCAAAATTATTTAATTAAACTACAATGGGTGCTAAAACTCTCTGCACATTTTTGGCATGTTTTTGCATGTTTTTGCATGTTTTTGCATGTTTTTGCATGTTTTTGCATGTTTAGTCATTATGGCTTAATTTGTATATAAAAATAGCATATTTTGACTCAGAATTGTTAGAAAATGTATGAGGATTCATGGGGAATCGAAAAATATGTTTTTAGAAGTCTGGTGCCTTCAGAATCCTGTGATTCTGAAGGCTTACTTTTTGCATGTTTTTGCATGTTTTGTCATGTTTGCTATATTCAGCTTAATGTTGATCAAAAATGTTATGTTTTCAGTAAAAATGGATAGAAAAACTTGGAGAATGTATGGGGAATCAAGATAAAGTGTTTTTAGGATTCAGATGCCTTCAGAATCTGAGGATTCTGAAGCCCAAAAATTTTTTTTTCCGTTTTTGATGTATGAAAATACTTTTCAGGGTAGAATTTTATGGAGAATCTGAAAAAAACATTTTTAGAATCATAGCGCCTTCTGAATCCTGGGATTCTGAAGGCTAAATGTTTTTTTCTTGTTTTTGATGTATCAAAGCACTTTTCAGGGTAGAATTTTGTGGAGAATCTGATAAAGACATTTTTATCACTTTGTTACCTTCAGAATCTTTAGATTCTGAAGCTTAAGAAATTTTTCTTTTTTTTCATGTGTAGAAACACTTTTCGGGGCAGAATTTTGTGGAGATTCTGATAAAGATATTTTTTTATGATAATGCTAATATGACAATTATATTTCTTATACAAAATTTTTTATAATAAACAGAAAACAAACATCGATAACCTTGAACAAAAATAAATTTCATTTCAAAAGAAAGAACAAAAAAATATATTTTAATTCAAAAAAAGAACAGACATGATTAACTTTTTAATTTTTTTAATAATCTTACTTGTTGCATGAAATTTTGAATCCAGTTGCAGTAATAATAAAATAAGTCCAGCGGGTAGCATCGGATGTTTCGAAATGAGCGAACATGGTATCGTGCATTACATCATACTTATACAAAACTGGCCATGCTCGTACACGTTCTCCAGCTACTCGATCATATTTGACATTAACTGGTGGGAAATAAAGTTCTCCTTGTTTATCAAGGGGAACAGCTTTATCAATCATTGCAACTGCTGTTGTTGTTGGTTTATAAGTAATTTTATTTCGAAGTAATTTCTTTTGCCATTTCCAAAAAAAAATACCTTTATCAGAATCTCCACAAAATTCTGCCCCGAAAAGTGTTTCTACACATGAAAAAAAAGAAAAATTTCTTAAGCTTCAGAATCTAAAGATTCTGAAGGTAACAAAGTGATAAAAATGTCTTTATCAGAATCTCCACAAAATTCTACCCTGAAAAGTGCTTTGATACATCAAAAACAAGAAAACAACATTTAGCCTTCAGAATCCCAGGATTCAGAAGGCGCTATGATTCTAAAAATGTTTTTTTCAGATTCTCCATAAAATTCTACCCTGAAAAGTATTTTCATACATCAAAAACGGAAAAAAAAATTTTTGGGCTTCAGAATCTGAGGATTCTGAAGGCATCTGAATCCTAAAAACACTTTATCTTGATTCCCCATACATTCTCCAAGTTTTTCTATCCATTTTTACTGAAAACATAACATTTTTGATCAACATTAAGCTGAATATAGCAAACATGACAAAACATGCAAAAACATGCAAAAAGTAAGCCTTCAGAATCACAGGATTCTGAAGGCACCAGACTTCTAAAAACATATTTTTCGATTCCCCATGAATCCTCATACATTTTCTAACAATTCTGAGTCAAAATATGCTATTTTTATATACAAATTAAGCCATAATGACTAAACATGCAAAAACATGCAAAAACATGCAAAAACATGCAAAAACATGCCAAAAATGTGCAGAGAGTTTTAGCACCCATTGTAATATTGGAAATAATGCATCTGATTACTAAACTATTTTCATTGCAAAGAAAACACAGATACACTGTTGTTTGATATTGACAACATGTGTGGTCTATTAACAAATAAGCAGCCAGCAGTTACTTGAAGATTAATAAAAAATTATTTACAAATAAAAGTGATCACAGAAACTGTACCCTCAATATAATCATTTTTAGTAAACTCGTCATCTATCAGGTCGTTCCATAAGTTTCTGCGTTTGGTTTTTCCTCTGCCATATTTGACTGGAGAGTCCAAAAAATCTGAAATTTCGCCTAGAGGTAGCCATGAGTATTGGTCAAAGGGTCCCATATCGGTTTTTGAGGTATCTGGGATTTTCATGGAATTCTGAGGGATTTTCGTGTCGAAACCAGGATTTTTGAGGATTTTCGTGGAACGAGCTCTATAAAATGAGAACTGCATGAGAGATGCAGAGTAGGAGCATACTGGCGGAGTATTTGAGGTCATAGGAGCATAAAAGAGGAACTTCCGGTGACAAAGGAGCATAGATATGGAGGAGAATGGCGCCCGAAGGGCGCCATTCTCCTCCACCGACGGAGCAGTGGAGCTTAGGGGACGGAGCAAGGAGCATATGGGGCTAGTGAATCATATTACAGGAGCATTTGAGGTCATAGGAGCATAAGAGAGGATCAGTGTCGAAGGAGTATAAAGGGTAAAAGGAGCTTGAAATAGTAGCACACGAAACCCTGTATATGGAACGGAAATTGTGGCGAGAAGCGTCTAATTATATAGATCTCGCGACGCTCCGCGATTTTTATGGGTCTCTTTTCTTCTAAACATCAATTCGTGGGATTTGCATGAATAATTATTAGTATTTTTATAGGGTATTAATCTTATTGTTGCAGTAATTTTGCCATTCCTTATTGTAATTATTTTATCTGTCGAAGGAGACTATACTTTTGAACTAATATCTCATGAACAACTCTATCCCTATTACTTTGTAATATTTTTTATTCTTCTTTTACAATCGCTTTGGAGTAGTTGGTGTTTTGTTTTTATTTTACGCTGTTATGAATATGTTAAAGATATGAAAATGGCTGAAACGAATGAAACACTAATGATATGATTTTTTGGCTTTTATTTATTGAAGTAAAATTTGTATCGAAAATTTTAAAATAATTTTTATTTCATATTCTGTCTTTTGAATCAAAAGTTTTGATTTTCGTTGTCTTTATTTCAGAAATATAAAATGGTGTTATATTTATAAACTGCATTTTTTAAATTAAATATTGTTTCTAGCACGACATTCAATTGGAGTGTAACACCGAAATTGATAAACACCTGTTTTATTTGTCATATATTAGTAATGCTCCATACATTATAAGTGAAACACATAAATTAAAAAGCCATTTTTGAATATTCAAAAAAACTAATATTCGAAAACCATTTTATTAGAAAAAAGAAATCATAGCAAAATGCGCTGTAAGATCGAACATGCATAGCGACGAAAGCTTCTTACATTTTTCAAACATTAAAGCTTATTTTTTTATATATCATCAATAATAAGTCCATGCAACCAGCAAACAAAAATACATTTATAATGTTTCATAAAATTGTTGTTCAAAACAACTGTATTCCTTCTTGCTTCAAAAATGTCTTTAATTGTTTATTTCAGTTTAAAGTTTAAAACTTAAAAAAAAACAGCAAAGGCTTCGAATTTATAAAATCGTAAGGATAAACTGTCGAAAAAAAAAGATATTGAACAATATTGGTTCAATATCTTTTTTCCAACAAAAGCAACAAAAGTCGATAAAGCACAATAAAGAACAGATATTTTAGTTTGCATATGCTGTTTTGCTTTTCTTTTATTATTTGATTTTTTTTATTTTTCTGACTGCTTTAAAACTAAAAAATAGGAGTCGTAAAAGAACAAAAGTGAATAATCGCAGACGTTTCACAGGAATGCCAATGGCAAAGTATCGCTAAAAAAACGAAAGACATTCAATTTTTTCAGATGCATAATCCATTTTTTTGTTGAATACTTTGATCTATCGCCGACTGTTTTAAAGAGAAATGTTTAGTTTTCTATTTTTGGTATAATTAATTATTTTAGCAAAGTATTACCTAAAAATGCAGAGGAAAAACACAAAAATTATTTTATGAAAAACTACTTGCAATTTGATTCAACGAAATACAACCAATGTTTTATGGAAGTAAAGTAATCCTTGATATAGTCTTTTGTTTCACATTAAAAAATCGTTCTGTAATATATTAAAACAGTGAAATTTTATCCAAAATTTTTTTAAAATATTCAAATAAACCAGGCAAAATGGAAGCTGGAACACAAAAAATGGGTTAAGCAAATGGTGTTAACAACATGGTGATGTTGGACATTTTTTTCTGTCTGGCGACTAAAGAATTTTTTTGTTTACGAAAATATGCTGTCTGTTGTTATTTCAAAGGAAGCAATCTTTGGAAATAGTGTAAAAAGTGTAAAAAGAAGCAGAAAGAAAATTTGCAAAGAAATTTTTTTTAGCATCTAACATTTTTCATAGACATTCACTGCTCTAAAAGGTTTTATAGATTAACTTTAATTTGAATATTTAAATAATGAATTATTTTTTAAGTGAAAGTTGTTAAATGAAATTTGCAGGACATTGTTAGCAATAGAGGACTTACTACATATTGGAAAAGAATGTCAACATACATTAATAAATAAAAATGAAATGTTTCATTTTTGCGGTTCTTTTTAAATACTCATATTTATAAGATTACAGCATATCTATAAAAATGATAAAGAAACAGCTGTTAGTTAACATTTCATACATTTTTTGTCATTGCATAATTTGTTTCTTGCTGTTAGAAGTTGATACAATATAATTTAATTCAAACAATTTTTTAAGTATTTAAATAGACAAGCATAATGAAAGCAAGAACATAAAAAAAAAGCAATAGTGTAAAGAAAAACGATCGGCAAAATTTGAAGCTTTTTGTCCTCTTTAAAAAAGACCACTTACTTTTTTTCATGCAGCCGAATGTTTTTGTTTTTTTGTCTATGACGAAATAAATTTTTATTTATAAATTGTCGGAAAAATAAAGGCAAACAAACAGAGTAATATTCTAGAAGATTATTCACAGATCCACTAAGGCGCTTTTAGAGACTTTTTAACTTTTGCTACAAATGCTTTGGCGTTTTGTTCTTGCAAAAAAGTGAAAAAATTTAAAATTTTACCAATTTTATTTTACCAAATATTACTTATTACTGATCTTAATATGTTTTTTTTATGATAATATCGAAGAACAGGGCCATAGCTACTCAAAAAGGTAAAGCATGTTCATTTTGAATGAATTTATATGAGCAAAAACGAGCACTGTAAAACATGTCTTCAGAAGGCTTGTGTAGCCTGAAAAACATGCTTCCGAACGTTCAAATACTTTGATATTTGGCACATGTGGTCCTCATATGACCTTATATCACTATAAAAAAAAGAAAAAAATTTCAGACAGTCAAAAAATTTTTACATCGATTTTTCGATTATCACCTTGTTCAAGTACTACAACATGACTTATTCTCTCTATATTCTTTCAGTATTACTCGAAATAGCTTTCTAGCAACTTGTTATGGTCAATTATATGGATTTCATTCAATACAAACATTCGTCAATTCAAATTATTCGCAGCAATAGACAGCAAAAGTCAACAATACCTGTAACACCAGATGATGGACAAAAATCAACATTACTCATCAAATATATATATGTGAAAGCTTTTAATGGATTAAGAATGGTATAATGATATAGTAGTAAGTATTTTTAACATTGTATAAACTAGAATATGTCTTTAAACCCACTTGCCGATGATCATCAGCATTACATATATACTGTAGTTCTTCAGCAAGTCATTGGTTGAGTCATTGGTTGACTAAAATGCGAAAGTCCATAATTTCTTTTGATGTTTTAGTTTTTCGGCAGCTTGTACCATGATATTTAAAGATTATTTCAATGTTCTGAAAGCTATCTTACGTTTCTTTTGTACGCATACACTTGTTTTGCCCATAGTTTAATATCCTTTGATAAAACAATGCTGCCCTTGTTGATATCAAAAAAATAAAGCACTTAAGGAATCGTGTTTCATTTAGAAAGATTATAATACAATTTGTAAAATATAAAAACCAAATTTAAGCATAAATATATCATACCCTCGTTAACTATCGACTTGCTGAAGAACTACAGTATATATGTAATGCTGATGATCATCGGCAAGTGGGTTTAAAGACATATTCTAGTTTATACAATGTTAAAAATACTTACTACTATATCATTATACCATTCTTAATCCATTAAAAGCTTTCACATATATATATTTGATGAGTAATGTTGATTTTTGTCCATCATCTGGTGTTACAGGTATTGTTGACTTTTGCTGTCTATTGCTGCGAATAATTTGAATTGACGAATGTTTGTATTGAATGAAATCCATATAATTGACCATAACAAGTTGCTAGAAAGCTATTTCGAGTAATACTGAAAGAATATAGAGAGAATAAGTCATGTTGTAGTACTTGAACAAGGTGATAATCGAAAAATCGATGTAAAAATTTTTTGACTGTCTGAAATTTTTTTCTTTTTTTTATAGTGATATAAGGTCATATGAGGACCACATGTGCCAAATATCAAAGTATTTGAACGTTCGGAAGCATGTTTTTCAGGCTACACAAGCCTTCTGAAGACATGTTTTACAGTGCTCGTTTTTGCTCATATAAATTCATTCAAAATGAACATGCTTTACCTTTTTGAGTAGCTATGGCCCTGTTCTTCGATATTATCATAAAAAAAAACATATTAAGATCAGTAATAAGTAATATTTGGTAAAATAAAATTGGTAAAATTTTAAATTTTTTCACTTTTTTGCAAGAACAAAACGCCAAAGCATTTGTAGCAAAAGTTAAAAAGTCTCTAAAAGCGCCTTAGTGCAGATCAACCAATTCATTTCACTGGTGCAGTACTTATATAAAAGACACAAAAGCATTTATGATTTACTTTTATATAAGGTTGTTCAGAAAGTTCGCACTGCGGGTTTGAGCATTCGGATTTTTTGACTTACTTGAGCTAAAATCTTGATGTTTGCTGATTTTGACATTACATGCACATTCTTTTGTTATCTCAAAATGAAATGATGACAACGAAATTGTGATTTTTTAAAATTGTTTCAAAAAAAATTCTTGTTGAGACTATTTAGGCTTGATATGGTGCCAAAAGATTGTCCATATATAGGGGATTAAAATATGGGTAGGGGTTATAGGGTTCGCGATACTATAAGAAAGTTATGGCACATAATCAAAGTGTACGAAAACTTATGAACGCTACTGTAGGTAGTATACAGCAAATTTAAGGAATGGTCATTAGAATATGGTGACCTAGAAAATGAAGACAACAAGCTGGATCGATTGAAGTCTTCCGTTCAGTACAACGTACATTTTAAATACGAAATGTTTTCAAACGAACTTCAAAAATTTAGAAATGGGGGGGAAAGGATAACAAACTAGTAAAAACAAAAACAAAAATACTATTTCAGTATTTTGTTTCTTGAACTGTTAAATCAATACAATACGACAACGTAAGCATCAAGACACATTCTTAATAATTACTAATGATGTTGTTGATGCAAGAACAATATATAATATGGATTGATGAATTTTTTGATGTTCTATTTTTAAAAGTACATGCTTTTTGGGTATTTTAACCCTCCCCCAACAAGTATATATAAGAATATTCAAAAATGTAGCAGCAAATACATGTCAAAGGCGAGAGAGGCAGTCACAAAAAAAGATCAACACTTTTTTGTTTTGGAATAAAACAAGAAAATAAATGAAAAATCATTCGATGTAGATGCGGTTTTTCTCTTTTTTTGAATATTTTCTTTTATAAACATTCAAAAAAAACTATGTGATACTTATTAATCTTCAAGTTGTTGTTTAAAGATGTGAAAATATGGATTTCTGTTAATACAATTCTTTGTACAATGATTCATAATCTTAAAGGAAACGTCGAAAAATTGAAACAAAATTTTGCAAAAAAACGGAAGAAACAAATCGGCAGATTTCAACACATTTCTTTCACCGAGCTCTGCTTTTTTTCTTATTGACTTTTAAATATTTTATTTTTTTGTTTCCTATGAAAGTATTTCTCGAAAAATATTTTAAACAGTTACAAAAGGAAATTACAACTAAAAAACATCCATAGTAATTCATTTAAAGTTTACCTGGCACCAACAGAATTCATAAAAAACAAAAAACATTTTTTTCGTCACTATTTTTTTGCGTTTGATTACTTTTAATTTGGCATCTGTTTTAAAAAGATTAAAAAATAAGATTTAACTGAAAGTATAAAAGATGTTTTTTGATTTTTTATGAAACTATTTGAATGCTTTTAATTACAACTGCCTTATTCATAATTATTTTCATTGCAATATGAATGTTTGCTTTTTTATCTGTTTATTATTAATGCAGTTACATGTTAATTGGTTATCTACTTTAAAAAGAGTTAGCGTCGCCAGAAGAATTTGAAATTTCATTGACATAAAACGCCTGTTTTTATAATTTTATTTCAAAAAACTGTCCGAAAAGTTAAAGGCTGCGGAAGACTCGGCCATTTGTTGGTTTATGGTCTAAAAAAAAAGTGGTCGAATCTTCATAAAATCATAAAAGTTAAAAACAGAATAAAAATAAAAGAAATTTTTAGAGCGATCCAAAAAGGGGATGAGCATTTGTAAACAGAAAGAGCAACCAGCGCAACATATGCATATTTTTATGTGCGTCCTTTGTTGTTTGTCCAAAGTGCAATCTTTCGTTAGAAACAAAAAAGCAGGCATGCAGAATTTTTTTTCCGAAATCATAGTTTTTGAAAAATTTAGTTTATTTGCAGCAAAAAAACATTGCTTTAAAAAATTATTTTTTGAATTTTTTATTTTGAAGGAAAATCTACAATTAAAAAGTATGTTTTATAGGAATAATCTATTATTATATTAAATGACATAAAATACAAAAAAATAAATCCTCCCTTTAAAAAAAGAAAGATGAAAATTATTCAGACAAACTTTAAACAATAGTGGAAATAATACTTATGATTGCTGAAGCATCTCAATATATCCAAAAAAAGCATCGATATTTATAATACAATAAGCTTCTTTCATTTTCAGTAATTCTTCAGCTCGCTCTACTTTTGTATTTTGATAGCTGTAAGGCTTCAGAGAATTATTGATCCGTTCAAACACAGAAAAAAAGCCGTAATACTTACGTACACTTTTGCGTCACTGAAAGCGATGCAGAAACCCTCCCCAATGATCTATTTATCATTGAATTGGAATTATCAGTAATGAATTCGTCACTGTTTTTTTTCTATGTATTGTTCTAAAAAAAGCTTTTCTGTTTGTGGTGAAAGCAGGCGTCGAGTGTGTTAGAGCTGATAAAAATTCATGCTTTGTAGTTAAAGTGATACATGGCTTTTCATTTACTCCCACATGCATTTGAAAAAAAGCGTAAACGATTTTGATTCAAATAAAAACAACTTTTTCAATTAATTTTTTTTTCGTTTCTTTTTATTGTCAGGTGCTTGAGTTTTATTCATTTGTTTTTATTATAAGATGTATTCTCCTGTTAAAACTATCGATGCTGAAGAAAGTAAAATATGTCCTTCCTTAAAGATCATTAATATCGAAGAAAATCCAAAGTATCGAACAATTTGTGGAAGTCATGTTACATCAGCAACAAAATTTATTTGTTGGTTTAATATTGTAGGACTGTGTCTTTCGTCTATTACCTCTTTTCCAGCGGGTTTAATTTTTGCAATTCCATTGATGTTTGTTTATCATGCTCCAATCACTGGAATTAAGGAACTGCGTCAAGAAAAATTTATACCTGCTTTGATATTATCGGTTTGTTTTTACAAAATAAATATGGAACCGAAAAATCGTGGCGAGAAGCGTCTCGCGACGATTTTGGATGGCTTTTACTTCTTTTAACGCAATAACGCATTTAACGCGTTGGCGTTATGAAATATTAAAAGATTTAAAAGAGATGGTTGGTAAAGTTATATGGGCTGATTTAACACTTGAAGAAAAGCACAAATTAATGGAAAAAGTAATTGGAATAATTGAAACTTCGAAATTGAAGGGTTTTACATTATGCATTGCTGATATTCCATCTGAATTGGTTCCACTTCTTTCTGAAAATCAAAGAATGGATATGGTTCGATCAGCAAGAACATATTTGGTTTTTGATTGTTCACCAACTGAACCTGAAGCATTTGTAGTTACAAAAGGGCGTGAATGCTACAAATTTTTTGGTAAAGAAAAACCAATTAAATGTCCATGCATGAATAATCAAAAATATGTCAGCATTTGTCACCATATTATTGCAGCAGATTTAAAATTCCCAAAATATAAACTTATTGAACGAATTGTATCATTTGTTAAAAGTGAAAAAGAAGCACAAGCAATTAAAAGACATGCTGATCAACAAGATGCTGGCAAAGGTAGTGATTCTCGTCGTTCAGGGGATAGGAACAGCAGAAATCGAAAACGTATTATTTTTTTTTTAAATCATTGATATTTAATAGCTTGCTTTCTTGCATAAATATTATAATTTTAATGTTATTATTTTTATCAGTAAAAAAAATAGTAATTATTTAAAAAAAAGTATTAATAAAACATTTTTTATTCAATGAAATAAAAAAATGCGTTATTGCGTTATTGGCAACCAATTTCATAACGCCAACGCGTGAAATGCGTTATTGCGTTAAAAGAAGTAAAAGCCATTTTGGATTTCTGATAATTTTCTGTTATTTGCATGAATCTTTTTTACAGGGTATTAATCTTGTTGTTTCAATTATTTTGCCATTTTTTGGTGTTGCTATTTTATTTGTTGGAGGAGACTATACGTTTGATTTAATGACTCCTGAACAACTTCATCCCTATTACTTTGTAATATTTTTTATTCTTTTTATTCAATCTCTTTGGAGTAGTTGGTGTTTGTTTGTTATTTTACGCTGCTCTCAATATGTCAAAGATATGAAAATGGCTGAAATCAATGAAACACAAGTGATATGATTAAGTATCGTGTTTTTATATGTTGTAGATTATAAAAAGAATTGTTGCATTTAATTGCCCTTTTAATAAAGAATTTCATCCAAAAATCAATAAATGTGCTCAATAAGGTGATTGTTTTTTTTATTAAATAGTGTTTCTTATTAGCAAAATCAAAGTGGGTGTAACACGAAAATTGTTAAAAACATATTTTTCTTGTCATATTTATATTGCTGCATGCATTAAAAATGAAATATATAAGTCGAAAAGTTCCTTTGAAATATTCAAAATATTAGAGAAATATTTTTTTATAAAAAATACCAATAAAAAAATGCTTTGCTGGATCAAAGCTTGTTGCGTTTTACAAAAATATGTCTGCCGATCGTTAAAGTTTGCGATCTTTCGAAACCGCGCTTAAATTTGCAAAAAGAAAAGTCACAACTCATTAATTGCAGTTCATTTAGGGAAACTTAATTTATTTTTCATAACTGTTTAATTTTGCGACGTTCTTCAGTTTAACGAATAAATTTGGCTAAAAATAATATGATGCTATAGCAATTCAAAAAAACGTTTGTTATTTATTTATTAAAACAGAATATTCATACCAAGAAAACTTATTTTTTGCGGTGCGCTAGTTGCGATTAAGCGATGAAAACGCTTTTGCTCTTTTTTATTTAACTAGCGAAATCTACATTTGCAAAAAATCGTTGTTGAAGTATGCCTTTTTTTAAAAACCTAGCAGGCAAACAATAATTTCGACATCATTATTTCTTCTTTTTACTTTTATTCTACAAATATTTGTTTCCTGTTTTTGAATATTAAGTTACTTTCAAGATTTAAAATCGGCTTAATTTGATGATGTCTATGCTGAAAAAGAAAAACTGTAACTATACTATTTCCAATAACATCTTGCAGATATTTTTGCTAAAAATGTAAAAAAATGTGTTAAGTGATTTTTAGAGGAAATTTATAAAGTCATAAAGATTTCCTTTAAAATGAATTTTTTAAACTGTAGTAAAAATTCATTTACAATAATTACGAAAAATGGTTAATTTTTTTAAAGCAAAAACGTGAGAAAAATAGTGTTTTTTCATTTTTTATACTGACCTGATCCTTGCAAACAATGGGTCGAAAATGGAAATATTTATTTGATTATTTCCAATGAACACAATAGTTTATTAAAAAAAAATTATTATTTGCCAGTTACCAATTTTTTAAAAATTCAAAAATATCAAAAAAAATTAGCAAAAAATAGAAGAATATTTTCGGACAGAAAACATTAAATAAATCAGAAAATCGAAAAGAGAGCAGCATCCATTCAACACATTCTTTTTATTCAAAACAAAAAAAATTAGCGATCAATAAAGCGTCAAGCAACATTTGATTCTTTAGATGCAAGTCTTGTCTTTCCTTTTTTGATTTTTTTATTTGACTTTTAAACAACTAGTAATAAAAAGAAAAAATGAAAGTGGAAATATGAATAGTTTAAATGCTCCTTTTTTGTTTCAAATCTGAAAAGAAAAATAGTTTTGATTGTCGGATTTCACCTTTGTCAGTGCAACGAGAGAGTTGTGTCTGCCGATTCATTTAATATGACATGCCTATTTGCATTTTATCTAAAGTATATTCCTTTATTCGTCATAAATTCTGTTTTACACTTTCGTTGAAATCTTATGCAACAAAAATATTGTCAATTTTTGTTGTGAAAGTGGCGAACGTCAAGAGACAAAGAGATTTCACACATTTTTGTTTGCATTTGTCATAATGGTATAAATGTCAATCATTGCAATGTTTGATCTTTTTAAAGTCACCATGTATATTTGAATATTTAATTTATTTGATCAAACGATAAAAATATATTGGTTACAAATAAAATCTTAACATTATTCTTAAATTTCAGTCAGAAGGATAAAATACTTCAGTATTTTCCGTTTTTAAAAAACTTTTCACTGGCATTAAAAAAACCATAATAATTCTGGTAAATTAAGATGCATCAAGACAAATAAGAATATAAAAAAAGAGAAATTATAAAACAAATTTTTTAGACAACTATCAGCGATGTCAACCTCGGATTGTCACCGTCTGCTGCATTGCTCATAATAGCTTATCACGAATATGATGCACAGCGTAAATTGTCAAAAAAGAAGTTGCGATACAGTCAGCTCCAAAAACATCTTATTTATTGTTGTTGTAAAAATTATTATTATTTAATTATGAATGAGTGATACTTTATTAGTGATTATTGCTTTTTTATTTATGTGAAAAATAATTAAATGATGTAGACTTAATTGTATGTGATCTTTTTCTGAATGAGCTCTGTACATTGCAAATTAATTCCAAACCCTTTTTCAAATATTCAAATAACCAACCAAATTTGACGAAATCTATGTTTGCAAATCAAAAGCATCGATAGTCTAAACATCATATCGATGCTACACCACTATTTTTTTGCACAACAACTTTAAAACTGCAGTCTGTCGATATTTCATAATTTGTGAACTTTCAAAGACATCAAAGAAGCAAAAAAATAAAAAAAAAGAAAATTTGCAAAAACACGATGTTTGACGCTCTTTTTTGCAAACAAAATTTTTTCGCTTTTTTTTGAATATGACATTTATTTTTAAAAAATTTAGATAAAAATTATTAAATAAGCTTTCAAAGACATCATTAGCTTAATGAATATTTTACTTGTTGAACAGCAGATGACAATGGTTTTAAGCATTAATAAAAATAATACAAAAATTTCTTACACATTTAATAATAGTGAAATGTCAAATAAATCTATATCTATGCACATCATGCAAGACAAATTTTTCATGTAAAAAAGTTATTTTTTTAACAACTTCAGTCAATCATTTATTGTAAGCAGAGCCAGACAGATGTATTCTTTGATCTATGGCTAAAAAGCCTATGATATTGTGATTTACATGTTCCCTCAAGACAACTATCACACATTTCAAAACGTTTACATAAAAATGAAACTTTGAAACAATATTTTGCTTTTAAAAACATTTTATTTAATAAATGTATTTTATTTATCACCAAAAATATACTTTGTTAAATGAACATCAGCAAACCTATTTTGTATGCGCTAAAAATATTTAAATTGTGTTAATGCATACGCTAACTGCTGTTAAACTTATTAAAAAATGTTTTTTAGCGTATTTTTTGCTAAAATGATGAAATTTTTTTACCAAAAAATTAACAAAAGTGTAATAGATAGCTTATTTTTTCATTTTCATTGCACGAAATCTTTCCACAGTATGTTCAAAAAGATAATCAGATTTAATTCATTATTGTAGCATTTTTAATAGAAAAAATACAACTTAAGATTAAATAAATATTAAAAAATCGAAATCATCACAGCATACACTTTTTTATAAAAAAAAGTGTCATTCAAAATAGCAGTGAAGATTATTGCGAATATTCTGCTTTCCCAGCAGTCTTTTCGACACTTTTTTTTCTTTTTCAAAGGTCCTTTTTGGTGAACAAAGAAAAAAAGTAGTACGCAGATAAAAAGGAAAACGATTTATATTTTCTTTCAAAAAAGTTTTGTTTTTCCGTTTTTGAATATTTTGATACTAAACATATTCATCATATTAATTTTATCATTCGAATAAAATATTTACAATACATAAATATTAGATAAACAAAAAAAATTTGTCAAGTAAATGGTTGCCATGAAAAGAATGGGAAAACATTTTTAATTTTAAAAAAGTCTTTATGCTTTCACATCAAGTAAAAACTTAAATCTTATTGATGGTGAGATTGTGATCTTTATAAACATTATACAATGCATGTAACATGTAAAAAATAAAAAATCTTATTTAAACAATTGCCAACAGCATGAAACAATGAAGTGATAATATTCATTACTGATTAAAGACAAACGCCATTCGATATTTTTCATCACACTTTTTTTTGTTATTGCAAGATAATGATGGACACTTTTTTTTCCTGTCTAACGACTCATGCTTTTTTTGTTTGCGAAAATGTGTTGCCTGCTGCTTTTTCGAAGGTTGCGATCATAGGAAAATAGTGTAAAAAGGAGCAGAAAGCAAATTTGGGAAGAAATTCTTTTTCAGCAGCTCATATTTTTCACAGACAGTTATTGATTGTACCTGAATTAACTTAATATTTTTATTATTTTTTTTATTATTATAATTTTAATTATTATTGTTCAAAGGCGATAATACTGTTCTTTATCTGATTTGCAATACAACAGTTCCCAACTTTTGTAATTTTGCAACAAGACAAATTAAGAGAAATATTCAAACAACTTGTAAAAAGATGTTCCTTTAAGCATAAAAAATGTTAGTGGAAAGAAACTAAAAGAGGTCAAATTTTTTCATAGCGTTGTTTATCAAAAAATAAATTTCGTTGAAAAATTTTTATTTTCATTGCCGCTTTCAGTGAAATCGCACCGCGGAAAAAAAACAGACATATATTTGTTTTTGAGCAAAGAAACTTTGTGTAAGAAATTTCAATTGCTGGAATAGAAAAAAAGCATTCCATTATTTTAAATTGCAGCTGCAGTTTTGCTGCTTTGAATATTTTGTTCCATTTATAACTGTTTCAAAATAAATATTAAAAGACAATTTTAATAAAGAACACAAAACATATTGACATAAAAATTCGTCATATTATTTTTGATGGCGCCATTAAAAATAAGTAATTTATTACATTTATACTATTATTCATCTAAAATTAATCAAACATTCACAAAAAGGATAAACACATGAAGAATTTTAACTGTTTGTATCATTGGGGAAAGATATACCATATTTGGGTAAAGTATGTTTTTGCTTCTCTTCTTTTTTTATTGATGTTATCTACAGTTCATTTTTGCTTCTTCTCAAAAAGATATCGTTTAAACACTCTTTTGACATCAGAGGTTTAATTATTATATTGTGGGTTATCAAATATTCAAACTTGTTTATTAATGTTTAAATTTTAGTTTAAAGCTGAGAAAAATATGGTTTTCTTTTTATAACGTTTTTTGTACAATGTTTCATCATCTTCAAACAAACGACCAAAGATTGAGACGAAACTTTGTAAAGAAAGCAAAAAGAAAAATACAACAAACAAGAGACGCACATGCGTTTTTATATGCATCTGTTGTTGTTTGTCCAAACAGCGATCTTTCGTAAATAACCTAGGCAACGAAGAGAGACAAAAAATTGTGAAATCATAGTTTTTTCTTATGATTTGGTTGATAGGCAGCAAAAAAAACATTGCTTTAAAATTTATTATTTTGAATTTTTTATTTTGCTGGAAATTTTGTAAACATACATTTAAAAAGCATGTTTTGTAGGAATGATGTAATATCATATTTAATGACGGATGCTTTACAAAAATAGATTCATAAAAAAAAGAAAGTTGAAAAATTTTTAAACATTATTGGTAATAGTGCTTAAACTACATAATTTGATATGTACAGCCATATATTATTGTTTAACGATGACATTAACAACACATGTACGGTTTATATCAAACAGTGATCTATTTATCATTCAGGTGGAATAATTACTAATGAACTCGTCACCGTTTAAGTTGTTTTGTCAGTGTATTGTTCTAAAAAAAGAATTTCTTGTTTACGTACAATAGAGTGGTAAAGAAAGGCGCCAGAGTGTGTTAGAGCTGATAACACTGATTCTTTGTAGTCAAAATTGTATATAGTTTTTCAACGTGTAAGCGAGTGATTAGTTCCTGATAACACAAAAAAGACATTGATTCAAATAAAAACAATTTTTTCAGTTCATTTCTTTTCCTTTCCTTTTTTTAGCGTACCCTGTCAAGTGCATAAATGTTATTCATTTGTTTTTTAAAAATATGTATGCTCCTGTTAAAACAAGTGATGCTGAAGAAAATAAAACGTATTCTCCTGTAAAAATCAATGATCTCGAAGAAAATCCAAAATATCGAATAATTTGTGGGGGCCATGTTGCATCAGTAACAAAATTTATTTGTTGGTTTAATATTGTAGGATTATGTTTTTCGTCAATTGGCTCTTTTCCAATAGGCTTGATTTTTACAATTCCATTAATGTTTGCATATCATGCTCCAATTAGTGGAATTAAAACGAAGTCCAGGAAAATTTATTCCTGTTTTGATATTATCGGTTTGTTTTTATAAGAGCCGTGTTTTCACTTTTAACGTTTTGAACTAAACATGGAAAATCTTAATGATTCTTTTTTATAGGGTATTAATCTTGTTGTTGCAATTATCTTGCCATTCATTGTTGTAATTCTTTTATTTATTGACACAAAATATAGTTATAATGGAAGATCTGGGGAATCACTTTACCCATTCTATATATTAATATTTTTTCTTCTTTTTATTCAATCGTTTTGGAGCAGTTGGTGCTTTGTTGTTATTTTTCGCTGTTATGAATATGTTAAAGATATGAAAAAGGCTGAAATCAATGAAACACAATTAATCTGATAAAGCTTCGTATTTTTATAAGTTGTAGATTATAAATTTTTGTATCTAATTGCCCTTTTAATATAGAATTTCATTTAAAGATGTTTCAGAAAAAGAACAATAAAAAGTCTAAGTTGTGTTGTGTTTATTTTCATTTTATTTATTAAATACTGTTCTGAATCAGTGCATTCAAACTGGTCATATTGAATAAATTGATTTGATGTTATATTTATATTAAAACTGTAAAATATAGTCAAACAACCCCTTTGAAATATTCAAAGAACAAGATATTAGAGAATTATTTTTAAAAAAAATCAATAAGAAATCACAACAAAATGCGCTGTGAAGTCAAAGATGCATAGAGACAAAAGCTTCTTGCATTTATCAAAAACATGTCTGTCAATGTTTCAAGTTTGCGTTCTTTCGAAACCCCTCTCAAACACAAGCAAAAAGAAAAGTTACTACCAAAAAATCTTTTTTAGCAGTTAATACTATTTTTACTAACACAAAAGATTTGCTACTCATAAAACTACTTTCGTTTGAATATTTTAATTTTTAAGAAAATTGTTAGCATTAAATAGTAATACAAACTTTGAATACACTGTTAGCTAATGCCAATCTGATTACTTTATTAAATGCTGATAAAAAGGTCCAAAAGCATTATAAATAAAATACATAAAAAGTCTCACATACAACTTTGAAAAACACATATTTCTCCTCTTTTTTGTATTATTAAAAAGAACGAAACCTAATGATATTATAATGTAAATTATAACTAAATTATCTTGTGCCGATCGAATCTTACTCTAAATTTTTATTAATACCGTTCTTCAGTATTTTTTAATAAATTTGGATGTGCAACTCGAATACTAAAAATGCGATTGTTTTCATCTTCGATTAAAATATATATTTTTATAATTTAAATAATGCAATATTCAAATGAGAAAAAAATTTTGTTATAGCAGCAGCATACGTTTTTGAGAAAAATAGACAGCTGAATCGATAGCAATATGTGCAAAAAAAAAGATGATTTTGCTGCTGTTTTTTTCTTTGACTGCTGACATCCCTGTGTTCTCTCTTTTGGTTATAAAAAATGTGTTTAAAGTTTGCGATACTTCGAAATCGCGCTAAAGCAAGCAAAACGAAAAGTCAGAACCAAAAAATCATTTTTTGCATTTCATATTTTTTGGTAACAATTAAAATATTTGCTGCTCATAAAACTGCTTTTGATTGAATATTTTAATTATCAGTGGATTTTTAGCGAAATTTAGTAATACAAATTTTCAATGTACATAACTCCAACTATGTGTAATTCAGCAATCCAAGACAGCAAAAACATGTACAATTATAAAAAACCTGAAATAAAAAAATCTCACAAAATTAAGAAAAAGAATTTTTTCACATTATTTGTTGCTACTGTTTTTACTAAAAAGTTAAAAAAAACATAAACAACATTTTGTTCTATGGAAACAAATCTTGTTGTTGTTATGATGGAAAGCATGTTAGTTAAGTCAATTGGTAAGATTGGAGTATTTTTCAAACAATTACTTTTTTATTGATAGTAAGCTAATAAAGTAAGCAATGTTAAAGTGCTGTGTTGAGGGAAGCTTTTTTTTATTTTTCACTAATGTGCAACCTTCAGGTCTAATACATTTACCAAAAAAATTATATATCATTAAAGCAATTGAAAGAATTTTTTTTTAATTCACTAATTAAAACAAAATATTCAAACCGAAAATCATTCTAATATGTTTTTTCTAAAAACAATTGTTTGCAGTTAAATGCTGAAGAAAAAGTGTTAGTCAACATCGCAAAAGCGAATGAAAAATGGACACGTCTTTGCTCTTTTTTTGTTATACTAATGAAATCAGCATTCCCAGAAAGCCAAATAGATGTATTGTCATTTCTTCTTTCTGTTGCATAAATTTTTGTTGATTTATATTTTTTTTGAATATTTTGTTTCATTGTTGTTTTGCGCAAAGCATTAGATACAAAAAAATTTACAAAACAAATTTAATGAGAGCTATAAAACCCGATTGGGAACAACTTTACAGCCCATTATTAATGAATAAATAAAAATGAAGTTCATTTTTTTATTATTTAAAAGATTGAGGTGCAATTATCAAAGAAAAAATCTCGTTCTATGAAAACAAATCTGGATGGTGTGTATGATGGAGGACATTTTAGTCAATTCAATTAGTAAAATTTGAGTATGCATGTTTTTTAATCAATTAAAGCATTATTGTTGGTAAGCTAAAGAAGTAGACAATGTGAAAATAATTTATTGAGGAAACGCTAATTTATTTTTTGTTACTGTATTCTTTCGCAACATCCTTCTGTTCAACGAACACATTTACCTAATAAATATATAATGCTACATCAGTTAAAAACGACGTTTGTTTTTTATTAACTAAAGCAAAATATTCAAACCAGAAAGTGACGTCTTGTTTTCTTTGAGAAAAACTTTTTTTTTTGTGTTACTTGTGATGAAGCAATGAAAACACTTTTGTGCTTTCTATATTTAACTAGTAAAATCCATATTTGCAAAAAATCGCTGCTGAAATATGCATTTTTTAAAATGCCTTTCAGATAAACAATAATTTTGACATCGTTATTTCTCCTTTTTTCTTTTATTCTACAAAGGTTTGTTTTTTTTTGGAATATTTCATTTCTTTGTTTTTATTTTTTCATGTCATTGGTGTGTTTAATGATAAATATTAAATTTTTTTGAAAACACAACCAGCACAACTCCCTTTGATTATTAAAAATAAAATCAAAAAATGTTTATCACGCCTGTTTTCAGCTTACAAATTTTGAATAGCATCGAGCAGTATTTATACACTATGTGGATCATAATTACATCAATTGACGGATACGACAATGCTGATTAGACATGAATGAATTATGTTTCTGCGCATTTCGGGTTATGTGATCATGCAAATGTTTATACACTAGGTTTCATTTTTTGTCTGCAAAAAATCTACGATTATGTTTTTGCTCAAATTTTAAAAAAAAACAGCATTCGAAAAATATTCGCTGTCGAAATATGTTTTCTTATGTTCAATAAAGCAATGAAATGTTCGTTAACTTTGTTTTTTTCCTTGCACAAGGACGTTTTCATTGATACTTTGCTAGACATCATTAATTAAAGTTTATTTTGCTTACTGTCGAGATGATTGGAAACTGTCTGTATTCATTATTTATAAAAAAAACTAATTTTAATTATTCTTTATTACTGGATCAAGCTCTACCTACTTGATCGGATAAAAAACCCATGCGTTGCTTTCTTTTTGTTAATTCATTGTTTTAGAACTTTAAAATGACAAATAATGCTTGAAAAATAACAAAATATTCAAAAAAAAATTGAACATATCTTTAAAAAAATTAGCGGTCGTTAAAACAAAGTAAGACATTGGTTTCTATTCAAATGCTGTTGTGCGAAATTTTTTTCACATTTGAATTTTCTTTTCACAGCTGTCTGTTCGACACATTTTTCTTTCTTTTTTAAAGGTTACTTTTGGGTAAACAACAAAAAAGACAACATCGAAAGGAAAGAAATGGATTTTTATTTTTTGCATATACACATCTATAAATACACTCTGATCATTTCTCAAAAAGCTTCGTTAAAAATTTTAAATTTTGTTTTTTGAATATTTGTACCTATACATTTTTGTCAACTAAAAAATGACAAAAATCAGCAAAATTTGCAAAAACCTTTATGAAAATTAAAATTCCTTTGTCAATATATTGTGTGTTAAAGTTACTTATGATGATGAAAAATTTTTCATTAAAAATTTATGATAAAATCAAGTTTTCAATGTATAAAAAAGGGGGAAAGAATTATTACTTCCATCATGCCATGTAACAGATCAATAAAATTTTAAAATTAAATCATGCCATTGAACCTTGGTAAGAAAATATCTGAATGCATATTGTTTTTAATGTGCTTTAGAATGTCTCTGCAGTTTTTGATTCTTCATTTGTGCATGCATTTGATCAATTCGATCAAAGTCTTCGACCCCTTCTCTTCCATTAAACTGTTCAGTATCAAATTTGATCAGCTTTGAAGCAGCATCTGATTTTTGATCTGTATTATCCATTTTGATTTTTTGCAAATTTGCATTTTCATCTTGTTTTGTTAGCGCATCCATTTGGGTATTAAAATTATTACCAAATTGTTCAGTATCAAACGGGATTGGCATTGAAGCAGCAGATTTCTGTTGTGATGATGTTTTTGATGGAAGTGATTTTTGCGTTTTAGAAGAAGTCAATGATAAATGTTGTTGTTTTGACATTGTCATTTTCAAAGTATCTTTGTGCCCATAAATTAGATTTCCATGTTCATCATTACAAAATCCAAGATATGGAAATCGTTTACATGCTGATTCAAGAATTGATACTGCTCTTTTGTCTGCAAAAAAAAACAAATATAAACATTTGGTGTGGTCATTTATGAGGACAGACATTTTGGGGAAAGGTTTTATGAAGTTAAAAAATTAGGGACAGGACATTTAAGGAAATGATGTAGAGGACACGTATAGAAATTTTTGTACTGTCCGTCATAGAAAGTTCTGGAAATATCTGGATTTTTCCAGAAGGTTCTAGAGCCTTCTTTTTGGAATATTTTGGAAATTTCTAGAATATTCTAGAACAAAAGTTTTAAGTGTTTTAGGTCTCGACGCGATTGATTACATATCTTCTAACAGTTCCTATGGCGGTACAAAAATATCTTTACGTGGGGACTGAAATTTGAGGACAGAGATTTAGAGGTTTGACATTGGGGGATATGGCTCTGGCGTGCCAGCATTTCAGGATTTTTTAGAAAATTTTATCACTATTGAAACATAATAAGTTTGCGTAATCTTGTCGTGCTTTTTGGAATCGAATCAAAATTGTGCCACATGCAGATTCTCCATAATTGTTTATCCCGAAATGGGAAAAAATGTATATTCAAATACTGGCTTGCTAGAGTCATATCCCGAATTTCAGTCAGTCCCCAAAGAACAATTCCCAAAATGTCGTGTCCTCAAAAATTTTTTCCCCAAATGTCCATTGCAAAAACTGCCACGACAATCATTACTGTTAAAGATCTATCATAACTTACTTCTATATGCTATTTTACATTCTCCAATAACAAATATTACTGAAAACAATAGCAATAACAATTTCATTTTTTTAATAATACAATAAATACTGCTGATAACAACTCAAATACTATTCGCTTAAATGCAAAAAATCGTTAAAAATATTTTCTTTCTTTTTTTCATTTTTAAACAACTAATAACTCTCTCTAAAATATTAACAGGTTTGAATGACCACAAATTGTGATGAATAACAATGTATTGAACTCAAAAAAAAGATAAACAATAATATCAGAAGTTAATGAATTATAAAAGACTTTTTTTATGACATAGATATTTAAAATTAATCATTTTTGTTATTGATTTGGTAAAATTGTAGAATTCTGGTTTGTTGATTTAAACAAATTTGGAGTTGACTTATTTTTATTATTACAATGTTACTAATAATTATTACTGTAAAAAAGAGTAATATACTGTTTTCTAATTTAAATATAAAAGATGCAACGATATTTTTCTGTAGTGCTATACGAAACACAATTATAATTCTATAATCCATTTTTAGAATTGTAATAAAAAACTGTTGAAGCAAAAAAATCCAAAAAAAAATTTATGTCAAAAATGTGAAAAAAATAAAAGCAGAGATCTTGTTTATGCAATTTACTGATTAACAGAAAGAGAAAACTAATTTATTTAACGCAATAATATTTTGTATTTCGACCATGGTGATCACGAATATCATCTCTTTAGGTGAAATTTACGAGTTATTTTCCGAAATACTTGCGATACAAAATTTCTTTTTATACTAATATTTTAAATTGCATTATCTGTTTTAAAAAACATTCTCGATGATGATTTCAAAAAAACCATTATTAAAGAAATTTAAAAAGTCAATGTTTTCACATCAAGAAGAAACATAAATGTTATTTATGGTAAGAGTCTTGGTAAACATTATACAATGCATAAAGAATTTTGACAGTAGCTAAAAATGTAAATGTCATGATAAATACTTTAAATTTCTTTTTTTTGTTTTCTTTCCGTTTTATTTATCAACAAAATAAAACAATGAAATGACAATGATTTGTTTTGTTATTATTTTTATTGTCCTTCCATATTTTTTCTTTTCATTATGGAAAAAATAAAATGCACGGAATGTTTTTTTCAGGTAACTAAAAAGAAGTTTTATTTATATTAGCAAAGAAGAATATTGCAAAATGTCGTTTTCAAGAATAATCTCTTTCATTCTTTTCGACACGTAGATGTTCCTTTTCCGAAAGTCATTTTAAGCGTACAAATAAATATGAAAGAAAATGTTTTTTATTTGTTTTGCCAAAATAGACCGACATCACAAAAAGCTTTGTTTAACGATTTTTCTATATTTTGGCACAAAAAACTTTTTTCCGTAAAAGTATTATATTTTCGATATCTGTGACATATTATCTTTGCAATCACCTGTAAATGGTAACGAAACAATACTGATTTTTAAAAAAATCTTTATTATTACGTATCAAGTAAAAACTTTTTATTGTTATTATAATTACAGCGTGTTATCCGCTGAAATGCGGCATTACTTTTACTAAAAATTAACAATAGCATAATTAACAGTTTACTTTTTTCATTATTACTCTTCAATTTTTTCAGTAATTCTGTCAAAAAGGCAATCATATTTTAATTCATTATTGTAACACTTTCGCAATACACAGCTTAAAAATTAGATAAATATTCAAAAGTCGAAATCAAACCGCAGAATACATTCTCTTAAAATGTTTTATTCAATTTAGCAGTGAAAAGTATTGCGAAATTTCTTTTTTTGATTGATGCTCTCTTTTCACAGCAATCTTTTTGACACACCGTTTTTTCTTTTCAAAATGTCATTTTTGGAAAACAAAAAAAAAGAAAAAAATTTATATTTTCTTTCTTAAAAAGACACTGCACAAAATGCTTGGTTTTTCCGTTTTTGAATATTTCCGTACAAAAACAAATTTTTTCTGTAAATTTTATTTTTTCAACAAAATATTTGTACTTGATAGTATTAAACATGTCTAGCAAATTATTGCAAACAAATGCACTGGAGAACAATATTGATATTAAAAAAAGTCTTTATACTCTACATAAACATTATAAATACATACAATACACACTTCGCATTTGCTTGTAACATTTAAAATTTACTCTATCAGTTTTTCATTACAGATTTTAATTTGTTTAATGTCAAAGTCAGTAAAATGTAGGATAGCATTTTCAGTTAATTCAAAAACAATAAAACCAATATTACTCATTTTCTTGAAGAAAGCAAAATCAAATATATCAAAAATTATTTTATTTATGTAACAAGAAAAAATCGTTTTAAAGTGTCTTTTCTTTCAGTATTGCTGATCTGGCAAAAAAAGGTGTCAACATTTTTTTCTATTTTTAAAAGATCTTTTTTGTGGATAAACAAACGAAAAAAAGGAAGAAAATGTTTCTTATTTTCTTGCAAAAAATTGACAATGAAAACTGCTCAATCTTTAATATTTCAAATGTTTTGATACAAATAATTCTTTTTAAGTGTGAGCTATATTCTTTGGACAAAATAAAAGTATAAGACAGTTTTAACTTTATGAAAAGGAAATCTTACACAGTATTAAATTTTGAATTCTCTACAGATCAGGTAAAAATTTAAATTTATTCTTGATGATATTTTAATTTACATTAAAATTATAGCTAAATTATCTTGTGCCGATTGAATCATACCCTATATTTTTATTAATACTGTTGTTTAGTATAATACTGTTGTTTAGTATCTTTTAATAAATCTGGATGTGCAGATAAAATACTAAAGATGTGACTGTTTCCACCTTCGATTAGAACAAATATTTTTTTATTTAAAAAAAATTGCAATATTCAAATAAGAAAAAAAAAACTTTCGATATAACGCAGCATATTTTTTAAGAAAAAATAGACTGTGAATCGATAGCAGCGTGGCAAAAAAGAATAATTGTGTTGCTACTTTTTTCTTTGACTGCAGCCATCCCTGTTTTCTCTCTTTTGGCTTTAGCAAAACCCTCATCATTAATAGATTTTAAGAACGTTTTGCGTATTCAAAAATTCTTACATTATTATTTGAAACAAGCAAACTGCAATGCACCATTAATAATTCAAAATAAACTTTTTTTTCTATCTACATATAAAGATGTTTAAAACTACTACTTCTGTCAAAGCAAAATTCTTCCAAAAAAAATTATTGCGAAACAAATGATGACAAAAAAACCACGCCCAACGGTGCGTTGTAGACAGAAAATCCCATTTCATGCCAGCATTCTTTATTTTTTTTGAATTGTTTTGACAATTTTGCCTAAGAGAAAATTGCCATTTTAAAAACAATAGCATTGAAATTACTTTTGTTTTAATAAACCTCTTAGGGAATACTTAATCAAAAATCAGAAACAAAAAATTTATTGATGGAAAAAACAAAGAACAAAAAACTGTTATTCTTTTTCTTGCGATCAAAATTGCGTCCATTCAAATTTTCCAGTTACTCCATAAAAATGTCCTGTTTTTTTTGTGATTCATTTTTTCATATTTCACAAAATTGTCAATATAATATAAAATGCCGAAAAAGAATTGCCGGCTATAAAAATTGCTGTAGCCTTTGTTTATCGCCCTTCACCGCTAAGCATGATGCTGCTATCTTCTTTGATCTCAATGATTTTAAAGAGGTATAATAGCAATTATAACTTAAATAATCCATTAATAATACATTTATAATATTTGAAAACTATTCATTTTGCAGAATTTTGGATATCTTATAGCCAAAAAAGGTATCTTCTGCTACTTACGGGCTATATTCGTTTAGCTAAATCGAGGATTCAGCAGACATATTTTGTCCCTAGCTATCCCTTACTATGACTAGTATTTGGGCAAAATATGGCGTCTGTTGGAGACCTCTCCTGTGACACCAAAAGCTAATAGCTTCGGAGCATTTTATTGAAACAGGGGATATTTAACCTTTCTTATATAAAATTTTTTAGCCTCCATTTACTTGTACCCAACAGTTTCACTTCTCTCCTTCCACGATTTGTGTCAATGCTTGATTTCATTGAACAAAATATCCTAGCATTCTCATCACTAGAAATATTTAAACTTGCAGAACCAAAACCATTTTATATAAAACGAAATGCAACATTTGAAGATTTGCATTACACCATGAATAAAAATACTGTTGTTTTACAAAGTCAAGTTAATTTGCATGTTATTAATGATGAGGGTTTAAGAACAGCGGGCGGTGAAAACACTCACAACATCAGAAACCGCATTTACTATGAACCTTCATCACAATGGAGAACTATTTTCAAAATTATCAAGTCATCAAATTTTCTTATTCTAAAAATTAGATATCTTGCTATTACAAGTTCAACAATTTCTTCAAATAATTTATTTCAACTGCTTTCATTTTACACGAAAAAGATTAGTTTCTCAAATGTGACACTTTATCCACAGATTTGTTTAAAAACTTGATTAAAAAGATTCTAAATACTGAGGCCATCGAAGTTGCTGAAACAAATATTCAAATTTCAACATCATGGATTAATGAATTATGGGATTTCAAAAATGGAAATAATTTTCGACAGCTTACTATTACTACTGCAGACAATCGTTTTGATGTGAATTTGTTAGCAGAATTTATAAAGGTAAAACTAACTAGCTGGTTATCCATTGTATACAATTTCACAAATTTTTTTCAGAAAAGATCAGTGAAAAATGTCAAGATTCATTTAATAATTTATCGCACTGTTGACTACAATAAATATCAACGCAAATTTGAAGACAACTTTTCCGATAGTTTTAAAGAAGTTCGTGGAAGACGTCTAAGCTACAGGGATAGTAAGAACAAACCATTCTTAAAAATTAAATTTCCATTTGGCATGGAAAGATGTTATGCTTTATGAAATTTATTGCTTCTATGTTTTTCCATTTTTTATGTATGAACAAATTTACCTTGTTTTTTTCGCCATTAATTGCTATTTTTTATGCTCACTTTAGTCATAAAATCAACATCCGTAAAAAAGCGATGATGAAATATTCATTTATATAAAAATCAAACTGACTTTTTTTCTGCCACTCAATCTCTTTTTTTCTCTCTATCTCACATCTATTTCTTTTCTATACTTTTTTGAATATTTTGCTGCAACATTTTGAATTATGTTTTAGCGTATAAATTTTATTGACACATGATTAAACAACACTTCCATAAAGCATTGTGATCTGCCAAGATGTCCGTTTTGCAACAGTATTAAAAATGAATAAAATTAATAGCCAACTCTTTTTTCTGCTTTAAACTTTAATGCACATTTTACATTTTTCTCATTTTATTTCAATCGAATTACACAATCATTTATATTCACAAAGTAAAAACAACTTTTGCAGGTGAATTGTGCATTTTTATCTATTAATAAATTTTGAAGATGTGTTCTCATATTTTTTCTTGATTAATATTGGTTGAAGGCGGTTTTATGTAACGCTGATAAAACAAAAAATTGCTATCTTTTAAACAAAGTCTTATCAATTCTAGCATATATAAAGTTTGACAAATATAAAAATATTCAAAAAAGAGCAATTCATTTTTCTCAAAAACAATTTATTAGCCGTTCAGAGCTAAAGAGCTTGCACACTTTTTAAGAAGGCGTTTTCTTTCTAGAAGGTTGTGATCGACGACAAAAAAGAAGAAATTTCCCAACATTTGTTTTTTTTTCACACAATCGTCACTACTATCTTTAAAAAACTTCTTTTTTCTTTTTTGCATATATTAATTTAGCCGCGTTTTTATTGCAAATTTGTTAAAAAATTTAAAAACAAAGTGCTTATAATTTAATTTCTTATTAAACAAGAAGGGAATCGAAAAGTGGGGAAAACCGAAAAATTTTGCCTCAGAACCGCTGCTTCAAGCGGGACTCGAACCTGCGACCTCCTGATTACCGGTCAGGTACTCTACCAACTGAGCTATTGAGGCACGTCCTTTGGCCTTTGGAAATGGAAGACAACCCTTTCCTGGTAAAGGAAAAGTAACATTTTCACTGATGATTGGGCATAGCCTCATAGTCAAATCAAGTGAAGAATGCCAATTTTAAATTAAACAAGAAGGGAATCGAAAAGTGGGGAAAACCGAAAAATTTTGCCTCAGAACCGCTGCTTCAAGCGGGACTCGAACCTGCGACCTCCTGATTACCGGTCAGGTACTCTACCAACTGAGCTATTGAGGCACGTCCTTTGGCCTTTGGAAATGGAAGACAACCCTTTCCTGGTAAAGGAAAAGTAACATTTTCATCTTTTAAACAAAGTCTTATCAATTCTAGCATATATAAAGTTTGACAAATATAAAAATATTCAAAAAAGAGCAATTCATTTTTCTCAAAAACAATTTATTAGCCGTTCAGAGCTAAAGAGCTTGCACACTTTTTAAGAAGGCGTTTTCTTTCTAGAAGGTTGTGATCGACGACAAAAAAGAAGAAATTTCCCAACATTTGTTTTTTTTTCACACAATCGTCACTACTATCTTTAAAAAACTTCTTTTTTCTTTTTTGCATATATTAATTTAGCCGCGTTTTTATTGCAAATTTGTTAAAAAATTTAAAAACAAAGTGCTTATAATTTAATTTCTTAATATTTTTCTAATTGATGCAACACCATTTGTTGCTGACAATAATAAATATATATAAATTTCTCAAATAATCTAATAAAACTTCAATCTTCTGACACTCACAGTTCATGCAAAAAATGGTGATCAAAAGTTTCTATAAAATCTTTGGATGTTTGTTTTTTAAATAATCAAATTTATGAGTTCAACAATAAAATTGTTAATGGTCTTTTTTTCTTTCTTTTTTGTTGCGATTTTCTTTAAAGCATGAAATTATTCATCTGCAATTTGTGAAAGCATATTTTTTAATTTATTGCATATCTACTTTTAAAATAAATTTATTTATACAGGTATGTTGCAAATGAAAACAGTTCTACATTATTTTTTATTATTGATATTAATTGATGCTGTTTCCAGGTTTTCGCATTTTAAAATTTGCTCATTGATTTTTTATTATTCCTTAGTTTAACATTTAATTGTATTTTTTTAAATTTATAAAATAAAATATTCAAAAACAAAAAACCTTTTAATGGACTTGCAAATTTATTTTTCAAAATTTTTTTTTGTTTTAGTGGTATTTGCAACACAAAATGAATGATTATGTCTTTGTTTTTTCTTTTTTTCTCTTTTTGTTGAAAACAAGAACACAGTCATTCGCAAAAATTGATGGTTTAATATGAAATAGCCAAAACATAGTTTTTTACAGCTGTTCTATGTTTATGTTTTCTAGCTTTTTTCTAGAAGGCGCTTTATTCATCAGAAAAAAAGCTTTGCGTTGCTCGCTCATTGTTTTTTATTATTCAGCAATTGAGAATCTACCATTTTTTAATTTATGATGAAAAATATTCTAAGATGAAAAAAAAAATTTTGACGCCAATCTGTATTATTATTTTTTTTTTTTTAAACTTATCCTTACGGATATACCTGCGTAAAGCTGGTCTGGTTGGATGATTAGCCTGGATCCCCCAGACCCCCGTACCACGGGAGAACGGCTCTTGCAACCCGCAGGAGCACAGGTTGTGGACGCGGATACTCATTTTTAAAGTTCGCCAGGGCTGGGATTCGAACCGACGACCTACCGCCTGTTGAGCCAACACTGGACCACTCGACTATCCGGCCACATTTTTCAAAGAAAAAACGAATGTTTGGTATATGCAACACAAAACGAATGACTATGTTTTTGCTTTTTTTTATCTTGTTGCACTCTCTCTTTCTGCTTCTTTGTTCGTAACCAGCAACACAATCATTTGGTAAAAAATATGTCTTTGAAAAGAACTTTTTTAGTGTTTTTCTTCTCTGCACTAGTGCACTTATTTATGAATGTTTCATTGCTTTATATTCCAGACGGCGCAAAACAGCCTCTTCTTGTTTTTTAATGATTTTTTGAATATTTAATCACACTAACTGTTCCTGACACATATAATCAAAGTAAATTTGAAATTTGAAATTGTTTTTAATTGTGATTTCTGAAGTTTGGAGATCTTGTCAATATAAAAAAAAAGAAAACCAATTACTAACTTTTTCGAAATAAGAGTTTTAAAAAAATTTAATTTTTCTTTACTTGTTTTTTAATTTCAATTAAATTTCTTTATTAATGGTTGCATATGTTCTACCCCTGTTATACTCATACAAAAGTGATATTTTTTAATTGACCTGCAACAAAACAATTCACAGCTCTTCTAGTTATTTGGAAGACACATTTACACAAAAATTCAAACAACTTTCTTAACAAAAATAGCAAAAAAAAGCTTGAAGAAAACTTAATGAACAAAATAAAAATTTTGTTCAAAAAGTACTAAAAAATGCTTTTTATGATTTCAACATAGCTGAAAATCGGGGTTTATTTGTTTTGAAAAAAAACAATTTTATGTGGTTATATCGACACGATCATAAATACAACGCTCGCAAAAACAAAAATGTGACGAAATGTGTTTTTTAAAATGTCAAATAAAGAAATCAAACACTTTTTTTTTCATTTTATTTTCATCTGCACAAACGTTTGGTTTTTCTTCTTTTTCTGAATAATTAAATGCCTAAGTCTTATGACTGCATGTTACAATAATTATTTAAATTGAATACTTATTTTGAATCGCAAAAGCTTTTAACAACAACCACGTACACCTCTACGATATTAAAAAATTAATTTTGAAAATACTGTGCAGCGTTTTTGTTATAAATTTAAATTAATAGAATACAATTTTGTTCTGGTAAATTTATTCACGGATTCGTTTTGAAATGATTCATTTGTAAAATATTTGTTCACATATTTTTAAAGATTTTTAGACACTAAATTTTGAAAAATAATAAAAATACTTGAAAGAATCATTGTTTAATGATAAAAAAAGACTCAAACATTTTTCATTTTGATCTTAAATTTAGCAGTGTTTTTCATGTTTGATGTGAATCATAAGAAATATATTAGTAATAAGTTAAACAGAAGTCAATTCTTTTCCAATTGTGTACGAAAGATGTGTCAAGATAAAGAAAAAAAGGATATTTGCATTTTGAACACTAATTAGAGTTTTAAAGAATTATGATATAAACGCAACATCAGCATCCATACTTTAAGGTTCACAAAAAAACAGTTTTTACACAGTTCATCAAAAATTTTTTTTTACAGAAAATAACTTTTATGTTAAGGTTTCCAAAAATAAGATTTTACTTTTTTTCATGTGTTAACTAGATTTTAAATACAATTAATTATTAATGCTTTGACAAAAAATATTGTCTTCATACAGTTTTTTTTATTGCAACAAAACAGTTTCATTGTTTTAAATTTTGCAACAAGACATGTTTACAGAAATATTCAAACAACATGGTAAAACACGTTTCTTTAAAAATACAAAAAATGGTAACGGAAAAACAAGATAAGAATAAAATTTTCAAGGCGTTGTTTAAAAAAACCAATTTCGTTGAAAATTTTTTTTATCGTTGCTGCTTTCAATGATTTCAGTGTCGCTAAAAAACAGACGCATATTTGTTTTTAAATAATGGAACTTTTTGTAAGAGACTGCGACTGCGGTTGCGGGGAAACTGTGATTTGTCATAGAATTCACAGAAAAAAATTTTTCGATAAAGATAAATTTTTTACCGCTGCTGCAATTTCACATTTTTAATGTTTTGTTTTATTTTTGATGGTTTTGAAATAATATGACAACAAAAAAACAAAAATATTTACTACAAAACTTTGTCGAACTCTTTCAGACATTAAAAAAATAAAATAAACATTTGTTTAAGAACAAAATATTTAAAGATGCTACCCATGGAAGAATGATTTTTGACAAATAGACAGTTTTCTCTTCGTCAATTTTTCTATCAGTTTTTTAAATATTCATTCAAATGAAAAAAAAGACAGACTAACAAATTTTGTGCATCATAAATTTGGAGTGGCTGCTGCACACCGACTGCCATGCTTTCTCCTTAAATAGGAAGTTTTTTTCTGCGTGCCATTACTTTTGTTTTGCTGTTTTTTTTTTCGAATATTTGGTTTTAGTTTGATCTTAATTTTGTTAAATAATATGCAAGGAGACAATAAACTTGTTATATTTATCTAAAATCAATTACTAGATTACAACGAATCGTCCAAGCAGTAATAAAAAAAATAATAAAATAAATTTCGTTGTAGAAACTTTTTTTGTTTATGCATGAAATTTAATGTTACCAAAAAAGTGTTATTGTAAAAAATCAAGCAATCTGCGATGTATTAGTTTTTCTACCGACAAAGAAATGTGTTTATTTGCCTGTTCATTCTGTTGAAAGTGTTGTGCTGGCCGATTGGGAACCTATAATACACAGGAAACGATGAAACAATTTTCCCTACCAAAAATTTTTTACGCTTAAACAACATTTGATTTCAAGACTTTTTGTCGAATATTTTTCAAAAAGGTTGTACGCCTTCATAAGAACACAATATTGCTAAAACATCATCAGACAGAAAATAAATTGATAAAACGGTTATAAGAACTTTTGAATACTTTTTTTGGAATAATATTCAAAGGTGGTCTTTAAATTAAAACTATCTGCAACCTGCCCAATGGTTCGAGAATACGTTATTAATAGAAAATGAAAAACGACACTTACAAAGTTTGTAAACATTTGATTCTTGCCTATCATTACATTTTTTTTAAATATAAAAGAAAGGGGAACACACTAAAACAAATTACAAACTTCTTAAAATAAATTTGTTTATTTTTATTTTTTAAAAAGAATAATGCATGATCAGAAGTAAAGAATCCTTTTAGGAACGAAAAAATAAACATTTCTTCATTTATTACTGAAGGAATAGCTTAATCTTTTTTTTTTTGCCCATGCTTTTTTTAAAAGTTAATTTTTATATGTACTTGAACCCTATAAAAACATATTTTTTGATTTATAAAATTTAATAAAATATTCATACGAGAAGAAAACGTGAATTGAAATATGTCTATTTTTTTTATTGCGGCTTTGGTTTAAAAATAATTTTACTGTAATTTACAGGCAAGCATCTTAACTCATTTACTTGTGTGTTACTATTATTTATTTTGTTTGAAACTTGAATATTCAAAAAAAAAAGTTTTCGAACATAAGTTTTCTAGGGAAAGTAAAGGAATAGAAAAAAAAACTTTTCTTTAGATTTTTTGTGATCGACAACAAGAATGCGTCGCCAACATCATTCAAAAATAGCATTCACAGAAAGTTCGCAGACGAAATAGGGTTCTTACAGCATCCAACAAGCAAGCAAAACAAATCGATAACAGCGAAAAACGATGCACATTTTTTTAAATAGACGTTTTTCTTTCTTTGTAGAAAGTTGCGATTTTCTTTTTGTTGAACAAAGACAACTAACGTCGACGACAAAAAAAAGAAAAAAATTTCGCAACATTTGTTTTATTTCAAACGGACATCAATGTCATCTTTAAAACACTTGGTTTATATTTTTTGAATTTTTTAGCAGAACCGTGCTTTTATCGCAAATTTGCTTACAAATATTTATTGTCGCGTGACACTAGCAAATTGCAACAGATTAAAAATATTATGTTAGAAGAAAAAATGAAAAACAAATAAAGAATTGATAGTTTACTAGATCTTATTAAGCATGACATACTTAATAAATGTTTTACGTTAGTGATTAAATAAATTAACAACTTCAATGTTCCAAAGTCAAAAATTATCCACAATATATTGGATGCAGTTGTAGAATATTGTATTGTATTATAAATGTCATCATGCCATGATTAGCACGAATGTTGTGAATGAAATTTATTTCAACATTGTTTAAATTTTGATATGTGTTTTTTCCCTTTTTCAAAATGAGATTGCCGGAAAAGACGTTTTTCACCTAAAAATTTTGCTGACTGAAAACGTTTCTTTAAGGGCTGCAACAAAACTTTTAATGTGACAACGTCTTTTCCGATTTCATCAACACAAACGAACGACTATTTTTTTCCCCATAGTTTGGTAGCTAGCTCGCAAAGACACAAAAAACAACATCTGTAAAACTTCGCTGATGAAATATGTTTAAAAAAAAAGTCAAACAAATAAAAAAATTTTTATGTTATTTTTACTATTCTTTGTCGCAGAAATGTGCTTTTTTTGTATTTGAATATATTAATTTAATATTTACATGAAAAATGTTTTACAATCGCTTCAGAATAAACCCAAGACGTTGCATACTCAACCTGATAATAAGTATTTAAAAATAATTAACACGAATATCCATCTGCCATTTTTACAATTTAAATAACAATAAGCATTTATGACCTATATAATTAAAAGAAAGTTTAGAAAATCGAAACTAGAATTACCGCACCTTTTTTTCAAAAAAATCATTGAAGAAAATTTTATGTGCCTCTTTTTATTAGGCTAAACCTTTTTTCGCGACCTTTTATATTACAAAAAGCAAAGATAAGTACAACAAAAATGTATTGATAAAAAAAAGGTAATTGTGAAAAAGACTAAATATCTTTTTAATAATATTATATTTTTACTGCAGTTTTTGTGCATTTGTCTTTTGGTTTTGGTTATTTGAATATTTTATAGTTTTTTTTAAAAATAATTATTTATTATTTTGATGAAGAAACGATATACAACACGTAATTTCTTTGCGAATATATTCTTTGCAATAATGTATTACATATGGAAAAATAGCATTAATAAATAACTAAAAAATGTGGAAAACCGAAAAATTTTGCCTCAGAACCGCTGCTTCAAGCGGAACTCAAACCTGCGACCTCCTGATTACCAGTCAGGTACTCTACCAACTGAGCTATTGTGCAAATTCAATTACATACTACTAAACTAAAAAAATTTTTTCTTTTACCTTTATATCAGTTAATAAGTGTAAAAAAGAATGGTAGCAAATAAATATCATCTTATTTGCAAACTACTTTTTTATTATTTTATACAAAAATAACCTTGTTAATAAATACACATTTCCTCATTTTGTCGTAACCCGCAACGCGTTAATTTGCAAAACATGTTAATAAAAAATGTGTCTTTGAAAAACCCAAACGAAGCTTTTTTAACTGTCATTCTCTGTTTATTTCTTCTTTACTAGTGCACTTTTTTATGAACGTTCTGCTGTTTCATATTCTAGGCGGCACCATATTTTTTAGATAGAAAAAAAAAGAAGAAGCCATCATTCTTGGAATTCTTGGTTCTTATAAACTATAATTATGATAAATACATGACAAACGTGCAATAAATCAGTTAAATAATTTTTTGAATATAAGCAACTTTAAAAAGAAAACTAAAAAAACAACTGAACTTTTTTTTCTACTAACAAGCATCAAAGGAATTGCAAAAAATTGGTGTTGAAAAAAGTATTTGGAAAAGCCAAAGAAACTTTTTTACTGCCATGTTATTTTGTTGACTATTTCGTTGCTTTTTATTCTCAATGGCTCCTGTTATGTCGATAGGTTTATTACAAATACAAAGTTTTGACAAACATAAGAAACAACAATGCTTATATATTGATACTTTAAGGAAACACAAAGTATAAAAGGTTCTTATCAGCTTAGGAATTCAGGAGCTAATTAACGCTAATTGGATTGATAGCTGATAAGCAGAATAGAAACTAGAAAGTAGAATAATGGACAGATACAACAGCTCCATATTTTACTTTTTAGGAAAAAAAGCTTTGCGTTACTCGTTTGTTCTTTGCATTTGCAATACATCTTGCTTTTGAATGGTTATTTGAATGAAAAGTTTTTTATATAAGCAAAAAAATGGATTTAAATTATTGGTTCAAAATGTGAACAACAAAATCTTCAAACACCATAAATCTACTGTTTTGAAATAGATCACAGATATTGTTGCTCGTCGTGTTTTGAGAGACACTTTTCTTTCTTTGTAAAAAGTTGCGATATTTTATTGAATAGCATCGATGTGTTGGGGTTTAGCTATATTTCCCTCTCTCTTTTGTATTGTACAAGGGCTTGGCATTGTGTTACTTAATGTCAACTCTTCCTCCCTCTAGTTTGCTATAAAAGGAATGGCTGTCCATTCAAAAGTGTTCATTCTGCTGTTGTTTTCTCTCATCTTTTCTTATGTGAACTTGTCTAATTTATTATGCTCCATTATAAATAAATGCTTGGTTCTATATTTATTATTAGTTAATCAACATTATATGTATACAAACTAATATCTTTCTCTCCAACTATCAGCTATATGTTCACTTCGTAACCCCAAGTTCCTACATGGAGGGCTCCACACCGTCGTCTTGCCTCTGCTGTATGCTGTTTATACCTACTACATGCTCGACGAAACGAACTAAAGAACTGGGCATTCACCTTTCGACTTTGGATATATTCAATGCATCTTTTTTGGTGGTAAAGAAAGTATGGATGAAAAGCGGAGGTATTTTTGGTTGCAGACAAATCTACAGAATATATATGCTTGATGGATGGAAGAAGGATCTTATTCTTGTATTAATGGATGTGTATATTAATGGATGGAGAACCAGAAGAACCAATCAAGCTGTTTGTTGTATATATGGACCACAACAAAGATGATCAATGGAAGAAAAATGCTATAAAATAGTTGGAAAAGCATATGCTGTTAATCTCTGTTTCTTGATTATGGATGGTATAAATGTGAGTTATTAATTTTGTGGGTGGTTTTTGGTTGCGGCTCATCGAGGTGTTGCTATGGATGCACATCGGTATAATGGAATACCAGGCGTATGAAGCTCGTATATTGTGTTGCTCATCATATTTTATGTATATTGGATACTTATGGTGTTGCTTGTTTGTTTGTTCGTGGTATATTCAAGGCGATAATATGGTTGCTTAGTCCGGCTGCTCATCTGTTTATGCATGGAAGGTGCTTGATGTCTGTTGCAGTATACTCATTGCTGGTGGATCCAGAGGCTGATTGGTATTATTCAGGTGCTTGATATATGATCATGATCGTGGTTTTAATGCTTATTTTCTATGCTTCTCTGGAAAAAGAAACAAGTTGCTTGGTAATATGTTCGTCTAAAAGAAAATCTCGTATCTCCAACTACAAATAACGGGGACGTTATTTCATGGGGGAAGGGGCATGTTGGGGTTTAGCTATATTTCCCTCTCTCTTTTGTATTGTACAAGGGCTTGGCATTGTGTTACTTAATGTCAACTCTTCCTCCCTCTAGTTTGCTATAAAAGGAATGGCTGTCCATTCAAAAGTGTTCATTCTGCTGTTGTTTTCTCTCATCTTTTCTTATGTGAACTTGTCTAATTTATTATGCTCCATTATAAATAAATGCTTGGTTCTATATTTATTATTAGTTAATCAACATTATATGTATACAAACTAATATCTTTCTCTCCAACTATCAGCTATATGTTCACTTCGTAACCCCAAGTTCCTACAGATGGAAAAAAAGAAACAAATATCGCTTCATTTTAGTTGCTACCATTTGTAAGACATTGCCGTCGTTTTTGAATTTTTTAGTACAAATAAACTTTGAGCTGGCTTGCAAGCTTACAAACAAGAAAATTTGCATATCACTTCACATATGTGTTTTTTATACAAACCCGCAACTGATAAAGCATTATTATTTGCTGCGGTTTAAAAAATGAAAAACAAAAAAATGATTGATAACAAACCACATTTTAATAAGCTTGATACACTTTATAATTTTTTTACATCAAAGATCATTTCGCATTTCTCCTTCAATGGCAAGACTAACCCAAATTAAAAAAAAGATGTTATTCAAAGCAGATTTCAAAAAAATAGTGTTATTTCATCAGTTATTGTCAGCTTTTATCGAGATGCGTTATTGAAAGGAATTATGAAAGAAAAGAAAAAAACCATTACTTTGGGAAAAAGGAGAGAAACAGAAAGAATTATTTTCTTTTTCGTGGCAGCTCCGTAAAGGCTAAAAACTTTTTTTTTGATTATTTTGCATTGTTTTTTTTAAATAGCTTTAAACCACATTTAGTCATAAATTATAGCGTATGACAGGAATGTAAGTCCCAACGACGTGAACAAGATAGATCAATATTAAAAATAAGGATATTTCATACACTAATTAGAGCTTAAAAAAATTGTTAATACCGAAATAACTGCAGCATCAATACTTCAAGGTTCTCAGATTTACAAAGAAGTAAAAAATTGCTTTATCAAGACAGTCATATGTATGTTTGTAAAAAAATATATGCTCTTTCCTTTATGCCAAGATTAAAGCTGTTAAAGTAAATTTAGAATGGTAAAAATGAGCTAAATATTTGTATATCAAAAAAAGTTAAAGGAGTATCGTCATTTGATGCATTTTTTCTCTTTTGAAATAATATTACGAAATTGCATTTTAGTTAAATTCAGGGATTTTCGTGTGAAGACCGGTGTACTGTAATTTCTTTTTTTCTTTTGCTTTTTTTGCAAAAGAAAACAATCATAACTTTGCTTTTTTTATATATTTATTTTTGCTGTTAAAAGCAAAAAAGAATCATTACCAGATTAAATTACAATAACAATAACAAAAAAAATAAATATATAAAAAAAGCAAAGTTATGATTGTTTTCTTTTGCAAAAAAAGCAAAAGAAAAAAGGAAATTACAGTATACCGGTCTTCACACGAAAATCCCTGAATTTAACTAAAATGCAATTTCGTAATATTGTTTCGAAAGAGAAAAAATGCATCAAATGACGATACTCCTTTAAAGATTAAAATTCCCCATATCAGACCGTTCAACCACGGGCGCCGTCACTGCTCCGAGGCTGTTAGCTTTAAGTGCCCGATCTGAAGAATTTTACCGACGCTACCCGGTGGTGGCTCCAAAAGTTTATGATCGATTTTATTATTGTCCACTTTGTGTACAAGTAAGCTTTTTTTAAGAATTTGTTGAAATAAAATTATGATACTAACATATGTTTAGGATCAAGATTATGTTATTCAAGCGGAAGATAGTGATAAATATGCAGAAATGAATGTTCTCGGTTTAGATGCAATAGAACATCTAAAAATTTCAAGCATAAATTTACGCTTTCGACAATTAGAGTTTATTTTATCAAGAAATTAAACTGAAAAAAACATAAAGTAAAAAAATTAGCTACCAATGTTATATGTTGTATTCAAATTTTTTATGATTGACAAGATTTTTTCATATTTTGCTATTTATTCAAATAAAAAAATGCACATATTGTTCTTTTATAATATCTGTTTTTCTCAATGCCAAGTTCATCTTTCTTGCAGTTTGTATGATTTGTGGTCTCTTTTATATTTTGATTGCAGACAATAAATTTGGTTAGCTCTCTTTTTACAAGTTCGGGTTTCTCCCGACGTCAGCAGTTTAAGCATGGATGGGGTAAGGCCAAACCCTTATTATCTTTTTTAAAAGATATGCAGTAGTTATAATCAGTGCTAAAAAAATCGTATATTTTTTGTGAATTTTCTTGTTGCTTTTTCTATGGAATTTAACTTTTATTTCGTGTATATTTTTCTTTAATTCGATTATTAGAATCTCCATTACTTTGTGATCCTTCTTAACCTCCTTTTTTAGCATACATTTTCTCAATTTCTTTATTCATCCTAACTATAAGTCATCGATATCAATTTGTTCCAAAGAATCTCTGACGAAGATTTACAATGGTTCATGACGTTGATCCAAGGGTTTATGTTATTAATGAAGAAGTTTTAGCAGAAGTAAGTGCATCTACTATTACGCAGTTTTTAAACTATTATAATTTCAGCTTGGAAAACAAAATGAAAAACCAAATTTATCTATTACAACATTTCAAGATCCACCATTTCCTGTTACAGGTCAAATTTTTACTCATAAAGGGTTATTTATTCCTTTGACATGTCAACGTGCTCGAAAACCTGATAGCCCTATTATCAATGTTTGGTTCCAGATAGACACAGGTTCGAATGAAACATATCTTTCAAAGAAAGCTTTTGAAGCTCTTTGTGCACCTGGTGAACCCCTTGCTTTTTGTTATGTTTATTTGCAAGTAAGTTTTCTGTGTTTGTAGCACTACTGTAAATTTCGACACACATTTTCTTTAGTATCCCAATTATACTGTTCAGTGCAAATATGATGAAAAATATGAAGAAATGAATGTTCTCGGTTTAGATGTTTTATATCACTTGAAAATTTCTAACATGAATTTTGATTACAATCAAATGGAATTCTTTTTATCAAAAAATTAATAAAGCAGCTACATCAAACACTATTTATTCCACAGCTTTTGTAATTTTTTTCTAGGCTTTTATTTTTTCATTAAATGTTTGTATCACGTTAACATGCAAAAAAGCAACAATAAAAATGACACAAAAAAGTACAGCATGCAAATACAGATCGAAATAAACATTTAACCAACGAAATAGCTTTTCATAATTTTAAGCGTTTCTCCCTCTTATCCTCTTATCTGCTTAGACCTTTAGTGAGTTTTTATGCAAGATGAGTTTGCTTCTGTCATATATGAATGATTGTAATTCATTTATTTTATATTTTTTTGCAAGCATCCGTCGTTCTGTCATTTAAATTTGAGTAATTTATCATTAACTAATAAAATGAAATCATTTCTTTTACTTTTTCGACATATATATTTTTGCAAATAAAAATGATACTAAATAAAAACATAAATAAAATTTTCACCAAAAAAGTAGAACCATCGAAATCAACGGAAATGAAATAAAATAAATTGAATGAGGTTATAGAAAAGTTAGTGATATTTTGCAGCTACTTTTCTTCGAATTTCAGACATTCTGTAATTTTTATTATAATTCCAAAATACATTATTATGAGGATATTTTATTACAGGAGGAACAAATTCAAAGGATTCTGTTGCTAAAATTTCATCAATAATTTCTTCAAGAAGAGCATGACGATTTGAAGAGGAAAAAATTTCAATTAAACAACGATTTTTACTTCGCTAAAATAATGCCTTTGTTACAGGTAAGTAAAAAAAGTTTACTTTTAAATGTTGATAAAAAGTTGGAACATCAAAAACATCAGGAATACGACACATTTCAACTTCATTTACAGTATTACAAGCAGTAATAAAGTCTTCATAACTTTTACATACAGCATTATCAGAATTCTTCTCAAAATTCCTAAAATATGAGCAGATAGATTTATTTTAAAAGATATTGACTCACATATAAACATTCTTAGCACCAGAAAAAAGTTTTATAATATTTTCCAAAGGAACTGCTTTACCACTATCATATTTTATAATATTACTAAATAGGACACATTTTTCAATGCCAAAAGCAAGAAATTTGAGTTCATTATAAGAAAGATGTTGCTCGCCAAGACTCAACTCTTTGACGGTATATCTCTTAATTTTTGGAATAATTGAAGAAGCCTGATTTGGTTTCGTATGATCCGAAATACGAAGTTTTTTGATATCCAAATATTTTGAACTATGGGATGATTCATCTTAATATACTCTTTTTCACATATACAGCCTGGACGGCATACTTTTTTAGTACAGTATTGCCAACTGCACCAAAAAAGAGTATATTTCAAATTTGTAAATACCAAAATTGAATTTTTGATAAAAAATAATTTGCATGTTTTAATTAACTTTCCATAGATTTTTGGAGATGAAGGATTTGACCAAATATATTTCATCATTGTCATCGGAATTGGAAATACTTGTGGAAGACACGTTTCATGGAATTGATTTCGAGTTGGAAAAGACATAGTTGAAAAATCAAGTTTATATTTTTTTATTTCTGAATTCACATAATCCCGAAAACGTTCGCTAATGCTATCGTCTTGATAAAGTTTAATTAAACGCAGTATATCTAAGGGCATGTTTTTTTGAAAAAATGATTTGGATACTCGGTAGAATGAAGTTACCTGAAAATGAATGACGCTAGATCCACAATATTATATAAAAAATCAGAGGTAAAAAAACGAGAAAGACTTGGAGAACGAAAAAAACATTATTCATTATGATTTGTCTTTTTGGATAAACAAGTAGAGACTCTATGAGAGTTTTCTTCATTCTTGACCTACGTACAAACAAATTTTAGATAAACTCCCACTTTCTAATCTGAAAAAGACAGCTCACCATACTGGCTTTTGATTGATGAGATCTTTTTATTGATTATTATGGTGAGCAGTCTTTTTCAGATTAGAAAGTGGGAGTTTATCTAAAATTTGTTTGTACGTAGGTCAAGAATGAAGAAAACTCTCATAGAGTCTCTACTTGTTTATCCAAAAAGACAAATCATAATGAACTCAAATTTCTTGCTTTTGGCATTGAAAAATGTGTCCTATTTAGTAATATTATAAAATATGATAGTGGTAAAGCAGTTCCTTTGGAAAATATTATAAAACTTTTTTCTGGTGCTAAGAATGTTTATATGTGAGTCAATATCTTTTAAAATAAATCTATCTGCTCATATTTTAGGAATTTTGAGAAGAACTCTGATAATGCTGCATGCAAAAGTTACGACGATTTGATCAGTGCTTGTAATACTGTTAAACAAGTTGAACTATATCGTATTTCCAATGTTTTTGATGTTCCTCAATATTATCACCAATTAAAAATAAGTTTTTTTGCAATAAAAACTTTTTTAAGAATACTTTATTTTAGATTAGTAAAATCGATCGCTTATTAGAATCGTTTCACTAAATGATGCTCAACGTCTTGAAGAAGTTGTTAATGAAATTTTGGCAAGAAAATTCTTTCATTTTGTTCCACCTGTGATTCAATATGCTGGACAAAATGAATTTAGAACTATAAACATGTATCGATTACAAGCATACGAAGCGGCAAAATATCGTTAATTTATTGTGTAATATTGTGAACAGGGATGTGCGGAATTCCGTTTCCGTTTTTACGGAAATTCCGTGCTTTTTTCCACTTCCGTTTCCGTAAAAAAGTGGACGGAAATTCCGTTAAAAGCTTGTGTCTTTAAAAAGACAAGAACTGACTTTTCCCTTTGAAGAAAGCAGCTCTTTTGCGGTTTTTTTGCGCGCCAAAATAGCAAATGAAAAAAGAAGAGTGTAGTTGGTTATGAGTGTGTGTTTTTTGGCGCCAAAAAGCAACTAAAGCTCATAAAGTTGTTTACGTTTTATTCTTCGAAAAACAAATCTTTATCAAATTTAAATCCGTGTTACTTTGAATTAACAATGTCGAAGCGAAAAAAGGGCTCTATTTATGATGAATTTTATACAAGAAAGGATAACCATTGGACCTGCAAACTTTAGCTATATTCAGTTAGCTATTAAATCCCAGGGAAGAGGATTCCGCAGCTGATTCTTTGTCCCTAACTATCCCTATAGTAGGCGAGTATTTGGGCGAAATATGGGGTCTCAACTCCACCATCAGTTGAAAACGTTTACGGTGAGTTCAGATTTTCGCTAAATCATGATATAATTCATTTATTAATTGATTGATTATGTCAACAGTATTAATGATGTGACCACAGCGGTCTGTTTGTTGCGTTTTAACGTTTTGCCAAAATAAAATTTTTCACAAAAATTACTTATTTTGTTTTGGATCGTAAATAATTTTGGCTTAACTATTTAATGTTTTTATTCATCCTAGGGTAAAAACAGATGGAGAATCTGATAAAATGATATATAATTTACCCAAAAGTATGATATATATGGGTTTTTGGAGCACTTGAAAAAATACCTATATTTTGAAGCCCCAGATCTCCATGAATTCACAATTATTTTTTCTAACTTTTATTACCAAAATGATCAGCTGAATCTAGTTGTTAAAACGTCCAGTCAGAATTTTGATTGGTCTTTGAAAACTAAAAATTTTTGTAACTGAAGATAATATACCGTAATCATGTACTGCAACACCATGGATTATTATATATTCTTACCATATTACTCAAATTAGCTACAAACCAACTTATTATTATCTACTATATCGAATACAATCAATATAAACACCAATCAACTCAACAGCTTTATTACAAAAGCACTCAAAGTCATCAACATCTTCAACACCGGAATATAAGAGAAAATCAACAAATCTCTTCAAATAGCGATACAAGAACGACTGTAATGGATTAATAATGGTATTTTAACATATCTGTAAGTATTAGTAATATTATCTTGACTAATAATGATGTTTCAGGCAACACTGTTATACTAAACAACATCGTATGCATACTGTATTCCTTACATACGAACATAGAAGCTTATATTCGTTATTAATGCGTTACTTGTGGTCACTTTAAGTTGTCAGAAGCTTAATATGTCGTCATAAAAGTGTTATTAGTCCTCTCCACAAACATTTATACTATCTGTGGCATATATACGCACAAATACATTCATTTCCATTTTGGGAATGGTGCTGCACATGTTTACCTTGAAAGAAAATAATATGTAGCAGCAGATAACTCATGTATAACAACATATTAAGCTTCTGACAACTTAAAGTGACCACAAGTAACGCATTAATAACGAATATAAGCTTCTATGTTCGTATGTAAGGAATACAGTATGCATACGATGTTGTTTAGTATAACAGTGTTGCCTGAAACATCATTATTAGTCAAGATAATATTACTAATACTTACAGATATGTTAAAATACCATTATTAATCCATTACAGTCGTTCTTGTATCGCTATTTGAAGAGATTTGTTGATTTTCTCTTATATTCCGGTGTTGAAGATGTTGATGACTTTGAGTGCTTTTGTAATAAAGCTGTTGAGTTGATTGGTGTTTATATTGATTGTATTCGATATAGTAGATAATAATAAGTTGGTTTGTAGCTAATTTGAGTAATATGGTAAGAATATATAATAATCCATGGTGTTGCAGTACATGATTACGGTATATTATCTTCAGTTACAAAAATTTTTAGTTTTCAAAGACCAATCAAAATTCTGACTGGACGTTTTAACAACTAGATTCAGCTGATCATTTTGGTAATAAAAGTTAGAAAAAATAATTGTGAATTCATGGAGATCTGGGGCTTCAAAATATAGGTATTTTTTCAAGTGCTCCAAAAACCCATATATATCATACTTTTGGGTAAATTATATATCATTTTATCAGATTCTCCATCTGTTTTTACCCTAGGATGAATAAAAACATTAAATAGTTAAGCCAAAATTATTTACGATCCAAAACAAAATAAGTAATTTTTGTGAAAAATTTTATTTTGGCAAAACGTTAAAACGCAACAAACAGACCGCTGTGTGTGACCTTTTTAAATGGTACAGCAGAAAATAATCACATTATTTGTTTTATTACTAAATTTTTTAAAGTTTTCTAGACATAAATTTCGAAAAAAAAAACTTGAAAGAAACATCATTTGTTTTAATGATATAAAAGCCCAAACCTTCTTCATTTTGATCTAGTGCTTGTAGTGTATGGTTTTACAAAACATAAGGTCAGCCTTTTAAAAAAAAAGAAAATTTTATTTTTATAATGTTTTGATAAACACGAAGCTTTCATGTATCTCCTTGTAAAACAACAAACTTAAAATTTTTTTTGAATAATCATTTGTTTTATAACACTAATTGCTGAAACATTCAAACATATGATAGAAAAAAGTCAATCACACTGACAACAAATATTTATTTGCTTTTCTCAGACGCGTTTTTGCTGATCGCAAAAAAAATTGTTTTAAGGAATCGAAGCGTCAATCAAAAAAAATAGTGAAGAAATGATTTTCTCAATAAATTTTAGCCGATTAAAGCTAGTATTTTTTTTTCTTTTCATTCATTTTCGATGACTTTTTAACCAAACATTTTTTTACAACACATTTCAAACAATTATTATTTTAAACTTTATATTGTAACCTGATTTTTAGATTAATTTTAATATTTAAGTTTATTCTATATTGTATTTTTGTATTTAATCAATGTGTGTTAGGGCACGTATTAAAATAAAATAAAATAAATAAAAAAGATCAGAAAAAGTCTCTTTAAAATTCATCACTGCGCTCTTTTTTTAATATTCACTGAGAAAAAGCCGTGATGCATTCGTCACTCGAGCATCACTGCCGGTGACGAAAAAACCCTCACCAGTGATGAATTCATTACTAAAGCGTCACTATCAGTGACGAATTCGTCACAGCTGTATCACCGGTGAGGTTTTCACGGCTTTTTCTCAGTGTTTAAGTTGAATATTTCTTTTTCATGTAAATTTCTGCTGTTGTAGAATTTTGTAAATTTATTATTAACGTGGCCACCCATTTTTCCAACATATTAGCATGAATGTAACGAATAAATTTATATTAATTCTTTTTCTTACTTTTTTTGTGTTTTTTATTAGCATAAAAATAAGAGTACAAAATATTCAAAAATAGAAAGGGCTTAAAAACAAAAAAGCAATGTAACAAAAATAATTTTTTCACAATTTACCGAAAGTTTAATTATTAATGGTTTCATCTCTTCTAGCCATGTAAAAAACGTGAAATAGTTCTACTGATAAGCAAAGAAGCAATTTTACAGCTTTTGAAATTATTTGCAACAAAACACATTCACACAAATATTCAAACAGCTTTTTGAAACACGTTTTTTCTAAAAAAAATGTTTGGGCAAAAAAAGATTTCATTGACAAAGTACTTTTTTCACTGCTGCTTTTAATGCTTTTTTCGTCGCTGAAAAACGACACACATTGTATCAGAAAAAATGAACATATGCTCTTTTTTCTTAGACATAAAAACTAAAATCGGTGATGAAATTTATTCTTTAAAATGTCAAACAAAGAAAAGAACTGACTTGTCTTTTAATCAACACTGCTCCAAATACGTTCTTCACTTTCCTTCTCTTTATTTTTTTCGGCTGAAATGAGAGGTTTATTTCTTTTTTTGAATATTTGATTGCTTAATTTTTATCCCAAATTATTACAAAGCTAATAAATAATTAATATTAATCAGATGGGTAATAGTATGCAAATATGATACTTTTGCCAGTAATAAAAATAAAATTTAAAAAAATATCGAGCATCCCTTTGGTTATTAATTTTAATGAACAACCTGTCTCACCTAAATAAAACATATTAAAAATTTATTCGTCATCAGGGTTGTCTGAAGCTTGTCTTTTTGTCCTATCCGAAATTTCTGATTTGCATAAAAATAAAAATTTCCAGTAAATGATTGAGAAACAGTTGTATATTATTAATGTCTCTAAGCCATAATTGTTGACATGGTTAGCACGAACGTTGTGAGCAAATTTATCACAATTTTATTTAAACTTTTATTTGTGTTATTTCAATTTTTGTTAAAATAAAGCCATAAAATATTCAAAATGAGGTATTGCAAAAAATACTTTTCTAGTCTAAAATTTTGTTGACTGAAATTGTTTTTAACGAGTGTAACATAACTTTAAATGAAACAACGATCTTCCCGATTTCAAAAACAGATGAATGACTGTTTTTCGTTATTCTTTCGTAGTTAGCTCGCAAAGACACTAAAAAAAACAACAGCATTTGCAAAACTTCGCTGATAAAAAAGGATCGAGCAAATAAACAAACTTTGTTGTTATTCCCATTTATTTCTTTGTCGCAAAAATTTTCTTCTTTGTACATATTTTTTAGCCAACAAAGATCGTTTCTCCTTTCTTTTTTACTTGCTAGATGGAACTATCACATACTAAAAAAATTGTTATTCATCAGTTTTCGCTGGTTTTTTAATTAATCATTACTTTGGGAAAAAAAGGGAAATAGAAAGATTCATTTTCTTTTTAGTGGCAGTTCCGTTCAAGCTAAAAAGCTATTTTTTCTTTGAATATTTTGCTTTGCTTTTTTTTCAATAAGCTTTAAATCAGATTCAGTCATTAATTATATTGTATGACAGCAATTTAATTTTGTTACTGATATTAATTCTCTCCCAACGACGTGAACAAGATAGATCAATATTAAAAATAAGGATATTTTATACACTAATTAGAGCTTAAAAATGTTTTTAATACCGAAACAACTGCAGCATCAATACTTCAAGGTTCTCAGATTTACAATGAAATAAAAAATTGGTTTATCAAGCAGAAAATGAGTATTTGTTTTATTTACTAATTTTTAAATTTTTGTAATTACTGTTACCACGTTTATATTTAGAAAAAAACAATTTTTACACACAATCCATCAAAAATTATTTATTTACGTTAATGCTACCTTTTCCCTAAAGATATAATTTAAAGTATTTTTATGTGTTAACTAAATTTTCATTAATGTTTTTTTATAAGTTCTTTCATTATAATCATCATCCAATCTTTCATCTAGTTTACGACAAAATATTCCCCATCTGTTGTAATTTTGCAACTAAACATATTAACAGAAATATTCAAACATGGTGGACGATAAATGTCGTTAAAAGAACTGGAAGAAAATAAATTTTACAAAACTTTATTTTCAAAAAAAAGAATTTCGTTGAAAAATTTTTGTTTTCGTCTCTGCTTTCAGTGATTTCAATGTCGCTGAAAAAAAACAGACACATAGTTGTTTTTAAATAAAGAAACTGTGTGTAAGAGACTGCGATTGCTGGGAAATAGTGGTTTGTCAAAAAAAAGCTTTCGATAATCATTCATTTTTTAACTGTTGCAGTGATTTCACTTTTTTGCATATTTTGCTCCGTTTTTGATGGTTTTGAAATTATATGACAACAAGAAAAAAACGAAAAAAAACATACCAACTAAAAAGCACATCAAAATCCCGGGTTGAACAGTAATAAAAACATTTGTTTTGGTAACAACATTTAAATTTATATTTGTCTAAAATTAACCAATGTTTCACAAACAGCAATGAAAAGAGACATGTTTTTTCAACATACTTTACAAATATATATGTCTCTGCAACTGATTTTTTATAATTACAAAAAAACTTTGCTTTTGAATAGAAAAATTTTTATCTTGTTTATGCGAAAGAAATTTTAAGTTAATTGTAAGCATGCCATTTTAAGAATACATTTAATTTATCAACATTTGTTATTGCAGCATTAATAATTAAAAATAAATAAATAATTTAAATATCGACTAATATTGATTTGTAAAGACATAATACAACGTTTACATGTATTTAGAAATTTTTTAACAAATTTTTACTAAAAATATGAATTTCCTTTTTTTATAGCGTAAGTTTCATCATTGGTCTATTGGTAAATCGTTGAATTTATATTAATTATATTTTCCACAACAATTCGAATTTTTTTTTACAGATCACGTTTAATTTGATTTTTGAAATATTCAAAGCTTGCATAAAATTAAATGAAAACCATTTATTAAGCAGACAATGAATCGAATCTATTTTGGTCAGTCACTTTTTTTGCTTGCAGAAATAAAAGCCATGTTGAATCGAAGTTGCTTTTTTTCAACAATGAAAGAGCGAGTAAATGGGCTGGCAATAAAATATTTTTTTTAAAAATTTGCGTCGACAAAAGACCTTTTCTATTTCTTTTTAAATGTTGATTTTTTTTCAAAGGGGCAATTTTTTGAGAGACGTTTTCATAATATATAAACAAAGTCCGCGTCATTTTCTTGATAAAGATGCCTACTATTGACTTATACAATTTTTTTAAAAAATTTTTGCTTAAAAATCGTATTTGAATATTTTGCATAAAGTTAGAAAATCGTTGAATTTTTTTCATTCGACTGTTTTTTTTAATAAAAAGATTATTTTATAACACAACAATAGTATAATTGTATAACAATACAATATCAAATCATGACACCCATTAATAATTAAAAATAAATGAAAATAAATAAACAGGCAGATAAAGAAAAATTAAAATTTTTTAAAGCATTATTCTTGTATACAATTCTTTAACAAGAAAGCGTTGAATTTACAACTTTAAAAACAACAAATTTTTGCCACCACCAAATTTCGTTCTTTATTTGCATTTGTCTATGCTTACAAATACTTAAAAGCGTTCATGTTTCTGTTGTTCAGCACTTTGATGAAAGTGAACGGTTTGTGATCAAGAGATTTCCTTTTTTTTAAATTATGTATAATACATATTAACAATCAAAGTACTACAATTTTTTTATAATAACTTATGCACTTATGAGCAGAATTATAAATGAATATTCAAAACTTAAAAAAAAACTAGCAAATGACAACCATCTGTCATACCTGAAAACAAGCTCTTTTGCCTTCAAAAAAAGTGGCAACGATAACGTTGCTGACTAATCTGATAAACCTCAAGGATGTGTTTATCCCTTATTTATTAAAAAACATGATCAAACATTACCATAGCAACTTGTAAAAAGAATTTTTGTATATCACACCTCATGTAATGTGTTACATATCCAGTTTAATTAAAAATTGAGAAGCATCAGAAGCATTCATTCAAATTATTAATTAATACCGCTTGATTCAAAACTTACTCTTGGGTTTTAAAATGTTTTTAAAATCGTTTATTTTAAGCTAATTTAGTCAAATTCTTGTCTTTATCTTTCATTACAAGCTATAATGTTGAATAACCTTGTTATTGAAAATTAAAATCTGCTGTATTTTAGTGTTGAAAAATGTTCATGCGGATTAAAAAATTTTTCATTTCAAATTTTATTTATGTTTCCAAAAGCTTTTTTTTATTCATATCACGCCCCATTAACTTTGTCATCTTTTGCTTTCATTTTTTTGTTGTCGACTTTTTTTAAGAACGCAGTGTGTGTATGTTTACATTGTCCTTTTTTTTTAAAGCAGTACACAACGTGTTACGTGTTTTTTTGGAAAGACAAACAAAGTGGCATAGACACAAAAAAAAAACAAAAAAGCGTTGATCGCTTTAAAAAAATTCAGTGTTAAAGATTAATAAAAAAATTCCAAATTTAATGCATGTATTTTTTTGCTTTGTGTGTTTCTTAAATAATGATGCAGAAGGAAATCGCAAAGCAAATAAACAAATCAGTAAAATAAGTCGCTGCTGATAGCCGTACTTCTCAAATTTGTTTAAAAAATTATAGTCAAAAGCTATTTTAAAATAGAATATTCAAACCTGCAAAGACGCTGTAGTAAGTGAAAACTGTTCCTCTTTCTTTTTTTTGAGACATTTGTTTTTTCTGGTGAAAAACAGCAGTGTATAAGAAAAGCATACACAAAAGTGTTTACATTAAAATAATAGCTTTTTTTTAAATGAAAAAAAACCATTGCGACGAAAAAAGAATTTCAACAGTCTTTTAATTTTAGCGACGCTGAAAACAGCCGCCCTACGCTTTTTTGTGTTAGAAAAAACAACATTTGTAAAAATAAAAGATACGCAAACAAAATGTAACCATTGAGTTTTTCGTTCATCTGGTAACGAAGATTTTTGCTTTTTTAAAGCCTTATAATTGCCAATTATAAAGTTTAAGCTGCTCTAAAAAATTTGAACATTTAATTTTTCTTATTGTTTTTATTACATTCTCACACATTGATTTTGAAGAAATATATTTGGTCAATGATTTATTTATGGTGTTACCATAATGAAAAACCAAATTCAAATCATTAATAAAAAATGAAAAGTGTAATCGTGTTTAAAATCCTGATACTGTGGTCATTGAAATTTTATTACGGACAAAAAATTATTTTTGCTGCTTTTTTCTTTTATAAATGTTTCAAAACATTGGCTGCCAACAAACACGTAGAGAGAAAAAATTTTCGGGGAAGGCATGCCTTTGATCTTTTGCCGCTTACTGGAACGCGTCGGCAAAACATCAAAGAAATTTGTCAATTTCAGGGGGCACAGGTACCCTAAAATAAATACGGGCTTGGCTGCCAATAAGAAACAAACAAATGTGATGAAAAAACTTGTAAAAATTCATATCAGTTTATTTTACAAAAATTAACTATTTTTTATAATGAAAACTGTTTGAATATTTAAAGCATTTTATGACATTAAACAAAAACTTGTTTTACAAAGACATGCACATAAATGAAAAAAAAACTATGAATTAAAACACAAAGCAACTGTGTTCTTGTGTTACAAACTAAACGCCTTTTTTATTTCCAAAATTTCTGTCTGCTGTTTTTGAAAAGGTTTTTGTTGTTTCGTAAAAGCAAAATAGAAAGAACAAATCTTTCTTTGAAAAATAACATTCTTCTTTTTTTTGAATATTTAATAAAAAAATTGCAGAAATATTTTTCAAAAATTAAAATAGCTCACAGTACTAAGGACATTATTTTTACAATTAAGTAATAAAAATGCTCCAGTACTCGAAACTGTGCACTACTAATCAAAAGCAAAAAAAGATATAAACAATGTTGTTTTATAGAAGTAACTGTTTTCTTCTACAATTTCACAATTTGGTTGTTGAAAAATCTGAAACTAAAAGAACCAACTTATTTTATATATTACCAAATTGTTTCTTAGTAGTATTCTTAGTTTTTGTCTTACAGTAGAGGGTTTCAACTCAATGTGGAGTTGAGGCCCCATATTTTACCCAAATACTGGTCATAGTAAGAGATAGTAGGGGACAAAATATCAGCGGCCAAATCCTTGATCCCTGGATTTAATAGCTAAATGGATATAGCTGATAAATAGCAAACAATAGCTATTTTTGTTAAACAATTTTCATGTCGATGATTTTAAAGAGTTATAATGGAAAAAATAACGTAAATCATCCATTAACAATATTATTATAATAGTTGAAAAGTATTCCTTCTGCGGAATTTTGGATATTTTATGGCTAAAATAGATATCGTCTGCTAAGGAAGTTTTTTCTTCGTCGACGTTTTTCTCTTTTCTATTTTTGCACTTATTCATCCAAATGAAAGGTAAAAAGGAAAGACAAACAATTTTTTGTACCACAAGTGAAGCAGCTTTTTATAAGAATGGACAAAAAAAGGAACCAAATTTCTCAACATTTTATTTCTGTGATTGTAAATAAACGTTTGGGTTTTCTCTTTTCCAGAGAAATAAGTGCTGCTTTCATATTCTTTTTTTACCTTTTGCTTTTGAATATTTTGTTTAAAATTTTTTTATTACAATCTTATTTATGCAAAAGAAATCTTAAGTTATTTGTAAGCATGTTATTCCAAGAGTTTCTAAACGTTGCATATTATTGCATCAATAGTTAAAAAATGAATAAATGTTTTACATGTCGATTAATACTGATTTGGAAAGACATTTTGCACCATTCAAATGTATTTAAAAATTCTTTGACAAATTTTTTCTAAAAAAACTGAATTTGCAGTAGTGAATAAATAAAAATATAAATGCGAAAAATCAGTTCAAAAATAATATAAATTTCCTTTTTTATAGCGTAAATATCAATGCTTTCTTGGTAATTAGTAAGCATGTATAGATTCTTCTCACTTTCCACAACAATTCGACATTTTTTTCACAGATGACGTTTTTAAAATTTTTAAATATTCAACTAAATATTACATTTTATTTATTTTATGGTAGCATAAAAAAATATTCATCAAACAGACAATGAGAATCGGTTTTTGCCAGACACTTTTTTTGTGTAAATGCATAATTTTGACGACAGAGAAGATGGTAGAAAAACTGAACACTTTCTTTCCAAGGTTCATGGAGATAATTATATCAATTTTTATCGTGAACAGTTGAGAAAAATGACATTTTGTATGACCAAGTTTTTTAAATTTCCATAATTTTTGTTGTATGTATAGCTCTTGCAATAGACTAAAAATGTTCTGTATCAAATTTTATTCACTTCATTATTAATGAGCAGTTTTTTGAATTTCTTGGTCTGAAGGTGTAAATGAGTTACAAGAATCTCCTAACCTAAGCTTTTTTACATCGCATAAATTTGATAAAAAATCGTTATATTTAATTTTTTTTAGAAATTCAAGATTCAAACATGAAAATACATCCTGTTATTCACATCAAAATGACATATTTGATGGAACACTTCTACTTTTTGCTAAAAGAAATGCTATTTTGTTCACAAAAGACATCAGTGAATATTTCTTCCGAATTTTTTTTCAGAATTTTTTTCAACATCATTCAATAATAGCATTGGGAATTATTCAAAGTCAATATCTACAAAGTAGCTTCCAAAGTAACTTTAAAATATCTTTTAGGCAATTATTGCGATTCCCCCTCCCCTTTTTTTTGTGCAAGAAAAATTTACATTTTTTTTCACTATCAAGCTGCTGAACACAACCGCTCGTCGCCCCCACTCCCCCCCCCCTTATGAACTTCATTTCAACTTGTATATGTTATAGCCGAATTTGACCCTCCGCCGAATTTGACTTTCGCTAGCCGAATTTGACTTTCGCTTGCCGAATTTGACTTCGCTAGCCGAATTTGATTCACAGTCGCCGAATTTGACTTTTACAACAAAAATAAATAAGTTTATCAAAAAATTATAAAATTTCACACTTTTAAACAATAAGTGATGGTTTCATAAATTGATTAATTAAAAATTAATTATATCTCGTTTTTTTAAATTTTGTTTTTTCAACTTCTTCCACTTCACTAGTGCTGCTGACATCTTCATCGACTTCATCAGACCGGATACCACAGGGTCGGCGACCAAACATTGCTTCAAAGGGTGAAGTTTTGATTCCAGTATGATAACGACTATTTTTCGCATATTGAACTTGAGGAAGTAAAGATGCCCAATTGGGAGTTTTTAAATCATCCATCATAGTTTGAAGAATATCCTAAATAACAAATTAAACGTCATGCAAAAAATAAGTTAAAACATACTCCAACATCTCTATTAGCTCTTTCAACAGAACCTTGTGACTGAGAATGACGTGGTCTGCCTTGAATTTTTTTACATTGTGGCCATCTTGCTACAAGTGCTTTTATAACAGAATTAACGAATTCTTTTCCATTATCTGACTGAAGAAGCTTTGGGGCATCAAATGTTGAAAATATTTCGACAAGCTTTTCTGCAACAGCATCTCCAGTTTTATTTTTGAGTGGTTTCAAAATAACAAATTTCGTAAGATGATCTTGATAAACCATAATAAAAGCATATTCTCCATCTTTTTTTGCTTGATAATCAATTAAATCTACTTGACATCGAGAATTTTGATCTTCTGATAATATTGGTTTCACAACAACACCTCTTTTAACTTTTCCTTTCTTTAATTCACATTTGACACAACATTTAACAAATACTGATAAAATTTCTTTTGAAAAACCTTCAAATTCTTTCTTCAATTCATAAAACATTAAATCTCGTCCGGCATGGCCCTTATCAATATGAACATCATATAGTAATTTAAATAATTTTGATTCCTTTACCAAAAATTTTTCATTATATTGCAAAACTTCCACACCATCTTGCCTAATACACTGATATCTGAAAAACACCATCAAAACTTGCTCAACGTTTAATTTAATAGTTACCTCTTTACCCAATTTTTTTCATTAACATTTAATTCCTCTTTGAAGAGTTTCTTTCGAAATGCTTCCACAATAGCATCGTAAGTTTCATCAGGTTTTACAGCTAAATTCCTTTTATCTCCTTTCCATTTTGAATATGCAGCTTCAAATTTTTCTTTGAATTGTTCACGATCAGCATTAACTTGAGATGAAGATTGAGAATCCATGGCAAATTTTTTAAAAATGAACAAAAAAAACAAAATTTAAAAAAACGAGATATAATTAATTTTTAATTAATCAATTTATGAAACCATCACTTATTGTTTAAAAGTGTGAAATTTTATAATTTTTTGATAAACTTATTTATTTTTGTTGTAAAAGTCAAATTCGGCGACTGTGAATCAAATTCGGCTAGCGAAGTCAAATTCGGCGGAAAGTCAAATTCGGCTATAACATATATAATGTAAATTTTCCTTGCACAAAACACGGAGGGAGGAAATCGCAATAAGTGCCTAAAAGACTTTTTAAAGTAACTTTGAAAGCTACTTTGTAGACTTTGAATAATTTCCATATTTTTAAGCATCTTACAGAAACAAATGCAAAATATCACAATGAATGATATAAAATGAGAATGGTAAAATAAAGTAAATTTAAAAAATTTATTTTTTATTTTCTTTTTTTTTAACGTAGATTCTGCTTTCATGTCATGTCTTTCTTTTACAGTTAGAGCATTTATCAAAAACTTCTAACGAATTGTTATGGTGATAAATTAATTATTTTTTAGTAAAATGAAATATTTAAAAAAGACACAAGCTTTTTTAAAAAAAAGCGCAGTAAAAATAACAAACGATAAATAGTCTTTTTTTCAAATAGTTGTTTTCCTACGCAAAAGCTGCTTTTTTAGAATATCTATTTTCCTATTTCGTTCAACAGTTGCGATGAAATCATAAACCTTGAACACGTCTAGCACATTTGTTTTTAAGACAGGGAGCAAAAGAATCCATTGAAATAAAAGAAGGAAATTTTTGGATTTTTTACTTTTCTAAAAATCTTTTCTATGTTCATTTTTTGAAAATTAGGTGAATATTTTTTGTTGTGAAGCAAAAATTATTGGAAACCCTTTCTTCCCAGCTTGTTGAATGCATTTTTGTCCTAATAAAAAAATTTTTCTGATGACAGTAATAATTAAAGATGGAAAACTCAACTTACATAAAATAAAATGTCTTAAAGTTAAATATTTCAAACTACAAAATCTTGACCGTGGGCGTTAATAAATATGTCCCGAAAAAATGGTTGACAACTCCAAAATATTTATAGCAAAGATCAAAAAAGAACAGTTTACAGATCAATAATGACCATTTTTACTAAAAGAAGCTAAACGAAAAAAATTTCAAATGACAGCACCTTTTTTTAAAAAATATTGCGCATGCAAACAAAAAAAAACTGTTGCTTTTTTTCTTTGACTTTTGCAATTTCTTTTTTGCTATTTTGGTTATGAGTTGTAAAAAAAACATTCGTAAAAATCAGATGATGAAATATGTATTTAAATAAAAATCAAAACTGACTGTTCTTTTTTCCAGTCAATCCCTCTTTTTCTCTTTATTGCACATCTATTTGTTTTCTTTTTGGAATATTTTGTTGCTACATTTTATATTATATTTCACCTTATAAAGTTTATCGGTAAATTATTAAACGTTTTCTTTGTGAAGCTCTTTAATCTTTCTCTCCAACTATCAGCTATATGTTCACTTCGTAACCCCAAGTTCCTACATTATGTCTATTAAAGAGCTTCACAAAGAAAACGTTTAATAATTTACCGATAAACTTTATAAGGTGAAATATAATATAAAATGTAGCAACAAAATATTCCAAAAAGAAAACAAATAGATGTGCAATAAAGAGAAAAAGAGGGATTGACTGGAAAAAAGAACAGTCAGTTTTGATTTTTATTTAAATACATATTTCATCATCTGATTTTTACGAATGTTTTTTTTACAACTCATAACCAAAATAGCAAAAAAGAAATTGCAAAAGTCAAAGAAAAAAAGCAACAGTTTTTTTTTGTTTGCATGCGCAATATTTTTTAAAAAAAGGTGCTGTCATTTGAAATTTTTTTCGTTTAGCTTCTTTTAGTAAAAATGGTCATTATTGATCTGTAAACTGTTCTTTTTTGATCTTTGCTATAAATATTTTGGAGTTGTCAACCATTTTTTCGGGACATATTTATTAACGCCCACGGTCAAGATTTTGTAGTTTGAAATATTTAACTTTAAGACATTTTATTTTATGTAAGTTGAGTTTTCCATCTTTAATTATTACTGTCATCAGAAAAATTTTTTTATTAGGACAAAAATGCATTCAACAAGCTGGGAAGAAAGGGTTTCCAATAATTTTTGCTTCACAACAAAAAATATTCACCTAATTTTCAAAAAATGAACATAGAAAAGATTTTTAGAAAAGTAAAAAATCCAAAAATTTCCTTCTTTTATTTCAATGGATTCTTTTGCTCCCTGTCTTAAAAACAAATGTGCTAGACGTGTTCAAGGTTTATGATTTCATCGCAACTGTTGAACGAAATAGGAAAATAGATATTCTAAAAAAGCAGCTTTTGCGTAGGAAAACAACTATTTGAAAAAAAGACTATTTATCGTTTGTTATTTTTACTGCGCTTTTTTTTAAAAAAGCTTGTGTCTTTTTTAAATATTTCATTTTACTAAAAAATAATTAATTTATCACCATAACAATTCGTTAGAAGTTTTTGATAAATGCTCTAACTGTAAAAGAAAGACATGACATGAAAGCAGAATCTACGTTAAAAAAAAAGAAAATAAAAAATAAATTTTTTAAATTTACTTTATTTTACCATTCTCATTTTATATCATTCATTGTGATATTTTGCATTTGTTTCTGTAAGATGCTTAAAAATATGGAAATTATTCAAAGTCTACAAAGTAGCTTTCAAAGTTACTTTAAAAAGTCTTTTAGGCACTTATTGCGATTTCCTCCCTCCGTGTTTTGTGCAAGGAAAATTTACATTATATATGTTATAGCCGAATTTGACTTTCCGCCGAATTTGACTTCGCTAGCCGAATTTGATTCACAGTCGCCGAATTTGACTTTTACAACAAAAATAAATAAGTTTATCAAAAAATTATAAAATTTCACACTTTTAAACAATAAGTGATGGTTTCATAAATTGATTAATTAAAAATTAATTATATCTCGTTTTTTTAAATTTTGTTTTTTTTGTTCATTTTTAAAAAATTTGCCATGGATTCTCAATCTTCATCTCAAGTTAATGCTGATCGTGAACAATTCAAAGAAAAATTTGAAGCTGCATATTCAAAATGGAAAGGAGATAAAAGGAATTTAGCTGTAAAACCTGATGAAACTTACGATGCTATTGTGGAAGCATTTCGAAAGAAACTCTTCAAAGAGGAATTAAATGTTAATGAAAAAAATTGGGTAAAGAGGTAACTATTAAATTAAACGTTGAGCAAGTTTTGATGGTGTTTTTCAGATATCAGTGTATTAGGCAAGATGGTGTGGAAGTTTTGCAATATAATGAAAAATTTTTGGTAAAGGAATCAAAATTATTTAAATTACTATATGATGTTCATATTGATAAGGGCCATGCCGGACGAGATTTAATGTTTTATGAATTGAAGAAAGAATTTGAAGGTTTTTCAAAAGAAATTTTATCAGTATTTGTTAAATGTTGTGTCAAATGTGAATTAAAGAAAGGAAAAGTTAAAAGAGGTGTTGTTGTGAAACCAATATTATCAGAAGATCAAAATTCTCGATGTCAAGTAGATTTAATTGATTATCAAGCAAAAAAAGATGGAGAATATGCTTTTATTATGGTTTATCAAGATCATCTTACGAAATTTGTTATTTTGAAACCACTCAAAAATAAAACTGGAGATGCTGTTGCAGAAAAGCTTGTCGAAATATTTTCAACATTTGATGCCCCAAAGCTTCTTCAGTCAGATAATGGAAAAGAATTCGTTAATTCTGTTATAAAAGCACTTGTAGCAAGATGGCCACAATGTAAAAAAATTCAAGGCAGACCACGTCATTCTCAGTCACAAGGTTCTGTTGAAAGAGCTAATAGAGATGTTGGAGTATGTTTTAACTTATTTTTTGCATGACGTTTAATTTGTTATTTAGGATATTCTTCAAACTATGATGGATGATTTAAAAACTCCCAATTGGGCATCTTTACTTCCTCAAGTTCAATATGCGAAAAATAGTCGTTATCATACTGGAATCAAAACTTCACCCTTTGAAGCAATGTTTGGTCGCCGACCCTGTGGTATCCGGTCTGATGAAGTCGATGAAGATGTCAGCAGCACTAGTGAAGTGGAAGAAGTTGAAAAAACAAAATTTAAAAAAACGAGATATAATTAATTTTTAATTAATCAATTTATGAAACCATCACTTATTGTTTAAAAGTGTGAAATTTTATAATTTTTTGATAAACTTATTTATTTTTGTTGTAAAAGTCAAATTCGGCGACTGTGAATCAAATTCGGCTAGCGAAGTCAAATTCGGCTAGCGAAAGTCAAATTCGGCTAGCGAAAGTCAAATTCGGCGGAGGGTCAAATTCGGCTATAACATATACAAGTTGAAATGAAGTTCATAAGGGGGGGGGAGTGGGGGCGACGAGCGGTTGTGTTCAGCAGCTTGATAGTGAAAAAAAATGTAAATTTTTCTTGCACAAAAAAAAGGGGAGGGGGAATCGCAATAATTGCCTAAAAGATATTTTAAAGTTACTTTGGAAGCTACTTTGTAGATATTGACTTTGAATAATTCCCAATGCTATTATTGAATGATGTTGAAAAAAATTCTGAAAAAAAATTCGGAAGAAATATTCACTGATGTCTTTTGTGAACAAAATAGCATTTCTTTTAGCAAAAAGTAGAAGTGTTCCATCAAATATGTCATTTTGATGTGAATAACAGGATGTATTTTCATGTTTGAATCTTGAATTTTTAAAAAAAATCAAATATAACGATTTTTTATCAAATTTATGCAATGTAAAAAAGCTTAGGCTAGAAGATTTTTGTAACTCATTTACACCTACAGACCAAGAAATTCAAAAAACTGCTTATTAATAATGAAGTGAATAAAATTTGATACAGAACATTTTTAGTCTATTGCAAGAGCTATACAAAAATTATGGAAATTTAAAAAACTAGGTCATACAAAATGTCATTTTTCTCAACTGTTCACGATAAAAATTGATATAATTATCTCCATGAACCTTGCAAAGAGAGTGTTCAGTTTTTCTACCATCTTCTCTGTCGTCAAAATTATGCATTTACACAAAAAAAGTTTCTGGCAAAAACCGATTCTCATTGTCTGTTTGATGAATATTTTTTTATTTTATGCTACCATAAAATAAATAAAATGCAATATTTATTTGAATATTTAAAAATTTTAAAAACGTCATCTGTGAAAAAAATGTCGAATTGTTGTGGAAAATGAGAAGAATTTATACATGCTCGCAAATTACCAAGAAAGCATTGATATTTACGCTATAAAAAAGGAAATTTATATTATTTTTGAACTGCTTTTTCGCAGTTATATTTTTATTTATTCACTGCTACAAATTCAGTTTTTTTAGTAAAAATTTGTCAAAGAATTTTTAAATACATTTGAATGATGCATAATGTCTTTGCAAATCAGTATTATTCGACATGTAAAACATTTATTCATTTTTTAATTATTGATGCAATAATAGGCTACGTTAAGAAACTCGTGGAATAACATGCTGACAACTAACTTAAGATTTCTTTTGCATAAATAAGATTATAATAAAAAATTTTTAAACAAAATATTCAAAAGCAAAAGGCAAAAAAAGAATATGAAAGCAGCGCTTATTTATCTGGAAAAGAGAAAACCCAAACGTTTATTTACAATCACAGAAATAAAATGTTGAGAAATTCGGTTCCTTTTTTTGTCCATTCTTATAAAAAGCTGCTTCACTTGTGGTACAAAAAATTGTTTGTCTTTCCTTTTTACCTTTCATTTGGATGAATAAATGCAAAAATAGAAAAGAGAAAAACGTCGACGAAGAATAAACTTCCTTAGTTGATTATTTTCTTCGACAAACGTCTTTGATTAATATATATATCGACCATCTTCTGCTTTTTTTCCATCTTTGAATATTTTTTTTTAGGGGAGTAAACTGAAGAAGTGCCCATCTTTCATTTCTACAAATGTCATCTTTCTGAAACAAAAAAATGTAGAGCGGCTGTTTTTGGTGTCGTAAAAAGTCTGTTGAAATCCTTTTTTTGTCGCGATGGTTTGAGTGTTTTTCTCATACACTGTTTTTTTCCATCAAAATCAAACGCCTCTAAAAATGAATGAGAAGAAACTTTCACTGACTTTTTTGTTTTCTCAAAATTATTCTGCAGTTCTTGTAGTTTTGAATATTTTATCTTAAAACAGCTTTTGAATATAAGTTTTTAAACAATTTCGAGGAATACTATTATTAGCATTTGTATTACAAATTTGCTTACTGCTTTAAAAAGCACAACAACGTTATTTAAGAATATACAAAGCAAAAAGGTTCAAGGTTACATTTTATATATATTATTATTTAGGGAAGATTGGTTGTTTATTAATATTAATAACACAAATGATGCTTAATATTTCTTTAAATTATTTTGCTGAAAGACGTATATAAAGGTTTCATTTAAACAAACTTATAGTTGCATGTAAGAAGTTACGTAAACAAATGTTTCTTTTATTTTTTACTGTTTGTACGAATTTGATGAAGTTTTTTTGTCAATTTATTTTTTTTTGTTACTGAAATTGTTGTCACTTTAGTTTAAAACAATTAAAAAGGAATAAAATATTTAAACAAACGAAGATGTTTTTCAAACACTCGATGAACGCTATTTTTTAGTTAAAAGGCAATATTTTTCTGCCATCGGCGTCGCAGTCTCTTAAACAAAATTTCTTTTTTCAAAAAAAGCATCGTTTTTTAGTGACGCTAACATCAATAAAAGCAGCAACAAAAATGAAAATATTTAAACGAAATTTTTTTTTCATAAAAAACGCTTTGAAAAATTCATTTTCTTCCTGTTTTATTAGCGGAGTGTTGTCACTTTTTAAATTTAAAAGAAACATGTTTCAACAAGTTGTTTGAATATTTTTGTAAAAATATTTTTTGTTATGAAATTAAAAAAGTTGTAAGCTATTTTTTGTAAACCAGATAAAACATTGTATGAAGTTGATTTATCGTCATTTAAACAGTAATTAAAATTTTTATTTTCGCATTAAACTGATTTTGTGCAAATAAATAACTTTCGGTAAATTGTGAAAAAATTATTTTTGTTTTTAAGCCCTTTCTATTTTTGAATATTTTGTACTCTTATTTTTATGCTAATAAAAAACACAAAAAAAGTAAGAAAAAGAATTAATATAAATTTATTCATTACATTCATGCTAATATGTTGGAAAAATGGGTGGCCACGTTAATAATAAATATACAAAATTCTACAACAGCAGAAATTTACATGAAAAAGAAATATTCAACTTAAACACTGAGAAAAAGCCGTGAAAACCTCACCGGTGATGCACCTGTGATGAATTCATCACTGATAGTGACGCTTTAGTGATAATTCATCACTGGTGAGGGTTTTTTCGTCACCGGCAGTGATGCTCGAGTGACGAATGCATCACGGCTTTTTCTCAGTGAATATTAAAAAAAGAGCGCAGTGATGAATTTTAAAGAGACTTTTTCTGATCTTTTTTATTTATTTTATTTTATTTTATTTTAATACGTGCCTTAACACACATTGATTAAATACAAAAATACAATATAGAATAAACTAAAATATTAAAATTAATCTAAAAATCAGGTTACAATATAAAGTTTAAAATAATAATTGTTTGAAATGTGTTGTAAAAAAATGTTTGGTTAAAAAGTCATCGAAAATAAATGAAAAGAAAAAAAAGACTAGCTTTAATCGGCTAAAATTTATTGAGAAAATCATTTCTTCACTATTTTTTTTGATTGACGCTTCGATTCCTTAAAACAATTTTTTTTGCGATCAGCAAAAATGCGTCTGAGAAAAGCAAATAAATATTTGTTGTCAGTGTGATTGACTTTTTTCTATCATATGTTTGAATGTTTCAGCAATTAGTGTTATACAACAAATGATTATTCAAAAAAAATTTTAAGTTTGTTGATTTACAAGGAGATACATGAAAGCTTCGTGTTTATCAAAACATTATAAAAATAAAATTTTCTTTTTTTTAAAAGGCTGACCTTATGTTTTGTAAAACCATACACTACAAGCACTAGATCAAAATGAAGAAGGTTTGGGCTTTTATATCATTAAAACAAATGATGTTTCTTTCAAGTTTTTTTTTCGAAATTTATGTCTAGAAAACTTTAAAAAATTTAGTAATAAAACAAATAATGTGATTATTTTCTGCTGTACAATTTAAAAAGGTCATATCATTAATACTGTTGACATAATCAATCAATTAATAAATGAATTATATCATGATTTAGCGAAAATCTGAACTCAGCTTACTTTCATAGATAGCAATTAAAAATAAGAACAATAAAATATTCATTCAAAAAAAGAGAAGCAAAAGTGGACACTTGTGCAACGAACAGAAAGAAAGAGAAAGACTGATTTCATCAACAATTTTTTTGAATGGCTTTCTATTTTGTGAATGTCGCAATGAAGAAAAAAAAGAAAGGTTGCAAAAATATGAAACAAGCAGCAAAGTTTTTAAGAAGATGCTAACCGTAAACGTTTTCAACTTTTTAAAGTGACAACAATTTCAGTAACAAAAAAAAATAAATTGACAAAAAAACTTCATCAAATTCGTACAAACAGTAAAAAATAAAAGAAACATTTGTTTACGTAACTTCTTACATGCAACTATAAGTTTGTTTAAATGAAACCTTTATATACGTCTTTCAGCAAAATAATTTAAAGAAATATTAAGCATCATTTGTGTTATTAATATTAATAAACAACCAATCTTCCCTAAATAATAATATATATAAAATGTAACCTTGAACCTTTTTGCTTTGTATATTCTTAAATAACGTTGTTGTGCTTTTTAAAGCAGTAAGCAAATTTGTAATACAAATGCTAATAATAGTATTCCTCGAAATTGTTTAAAAACTTATATTCAAAAGCTGTTTTAAGATAAAATATTCAAAACTACAAGAACTGCAGAATAATTTTGAGAAATCAAAATTTTTCGTGCTGAAAATGAAATATCTTTTTTTATAGACACTGAAGTTCGTTCGTTTATAGAATGAACGTAGATGATGAAAACATTTTTTTAGAAAAGTGAAAAAATGCCGTAAATTTTGTTATTTTATTTCAGTGCATTTTTTTTGCTTTTTTCGCCCCTGATTCAAAAAAAAACGATTGTGCTAGACGTTTTTAATGCACATTTGTTTTTTGATTTCATTAAAGTGCGCATCTTTTGAAAAAAATATAAAAAACGAAATTTTTAAAAAAGCAGCCTTTACTTAGAAAAAAAAACTATTTGAATAAAGAAAATTAGTCTTTGCTTTTTTTCTGCGCTTTTTTATAAAAAATTTGAGTCGATTCAAAATTATTGTAGCTATTTGAATTTTTTATTTTACTTCAAAATAATTCCTTTTTTTACCACAACAACTAGTTAGAAATTTTGGATACATGCTCTAAGGGTGAAAGAAAAACATGAAGCCGAATCTACGTTAATTAAAAGGAATAAAAAAATTAATTTTTATATTTACTTTATTTTACCATTTTTATTTACTATCATGCACTATGATATTCTATATTTGTTTCTTTAAGTTGCCTAAAGAGCAAATTTATTTTAATATAGAATATGTTTGACAAAATAAAGTCAAATATCTAAATATCGATCGAAGTAGTCATACACTGACAAATACACCTCCTGGCTTACCGTAACCCTCGGAAAATTACGCGGCTACTTATGGCTACTTAAAGCTTCTGGACTGTAAAAATTACTGTTAAAATATTACTGGTAAATATTACTGGTAAAAATATTACTGTTTATAAATTACTGTTAAAAAATTACTGTTAAAAAAAAATTACTGTAAGCTTTAAGTAATCCTTATCAGTGAAGCAAAATTATCAATTAAGCTTAAAATCTTTTTCAAGGTCAAATAAAAGATAAAGCCACAAGTCAAAAGCCAAAATATCAGCCGCTTATCAGTCATGCCCTGAGGCGATGATCTTATCACTTTTTTATCAGTGAAGCACGCCTTTGCCGCCTTTTACAAAGCGGCGGCAAAAAATCAAAGGATTTTTTTAATTTTGGAAGAGGCACGTGCTCCCTCCCCTTGCTGACGTCCTTGATTGAACTGTTATTTTCAATTTCGAATACAAATCTTCTTGGATCCATTAAATATTAAAATCATAATCTCAGTTTTTACAGCAATCTCAGATAATTTTTGATAAACTTTAAAATATTTACCTCTGATTACACAAATTGCTCAAAAAAATAGGAAAAACATATTCATTGATTTTTTCTGTGAATAAAACAGCATTTTTAGTAGCGAAAAGTAGAGGTGTTTGAATATAAAACTTTTATAAACGGTTGAATAAAACATTTTTATCAAATTTATGCGATGTAAAAAAGATTTGAAAAAATTTTGTAACTCAGTTCCTCCATCAAATCCAGAAATGATCATTAAGGATGAAATAGATAAATGAAATTCTTATTGACAGAAAACTTTTATTTTATTGCATGAGCTAACAGAAGCATAAAGGAGAGATTTCTCGTCAAAAATGTCATTGCAATTTTATTGTGATCACCTTGTCTATTCGAATTGATGTGGAAAATAAGAATTAATACAAGCTCAATGATTTGCTAGAAATGAAATTCACGCTATTAAAAAATTTGGTGTTTTTTGTTTTTTGCATTTATAATTTTATTTAATCACTGCCACAAGTTCATAGGTTTTTTAAAACAATTTTTTTGTTAAATGTATCTATGTAATTTGTTTTTGCAATTTATTATGTAATCGATTTGTAAATAATTTATTCTGTTTTAATTATTGATGCCGTCATAAATAATATTGAAGAATTAAGTGTATTCTTGCAATAACATGCTTACAAATAAGTTAATTTTGCACAATCAAGATTAAAATGAGAATTTTTTAAAATAAAATATTCTAAAGAAAAAGACAACAAGCGAATATGGCAGCCTCACTTATTTTTTAGAAAAAGGCAAACGTTTTTTTACAATCACAGAAATGAATGTTGCGAAATTTGGTTCCTTTTGTGTTCATTCATATAAAGAGCTGATTTATTTGAGGTTCAAAAAATTGTCTGGCTGTCTTTTTTTAACTTTCGTTTGGATAAATGAGTGCAAAAAAAGAAAAAGATCGATGAAGAAAAAACTTCCTTAGCTGAATTTTTTTGTCGACTAAAAAGATATCGACAATCTTCTGTTTTTTCCCATCTTTGAATGTTTTATTTCAAAAAGTTTTTTTTTGTTTTTGTCGGATATGAAACCTGTGAATAGTGTGACATTTCTTAGTTTAACAAGTCTGATTCTTGGCTGAACAAATGTTCTGATCAGTAATTAAGAAATAAGAGATATGCGCCAAAAACAATTACTGACTATTAAATGATTTTGCATTTAATCACTAATACGAAAAAATTAAAAAAAAGGAATAATTTGGTAATAACGTTGACTATTGTAGTTTCTGATATTTCAACAGCATCATTATATAAACTGTAAAATTATAGAAGAAAACATTACCTTTTACAAAACAACATTGTTTGTTTTTGGTTTTGCTTTTAATTAGTAGTGCAGAGTTTGGGGTATTGTAATATTTTTATTACTAATTTGTACAAATAATGGCCTTACAGCTTTTTTAAATTTTTGTAAAATATTTCTGCAATTTTTTTTATTAAATATTCAAAGAAAAAGAAGAATGTTATTCTTTCAAAAAAATATTCTTTCTTTTTGGCTTACGAAACATCACAACCTTTTTTCACAACAGCAGACAGAAATAGTTGCTTTGTAAGCATGATTATTTTTATTTATGTGCACGTATTTGTAAAACAAGTAGTTGATGGATAATACGCTTTGAATATTTGAAAAGCTATAATTATAGGCAAAAAGTTATTTTTCGTAAAATAAACTGATTTAACAAACTTTTTCATCACATTTATTTGTTCCTTATATTAAATATTTGATTGAAACAATTATAAAAGAAAAGAATAAAAAAGAAGAGCATAATAGCTAAATTATTTTTTTCCTATAAAAAAATTTAATTATCACAATCTCAGTATGTGACACATTTCTGCCGTTTTCATTAATTGTTAATGATTTGAATTTAATGTTCTTTTTGGTAACACCAAGTTATGTTGATCAAATTTCTTCAAAAACTATGCGTGGGAATGTTATAAGAACAATGAGAAAAATTAAGTATTCAAATTTTTTAGAGTAGCCCAAACTTGTTAATTGGCAGTCACAAAAAAAGCAAAACTCCTCGTAAACAATTGACCAAAAACTCTAAGGTTGCATTTTATTTCTGCGAATTTCATCTTTTTGAAACAAAAAATTTGGAGTCGGCTGTTTTTGATATCGTAAAAAGTCTGTTGAAATTCTTTTTTTCGTCACAATAGTGTGTTTTCTTCTTCTTTCGAAAATGTCTCATTTAAACGTAAACACATTTTTAGTGTTTTTCTTATACACATTTTTCACCAAAAACAAACGTCGCTAACAAAAAGCAATTTTGACTGATATGTTTCTTAAAGAACGTACCACTAAGTTTTCATCATCTTCAGATTCTTCAATTGGAAGAACACGTTGTTAATAGTACTGAAAATCAATTTTTTTGACATATTACTTGTATAAGAATGTCATCGAAAAATGTTATTTACTGATATAATGCCACTTCAAGCTTTTTTTGTTAGTAACTGATGTTAATCCAAGCTTTTTAGGAAGCCCCAAAACTGAAGGAGATTTTCCATGTCGTTGACAATGTCATCTATTTTAGTTGATATGTTTGTCTCATTTTTTTTGTAGTCATATTATTTCAAAATCATCAAAAACTGAACAAAATATTCAAATTGTAAAAGTGCAGCAGCAGAAAAAAAATGAATGTTTTTCAAAAGATTTTTTTTCTGTGCTGTCTATGACAAATCAATGTTTTCTTTGTGTAAGAGACTGCTGTTGCAGTCTCTTACACAAAGGAATAAAAGCAGGAAAGAAAATAGAGATTTTTCTACGAAATTGGGTTTCTAAATGAAAAATTCATTTTCTTTCAGTTTTTTTAACGGAGTAATTATCACTTTTTAAATTTTAAAGAAACATGTTTGGCCAACTTGTTTCAATATTTCTGTAAACGTGTCTTGTTGCAGCATTAAAAAAAGTTGTAAATTGTTTTGTTGAAGTTAAAAAACTGTAAAAGAACAATACTTTATGTTAAAGCATTAATAATTAATTGTATTTAAAATCTTGTTAACACATGAAAAAAAAGTAAAATCTTATTTTTGGAAGCTTTAACATAAAAATCATTTACTGTGAATAAATAATTTATAATTTTTGGTGAATAGTGTAAAAACTTTTTTTTGTGAACCTTTAAGTATGAATGCTGACACTGCGTTGTTGTCATCATCAATTTTTTAAAATTCTAATTAGTGTTCAAAATGCAAATATCCTTTTTTTAATATCGTGCACCATTGGAAAAGATTTGATATCTGTTTAATTTATTACTGACATATTTCTTTTGATTTGCATCAAACACCAGAAACATCGCTAAATTTAAGATCAAAATTGTAGTCAATGCTGCACAGTATTTTTAAAATTAATTTTTTAATATCGTAGGGGTATAAGTGGTTGTTGTCAAAAGCTTTTGCGATTTAAATTAAGTATTGAATTTAAGTAATTATTGTAGCATATAATCATAAAAATGAAGCATTTAAATATTTCAAAAAAAGAAGAAAAACCAAACATTTGTGCAGATGAAAATAAAATGAATGACAGCAAAAAGTGTTTGATTTCTTTATTTAACATTTAAAAGAACACATTTCGTCACAATTTTGTTTTTGCGAGCGTTGTATTTATGATCGTGTCAACATAACCACATAAAATTGCTTTATTTTAAAACAAGCAGATGTCCGATTTTTAGCGATGTTGAAATCATAAAAAGCACTTTTATAGCACTTTTCAATTGTTGTTGTAATGGTTTTACTTGGGTTTATGCATGCATGATATCTCTTTAGGACTGGTGTTATTGCGCTGTGTCTTATCGGAGATAGGTTGACCCACGGTTCATCTTCCTGTGGTGTTCCACAACTGGTAATTATCATTACATATTTATTAGCCATAATAATACATTCACATAATATTAATATAAATACAAACACAAACACAATAAGAATAAGGAGATAGAATGCAGAGACCAACTGGCTACTGCCAGGTCTAAGTAAGCACACTAAGAGCGCTTGAGGCAAACCAGCGGGTGAATGTTGAAGAGAGAAGCGATACGCCTCTTTGACAGAGTGCGTCACGGCTTGATGGAGGGAAGGACGAGAGAATAATGACGCATGCTTTTATGAGCATGACACAATGAAATTTTTTATTTTGTTTTTTTTACTTTTGCAACTTTGATTTTCTTCTAGCTTTTTTTTGCTATTTTTATTAAGAAAGTTGTTTGAATGTTTGTGTGAATGTGTATTCCAAATCACTAGAAAAGCTGTAAGTTGTTTTGAGGCGAATTTGTTGAAAAATGTCACTTTTGTATGAGGATAATATGGGTAGAACATATGAAACCATTAATAATTAAAAATAATTGAAATTAAAAAAACAAATAAAGAAAAATTAAATTATTTTAAAACTTTTATTTTGAAAAAGTGAATAATTGTTTTTCTTCTTTTTTCATAATGTCAAATTGTTCATATTGAACTACGGACATTTAAAAACTAATACATTAAAGCACCTTTTATATTTTAAGTTTACTTCCCTTATACATGTTAAAAAACATTTTGTGTGATAAAATATTCAAAAAAACCAGTTAAAAACAAAATGATGTTGTTTGGAAAATTATTTTTCCTGCAAATAAGAAACAGCAGAAAGTGCGCCAGTGCAGAAGAGATAAATAGAGAATGGCACAAAAAAAACTTTCTATTGCTTTTTCGGAGATAACAAACGGTAGTCTGGGGTTAAGGGCAGAAACTAGGACTTTTTTAACACTTATTAATTTTATTTACTTATTTATTTTTTCCCTTTTGTTTTTCTAATATATTTAACCATCGATTTTTGCAAATGATTCTGCTGCTGGTTACGACCGAAAGAGCAAAAGGAGAAAATGCAACAATTAAAGAAAGAAAAAAGCAAAAATATAGTCATTCATTTTGTGCTGCATATACCACTATAGCATTTGTTTCACCATCTAATTCAAAGCAAAATTTTTTTCTTTGAAAATCAAACGTTGTTGACATTTAAAAGGTTATTCGTTTTTAAATATTTTATTTCTTATATTAATACATTGTTTGATATTAAATTACTGAATAATAAAAAAACAATGAACATGTTTTCATACATTTGAATCAACATTCTCATCAATTCTCATCTCAATATTGAAAAATAATGTGGAACTGTTTAATTTTGTAACGTCTGTATGTTAATAAAAACATTTTACATGTAGCCAATTTAAGGCAATTGCTTTGGAAATTAAGATATATGCATTCGCCAATCGCATATGCATTATTTCAAATCATAAAGAAAATCACAAAAAAAAGAAAAAAAGAGTCCATTAACATCTTTAACGCTGAACTCATAAATTTGATTATTTGAAAAACAAAAATTCACAGATATTATAGAAACTTCTGACCGCTATTTTATTACTTGAATTGTGGGTGAATGAACACAGAAATTTTTACCAGATTAATTGAGACATTCATTATTTTTTTCTTAATTTATAATGATCAGGGTAAGTGGTGTTGGATGTAAACATGTTTAAACTAAAAAACATAAAAAAGAAAATCCAAATTTTTTTAAAGATGGTAATGACGTTTGTATGGAAGCAAACAAATGTTGTGAAATTTCTTTTTTTTTCGTCGCTGTTAGTTTTCTTTGTTCAGCAAAAAAATCGAAAGAAAAAGTATATTTTTAAAAGTTTGCATTGCTTTTCGCTGTGATAAATCTTATTGGGGAAAATGAATTACTTTTTTTGAAAATCAAATCTGTTGTGCATTTCTGTTTATTAATAAATTTTTATAAAGTGTTCTCTGTTTTTCATTAATAGTATTTAAAGGTGGTTTAAATGTAAGGGTGATAAAAGGAAGAATTGCTTTTTTTGTACATAGTGACATCAATTCTAGCATTTATAAACATACAGACGTTACAAAATTAAACAGTTCCACATTATTTTTCAATATTGAGATGAGAATTGATGAGAATGTTGATTCAAATGTATGAAAACATGTTCATTGTTTTTTTATTATTCAGTAATTTAATATCAAACAATGTATTAATATAAGAAATAAAATATTTAAAAACGAATAACCTTTTAAATGTCAACAACGTTTGATTTTCAAAGAAAAAAATTTTGCTTTGAATTAGATGGTGAAACAAATGCTATAGTGGTATATGCAGCACAAAATGAATGACTATATTTTTGCTTTTTTCTTTCTTTAATTGTTGCATTTTCTCCTTTTGCTCTTTCGGTCGTAACCAGCAGCAGAATCATTTGCAAAAATCGATGGTTAAATATATTAGAAAAACAAAAGGGAAAAAATAAATAAGTAAATAAAATTAATAAGTGTTAAAAAAGTCCTAGTTTCTGCCCTTAACCCCAGACTACCGTTTGTTATCTCCGAAAAAGCAATAGAAAGTTTTTTTTGTGCCATTCTCTATTTATCTCTTCTGCACTGGCGCACTTTCTGCTGTTTCTTATTTGCAGGAAAAATAATTTTCCAAACAACATCATTTTGTTTTTAACTGGTTTTTTTGAATATTTTATCACACAAAATGTTTTTTAACATGTATAAGGGAAGTAAACTTAAAATATAAAAGGTGCTTTAATGTATTAGTTTTTAAATGTCCGTAGTTCAATATGAACAATTTGACATTATGAAAAAAGAAGAAAAACAATTATTCACTTTTTCAAAATAAAAGTTTTAAAATAATTTAATTTTTCTTTATTTGTTTTTTTAATTTCAATTATTTTTAATTATTAATGGTTTCATATGTTCTACCCATATTATCCTCATACAAAAGTGACATTTTTCAACAAATTCGCCTCAAAACAACTTACAGCTTTTCTAGTGATTTGGAATACACATTCACACAAACATTCAAACAACTTTCTTAATAAAAATAGCAAAAAAAAGCTAGAAGAAAATCAAAGTTGCAAAAGTAAAAAAAACAAAATAAAAAATTTCATTGTGTCATGCTCATAAAAGCATGCGTCATTATTCTCTCGTCCTTCCCTCCATCAAGCCGTGACGCACTCTGTCAAAGAGGCGTATCGCTTCTCTCTTCAACATTCACCCGCTGGTTTGCCTCAAGCGCTCTTAGTGTGCTTACTTAGACCTGGCAGTAGCCAGTTGGTCTCTGCATTCTATCTCCTTATTCTTATTGTGTTTGTGTTTGTATTTATATTAATATTATGTGAATGTATTATTATGGCTAATAAATATGTAATGATAATTACCAGTTGTGGAACACCACAGGAAGATGAACCGTGGGTCAACCTATCTCCGATAAGACACAGCGCAATAACACCAGTCCTAAAGAGATATCATGCATGCATAAACCCAAGTAAAACCATTACAACAACAATTGAAAAGTGCTATAAAAGTGCTTTTTATGATTTCAACATCGCTAAAAATCGGACATCTGCTTGTTTTAAAATAAAGCAATTTTATGTGGTTATGTTGACACGATCATAAATACAACGCTCGCAAAAACAAAATTGTGACGAAATGTGTTCTTTTAAATGTTAAATAAAGAAATCAAACACTTTTTGCTGTCATTCATTTTATTTTCATCTGCACAAATGTTTGGTTTTTCTTCTTTTTTTGAAATATTTAAATGCTTCATTTTTATGATTATATGCTACAATAATTACTTAAATTCAATACTTAATTTAAATCGCAAAAGCTTTTGACAACAACCACTTATACCCCTACGATATTAAAAAATTAATTTTAAAAATACTGTGCAGCATTGACTACAATTTTGATCTTAAATTTAGCGATGTTTCTGGTGTTTGATGCAAATCAAAAGAAATATGTCAGTAATAAATTAAACAGATATCAAATCTTTTCCAATGGTGCACGATATTAAAAAAAGGATATTTGCATTTTGAACACTAATTAGAATTTTAAAAAATTGATGATGACAACAACGCAGTGTCAGCATTCATACTTAAAGGTTCACAAAAAAAAGTTTTTACACTATTCACCAAAAATTATAAATTATTTATTCACAGTAAATGATTTTTATGTTAAAGCTTCCAAAAATAAGATTTTACTTTTTTTTCATGTGTTAACAAGATTTTAAATACAATTAATTATTAATGCTTTAACATAAAGTATTGTTCTTTTACAGTTTTTTAACTTCAACAAAACAATTTACAACTTTTTTTAATGCTGCAACAAGACACGTTTACAGAAATATTGAAACAAGTTGGCCAAACATGTTTCTTTAAAATTTAAAAAGTGATAATTACTCCGTTAAAAAAACTGAAAGAAAATGAATTTTTCATTTAGAAACCCAATTTCGTAGAAAAATCTCTATTTTCTTTCCTGCTTTTATTCCTTTGTGTAAGAGACTGCAACAGCAGTCTCTTACACAAAGAAAACATTGATTTGTCATAGACAGCACAGAAAAAAAATCTTTTGAAAAACATTCATTTTTTTTCTGCTGCTGCACTTTTACAATTTGAATATTTTGTTCAGTTTTTGATGATTTTGAAATAATATGACTACAAAAAAAATGAGACAAACATATCAACTAAAATAGATGACATTGTCAACGACATGGAAAATCTCCTTCAGTTTTGGGGCTTCCTAAAAAGCTTGGATTAACATCAGTTACTAACAAAAAAAGCTTGAAGTGGCATTATATCAGTAAATAACATTTTTCGATGACATTCTTATACAAGTAATATGTCAAAAAAATTGATTTTCAGTACTATTAACAACGTGTTCTTCCAATTGAAGAATCTGAAGATGATGAAAACTTAGTGGTACGTTCTTTAAGAAACATATCAGTCAAAATTGCTTTTTGTTAGCGACGTTTGTTTTTGGTGAAAAATGTGTATAAGAAAAACACTAAAAATGTGTTTACGTTTAAATGAGACATTTTCGAAAGAAGAAGAAAACACACTATTGTGACGAAAAAAAGAATTTCAACAGACTTTTTACGATATCAAAAACAGCCGACTCCAAATTTTTTGTTTCAAAAAGATGAAATTCGCAGAAATAAAATGCAACCTTAGAGTTTTTGGTCAATTGTTTACGAGGAGTTTTGCTTTTTTTGTGACTGCCAATTAACAAGTTTGGGCTACTCTAAAAAATTTGAATACTTAATTTTTCTCATTGTTCTTATAACATTCCCACGCATAGTTTTTGAAGAAATTTGATCAACATAACTTGGTGTTACCAAAAAGAACATTAAATTCAAATCATTAACAATTAATGAAAACGGCAGAAATGTGTCACATACTGAGATTGTGATAATTAAATTTTTTTATAGGAAAAAAATAATTTAGCTATTATGCTCTTCTTTTTTATTCTTTTCTTTTATAATTGTTTCAATCAAATATTTAATATAAGGAACAAATAAATGTGATGAAAAAGTTTGTTAAATCAGTTTATTTTACGAAAAATAACTTTTTGCCTATAATTATAGCTTTTCAAATATTCAAAGCGTATTATCCATCAACTACTTGTTTTACAAATACGTGCACATAAATAAAAATAATCATGCTTACAAAGCAACTATTTCTGTCTGCTGTTGTGAAAAAAGGTTGTGATGTTTCGTAAGCCAAAAAGAAAGAATATTTTTTTGAAAGAATAACATTCTTCTTTTTCTTTGAATATTTAATAAAAAAAATTGCAGAAATATTTTACAAAAATTTAAAAAAGCTGTAAGGCCATTATTTGTACAAATTAGTAATAAAAATATTACAATACCCCAAACTCTGCACTACTAATTAAAAGCAAAACCAAAAACAAACAATGTTGTTTTGTAAAAGGTAATGTTTTCTTCTATAATTTTACAGTTTATATAATGATGCTGTTGAAATATCAGAAACTACAATAGTCAACGTTATTACCAAATTATTCCTTTTTTTTAATTTTTTCGTATTAGTGATTAAATGCAAAATCATTTAATAGTCAGTAATTGTTTTTGGCGCATATCTCTTATTTCTTAATTACTGATCAGAACATTTGTTCAGCCAAGAATCAGACTTGTTAAACTAAGAAATGTCACACTATTCACAGGTTTCATATCCGACAAAAACAAAAAAAAACTTTTTGAAATAAAACATTCAAAGATGGGAAAAAACAGAAGATTGTCGATATCTTTTTAGTCGACAAAAAAATTCAGCTAAGGAAGTTTTTTCTTCATCGATCTTTTTCTTTTTTTGCACTCATTTATCCAAACGAAAGTTAAAAAAAGACAGCCAGACAATTTTTTGAACCTCAAATAAATCAGCTCTTTATATGAATGAACACAAAAGGAACCAAATTTCGCAACATTCATTTCTGTGATTGTAAAAAAACGTTTGCCTTTTTCTAAAAAATAAGTGAGGCTGCCATATTCGCTTGTTGTCTTTTTCTTTAGAATATTTTATTTTAAAAAATTCTCATTTTAATCTTGATTGTGCAAAATTAACTTATTTGTAAGCATGTTATTGCAAGAATACACTTAATTCTTCAATATTATTTATGACGGCATCAATAATTAAAACAGAATAAATTATTTACAAATCGATTACATAATAAATTGCAAAAACAAATTACATAGATACATTTAACAAAAAAATTGTTTTAAAAAACCTATGAACTTGTGGCAGTGATTAAATAAAATTATAAATGCAAAAAACAAAAAACACCAAATTTTTTAATAGCGTGAATTTCATTTCTAGCAAATCATTGAGCTTGTATTAATTCTTATTTTCCACATCAATTCGAATAGACAAGGTGATCACAATAAAATTGCAATGACATTTTTGACGAGAAATCTCTCCTTTATGCTTCTGTTAGCTCATGCAATAAAATAAAAGTTTTCTGTCAATAAGAATTTCATTTATCTATTTCATCCTTAATGATCATTTCTGGATTTGATGGAGGAACTGAGTTACAAAATTTTTTCAAATCTTTTTTACATCGCATAAATTTGATAAAAATGTTTTATTCAACCGTTTATAAAAGTTTTATATTCAAACACCTCTACTTTTCGCTACTAAAAATGCTGTTTTATTCACAGAAAAAATCAATGAATATGTTTTTCCTATTTTTTTGAGCAATTTGTGTAATCAGAGGTAAATATTTTAAAGTTTATCAAAAATTATCTGAGATTGCTGTAAAAACTGAGATTATGATTTTAATATTTAATGGATCCAAGAAGATTTGTATTCGAAATTGAAAATAACAGTTCAATCAAGGACGTCAGCAAGGGGAGGGAGCACGTGCCTCTTCCAAAATTAAAAAAATCCTTTGATTTTTTGCCGCCGCTTTGTAAAAGGCGGCAAAGGCGTGCCTCCACCAAAATAGTTGTCGAAAAAAATCCTGCTGACGTCCTTGAGCTCAATTATTCGAATTTCGTTGCTTTTTTAATGCTATTTTTAACGACAAGAGCAGCATTCGATGCTAATAATAAATTTTTTTTTAAATATTTAAAACATTTTATTCAGCAAATATTATGTTTTACATAGACCTAAACAACGACAAAAATACGAGTATAACAAAATTTTGACAAAGCAACAAAAATGTTTTTCGTCACAAAAAATCGACTTTTGTACAACAACATTTTTGTCTGCTGTTTTGAAAAAAGTTGTGATCTTTTGCGCCAAAATAGCGTCGAAAAAGCATAAATTAGGAAAAGAAGCATTAGAATTTTACGTGTATATTTTGTTTCTATTTTTGAACTAAAATAGATTATTAATAACGTAAAAAAAAGTCGAAAATTACTAAAAAGTTTTGCACTAAAGGCAATACTGATTCGATCAGTAGTCATACACTGACAAATACACCTCCTGGCTTACCGTAACCCTCGGAAAATTACGCGGCTACTTATGGCTACTTAAAGCTTCTGGACTGTAAAAATTACTGTTAAAATATTACTGGTAAAATAATACTGGTAAAATAATACTGGTAAAATATTACTGGTAAAATATTACTGGTAAAAATTACTGTTAAAATATTACTGTTAAAAAATTACTGTAAGCTTTAAGTAATCCTTATCACAAATTTATCAATTAAGCTTATAAAGTTTTCAAGGTCAATCAGCCACAAGCCAAAGCTAGTAGATATAAGCCGTTTATTAATGAAGCAGCCTTTATCAACAACTCTTATCAGTGACTCTTATCAGCGGCCCAATGTTTTTAATTAAGCTTAAAATCTTTTTCAAGGTCAAATAATGATAGAGTCGCAAGCCAATAAGCCAATATGTTAGCCGCTTATCAGTCATGCCCTCAGGCGATGATCTTATCAATTTTTTATCAGTGACGCAAAAATTTTTCCATTTTCCCATTTTATATAAATATCTTATCAATGTCATCTATTTTCTTATCAGTCCTTATCAGTCTTATCACTAATTCTTATCAGTAAATTTTTTTTTTCGCTTTTTTTGCTTGGATTGAGCCAGAATAAGCTAAATTTTTCTTTGTTTCAATGTTTTATCTCCTATGCCCTGAGGCGATGCTGTTATCAATGAGTCATTAAGCGTCAATTGATCAAAGCCTTTTTCGCGCCCAAACAATTATTCCCTTTTCAAATAAATATTTTGCCGCCATTTCCGTTTTCGCTTCGAGACCCTATTTCGAAATATCATTTCATCATTTTCCCGCAATGTCTTTTACATGCGAGCCAACTTTTGTTTCACTCTTTGTTTTGGCACAATCTCTTTTGCCCTTGACCTGAACAAGAAAAGTTCACTTTTGCGCTGACGTCAGCTGTGTCCTTTTCCCTGGAACATTTCTCTGTGGCATCGACTATAAAAAGTCGACAAATGCCATAAAAGGAGAGAGAAAACTGCCATAAAAGGAGAGCCAAAGCGATCAACAATTGACTGAAGAAGGATGTAATAAACAAATCTTACTCGCTGAAAGAGAATCGCGCTAATGGAAGAAAAGGAGAATAATGGCACAAAAAGAATCGCCCAAGAGAGTTAAACGGATCGAAACCGCTAAAGTTTATTGTTTTGTCTGTTGAAAATGACACAAATTAATTGGTTTTTTATCGTTTATTTAATTTAAATTACACAAAAACACAAAAATGTTACAAAAATTGATTAAAAATTGAACAAAAATAGATGCAAAAAAACGATACACTTTTTATATGCTTAAGGATACAAAATGCATCAAAAATTATCACACAAAACGATACAAAAACGAAACAAAAATGAAACAAAAATGAAACATTTGATATTTTTAGCTATTTTTCTTTGATTTTTGCCGACAATGAGGGAGGGAGGAGGGAGAGGGGAGAGATTTTTATTCTTCATCGATGAATTTCCATTGACCGAATGTCCGCTTCTTGTCATCTATTTTAGTTTCGGCTATTTTTTTAGCTGCCGTTTTGTTTGTTTTTGTTGCAGCTTTCTTTTTTATCTTGTTCTTAATGGGAAATTGCCAATTCTCACGCTTTTCTGTAGGAGGAATTAAAGTCAAAGCTGTCATTTTTGTCTTTTTATTTAAATTTTCAGGTATTTTCTCATCTCTTTCTTTGTATTCTTGTTGACGTGAAAATAATTCTTGCTGCTCTTGACCTTTTATTGTTGCGTCAACTTCTTTTTTCAAATCAGCTTTGCTTGCCATTTGGAATTTTTCTGCCATCTTTTTATAGCGCTCTTCAGGAATTAAAATCACTTTGTTAGACATTTTACTGAAATTTTACATAAAATTATATAAGATAATTGGGTTTTTGGATATTTACCTTAAAAATGCTCGGATTTTCTTAAAATTCTACGTCAAACAGAAGACGCGGTCGACAAATTTGCTGAATTATTCTGACGCAAATAAATTTTTAGTGCCCGTTTCGAGATTAATCTTATTGATTTGGGAATCAAATATTGTGAATTTTTCCGTATCGAGGATAGATTTCGAGCACGTGCAAAGCGATTTATTGAATCTGTTTCTTCTATAAGCAACTTTTTAACTCTTTCTGCAACGGGGAAATATTCTTTCGCAAAATAATTAAAAATCTGATGAATTAATTCGATTTCATCCTCAAATGCATTTGTCAAGCTGACTGTTGACTGAATCCTTGCAAATTTTTTCAAAGTTTTAAGCTGGCTCATATTTTATAACAAATAAATTCCTCTGATGGAAGGATCCCTGACGAAAAGCCGGATCTGTGCTCGGGTGAAGTGAAATTCGAAGATAACTTCCAACTTTCTTATTTTCAACGCAATCTGAATAAGCTTTTAATGCTTCTTTAAATTTGCTTCCGTAAATGTGAGAGAAGAATGTGCGGATATTTAACGTCTGATTTGGACTTTTTAATAGCAAAATGTACTGGGAATTTGTTTTTAACAAGCGAAGTTTTGGAGTGAATAAACTTTGAACAACAAAAATAATTGAAGTGTTATTGTTATTTCCTTTTTTCAAAAATAATGTGTTCAAATATTTCTCATCAGCGTCCATCAAGTCGTCAAAAACAACTAGAGACGGCTTTTTTAATTGCTCGTCAATAACGTCAAAAGCTGGCAAACCTCTACAAGTTTTAACTCCTTCCTCTTGAAGTTGCTCAATTAACTTGCTATTTTGTCCGTAAGCGACTAATAAATCAACTGGTTTTGGATGAAATAGCTCTTCTCTATGCTTCAAAATATTGCCTAAAAGCGTCGATTTGCCTGCTCCTGTTGATCCAGAAATTATAATATTACAAGGATGATGAAAGCAAAGCTCTTCGCGATCAAAAATCTCTAAATTATCCATAGTTTATAGGTGAGAAATTTGTTTAATTTTTGTTTATTTATTAGAAAACGCATAATTAACAAAAGGCGAAATACAAAAATAATGATAGATAACATAAAATTAGATTGCGGCAGAGATGAAAAGAAATGCAACTAATTACACCTCAACTTGTACAAAAATAAAAAGATAATTAACAAATCAAAAAAATTACAAAAAAGCGCACAATTGGAAAATTACAAACTTTTTAAAATTTGCTTAAGTTTCTTTCTTATTTCTTCATATGGGACAATTTTCTTTTCTTTTTTAGGTTTTGGACGGAGATAATAACGAATTGATCTTTCTCTTTCGGCTTTTTTATTCATATATTGTGCAATTCTTTTTTCTTTACGAATCTTTTGACTCTCAGTTTTTAGTTTTCGATTATGAAAATCAAAAGTGAAACCATTAAAAGGTGAAGTTGTCGCTAAATTTCCGTTTTGAAGTAAGATAACAGGAATAATGCGGACTGGATATTTGTGTTGAGTCGTGTTTGCAGCAGAATCTGGATAGTATTGGTCATACAAAAAGCAATCAGTCGGATATCCTTCTCTTTCACTTGCAACATTAGCGAAAAGGGTCAACTGCTCCATTAAATTCATAATTGTTCCGTCTTCTTTACGAATCTTTTCAATGATTCTCTTGCGAGCTTCAGATGGATTTACACTTTTATTATTCTTGCTAATTAGAAAATTCTCACTGGGATCTAAAAATTCAGCTAATTTAGCAATCATTGGCTCAACATAGTGAAAATATTTAGTGCTATTGTTAAACCCAACATTTATATAAAAGAAATACCCCATGAAAGCCGCCATCAAAGGATGAAATTCTTGCGGAACTGTTTTCGCAACTGTATGATAATGCTGACTTCGAGTCTCCATGATTGAAAAACAAAATATAAGGATTTGTAAGAGTGGGTAAAAAACCGACAATCTTATTCGAAACAAAAAATTTTTTTGTTATATCTTGCAAAACAGCCATCGAACATAAGATGCGTTACTTCTATTTCGCATGTACGACAGAGAAAAAAAGAAATGTTAGGTCAAATCAGCGTGAGTTTCTTTGAAAAATAGCATTTTTGTCTGTTTCTATGGCGTTACTTTACGACAAAAACGTCACTCGTCCTCTGTTCAACTGTTGATATTTGATATAAGGATTGATTTTTCGGTTTTTTACCCATCGATATTATAGCATAAGCGATGGAGATTCCTAAAACTCAAATTAATCCCGTTCCTGATAAAGTTCCAATTGAGCTTAATCCTTTGATGGCAGCTTATATGAGCTATTTTTTGATTCAAGTGGACAACAAAGCTCGCAACAGAAGCAAATATGTTCGACGAGCAGGGCCAATGCTTTGGAAATTATTATGCTTTATAGAACCAAAATATAAATCCGACAAAACATTTAAAAATGGAACTTCGTCTTCAGCGAGAAACACAATGCTTATGAGTAAAATCATAAAATCTGATGGAACTTATATGACACCAATGGAGCAATTAGAATTATTTGTCGAAGCAGCTCCTAACAATGGACAAGAACTTCAATGCTTTTTATATAGTAACAATCCAAAAGAGCCTATTGGAAAAACCATTCGTTATCATTGGAGTTCATGGTCTGTTCCTGTTATTCACCTTGATGACGGAAAATTTGCTGGCACTTCTCTTCGAGCAACATTTAAATGTCAATAATTAGTGGAATAAATCGTCATCATCTCTCACCGTCTTTCAGTCTCTCTCCAACACGCACACTCCCTCATTGTCGGCAAAAATCAAAGAAAAATAGCTAAAAATATCAAATTTTTCATTTTTGTTTCATTTTTGTTTCGTTTTTGTATCATTTTTGTATCGTTTTGTGTGATAATTTTTGATGCATTTTGTATCCTTAAGCATATAAAAAGTGTATCGTTTTTTGCATCTATTTTTGTTCAATTTTTAATCAATTTTTGTAACATTTTTGTGTTTTTGTGTAATTTAAATTAAATAAACGATAAAAAACCAATTAATTTGTGTCATTTTCAACAGACAAAACAATAAACTTTAGCGGTTTCGATCCGTTTAACTCTCTTGGGCGATTCTTTTTGTGCCATTATTCTCCTTTTCTTCCATTAGCGCGATTCTCTTTCAGCGAGTAAGATTTGTTTATTACATCCTTCTTCAGTCAATTGTTGATCGCTTTGGCTCTCCTTTTATGGCAGTTTTCTCTCTCCTTTTATGGCATTTGTCGACTTTTTATAGTCGATGCCACAGAGAAATGTTCCAGGGAAAAGGACACAGCTGACGTCAGCGCAAAAGTGAACTTTTCTTGTTCAGGTCAAGGGCAAAAGAGATTGTGCCAAAACAAAGAGTGAAACAAAAGTTGGCTCGCATGTAAAAGACATTGCGGGAAAATGATGAAATGATATTTCGAAATAGGGTCTCGAAGCGAAAACGGAAATGGCGGCAAAATATTTATTTGAAAAGGGAATAATTGTTTGGGCGCGAAAAAGGCTTTGATCAATTGACGCTTAATGACTCATTGATAACAGCATCGCCTCAGGGCATAGGAGATAAAACATTGAAACAAAGAAAAATTTAGCTTATCCTGGCTCAATCCAAGCAAAAAAAGTGAAAAAAAAAATTTACTGATAAGAATTAGTGATAAGACTGATAAGGACTGATAAGAAAATAGATGACATTGATAAGATATTTATATAAAATGGGAAAATGGAAAAATATTGCTTCACTGATAAAAAAGTGATAAGATCATCGCCTCAGGGCATGACTGATAAGCGGCTGATATTTTGGCTTTTGACTTGTGGCTTTATCTTTTATTTGACCTTGAAAAAGATTTTAAGCTTAATTGATAATTTTGCTTCACTGATAAGGATTACTTAAAGCTTACAGTAATTTTTTTTTAACAGTAATTTTTTAACAGTAATTTATAAACAGTAATATTTTTACCAGTAATATTTACCAGTAATATTTTAACAGTAATTTTTACAGTCCAGAAGCTTTAAGTAGCCATAAGTAGCCGCGTAATTTTCCGAGGGTTACGGTAAGCCAGGAGGTGTATTTGTCAGTGTATGACTACTTCGATCGATATTTAGATATTTGACTTTATTTTGTCAAACATATTCTATATTAAAATAAATTTGCTCTTTAGGCAACTTAAAGAAACAAATATAGAATATCATAGTGCATGATAGTAAATAAAAATGGTAAAATAAAGTAAATATAAAAATTAATTTTTTTATTCCTTTTAATTAACGTAGATTCGGCTTCATGTTTTTCTTTCACCCTTAGAGCATGTATCCAAAATTTCTAACTAGTTGTTGTGGTAAAAAAAGGAATTATTTTGAAGTAAAATAAAAAATTCAAATAGCTACAATAATTTTGAATCGACTCAAATTTTTTATAAAAAAGCGCAGAAAAAAAGCAAAGACTAATTTTCTTTATTCAAATAGTTTTTTTTTCTAAGTAAAGGCTGCTTTTTTAAAAATTTCGTTTTTTATATTTTTTTCAAAAGATGCGCACTTTAATGAAATCAAAAAACAAATGTGCATTAAAAACGTCTAGCACAATCGTTTTTTTTTGAATCAGGGGCGAAAAAAGCAAAAAAAATGCACTGAAATAAAATAACAAAATTTACGGCATTTTTTCACTTTTCTAAAAAAATGTTTTCATCATCTACGTTCATTCTATAAACGAACGAACTTCAGTGTCTATAAAAAAAGATATTTCATTTTCAGCACGAAAAATTTTGATTACTATCTTTTATCTTGTTCTATCAGAATCCCATTTTTGAAAATTGCTAATGAGTAATTCTGTCTTTTTAATTTATTAGTATAACAAATTTCAAACAAATCGCAAAAGTGTGGTTATTAAATTACTCAACTTCTTTTTTATAAATGTTTTTCACCTTTATCACTTCTTTTTTAGTGATGTCATAATAAAACTTTTGAATATGCAAGTATGCGGGCTTTAAAACATGCTTAACAGCCCCTAAATATTCAAAACGAAGACTGAAAAATCAAAGCTTAAAAATTAATACCATTTTTCACAAAAGAAGCTGAAAACAATATTTCAAATGAAAACATTTTTTTTTTGACATCTAGCTGCAATACATTGTATGCGCTTCTGCAGCTAGATGTCAAAATGCTTTTTCGGTAAATACCTGACAAAAAACTTTTGCTTTTTTTCTTCGACTTTTGCAATTTCTCTTTTTGTGGATGTGAACAGCGGAAATAACATTCGTAAAAATTTAGTGATGAAATATGTTTTTGAAAAAGTCAAACAAGGAAAACTTTTCTCGTTTCATTCATTTTTAGTTTTTTCTAAAACGTCCATTTTTTTCTTACCTTTGAATATTTTATTGGTGCATACTTATTGTAACGTCGAAAACACATTTAAATGTTCACCAAAAGTCCATCAAGGTTGTTGCATAATTAGATTATATTTTTAGTATATATACAAATTTGAATCTTAACCCATTATTAGAAATAGAACAAACATATATTCTACTTCATTGTTTTAAAATATATAATAAATAGCCAATTTTTATTATATTCTGAGCATAATCAGATAACTTATTCATTTCATTGTAAATAATGCCTCCAAAATTTTTGAAGAACAGTATCGACCATTTATTTCAGACATTCTCACTACGACAATAAATACAGATGAAACTCTATTTTAAAGCAGTTTTTCTTTGGTTTTTTTTTTTTTTTTTTTCATAATTGGTGAATTTTGGCGTAGATGATTGATTTATTAGGGAATAATTTCCGAAAGCTATGATAGTTCTTTACATTTTAATATAGAAATTTACATCAATGTTAAAGGAAAGATGTCAAATATTCAAACAACACTGGACTAAATATGTATTATATAAGAGAAATCTTACAAATTTCTGAAGTCAATAATGTTTAGCATCGTTCTTTGAATCGCTTGCTGTTGTTTTTGTTTATTGTCGCTTAGAAAAAGCTGCGATATTTCATCAGCGAAACAGGAAGCAAAAGAAGAAGAAATTTTAGAGAGGTGAAAGGCAATCGGAGTCGATATATTTTTGTCAAGCACTTTTTATTTAGCTGGAGAAAAAAAATTCCTTTGAATCTACAAGGCTTTTTGTTTTTAACAGCCACGAAAAAAATCAAAAAGTCTGGGGAAACTTTTTTATTTAAAGCCACTTATTTCTCTCTTTTTTTTCCTGCTGTTTATGATGTCTTTATTGTGGGACGTTTTAAACACGGAAAACTATTTGCTATTCGTTTTTCTGTTTTCAATATTTAATTTTAATTATGTTTCTTCAAATCTGTTTGATGAATAAAAATTGCACAATGAAATATTTATTGGATAAAAAAATTAAATATGCGTGACTTGTATACAACCATTAAATTAAAGATCAAATATTAAAATTAATACTCTAAAAAATGTTTATGTTAATTTATATGTTTTGTAACGAACATTAGCATCTTTAATTGTAGAACTTATAATCGAAACAATGCTTCCTTCTATTATACTATTGATTTCTTATAAAATGTATCACCCTATGTTTCTGATACCGTTGCAAAATTTCGTATTTTATTATTAACCGTGAAATACATCTATCAGTAAATTAATTTGAATTTTTTTTTTCGTTTTTTTGGGTTTTCAATTTGCGCTAAAATAGGACATGAAAAAATTCAAAAAAAGTAAACTATTTGTTTTTTTTAAAAGAGCATAGCAAAAACCTGTTCAACAGTTTGTTGATTCAAAAATGCCTTGTTTTGATCTTTTAAAATTTTTCTTATTGCTTTATTTGTGAAAACATATATAAACAACTTTCGTAAAACTTCGCTGGTGAAATACATTTTAGGCTAAAAAAATTTATAAATAAATGAACTTCACTGTGTGCTTTCTTTTTGTGTTGCAGCTGTGTCCATTTTTGTTCTTTTTTTTAAATATTTTATTGCTTCATTTTTATGCTGTGAAAAAATAAAATAAAAAGGGTTATCAAAAATCAATTACGGTTGCTGTATACTGTGTGATTATGATTTTATTTATTATTTTGGTGCAGTAGTAAGAATAAAAACCACAACTGTTCAACAACTTTGCTTATGTGTTAATAAAAAGCCGACGTTTATTCGAGTGAAATTACAACAGTATTTCATTTACTCATTTTCAACAACAACCAAAATTACAAGGAACATCAAAAATTGCGTCGTTGACATTTAAGTTTTGCATTTTTTTTATTAATGCGGTGAAAAATATTTGCATTCTAACCGTAAACGCCCCCAACTTAGGGTGAGGTTTTGGGCCCATATTTTGCCTATAGACTCGTCTACTATAGGGTAGTGTTCAGGTGAAAATTCAGCTGCCGAATCCTTGATCTGTGGATTTAATAGCTATATGAAAATAGCTAAAGTAGCAGGCGATCAATAAATATTGCATTACAGATATTCAAATACAGCTGAAGTTAAGCCCCCATATTTCGCCCAAATACTCGTGTAGTTAAGTGATAGTAAGGGACAAAATATCAGATGTTCAATTTATCTCCTTCACCTACTTCTATTTGCCTAGATCACTTCAAGTATACTCTATGTTGATGATGGATAGCCACCGTTGAATACCCATTGTTTAGGTAATGCTCCAGCATTAATTTGTTGCATCAATTATGACAATATCTGCTTCATAGCATTATTTAAATAAAATTTGAGCCATTAAAACCTTCTTAAACATAAGTTATATCAAACCTTAATATGGCTATCATCTACTATAGCTATAGCCAGTATACTTAACGTATTCTAGGTATACAGAAGTAGGTGAAGGAGATAAATTGAACCTCTGATATTTTGTCCCTTACTATCACTTAACTACACGATTATTTGGGCGAAATATGGTGGCTTAATTTCAGCTGTATTTGAATATCTGTAATGCAATATTTATTGATCGCCTGCTACTTTAGCTATTTTCATATAGCTATTAAATCCACTGATCAAGGATTCGGCAGCTGAATTTTCACCTGAATACTACCCTATAGTAGACGAGTTTATAGGCAAAATATGGGCCCAAAACCTTACCCTAAGTTGGGGGTGTTTACGGTTAGTTCGCTACTTTAGGAAGGATTATTTGATGAATTAATCATTTGAATATTTGATGGTATCTCAAACTGTTATTATTGTTTCGCATGCAGTTTATGCAACAAAAATTACAGTAATCATTGATCATGTTTATATTATTAGTCATTAATTAATAAATAGAGTTTTTATCTGTCGTGCAATATAGATGGAAAAAAATAAATACAGTTCGTAAATTTGTCAACTTAAATGTATGAAAAAAGTTATGAGTTTAGGTCAACTGAATTTACTATTATTATTAATGGAAAAATTTTTTGCAGTATTTATTATTCAAGGTATTTATCTTTTAATTGAAGTTCTAATATTTCAAACAGTTTGTTAAATTAAATTTGTTTGAAAAATTACATTTTAAATATTCAAATAATTATTGTTTCAGACAACGGTGTTAGTTCAAAGAAAATTGTGTTGTCACAACACCAATTTCGTGTGTATCCTGGTTTCAAAACAGAACAAATTTTTTGAAACATGAATGGCGTTTTTTTTTCCAAAGAGGTACTGTTTATCTCCCATAAACAGTTTTATATACAATGTCTTTTTCTCTCTAAAAAAATCAATTGACAGCCATGTACAGAATTCCAACACTTGCCATTTCTACAAGGAGACAAATGCAGCAAAAAAAACAATTTTTGTCTCTCAAACAAAAAAAACATATTGCGTTTTTCTTTCTTTGTTCAAATAAAATTGTCTTTGCTTTTCTTTTTTGAATGTTTCTGTTAATAAGGTTTTTGGAAGCAAACAAATCTTTGAACACATTTTTAAGAATCAGATAAATACATCATTTTACTAATGAACGTGGAATAATTCGAGACATTAATAATTATTGGATAAAATAAATTATTGTTCACAAAAAATAATTTAATTCGACAAATTATGACCACAGGCTTTTGATGTACTTTTACCCTGTTTTCAGTTTTGATAATTATCACATAAGTTGCCTAAGTTACTATTTTTCATTTTTTACAATTTGTAAATTTTGGGAAATAGAACAAAATGGGACGTATCTTATTGGAAATTTTCTGCATTTCATTTTAATTAATGTTTTTGTTAAGTTTTTTTGTGCAATGCAATATTTTTTAAAAAAAACATTATTTCAACATGCAAATTTGTCAATAGAAACACACTTTGGCAATTTACAAGGTCTCGTGTATTTATTAACATTGTAATAAACGCAATAAGACTGGATTTTCCTTTCAAATAAATATTATTCGATTTCTGCATATGGTAATCGCTGCAAAAAAACAATATGTGAAAACTCTTTAGCAAATATTTCTTCAACAATCTTCTTGCTTTTTTTTGAAGCGTGGCTTTCTTATTTCGCAACATTTGTAATCTTTTAAAACTAACTTAATAGTTTTTATTTTTACAATGTGAAAAACCTCTGAAACAATTAACAATACAACATTTGCTACAACTTCTTTCTGCATTTTTCTTTATAATTAATGTAATCTATTTTGTCTTGTCTTATGAATACTGGTTTATTTTTCAAATGAATCAAGTCCTTTAATTTAAAAATTTGTTGGTTTTTCAAATTGCTTTTTTTGTTTCGAAACAATGATGTGAATACTGCAACAAAAAACAGCTGTAATCATAGACTATTTTAAAATAATGAAGATCACGAACAATTACCTCTAATATGACATTTATAATTAAACAATCAATGATGTATTATATGATTATCGAAATTATTTTTATTGCGTCAATAACAAAAAATTCGTAAAAAATGAATTCGGCTTACACGTTTGTCAGAAAAGCAAAAAATGTTCTAAACCGCAATGATGTGTCCTGTTCGTTCATTATATTTATCTCATATATCATTTGAATATTTTTCCATAACTTTTGAAAGAACAGAAAATATATGTTAATACGAAAGAATATGTAAAATTATGACATACATTATTAGATGCCTCAACTTCATAAAAAATTGGTCCAATATTTTAAAAATGGTGCAGTTATTTTATCAATTTAGTCATATTTTAGTAAAAGATGTCTACAAGATTTAATTCTTTGTTCTAGTAATTTAATGAAAGAACTCGTTTTTAAGCCTCCAAAAAAACAACAAAATGTCTCTACCAAAGACATTTCTTTTTCGCTCCTCTTTTTTTTGTTTCATTTTCTTTTTTGGCGGCATTAGACTGGCTTTGAAAAAATCCAAACAAATTTTGTTCCTTACAAAAAAGAACCAACATGGCAATGAAAAAACAAAGAGAGTAAAGAAATGGTCTAAAAAAAGACTAAAAAAACTGAAGTATGTACAAGAAAAAAAGAAACTTCTTGTAAATCTTTTTTCTGTACTGAAATAACCAGTGCTGGCGGTTTACCGAATTTTTTCGGTTTCGGTTCACCGAAACCGAAATTCCTCGGTTTTTCGGTTCGGTAAACCGAACCGAAACCGTAAAGTTTCGGTTCACCGGTCCGGTTTACCGAAAAACCGAACCGAAAAAAACCGAGTTTTTACTAAAAAAAAAAAAGCATTTTAGATCCTTATTTTTAACTAAAATGTCATTAAAAATGATTTTGCTACAAATTTGTTAGTCCAATCAACAAAAAACAGAACTTTTCAAACCGAAAACCGAAATTAGTCGGTTCACCGGTTTGGTTTACCGAAAAACCGTGCCGAACCGAACCGAAACCGAACCGAAAACAGAACCGAAAACAGAAAAACCGCCAGCACTGAAAATAACTATCGCAATGGCCATTGTCGCATTTTTGTTTTTTCTTTTTTGAATATTTTAATAAATTTTCATATTATACTCATGTGTTTTTATTACAGTTAAATATAAACATATTAGTTCACTAAAACATAAATATGAAAGCAACAATAACTCAATAGTAAAAACTGACAAAGTAAATTATAAAACATAAATAATGCTGATTTTGAAACGTTTTTGTTCATATTATTTTTATTAGTGTTTTCTTAGCATATTGTTTTTGGATAAACAATAAGCAATGTAGAGATCGAAATTCAATTTATTTTATTATTACCAGTTAATGCAAATTTTTTACTAAAATTATAAAATAAACAAAAAAACTTCTCTCCAGGATGCCACATTCCTACGAACACAGATGTTATAACATAATCAGCGTTGACAAAAAACACGTCACTGATGAAATATGTTTTTTTTAAAAAAAATACCAAAAAAACAAACTTTTCTTCACAGTCGTTTTAGTTGATGTCTATCTCCAACCAAAAAATAGTCCAAATAAGACGGAACAGACTGGTGAGTATTTCGAAATCGTATATTCAAGCTTTTTTATCGAGTCGATCGTCACATTTCCAACTTTTTTTTGTATGTTTGTTTTTTGAATGTTTTATTCAACAAAAGTCAAAGAAATCATAAGCAAAAGGATTTGTACATAATAGAACTAACAATTGCACATGATCCTCCAGGAGTCATTATTAAAAATTTTAAATTTGAGTTTTTCTTCGTATGACAGTTTTAGAGGCACCTGTACACGTTAGCCAAATGTCAATGAAGAATACAAACCTTTTTTTGCAAATAAATAAAAGTTTTTTTGGTTAATTAATAAAATTGAAAATTGTGAGGATCATATTAGCCGTTTTGCTCTGCAAAGGCTGTGTTTTATATCTGTTTTTCTTCTCTTTTTCTTTCCATACCTGCTCGTTTTGATGGAATCAAAAACGTCTAAAACGACTAAGACTTTGTTTTTATAAAAAGGGACTAAAAAAGCAAAAAAAAACGTTGAAAAAAGAAGTTAAAAATTTGCGATAACATTCACGAAAATGGTTCTTACGACTATATTCTTTAAGTTGCTATTTTTTTTTGAATATTCAATGTTAACAAAAAATAAAAAAAAGTTATTACATTGCTTTTTCTTAAAAATCTGCATCATATTGCAAATAAAAATTTTGTAGAAAATTGAAAAATAAAATATTCAAGTACTTTAGTCATTAACTACAAAAGCAAAAAACATCATTTATTGAATTCTAAAATTTTCTTTTGCAAATCAAGAATTTTTTTGTAACAGAAATAGTTTTCAATTTTTTTTCTTTCGATTCTTTAAGATGCATGGCGAACTCTACTTTTGCTTATGCTTTTTTTTACTTGGTAGCAATTTTTTGTGAGAAAGAAATTTGTCTTAAAAAATAGAAAAAAATGTTTTTTTTGAATATTTTATTATTAAGCTAGTTTTAGGATAAATTATTAATTAAATCAAAACAATCACATGTCTGAAAAATATACTGACTTTCACTAGCATAATGAAAATGAGAATAAATAATTTTGAATTTTTTGGTTCCAGTTTTATTTATTAATGGATGTTGAAAAAGAACCAAACTTTTCAATTTATTATGTAAGTACGTTGTTATTATCACATATTATGCCAGTATTTCATGCTACAATAATAATTTAAAAAACCTTACTAAATATTCAAAAAAACAGAACCTAATGAAATTTAAACTATACTTTTAAAGGTGCAAAAAGTGCATTAAAAAAGACAACAACAACTATTTCAAAATTCCGCCTTGATAACATTTCTTTTGCTGCCACAAAAACACCTTTTTCATACGTCTGTTGAAATGCTTTCAATTTTATTCGAACAAAAGAGAGCAAAAACAAATTTGCGAAGATATATTGGTCACTGTTGTCTAGTAATATAACATCATCTTGCTATGTTTTTCTAGAAAGCACGTTAAGGCATATTATTTTTGAATATTTACGGAAAATTATAACAAAAAAAAGTTTTGTAAATTTAAACGTTAACCAAAATTTAAATGCTACAAACAGGAATGCCGTTTTTTTGTATGATAATCATGACACTATTTAAAAAAGTTAAAGCAAAGTTTCAACACAGAATTATGTAAATACAATACTGTCAAACATCGTTATACAAAAACTTTTTGAGCATGTAAGAATAGAAACCACAAAGTAAATTTAAAAATTTTTTGTAATCATCCAAAGTTTTCTGAAAAAAAGTGCAGTTTCCGCTACCAAGTTTATTTTCTGCGTCCATTCCATTCTAACTTTCAAAAATGATAGAAAAAACGGACTTGTCGTCGATTTTTTTTGCTTTTTTTAAATATTTTAATTGATTCGTTTCGTTTTATCAATTACACATTAAGATGGCTGTAAAGATATAAAAAAAGTATTTCATCGATTGCGTTTATATAAAAATTGAATTTTATATTTTTAATGGTCCATTAAAAAAATGCTAACAGGACTAAATACATCAAAAAACAGTTGATAATGCTAATGCAGTAAGAAATGATGAAAAGCAATATCGAATTGTTCATTAATAAAAAAAACCATGAAAAAATCCTTTTTTAACTAAGAATTCATAGTTTTTATTTTTATGTGTGAAAATAAACGTATTTTTTTGGATGTTAATGAAAAAGAACAAATGTTGCAATTTTAATAATTAATGATCAATAAAATTACCAATACTATTCAGCCAACTGTATCAAAGGTGATATAGATCGTAATTTGTTTGATTTAAAATTTTAAAAAACAAAGAAAATAGAATTAATTCACAAAAAATGAAACATAAAATATTAGAAGATCAGCATTGTTGCTTTGAAAAAAATGTTTTGTCGCGTTCCTTTCTTTTGTGTTCAACTGTGCTTCAAAACAAGGCCGTTGACAGAAAAATTTTTCGGGGAAGGCACGCCTTTAATCTTTGCCGCTTTTGGCATACCACTTTTTCAAGCTATAATAGCAAATTTTAATTTCAAAAAACTATGAAATATTCTGAGAATCAAGCAAAAAAAGTTACGATACTTTCAAAAATTTAAACAAGCCACAACAAGTTGTCAACAATTATTTCGAAATTTTGCTTTTTTTAAGCATTTCTTTTGAAACACAAAATCGCCTTTTTTTGCTTTCCTTTTCAAAATGCTGTCATTTTTTATTGAATGAAAGGGAGCGAAAAGGGACAAAACAATTTGCAAAGAGCTGGTGATCATTTTTGTCTGCCGTAATAACGACATCTGGCAAATAAAATAATCTTTTTAAAATCTCTTTTAAATATTTAAGTAAATATTTTATGTTTTCTCTATAAAAAAAAGTTTCTGCAAGATATTAACTTGCAATAAATCAGAAAGTCAACTTATTCTAGTGAAAAACAACTGCCAACTTTAATTAAAGAAACAATATAAAGATTAAACACATAAAAAAGATCTTTTCAAAGCTTGTCAAAATAAATATCAAATAAATTCAAAATTTTTTCTTACGGATAGTGTTTCCAAAATTGTTGTTTTTGTAATGGACAGCTTCGTCAAAACATTTTATTCATTTATGTTGAAGCAACAATTAAAAAAATTGTTCATTGGTTATATATATATAAGAGTTGTTTCTGTTTCTAAAGATATATGTTTCCTCTACAAGACTCAAATATAAGTACAAATATCTCTTGAAAAACTAATGCACGCTTAAATATGCACAGCATCAGTTTTAATGGACAATTGCATATTGTTTTTATTTCTCAAAATAAAAAACAGACAAATATTTTGTTAGCAACGTTTTGAATCTTTTATGTTCGTCGCTTTTTAAAAAGGGGGGGTTAATACTGAACAAATTGGACATCCGAAAAGGCAAACATGGTTTGATTTTTGTCATCTACAAAAAAAAGAGTTACATTTAGTTTCTTTTTTAATGCAAATTTGTGCTATTTAAAGAAGGCTATTTAAAGGGTTTTTTAATTTAAATATTTTACATCTCTATATATAAAGTTTTAATTCTTGAAATTAAAAATTTAAATTAATTTTAATGACAACAAGTGCATTGCTCTTTATTTGAGCAACTTATTTGATTCAATTTGGACATTAACCAAAAAACATGTAAGCGAATGGTTTACATTTAATAACAATAAATTAATGTATGGATTGAATAAATTTATGGGAAATATGGAGGCTCTTTATTGTTTTTATCATCAATTTTACCAATATTTTTGTTAAAGTAATGACATTAACTTACGAGATACCAAATATTCAAAAATTGAAAAAGCATAAAGTCTCAAGAAACTCTGCTTTTATGAAAAATTTGTTTTCTGCAGTCACAAAGAAGCTTTTTTTTTCTGTCGTCAAAATGCTGACATTTTTCATTGAATGAAAGAGAGCAAAAGCGACAAAAAAAAATTTTTGGGAATATGAGCATTTTGTGTCTGCTATTAAAACATCGCTTTGCTATCTTTCATAGAAAATTTTTTTTGAATATTTTTATGTTGTCATCTCAAAGAAAGTTTTATCATTTTAAGAGCTTAAACATATTTTAATGTTACAAATCGTAATTTTAACGTCGGCATGAAAAGTTGGCTTCATTCATTATTAATAAGAAAAAAGATAAAAGAGCTGCAACCTCTTATTTCTCTGAATTGGATAATATTTTGATTCCTATTACAAAATCTGGTGAACCTCCATCAAAGAAGGTAAAACTTCCTCCTGCTCAAATAGAAGATGATGATTTTGATCTATCAACTGGTGTTGAAAAATCTGATTATGAAACTGCTATTGAAATGGACAAAAGCCAAGAATTGGATGAAGCTGATGCATTTCAAGCTGTTTTATCGTAGAAAAATGTTTTTTTCCACATTTTGCTTTTTTATTGTATTAATTTTTTATGATGATTTAAGAAGGATTTTTAAATTGTACTTTCGTGTATTGTTTTTATAACTTAAATGATTATTTTCGTGGTGTTTAAAGTGTTTTGATTACAAATAAAATTTGACAACTTTTAGGATACTGTATTTAGCAAACAACATAACTAACTTATTTTTTAACATTTATGTATTTTTACAATTTCTGTAACATACAAGGCTCAGAGTCATACTGGGGTTAATCTAGGCGTGAGCGCAGCGAACGCCTAGTTATTAATAAGAAAAAAGCAGAATAAATATTAGATACCAGGTTTAGTATTATAGATAATAGATCAGTTCTGCTTAAATTTTAGTATTAATGATTTTGACATCAAATCATTATGCTCTTCCACAAAAAATATATACAAACTCTTTGCTAAAAAATAAGAAAATTCACATAGAAAGCTATTAACTATTCAAATATATTGCAAATCTTACAAAAGCAGCTCTGTAAAGTACAAAACTTTCATTAGAGCAAGAAAAAAAAGATGCAACATCGTTGCAATCTTTCTTTAAATCAAAGACTGCATCGCGAACATGGTTAACTTGGTTTCTTTTTGATGATGCTTAAAAACTGCCAACAATCAAAGAGCAGTTTTCTTGTTAACTTCGTTTTTGATTGTTTTGTTGTAAAAAATTTTTTGGTTAAAATTTTCAAATTATTTAGTTGGAAATTTTTTTGGGACGTTTTAAAACATATTAATGAAATTTATGTGGATGAACATAACCGTGAACATTGACACCACAATTAATAAAAAACTGAATACATATTTTTTTCATTTTCTTCTAAATATAGTTGATAAAAACAGTTTCAAAAAAAAATGGATGTTTGTGCTACTATTTTTTTCTATAATTATCCAATAGATTTCAACTTTTCATTACCAAAAGTGCCGTTTTTGAGAATTACAAAAAGATTTCATACTAAAACTCCCTCCTGAATATACTAATAACTATTTATTATATCTAATTTGGCGTTGTCCGGATTAGCTTACACGTTTTTTCATTATTGGGCAAGTGTGAAAAATTGAAAAATACTTTGTTGTAAACAAATTTGGCATAAAGAGGAGATTTACAAATAGTTTTTTTGAAAACAATTATGCATGAAAAATTCATTCTGATTAATAAAAAATAATTGTTGACTTAGACTTTCTTTATTTTAACAACGAGCAATAAAAGAACAAAAATAGTTATTCGTCCGAAATCGAATAAAGCATTAAAAAAGATGAACAAATAAAGCGTAACATTGCTTTTTTTATTTCCATAGTTTACAAAAAGTTTCCCTTATTCCTTTTGCATTGCAGTGCGACCGCAAACGCAGCAAAAAGGTGCTGAAAATTATTTCAATATTTGATAGGTTTTATTTATATTGCTTTTGTTACACACACTTAAGTTTGAAAAAAAATATGTTTGATAAATATCTTCTGATGTAATAACAAAGACCAAGAAAGAAACTTCAATCCAATCATTAATAAAGATTTACAAACATAATTTTAAAGGAACTGTTGTACATAACTTAAATTCGAATTTTTTATCATTGATATTAGATCATCAAAAAACAATTGACATGTATGTGTTATTAACATGATTAAATCATTATTTATCCATGATTAATCCATTTTGCAAGATACCGAGTGCTCCTCAAAGATGTGTATCACGAACATGTATATTATTTTTAATGTTAAATATTGACGTTTTTCTGTTAAGTTAGCTTCAAACTTAATGGCTTATAGAATTTGAGCGCAGAACATCTCAGTTTACATTTTGATATACTAATGTAGGGAGACATAACTCCACTGACCAATGATTTATATTTAATTTTTTGCCAAAAATCAATATTATTTTATTTGAAGAAAACGATAATTAGATTGAAATATGCAAATACATACTAAATCCTTTTTTCAATGAAAGATTTTTTCTCGCACCGCAAAGACATTTTTTTTGCATTCTTTTAGTCTGCCATCAAAGTGACCTATTTTTCTGTTTTCTTTAATAGCAAGGGGTCGTAAAAAAGTAAAATTAAAAGTCCGACAGAAAGTTTTTTTTATCATTGTTTTTTTCTTTTTGAATATTGTTTTATTTGTATTTTGTAAAAAATTCTGCAATGTTTGCATAGCGAACTTTTCTTTTGCTTATAACATTGCTTGTCCGCCCCTTTTTTTTATTTATGGCCCAAATTTTGCTTTTTTTGGTATTTTCAGTCAATTTAAATGACACATCTGCCCCTATTTAAAAAAGTAAAAGCTAAGATTAAACACAGAATAATTTAAATATGATACTGTCGAACATCATTATACAAAAGCTTTTAAAGCATGTATGAATAGAAACCACAAAGTAAATTTAAAAATTTTTCAAAGGAATATAAAGTTTTCTGAAAAAACATTGCAGTTGCCGCTACCAAATTTATTTTTTGCGTCCATTCCATTCTAACTTTGAAAAATGATGGAAAAAACAAATTTGTCGTTATGTTTTTTTATTTCTTTTTTATGATGCAACTTGTTGATTTTGAAATTAAGCTTCTATTTAATTTCATGATTAAATACACTACAGTTTTTTAATCTTTTTTTAAAACATTTTATGTTTTACTTGATTTGTTTTTTCAATTTTACATAAAAGAATTCTTTTTTTTACCAAAAAAGACAAATTTACATCAATGAAAGTTCATTTTCAAATATTTTTTTAAATAATGTGGTTGTGATTTTTGATATTTTGTGATATTTAATTATTGTTATGTTATTTAAATATTATTTTATTTAATAAGCAAATATAGAGAAAACACATTTCAAAGAAAAATGAAATATTCTAACCAATGCACTGCGAACTGCATTTTTAAAAAAAATTATTGTTGCATAAGAAAAACAGCATATCTGTTTTGCTAAAAAAAATTTTTACTGAAGGCCTTTTATTTTCTGTCTGTTCTTTTTGAAATGGTCACATGTTTCGTAAGAAATAGATGGCTCTAATACTGAGAAAATCAGTAAAGCAGGCCAGTTGTCTCTGCTAGTAAAGCATTATTTGTTTGACAGAAAATCCGTTCTGACAAACTTTTTTGAATATTTATATCAATCTGTTTATGTTTTCTTACTATATGTGTCTTTATTAATGGATAAAAATATTTAAAAATGAACCTTTCGATTATAAAGTTTAACCAGACAATAATTACAAACGATGCTATTCAGAAAATTATTTACAAACATTACTAGAAATACTATAATTGTAATTTATACAACCTTACAATTTTATTAATAAATGTTTTCTCGTAGATTACGGATAAAGAACAAAGCAATTTTGTTGTCAATATAATTGATAAGTTTTTTAAGCAAAAAATGATAGATTAAATCGTAAAAATATTAAACATTCAAATAAAAAAATATCCTATGTTTCTTTTACAGATTCAACTCAAAGACGAAGTCTAAAAATTTTGTTGTCACGTCTTTTTCTTTTGGACACAAAAACAGCTTTGTATTTCTTTGTTTTCTATCCATTGTTGTTCCGAAAGGGTTTAGTCTTTCGTATAGACATAATAGTGCTGAACAATACACAGAAAAATTTGCGAATAAAAATTTCTTTTGCTTTCAGTCAGGGCAAAGAGCTTTCTTTTATTTTTGTTTACATTTTGAAATACACTGAAAACTTATGTCATAAAATAACTTTTTGAAGCCAAACTGTTGATTTTTTGATATCTTTAAATATTTCGTTTTTTATATCAATTGTATTTTGTTTAACTTTTAAAAGACAAATAAGATTATATTTCACATTTAAAACGTTTCGTTGGTTACTTATTAGTCCTGGGCTATCATATGGTCATTAATAATAACAATTTTACGCTTATCCTTTCACCAGTATCCGCAAAATCATTTTTAGCGCAGCAACTGTCAAAAAATAGCAGTGATTTTCGTGAAAAAACCTGGCTTCTTTTGTTGTTTAGTTTTTCTTATAGAATTGCTTTAATTTGTTTTTTTATCCCAAAGCAACACTTTGCGTTTAAAAGTGAATCAAGAAAATATGACGAAATATTCTTTTTGTTGTTAATTTTTGCAAGCTGAAATTTTTTGTTAGATTTAAGAAAAGTATACAAAAGTTAAATATTTAAACAATTATATTAGTCATACAAACGCTTAAATTTGTGTTAAAAACAGCAGTAAAAAAAATTGATAAATGATTGATTTTCAAAGATCTGCTTTTTGCATCATTTCCTTTTCGCTTTTTCTTTCTTTGATGAAATCATAAACATCTAACATCCTTGTTTTTAGGAAGGACAAAAAAGCCAAAACAAACGTTGAAAAAAAGAAGCTAAAAATTTGCGACAACATTTATGAAAGCGGTTCTTACGACTATACTCCTTTAGTTTCTTTTTTGAATATTTTTGTTAATATGTTTTATTTATTATAAAGCCAAAACAAATTGTCTCAAAAAATGACACAAAAAGTTTTCATCATTTCTAAGCGGAAAGAAACCGTTGGCATGAAGAATGCCATTAAAAATTATATACCGTGAAAAACATAATAAATACACAAAAATGAAATAAGAATAAAGTTTCTGCCTTCCAGAATAAAGGGAAAAATTAAACTATTACACAGTTATTTCAGAGAGGGACGAAACTGATTTACATATGATCCGATAATTTTTTCAACAACATTGACTTGTTTTTTTAGATGTTCGTTTTTTCACTTTGGGCAAGATCAATGGGGAAAGGAAGAATCGTAAAAAAACATCAACATGAAAATGTTTTCTTCGCAAATCTGTTTTCCCTTTTGTTTGCTTGTTATGGCCACTTTTTCTACTGTTTTGAATATTTGAAATTTTTTAATATAATCGGTTGTTTAAGTAGCTCAATATATCATTTTTACACTGTTACATCAACATTCGTTACCGCTCTTTTTTCTAATACAAATTTCTTACTATACTTTCTCTTAAAAATTAATATCATTTAAAAATTTTGAAGGAATCTGACAACAGCTCATAATGAGATCGGAAACACTACATTGCAATTGGCCACTTGGTCTCTCTTGTCGGGGCTGCCTATCAACACATGAAGGTGGAAGGGGTGAGGGACTGACTGCTTTTTGGTGAATTGCATTTCCTTTTATTTAATTGGAAAGTTGACTTATATTCTATTTTTATTTGCACCTAGTGTATTTTATTTATATTTGATGTTGGTGCAAACACATTTCCTGCTCACTAACTTTGTGTCATGGATGTGATTTATTTTCCTTCTTGTAACCTTCATTACAACGACATATCATTTTTTTTAGCAAAAACTTCTTCAGCGCAACAAAAATAACTTTTTGCTTATTCAAGTCACACCATTCACAGGGGAGGTCCCCAATTGACGCCGGAGTTGAAGCCCCATATTTTGCCCTAATACTCGTCATAGTAAGGGATAGTAGGGGCAAAATATTTTTTTCGGAATCCTCGACCTGTGGATTTAATAGATATGTGGATATAGCTGATAAATAGCAGACGATATCTATTTTTGCTATAAAATATCTAAAATTCAGCAAAATGAATACTTTTCTCATGTTATAAAAGTATTATTAATGGATTATATAAGTTATCCATGATATTATACTTCTTTAAAATCATCGACATCAAAATTTTATAACAGAAATATCTATTATCTGCTATTTATTAGCTATATCCATACATCTATTAAATCCACAGATCGAGGATTCCGAAAAAAATATTTTGTCCCTAACTATCCCTTACTATGACGAGTATTAGGGCAAAATATGGGGCTTCGACTCCGGCGTCAACTGGGGACCTCTCCTGTCAGAGAAAGATATAAACACACTCTTCTATGTTTATTGACACAGCAAAAATATAGCACGACTATTTTTTTCACCATTCTCCGTACATTCCTTTTATTTTATGCTTTTGATGAAAAGAAATTTAAAGGTTACCACAACAAACCATCAAAAAGAAAGCAACCAAAAAAAATTGCGAAAAAAATGTTCATCATTTTACTTTTATAGGTTGTCAGATGTCTCAATACAAACACGTAATTGTTCAAGTGGACATTTTGTGTTGCAAAAAAATATCATTTTTTTTATATTTGAATATGTTTTATTTAAACACAGTTGCTTACGATAAATTAATTGATAAATAGTCAGAAAATAATACGAAATAAAATGCAAAATAAATCATTTTTGAAAGATCCAGAACTTGACGATATTAATTTAAGAACTAGCAATAATACTTCAAAAGCTATATAAAAAATTTTAGTCATCATTAATCTTTTCAACCATTAAAACTTGAGTGAATTGAAACGCAAGGTTGTGTATAATAAATCGATGATCTCAGAAAACAACTAGTCATCATTTTTATTTGTCTTTGTAGTTGTCACAATGTATTTATTCAAAAAAATTATATCAATAAAAGATTGCTTAATATTCTGTTGACCATTTTTTCATCAGTCGTTTAAATTTCATAATGAATTTTTTTTCAAATCTGCCAGGTTGATTTTTTACTTCCTTTGGTAAAAGTTTCTAACAATTTTGTGCTGGAATGAATAAAATTTGGCTAATAAATTTATCGAATATTCAAAGATAATAACACCTTTTTGCTATTTTGTCTGAAAAATTTTTTCTGTGTGTCGAAATGCTGCGATTGATCCCTAAATCATAAAGCGTTAGTGAAATTTTTTTGTTATTTGGAAATATTGTCAAGCTTAAAAAGACAGGTTTATTGTTTTTGTGCTTTTTGAATATTTGACTCAAACATAAATTTAGATCATATTAATAAATTTTTTTTAATTTATAAATGTATTCGGTGAATGATTATCTTCATTGTTGACATGCTAACTTCTTAGTTGTTATTGGGATTTTTATAAATTTATATGATAAAAACAATAAAAGCAGCAACAAAATATTCAAACCCCAAAAACGCAATAATATTGTAAGAAAAGCCAGATTTAAGACCACAAGTATGCCTCGTAGAAAGCAAAAAGATAGAAAATAACATATTATTTGGAACATTTACATTGTTTTTGTCTGTCGTTTTTCAAGAGCTTGCAATCTTTTACAACACAGCAAAAAAAGAAACTTCGCGATAAAAAACCTGGTGTTCATTGATTTTATTCGTTGCTAAAAAAGTCAGTTTATAAATGGCATCTTTTTTTATTTTTTTGCTTTTTAAATATTTTGATGTAATTAATTTTTTGATGAAAGTTATTTTTTTGCACATAAATACATTGGCACAAACTTCCATTTATCAGTAGTAAATAATCCAGCACATCCTGAAATCATTATTTAAATATATAATGGATAAATGTAAAACAATTTTTACATTTTTGCATTTGCCTGTAGTTGAAATAATTTTTCCACAATGAAAATGACTGATGTAGTGATAGGACCAGAAACGTGTAATTACGAATTATGCTATAGACAATCGACCTGTGTTACAAAATTAACTGAATTTGACATTAATATGTATATTTTGCATAAATTCAGGACAAAAAAATATTGCATTATTCGTTTGTAATTAAATGTAGATGAACTATTTTGGTTTTTTTAATTGTGTGAAAACATGAAAATGCAAATAACTTATAGATAACTGATTATGTTTGCAGATTACTTTTTTTCCCTTTTTTTATTAATGTATAAATCATTTTGATTGCTTCTGTGTTGAAATGATAATTATATAATGTTATTTGACTTTACTAAAATTTGCATCATTTTTGTGGACAATAGAGCAAAAAAATAATCATAAGCAGGAATCAAATATTTAAAACAGAAAAAAAAGCAATTTTCAATGACAAAAATACATCTTGTTAAAAACCGCAAAAAAATAATAAAGAAACGCCTTCTTTTATTCAACTACTTTTTTTAATAAACCGCAAAAACAGATGTCAGTCTCTTTTTTCCCTTCTATTCAAGTGGCTGCGATCTCTTACAAAAACGAAGAGCACCAAGTAAGAAAATTTGTGAAAAACGCTATTCATTGAATTTTTTATTATTACGAAAAAGTCAGTTTTTAAAAGGTGTCTTTCTTCTTTTTTTTTGCTTTTTGAATATTCTAATGTAACTGATTTTTTTATGTAAGTTTGTTCTGCACATTAATATATTGACACAAACTTACATATATCAGTACTACAAAATGGAACGTTTTCTGAACACAATATTAAAAAAATAATGGAATATTAACATCTTACAAACATATTTATTATTTTAATTTTTAAATTCATCCATAGCAGAAATAGTTTTTCCAAAAAGTTTAATACCCATTAATATTTTAATTACCATAATATTTTTTTAGTCAAGTGCCTTTATTCTGGTGTTCCTTGATTAAAAATTGATTAAGAAAAAAAGCTATGTTTTAACAGATATTTTTCATATTACTACCTTCTTGAGTTCTTTGAAAAAAACGGGGGTCAATAGTTTTAGTTCTTTTTTTTGTTTTTTTGCTTCACTCATCAGCAAGCCTCTTTGTCGTTTAAAAACGGCAGCAGCTGTCATCCCCCGCTTTTATTCTTTTTACCTTTGACTCTTTAAGAGCGGCAGATAAATTTTTTTTTGCTTTCACTTTCATTTTAATGAATTTAAAAAAAATTGCTATCACTTAAATCAAAGAAAAAAGTGCATTGATTTTTGGCTGAAAATTTTTTCTTTTGTTTAAAAAAATTTTTATTTGTGTTAACTGTTAACGAACCTAAATTTTTCTCTTTTCAGGTAATTATGAATAGCCATCATCTCTGTCGAAGCCGGTCTTCAACAATTTTAAGCAGTTATCCAAGTCTACCTTCAGTAAGTGTCTTTTTTTCATTTTTTAGAGTACAGTTTTGGGCACTTTTTTTTCTTTAACTGCTCCCAATGAATCTCTTTTTGAAACATTGCTGTAATTTCTATTGCTTAAAAAGCTTTCTTATTTTAGTTATCCCGTTCTTCTTCCACTGCCAGTTTAACTGGTTTCACTGGTCACTCTTATAAATCAGAATGGCGGGCACCAATTTTTTACTATCCACGTTACAGTGATAAATATTCAACATCATCTTTGTCAAAGTAAGTAATTTTTTAGGGCTTTTCAATTAAAAAGCATTTTTATACCTTTGATCAGGGCTGAGAAATGCGGCCGGCTGGCCGATATATTTTTGGCCTGCGGCCGGCCGCGGCCGGCCGGAAATTTCGGCCGCTTTTCTCAGGCCTGCTTTTGATGACAAACTAGGCGGTTCGCGTTTTTTTTATGTGCAAAAAAAAACTAACAATGTTATATCTAATTTGCATAAATACTTGAAAAAAAAGGTGTGTACTATCTGTTTAGTAGAATGCTGACATTTTTATATCTGGAACACATAAAAACTAACATCAATATTATTTATTGGCAGGAAAACCACATATAATATGTTAGGTGTCAGGCGTAGCTGTTGTTGAAATCATAAAAAAAATTACAACTTTACCATTTATTTTATAATGGTCAATTTTCCAACAAGTAATTGTTGTTGGCACTTGAGTTTTCCAAAAATGTTTAATTATGGTTATCAAAAAACGCTGCTTTTAAAACCATTTTTCTACCAAAATATTCAAACAAAAAATTAAAAAAGCTTATGTTTTCACTATGCTATGCCATTTTCTTTCTTTTTTTTCTTTTTCAATGAACGCTATATTCAAAACACATTCTTCTTTTCAATAAATCAATCGATATTGATAGACACACAACCGCTGTTGTTGATGTTACGACATCAACAGCATCGCTCAAATGTTTGATGTTTTTTAATATTTAATTGTTTATTGTTTTAAATAGAATGCAAAGAATTACTAAAAAGCGGGCAAAATTTTTTTTGTTGAACACGAAACTAGTCCATAAGTTTGTTTATTGAATGAAGCTCGTTAAAAAATGAAAAGAATGACTTCATTAAATCTTCAATATACACTGAAAAAATACTTTATACACATATAAAAGTTACTTTTTTGCAGACGATTCCGAAGCCCTGGTGGTTATTGGTATTGCTATTTTGGTCGTGAAACTCCTAAGTATCGATTCTTTCCAAAAAGTTATAACTATGAATATAAATCAAGGTTTGTTTCTTTCACCGGCATTTTTTCTGTTTTTAAACATTAAAATGTCATTTTTTTAGATCAAAACTCTACAATGGTCCATCATTTTATCGACGTTTATATTATCCATATGGATTCTAGACAGCCAGCTGTGTTTTTATGCATGAATTTTTAAATGTGAACGTCTATAAAATTAGCTCTAAATCTGTAATTAATAATTTTAACAGCTACAAATGTATTATTTTTCTTTGCATTTTAAATTAATAATTCTACGCTAGTTTTTTGATATCCAGCTGAAAGAGTTTTTTAAATATAAATAAAACTATTTTTTTGTTTTCAATTTTTGAAAGATACTTTCACAAGTCAATCATATCACCATTAACACAAACACAGCTTGTTTTGTTCTAACTTTCTTTGTTTGTAAATGACAAAATGAAATACTGACCGAAGAAGTTCGCAGTTCAGACATGCTTGAACTGCGAACGTTAGTATAATTTTCAAACTGTTTCTTATGTTATTTAAAGCAAACTTATTTCTCTTAATCTCTGTTTATATGGATAAACAAGTGATTTTCCGGTAAATTGATTCTGGCTTAAAATACGAGAACTTTTTGTTGGGCTGATTTATTTAACTTTTTATAACTTTAAATGCAATATATTTAAGAGATGAAATACAATATCAACTTTAGAAGAGCTTGAGAAGAAGGAAGAAATGAAGAGAAAGGAAATGAACCTCTTAGGTTACAATAAAAAGAAAAGCGATGCTTGTGCGTGTCATTGTAGCTTTGGCTAAAGCCTTATTCTTTACAGTTTACATCTGTTTTTTTTCCAAATTATAATAGTGTCATACTAAATAATCACTCACTGTTCCATGGGAAGTAAATATGTTGAAAAATTGTTTCCGCTTAAATTAATAATAACTTTTATTTCCTATTAATTAAAAAAACAGATCTTTGGTGCTTAAACAATTATTAGTTTTTGTGGGAAAATTATGACAAAAGCATTATTTAATTTTAGCTTATAAAAATTTTAAATAGAAATATAAAAGGGAGCCAGATTTCTGTCTTTCCTCCAATATTACAGCACTTCAACTTCAATAATTAGAAACAAGAAATAACGCGTCAATAAAAGGAAAACAAAAATGTACTTTGAGCGAGAAATAAAACTTCTTAAAACGCAAAATACAAAACAGCTTTTTTTTCAAAGAATATCGATGTAGCTTGGAAAAAATTGAAATGAATTAAATTTATGGCATTATTTTTTAATACTTTTTAGCTAAGGCCATTAAAAATGAATATTTCTCTTTTTTCAAATGTTCTAACGCTGATTTTATCAATATTAACTATTGTTGTATTATCGTATACAATGTTTCATCGATGGAATACAATGACAGTTATGCCAAAAGCTTTGAGGTAAGTGAAAGTAACATTTTATCAAAATAAAAAAATGAAAAAAGGGATGGATGTAATTCTTCACAGAGTTCATAATTGTAATTACATCAGATATGTGAGTTCTGATCAGGTATAAAAAAAGTTACAATACAAGTTTTATGAGATGGTATTGGAGTTAACCGAAACGAAAAATAGCTAGCGGCTGCCACTTTTTGCTAAAATATATTTATTTAATGCCATAAAGCGCATTTAAAAGTCAGAAAAGTTTTTTTTTCAATGGTTTTTCTTATTTTAATATAAAATTTGTGATTCTCTAAAATCTTTGGATCAAATATTCAAAAATTGGTTAAAGCCCAGGCAGACAGTTTTTTTTGTTTAAAGACAGTGTAAAAAAAGCAGCGCAAAAAATTTTGTTTCTCTCTTTCTTTAATATTTTTGACGACAGAAAATAATCAATATTGCTCAAAAAGTAACTGTACAAGCTGCGTTTTTGAATATTTAAATCATAAGAAAAGTGAAAATAAAAATTAGTTCTCATAGTGTATTAATAGATTTTTTTTGATTTGAGTGATACCATGCCAATGACATCAGCAAAAGACCGTCCATTAGAAAATATTTTGCAAATAAACGTTTTCTTTGGAATAACTGTTCTTTTGAATGTGAATGTATAATACATTATGTATTTATACAAACATTAACATTTAAACCCCTCAATTTTGCCATTTAAACACTCCCCCCCCCCCCCCCTCCTAGCATAGCAATAAGAATTTTAAACTCATTAAAGTGGTTTGACAATGCCAGGTTGACAAGTTAAATTAAACAAAACGGATGCATCCACATTTGGCTTAATATATGTTTATCAATGCCCCTAAATGCATAAGTTACTTCGAATAATTTCATCTTCTTTTATTAAAAAAATGCTTTGAAAATACAATTTTTATATTTTTTTAACGAAATATTCAAACAGTGGTTGAAACCAGACCTTTCGAAATAATTTTTTTTAAAGCAGCCTAAAATGTTTTTTCAGTGCTGAAAATAACCAGCATTGCCCAAAAAAAATTTGTACGCTGCGTTTTTGAATATTTTATTTACAAAAAAGCTGAATAACAATTAGTTTTTTTTGTTTGCAAAAATCATGAAGTGATAAACTGACAAGTACAAAATCAACAATAAGAGCAACCATTAATTAGAATTTTACAAATAAATATTTGCTTTACAGAAGCTATTACTTCGATAACTAACTCATATTTTTCAATATCAGCTGCCCATAAGTTTTTAAGGAATCATAAGCTCTGGTGATATCAAAATTATAATTTACGTACATACAGTGACTGCGTCGTTAGCTTATACGCTTGTATTTACAAACACACAGACAAAGTCATGAAAAATGTAAAGCAAATTTTCTATTTTGAACACAAAAGCTAAATTTTTCATAGCCCTGTCTGAGGCCACCTTTTCATTATTTATTAATGCATGTAAGTGCTATAAATGGTGTTATGCTCAGTGTCTCCACCGTTCCGTTCCAGAACGTCCGTTCTTCCGTTCCGTTCCCGTTCCGGAACGGACGGGAACGTATTCTTTTAAATTTTGGAACGGAACGGACGAACGGGTGAAATTTTAACAAGGAACGGAAGGAACGCGTTCCATTTGAGTGTTTAGACGTTCCGTTCCTCCTCAACTTTTTTTGTAATTTTGCTTCAAAAGTTTAAAAAATTTTGACTCTGGTAATATAACATAATTAATTTTTGGTCATTTCTAGCGAATTGACTGTTTCTATTGCCCCAAAATTTCATTGACTGACTTTTTCCCGAAATTTTTTGTTCTTTGAAATTTTAGACCTTTAAAAATCAAAATCACAATATTTGGAGGAACGGGAACGTATATCCGTTCCTGAAGCTAGGAACGGAACGGATTGGAACGTGTCCAGCAAAAATCAGGAACGGAACGAACGGACGGAGGGTGCCCAAAAGAGGAACGGAACGAACGCGTTCCAAAAAAAAGTGGAACTTTGGAAACACTGGTTATGCTGTAGTTAAACATTGTTTTCTATAATAAAAGTCTTCTGAAAAATATAAATATGATTCAAATTTTTGACCAAATATTCAAACAAAGGTTATAACTTTAACGATTTTCCAAACGCGTAGATATGTTTCCGCTTTAAAAAAGTGTAAAATATCGTCGCAAAAAAGCAGAAAGAAAATGGCCATCTTCTTTTTTTAGATGGTTTTTGCAGACGAGAAAAGAACTAACATCGCTCAAAAAAAGCTTATTTTTTACTTTTGTCAAGCCATAAGGCATGAATCGATTTATGTCGATATGAAAAAAAGGCTGGGCTCATCAAAATTATTAAAGCAAAAAAATGTTCTTTTGTGAATATTTTTGTTCTAGAAAAATGAAAAAAACATTTATTTCTCTTAATAAGGTACTGAAAAGCTTTTTATTTGTATTCTAAAGATGATAAAAAATATTTTGACAATAATAAAAATTTCTGTCAATTTTTAACGTCATCATATAGAGAGGGTCCAATTATCTGCCCATAGACTAAAAGTAACATGATGAAAAGTATAATAAAATCATTTGCTATCTAAAAAAAATGCTGCTGTAAAAATATTTTAATCCCAACTTATTCTTTTTTAGACTCTATATGATCGCTTGCTACTTCCCATTCGCTTTATTGCTTTGCTTCTTAACTTGTGCTGTATCTATTAATTATTTCTTTGATTCATCTTTATTCAATCATGTCAGTGACATTTTTGGTGTTTTGATTACATTTTCCACTCAAATGATTCGACATTTCTTTTTCTCGTTTGTAATTGAAAGAATTATTTCCACAGTATATTTAGAGAGATACAAAATGGGGAATAAGTTGTCGATGTTTTTTATATTAACTTTTTCTGCAATAGCTGTAACGTTGATGTACATGGTGGCTGTTATATTTGGTAATTTTTGATGGTTTTGATTTCTTGGAGCTTTAATTGAAATATGTGTAAATTTTTAGGTGCACTTATTGTAAGTCAATTATTTATGGTTCAAGTTTTATCAATTTTTATTTGTGCAGCTCATCTATTAACTTTTGGAATTTGTGGGATACTGTATTATTTGAATAAAAGAATGTACCGAATAACTGCATATAAAATAACATTGCAACGAAGGCATAGGGTTAGTTTTTTATTACTGTTGACAAAACTGACCAACATAGTAATTCGCATGTAATTTCCTAAATTTATTTTTAAATATTCTTTTGCAGTTTTTGCAAGGAATTAAAAAGGTTTGTTTGTTGACATTTTTCAGCGTCTTTAATATTTCTATTTAAACTTTATTTTGATAAAATAAGGTTTCTATTTTTGAATTAAAAATGAAGTTTGTGGATGTTCCAATAGAACACTGCTTTTTTGGTAAGAAATGATACTCATATTTGTATAAATTAAATATTATAATAGAAAAAATATATCAAAAATTCAAAAAACTACCACCATGATCGCAAAAAAAATTTTATGAATGATTTTTGTATAGCATAGTTATGCCATATTTTATTTTAGAGTGGTATAACTTGTTGACCCCTAATTAAAAAAAATTTATCAATAAATGGAGGTCAACACAACAAAAAAAAATGTTATTGATTTTACTTCAAACAACGGTTGTGAAAACTAAGATAAAGCTCGCAATAATCATTTTTTTTATTAAGAGTTAAGTTATCGAGGACATCAGCTGTTAAATAATTTGCATATTCTTTAAACGAAAAAAAGTGAATTTCCAGAAAATAAAATTTGTTTATAGTCCTCGTAGCAAGTTTTTCTACAAAATTTCTGCTAAGCACATATCCAATACAACAATCATATAAATTGATGTTGCAATCAGCGAAAAAATTAGCATATACCAAAATAGAGAAAATTTATGTGATTTTGTATAAGTTTCCCAATTGATAGTTGCTAAAATTCTTTCCAAAATAAGTGTATAAAAAACATTTAAAATTGTTTGCATTGAAAATGCCACAAAATAATTGATAAAATCTTTTGGAAGTATGGATTGTGTGGGAGCAAAAATATACCGGAATCCCAGAATTGTTGTACTTAATGAAAGGATAAGAATGAAGAAGAAGAAGAATATTATAAGGTAGAGCCTGAATTGGTGTGCCTTTACAAACTACAGAATAATTACAGAACTGTGTCAAATATTAAAAGAAAAAAATGAATATTTCTGGAGATATCTTTTTTTGCTGATGTTAAAGATAAGATATTTCTTTTCACATTTTAACAATTTGTCAAAAACTAAAATTTATGTATTTATTAATGCTGCTAATTGTTGTATAGCTAGATATTTTCTTTGACTACAACAAAACTTTATTGAGACTTTTAAAAATTTAATACAAAAAATGATAAAATATTCAAAAATGTAAATTTTGCTGATAAAAAATGAACAAATAAAATGAAAATTGTAACCAGCTTTATTCCAGGCTTTTTATGCATTTGTCTCATCTTTGCTTTGACCTTATAATATGGGGATAGCCTCCAGGGGGTTAGAACTATAGTCTAGTTTTGCTTACCACTAAACAATTTATTGATCGCCAAAAATATAATTACTCCAAATTTTTTAGATAATGCAAAATATTAAAGTTCTTTCATTCATGTTTCAATCAATAATTATTTATACTTTTTTTACTCCAATTGGTCCGCTAATCAATATCATTGCAACACCATTCCAGATACCACCTCTTCCATTTAGTATCATAAATTTCGTAATACCATGTTTTCCCAACAACTTATAGTAGCCTTTTATCAATTTTCAGTTTAACGTGTTGCCAATTTTACTTATTGCTATTCGGCATTATTCTATCGTTCCACGAATTGCACCCAAATCTAATACTGTAGCAGTAATACAAAATGTCTTTGGCAATAATTTACCAGTTTTTTTAACTACAGATAATTACTTTTTTAATTTACAACAGCAATGGAAGTGATGTGAGAATGTGTTGTTTCCTTGGAGTAATTATGTTTTTAAATAAAACTGCAGGAAGTATTTTTATGTTAATTGTTTGCTCTTTACAGAGTGACTCAAATAAAAGATTTCTCATGTTAACATAAAACGAACTTCTTTCTAAGCCAGGAAATGAAAGTTTTTTTCAAAAATGTTATCTTTTTAAAGACGATGCTTTAGTTTTCAAAATATCCGTGATGGATCAAACATATTTAACAGCCTCTAAATACTGGTTACGTCATACCTTATCGTATGCAGATTTTTGCTGAGCGGCGCTATGTTTTTGCATCACCTATCAAATTTTATAATTATAACATTACCAGTGAGCTATTTTATGCTGTTCATCCGGTTCATAAGTCTATTAACTTGCTGATTTTAAATATCATAGTTACAGATTAATATCATGTCCTCTAACTACAAAAACACACAAATTTTGGCGCAATTGCACTTTGAAAGTCCATAAATATTTTGCGAGTCCATAAATATTTTAAGCGTCCAAAAAAAAGTTCCATTTTTATTTAGACTTTTAAGAGTCCAAGAAAATATTTTTAGAGTCCAAAAATATTTTGAGCGTCCAAACCCAAATATAAGAGTCCATAAAAACAGATAAACGACTGTGACAACTACGCTAAACGGGATGACACCTACACTAAATGGGGTGACATCTATACTAAATGGGGTGACACCTATACTAAATGAAGTACGCCTGAGGGGCTCGGCCTTCGGCCTCGCCCTAAGACCTGAGACCTAAGACCTGAGACCTAAGACTAAGCCTAACGCTCGGCCTTCGGCCTCGCGAGCCCATGCTTTGCTTGGGGTCAAAATGACAACTAAGGCTGAGTGCAGTGACAACTACACTAAAGTTAGTGACGGCTATACTAAAGTGTAGTATGATATGGACTCTTATACTGCATTAGAGTCCTATAGAACTAAAGCACTTTGAGAGTCCATAAAGCCAATTAACAAAATCAACAAAAAATGCAAATTTGGGTTTGGACGCTCAAAATATTTTTGGACTCTAAAAATATTTTCTTGGACTCTTAAAAGTCATAATAAAAATGAAACTTTTTTTTGGACGCTTAAAATGCATATGGACTCCTCAAAACTCCTTTGGACGTTCAAACTGCAATAGCGCCCAAATTTTAGAATGGCGCCATCTTTTTGCATCACACTGTATAGCAAAAGATCAAAACTGAGGGGAGAACCTTTCACTTACAAGTTTTGGCATTTGAAAGCATTTCGACAAACAGCGGCAGATTCATAATTGGTTTCTGCACCAACTGAAAAACTTCATTTAATTGTAATAACACAGTCAAAAAATAAGCTCTTTAGACAGAAAAATAGCCTTTTGAAGTCTACAGATATCCGTATCAAAAAATACTTTATGTTTTTTGTGCAAAAAATGCGTTTGTTAGATAATTTAAACTGGAAAGCTGTTATTCCACCATTGCAATAGTGTTGAGAGACATCTAAATTTTCATATTTTATGTCAACTTTTAGCTAGCTTAAAGTCAAATTTGAATGAAGCACTGTTTTGCAAAAAATTCATGCCAAAATTTCAAGTGGGATAAATCATTGCATATCTAATGCTTACCTTCCTGAAAACATGTGCTTGTAGAAGACAAAAAAATATGTATGGCTTTTGTAAAAAGCAATTGTGACATTCACTTGTATCTCCTTGTGGGATAAAAAAAAGCGATTACAAATTTATATTCATTTTTTGTTATTTTGTTTATTTTTATATTTAAAGAATTATGTAAAACTGCAAGAGCTGAGAATTTCCGGCACAAATATGCACACGTGGAAAAATGTTAACTTACACATGTACTATAAAAGTGATAATTATTGCTTTCACACCCCCTGATAGCTTATTTTTGTTAAAATGTTGAAAAAAGATTTTTTTTTAAACTTTTCTTGTTTTTAAACAGGTGTGCAATTATTATGTGCTCTGTTCTGCAACTACTCAAGTTTTTTCGTTAATTTCTCACCCAAGCAAAAATAATAAGGGCCCTGTTTATTTATTGCCGCATGAAAATTAATTTGTTAAAAAAGGTGTCAATAAAAAAAAGCTTTAAAGCTTTTTCCGCTTGAATGACGGTTGTAAAAAATGTATGTAAAAGATTTTTTCTACTTTAATAATAGTTGTGTTAAATGTAGTAAAAAATAATTAGTAGCAAACGTTGTAAATTTGTTTTACAGGTACTTTTAATTTTGTTCGTTCCCAGTAAAAAGAAATGTCGAACATTGTCTAAAACACTTTTTTTTTGTCATCAAGAAGTTTCTCTGTTTTCAGTGGCTACAAATTATTGGTACTATATATTTGTTATTTTGGCTGTGAAATATTTTAATTTGTGTTAACTGTTTTTGTAAAAAAAGAATGCCAAGTTTTCAATTAAGCTTTTATATTTTTACAACACTTTTATCGATGTCAACGTTTATTTCGGCTACTTTTGTTTTGTATTTTCGACTGTATACTTTGAAAATTCTTCCGAAAGCATTACGGTAAGCGACTTTTTATATTTAATATTTCTGTCAACATCGTTAACCGAAAGCAGAGTCAAAACCCTTATTGGCAGTTTCACTTGAACCGCTCTGTATAAAAAGTACTCATTTAAACGTACTCAAACTTTTAGACTCTACCTTATAATCTCATTCTTTCCCTTCATTCTCATCCTATCCCTCAGCACAACAATCCTTGGATTCCGATACATTTTTGCTCCCACACAATCCATACTTCCAAATGATTTTATCAATTATTTTGTGGCATTTTCAATGCAGACAATTCGAAATGTGTTTTATACTCTTATTTTGGAAAGAATTTTAGCAACAATCTACTGGGAAACTTATACAAAATCACATAAATTTTCGCTATTTTGGTATATGCTAATATTTTCATTGATTGCAACATCGATTTATATGGTTGTATTGGGTATGTCTTGAACAGAAAACTAGTCCAAAAAGTTGTCACTAGAGCCATATGCAAATTTTATATTCTGTAAATTCCCTTTTGATTGATGAATTTGCAAATTTTGCTCTAATAAGTGATTTTTTTTTGGCATATTGAATCAAGTGAACAAAACTAATCTTCAGATGTGCTACTTATCTGACAGAATCATTTTTTCAGATAAATATGGCCCTTCAACAAATTTCGTCATTTATTATGTTTTTGCAATTCATTGTTTAAATCTGCTGATTTGTATATTACTTTTTTACCTCAATAAACAAATGTATCGCTTGACTGCATATCGAATAAGTTTACGAAAACGTCATCAAGTAAGTTACAGTATCGGCGCAACATACAGGTCACGCACTATGCAAAACAGTCTGCACATTTTCACATGTCGTTGATCTCGCCTGAAACAAAAATATGATTAGCAAGCTAGAGTATTTTTGGAGTAATCTGTCGTTTTCGCACTTTTTTGTGTTAGTGTATTCACATACTAGAAATTGTCGTTGACAGTTTTTGCTATTTTTTTAAATACTGTTTTTTAGATTCTTGAAAACGTTAAAGTTTTATCATTCTTATTTCCATCAATCCTTATTCATACACTTATCTCTCCATTGGGCTCCATAATTACTATGATCATGAATGTCTACAAGCTACCACTTTCATCATTGCCTCCTTCATTTGCGCATGTTTTTGTCCCTCGTTTTGAGTTGTTATCTTTCGATCCACCTCCAGTTTAGACTTTGCTCTCTATTGTAATATATTTATTTGCTATAATAAATTGTTATTATTATTTATTTGTTTAATCTTTTACACAAGGTTACAACAAAAATATTTCGAAACGTCAAAGCCATTATTTTTTTCTTGTTTTTCAACTGGAAAATTAATTTTTAAAGACCCCAAAATAAAAGTGCTTTTTTATAGTACCTTAATTATTTTTGTATGTGAAAATGCTACATTACTGTCACTTACATCAGGAAACTACATTTTTTTTCTTATGTATTTTAATTAAAACTTTGTAAATAAATTTATTTTTTGTATTACTTTGTACTGTCATAAATCATGTTGTCACGTGCATTAATATACAACAAGAAGTAAGCCTTGGTTGACAAACATGCAAAAATTCCCACGGTTTTTCATAGAATTATAAAAAAAAATTACTAACTACTTTCATCTAATACTAGATGTTTTGTATTTTAAAACTGTGAGATTTTTGTTTTAAAAAAATTATTCTGAAAGTGCAAGTTTCTGCCAAAAAAATTTTCTGCTTTGAAAATTACATGTTTTTATTAGTAATTTAAAAAATGCCCTTGATTGATTACATTTGTTATGGTATTGGATTGGTCATGTCAGTTACAACTATTTTTGCTTTATTATTCCTTAGATTTACTAAAAGCAGAGCAAGACTAAAAGTGTTACCAAAGGGTATACGGTAAGTTGTTTTTCATTGCATAATTAAAAAAATTTATTCATTGAAATTTTAGAATTTTTATGATGGTTACATTTTCTCCATTTTTATTTTTAATGGCATTTACAACACTTTTTTCGGAAGTTTCATTTTTCATCGGCCCATTTTATTACAAACAACTTACGATTACCAGTACTGTAATGGCATTTGCAACACAAATGACACGAAATTTTTACTTTTTATTTGTCGTTGAAAGAATTATAGCAACAATTTATTTAGAAAAATATAAATTTTCAGAAAGCATTTTTGCTGGAGTGCTTTTGATTATTTTATCGTTTGCTTTTTCCATAGCAACAATAACATATTTGATTTTTGGTGAGTGTTTGAATCAGATTCTGTGGAAGTAAAAAGTGAATTTTAGCATTTTTTGTTCCACTTGTGAATATACCTAAACATTATTTAACTTATGTGACGTTTGTTGAACATTTGTCTTCGATCGTAATTTGCATAATATTGGATAAGCTAAATAAAAAAATGTATAGGCTATCAGCATATCGAATAACATTGCAAAAACGGCACCAGGTTTGTGAAGAAAAAATTTGCATAATTTTGTTTTTCAGCGGATTTTCTTTTTGATTCCATTAATCAAAATTAAAACCTTTTCAGATTGCTAGAAACATTAAAATTATATCACTAATGTTCTCTTCGGTTTTGATATTTCTTATTATCGCTCCCATTAGCACACTGCTTTCAATAATTTTTAACATCTTTAAATGGCCATTTCCGATTGCATTATATGATATTGTAAGTTACTTCTAATTTGGTTTTACAAGGCACAATGATTGAAATTAGACGCTTACTAAGAATTGTAGAACTTTATAGTGGGAAAACTTTAGACTGCTAAAGAGTACTGTCTGATTTTTAGCCTTTTTTCTATTAAAAATTTTATTTAAAGCCGTTTTATTGTTCCAAATTAAATTGCATGGGCCATACATAAAATTTCCCCTTTTTTAGTCCTTTAATTCTGCTGTTCTTTGCCTTTGCATTCGACAATATTTTCTTGAAGCTCCAAAAAAAATATCAAAAGTTCATACGATCAATGCCAAAGCTGCTGTAACAGTAATTCAAAATGCATTTGGAAAAAATTTACCTACAAATTTAACAGCAGATACATACTTTCAAAATTTACAACAACAATGGAAATAAAAATCATTTAAATGTTGAAAAATGTTTTAAGTTTTTGGCTTTTTTCATCGAATGGACAATCAACACATTATCCTGACAACAATATTATTTAAAAGCAAAATGTAAGAGTAAAGCGTTGCATAATTAAAAATTGTATTCATTGATTTTGTGAAACACGGTTCTTCTTTTAAATTTTTATTGTGCATTCTTTGGCATACGTTTTTGGACAAATTAATTCTTTATTTTAATAACTGAAAATTCGGTTATTTAAATAGTTAAAAAATAATTTTTAAAAAATGTAATAAAACTAAAATATTTCAAAAAAATAAATACAACAAACAATGAAAAAAAAATGTAATGCAGACTGAGACGTGTTTTGTTCACTATGAACGACAAAATATTTCGAAACATAAAACCTTTTTCTTTAAAAAAAGAATCGTAACATTTTTTGTTGTCGAAACATAAAAATCATTATGATTTTTTTTGTTGCCAAAGCAGAGAATTAGGGAGGCAAAAAGTTTCGAAGAGCAATGTTTTTTTGCAAAACGTTTTAAGTTGTTTTCTTATTCTTTTTTTGAGTAAACAATGTTGACAGATGATTGACAGAACCTCAAAGAAAATTATATTATAAAAGTATATGAATACTTAAAAAATTTGTTTAAAGAATTTGTAAACCATATCGCATTTTTATAATATTTAATGAATTGCTTTGGAACGAATTGCTTATTCTGATTTGCCAATTCAAATCAATCAATTAATTACAACAGTACTTGTTTAAAAATTTTTAAACATCTAATCTAACTAAAATATCGAAAAAATGGAGCCGTGCACTCAACGAAAAGAAAAAATGAATGAAATGCAGCTTTCTTCCAGGAACTTTTTGTCGAAAGCTTTTTTTGTTGTTTTCAGTGTTTTTCCCCAAAAGAAAGGCGTACACTTGTTTTTTTGCAACAAACGACAAAATATCCGAAACATCAAAGCCATTATGATTTATGCTGATTGAAATGCTCAAAAAAGAAAATTGGAGAAATGCAGTTGTGTTGTTGTTTTTTTTTTAAAAAAGCAGTTATATGTTTGAATTTTTTCATAATTTTGTTTTTCCATCTTTAAAATTTTACCTGATTCAATAAAATAGTTGTAGATTTTTTTTTTTCTAACGTTTATCCATCAAGCCTCTCATTCTGATTATGCTACAGTAAAAACGAAAAAAAATTGAAAAAAATTAATCTAAGAGTTTTATTGCCGATGCTTACTAAAATTTATTTTTTTGCACTGTATTTTATTTTCCAATAATAAAGATAATTTCACCTTTTTTTTAAAAAACGGATGATCCCGCACAGGAACAGGGCTGATAAGCAAACAAAAAATTATCTATTTATTCTTAAATACTATCCAAGCATCATCAACAAAATATTAAAAAAATGAAAATAGGAAAAACACTTTCTGAAAATAATAAAAAATTGCCTTTTGATCTACCACTTCTTCCTTAACTCTTTAATGTCAGTTTTCATTAAAAAAATAGGGTCTTTCTACAACTAAAAGAAAAATGCTTAAATTTCTCTTGATGACGTTTTGAATGTTTAATTAATATGCTTGCGTGAATATTTTCTCTAATGCAATCACAAATTTTGCAATTTGTGTTCGTTATAAACACTTATTTTAAAACCTATTGTTCTTAGATAGTGACCTATATTACTGTAATAAAGGAAAAAACGGACATGTTAAATTTCGTAAGGCATATCACATTTTTTAATATCTGACAAATATTTACTAACTCGAACTTTGCAAATATCATTGAAAGAAAAATATAAAAGAATTTTTTAAAGAATTTGTATTACGTAGTTTTCAATTTTTCTGTTATATTAACTGATATAATCCATAGGAATAGGCAATTAAAATAATATATGAATTAGTGTTCCATCATTTTTTAGACAATTACAATAACAGCACAGATTCAAGAATTTGAAAAATACAAATTATTAAAAAAAAGCTGTTGTAAATAAAGTGACGCAATATGTTTTCATAAAACATTATATTTTTTGACTGCTTTTTTGTGTGTGCTTTGCAGTTGATTAAAAGAGCAAATTCTATTTTTATAGAAAAGAACAAAAAGTGTCGAAATATAAAACTTTTTTGTGTTGCTCAAAAAACGACGCAGACCAATGTGTTTTGTCTGTTTTTAAGTAAAAGCGTTTTACATTTACAAAATTGGAACTTTAAATTTGATTATTTTATACTTCTCTTAAATATTGTTGTATTTGTTTAGAATAAAATTGTTGAAAAATAAGAACTATTTCCGATGAGAGCTCCAAGAATTGTCAAAGAGAAATAATAACCTTAAAGAATTAATCTTGTAGCTTAATGAAGAATACTTATTCTCAAAATTTGCCGAAACAATGGAAATAAAATGTCTTTTAAAAAAATTTTAAAATTAATTGCAAATTTTTTTGATTTCTTTTTTTTCCTTCTCTTAGCCTGAAACTGCTCAAATATGTTTGACAAGAAATCGTTGCAAACAACATTGTAAAAGTTGAAAGTAACGTAATAAAAAACAGTTTTTTATTTGTTTTGTTATATTTAATGACTAATTGTGGTGTTGAAATTGAAAAAAAAATTAGTTTTTAGTTTGGAAAACCAATGAATGTCGTGTAATTTATTTAAATAGTTAAAAATGAGCTTTCGAACTAAAATATTATAAATCATGAAAAATATAGATCTTCTCCGAAAATTTAGTAAATTTATTTAATGATTTAATATGCTTTTCAAGGCTTTTTTTAAATGTGACATTCAGTCATTTATTTACAGCAATGTTTGGGTATTAATTAAAGTTGTAAAACTATAGACAAAAAATACAAAATATTCTAGAAGATTTAACAAATTGAGTTAGGCAAATGTGCAAAAAAAATAAAAAAAACTTGCAGATGCGTTCTATACATATTTTATTGACATACATTACGGCGAATGAGCCAAAATAACTTATATAATTTTTCTTATGTGCATGATTCAGTTTGTAATTTTAATACTTTTTTTGCTTTCAAACATTACAATTCGTTTATTTTGAATGTAACTCAATAAATTAATTTTGAGCATATTATATGACTTTGTAAAACATATAAATTAACTTTTTTTTCATTAATAATGTCTTCATTGTGCATTCTGCATGAACAATTTTCCCAGGGAAACAATAAATAAGCTATTATTCAAAATTTAAATTTAGTATATTTTCTCTATAAAATCTACTAAAATATTTTAAAAAGTGTAAAAATAATGCATTTTTAGTAATGCACAAAAAACCAAGCAAAAAAGGATTATAGAGGATACCTTTCTTTGTTAAAATGTCTTAAAAGTGAATCCTAAAATGTTCCCTTGACTGTAATAAATATGATTAAAAATTCATTCCATAATCTTGTAAACACAATAATCACTTTCTTTTTATATTTAATGATCAGTATATATGTAGTTAACTCAACTATTCACTGCAATATTTGTAAATTTGTTAATGGTGTAAAAACGTAGACAAAAAAAACAAATTATTCAAAAAGATAAAACAAATTGAGTTATGCAAACGCATGTAAGTTCTTGTCTGCATTTTTCTTTTTATTCAATATAAAAAATCGTCATCTTTCGTAAGCGACTGAAGAAAATGTCCAAACAAAAAATTTGTCCGTGTCGCTAAAATAATAAAAAATGCAAAGAAACATTTTGTCAAGGCATAGAGCTCTCATCATTAGGCCATGTCCTTTAAAACTAAAGTTTGTCTTATTACTTTCATACATTACCATTTAATCACTGTGTAAATACATTTTCCGCCCAAAACGGCATCCGGAACGGAATTCCGCTCAGCCCTGGTCATAAAAGTAAAAAAAATTGTAATATAAGTTAAAATTTTATTTATGCTTTTGTAAACCAATTTACATTTATTTATTTAATATTTATTGTTTTATTTTTGTTTCTAGCACTTTTTAATTTAATTCGTGGTTTGCTATAGTAAAAAATAAATAGCACAAAAAATATGTTTCATAATAGTATTAAAAACAAACTGAAATATTTTAAAAGTAAAACATGTGACTGTTTTCTTAAAAAAAGACCGAAGCGCTTTTTTTATTTGTCGAAAGATAGAAACCATTATGATTTATGATTGCCAAAGCAAGAAATAAGAGTGATGAAAAGTTTACTAGGTTCGCATTTTTGGCACATCGTATTGATGTATAAGACTTAACATTATAAATAATATAAAGACAATTTTTTCGTTACACCTTTTTTTCTGATAGTATATTATTAAAGCTTTATTAAAAATTTTTAAACCACAATATTTTAAAATGCTCCGCACTGAGAAAAAGCCGTGATGCACTCGTTACCCGCGCATCACTGTCAATGACGAAAAAACCATCACCGGTGATGATATCGCCACTAAAGCGTCACTATCTGTGATGAATTCATCACTGATGCATCACCGGTGAAATTTTTTTCGTCACGACTTTTTCTCAGTGCGTCTTGCTCATTTTTTAATAAAATCAGTTGTCAGTCTTTGCAATCTGAATGATACTGTAACAGTAATCCAATATAATTTTGAAAAACAAATTTACCAGTATTACACCTAAAGACAAAAAAATAAACTTTTCTATAGAGTATGTACGAAACTGTTAATTTGCAATTGTTTTTATTATATTTACTGCAAGATTGATTTCTGATGGTCCATTTAGGTAATACTTTAATCGGTGATTAGTCATTTTTTGAAACAGAAAAATGTAATTTGCTATCACACAAAAATTAAAAATTAAATCAAAACTAAAATATTTTAAAAAGAATTAGCGGGTTAAAAATCGATCGATGAAATATATTTTCTTTGAACAACTTCTTTTTTGATTGCCTTTTTCCTGCTTTCCAATTGATTGAAAGAGCAAAGTCTATTCTAAAAGAAACAAAAAAAGGTGTCGAAATAAAATAGCTTTTTGTGTTGCTCAAAAAGTGTCTATGCCGAATATTTTTTCTGCCTTTTAGTGAAGATGTTTTATGTCTACTAAATCAGAACTTGAAAATATTTACTTTATACGTTTTTAAAGTATAGCAAAATTAGTTAAAAATAAACCCATTGAAAAATAAGACCAAATTCTAATAAACAGAGCTGTTTTTCAAATATTTGCAATAATAAAGAAAAAATATTGATCTTGGTTGTATCATGGAGATTATTTACTACTGAAAATGAAATGTCTTTGCGTATAGCATAACTGATAATACTTCAATAATATAAAATGACTTATAAAATTCTAATCATTTCTAACTACATTTATTTATTTAAAAAATTGTTTCATTCGTATTTTTAAGCTGTTATACTTTTTAAATATGGTGTTAAAAAATAAATTTATGGATTTTAATTAAATGATTTTGAAAACAATTATTTACATTTTTGTAATATTTAACATTCTAATATTGATTGTTGTTTCAACAATCCAACAAATTTTTGTTTAACCAAAGCTTAAATAAAAACTGCCAAAATAAAATATTAAAAAAAGTATGTGATTCCAAAAAAATCAATGTTTTTTCCGAACATCTTTTCGTTCTCTTAGAAAACGCCGTATGGATAGAACAATGCAAGCATTTTTGTCATGTCAAAGACAAATAATTTATTTCGATATTAAAAGTATTTAAAAAGCTTCGAGCCGTATTCAAATGAATAATTATAATTTAATTTTTCTAATATATGCATGTTAGTCATGTCATTACTTTTTTTCAATATTGACTTTAAAAAAAATAATATTACCCTTTGATTATATGAAAACTAAATGTTTTGCAACAACTATATATTATTACAATCATAAATTGACAAACAAAAAATTCAAAGAAAATTTCTAGCAAAACAAATTTCTTATTATTTGTACTTTCAGCTAAAAAAAAAGTTGATGTTGGTGCAAAACTTGCTTTCTTTCAGTTTTGCACATTTTTTCTTTTAACGATGAATCATTTTGTCGACACGGGGACACCGTTTTAGTTATGTCTCAAATGTTGGTTGAAAATTATTTTTCATTTTCATGCTGTTATATAACGGTAATAAGTATGATTAAAAAATTTATTCCATAATCTTGTAAACTTAATACTCAGTATCTTATTTTATTTAATGATTGGATTTGGATTTTCAGTCATTTATTTACAGCAATATTTATGTATTAGTTGAAGTTGTAAAAATATAGACAAAAAATAACCAAAAAAAAAAGTTTAAACAAACTGAGCTATACAAACGGGTCTAACGTCTTGTTTTCTTGTTGTCTGCATTTTTTTCTTTTTGTCCAATAAAAAAACTACCATCTTTCGTAAGCGGCTGAAAAAAAATCGTTTAAAAAATAATGATGCAAAAAAAAAAAAAAAAAAAAAAAACATTATGTCAGGGCTTAAAGCTCTCATCATCAAGCTATGTCCTTTTATTAAAAAGTTTATTTTATTACTTTCATACATTACCATTAGTGTTCGTTTACCCCCCCCCCCCCGTTTTTAGAAAATCATGGCGGAAATACACTTTCTCGAGGATGAAAAAAATTGATAAAAAAACAGTAAATATTAAAAGAAAAATTAAAAGCTGTGTGTTTCAAAAAATTATAAATATTGTCTTTGTTACATTACTTTTTTCTTATACAATGATATTTGCGATAGTATCATGTCAAGTGTAGATGAAAAATATTAGTTTACATAGGAAAAACAATATTTGTGACAAATTTATACTTTTTCACTTCCATTATTTTTGCATATTTTGAAAATTGATAGCAGCCTTTTACTTTTTTTTAATGTGCCATTGGCTTTTATTGTACATTAAATGATGATTCAACGACAGTATGATTGAAGTAATAAGTAGTATCACTGTATTATTATAAATAAATATGTTTTTTTCACAAATAATTAAATAAATATACCAAAAGAAAACGTTGTTCTAGAAAATAATGCAATAATTTTTTATGGAAACAGCACAAAGCATTTTTTTCTGGTAATGTCTGTTGTTCCGAGAAAAAGATATGTCTGCTTTATGCAAAAAGACAAATTGCAAAGCTTTTATGCTCAAGTTGTTTTTTGAAATATTAAATGGCTGTATTAAATTAAGATATTTTTTTATAAAAGATTATTGTTTTTCTCAAAACAAAGTAGAATGGTTTGTTATTTTGATCAATAAAAAAAAGAACACGACATACACAATTAAATGACATACATAACGGCGGCCAATATAATTTATTTCATTTTTTTTACAAACATAAAAATTTTCAATGTAAACATATCTTCCATATCTGAATTATTCAATTTGTAATTGTGATATTTTTTGTTGATTTCAAGCATTACAATCCATTCATTTTGATTGAATAAATCCAAAACATATTCTGTGATTTTGTATATGTATTAATTATATTTCATCATTAATGTCTTCTTCATGTTTTATCATCTTCGTAAAAAATTTTTTATTGAAAAAAAATTAGTAATTTTTCAAAATGTCAAAATTTAAATTTAGTGAATTTTCTCTTAAAAACAAACTGAAATATTTAAAAAAAGTGTAAAAAAATGCATTTTTAGTAATGCACGAAAAACATCAAGCACAAAGAATTGTTTTGAAATTTCTTTTTTCTTTTCGTCTACCTTTTTTTCCTTGTCCATAGACAGCGACTTTATGACTTTTTAAAACGACACAGAAAATGTTGAAACATTAAAGCTGTCAATGTTGAAAAAAAAGAATATAAAATATTTTTTTAAATTTTCTTTTTATGAATGTAGTCGTTTTTGAATATTTGAATATCTTTGAAAAAAATTCAGCATTGGTTTATTAAATTTTTTTGATAACACTATAGTTTTGACGATCAGTATTGACTGTGACTAAGCTCAATTAAATTCAGAACAGTAATAAATAAAATACAGCAATGTGTATTTAAATGTATTTTTTATGGTATTTTTAATGCCGTCTTCGAATCGAAAATATGTAGGATATATGATGTTTTACCGAGGAATTATTTTAGTGTCAGACATTCGCATATTTTAAAATATTTAACAAATTACCACTAACATAATGTAAAAAATATTCAAAACAATCAGATCCATCAATACACACATTTTAAATGTTAAGAAAGCAGCAAGGAAAAAATAATTTCAATATGTCGTTTTTTTAAAAGCGGAGTTGCAAAACTTGCTTTCTTTCAGTTTGCATTTTTTTCTTTTAAAGGTGAATCATTTTCTTAACCAAGGATGCAGCTGGCCGGCTGGAAATGTCAGGCTCCTTTCTCATCCTTATTCTCAATACGGGGAAATCTTTCTTTGTTAAACTGTCTCAAAAGATGTTCCGATGATTAAACAACTTATTTCATAATTTTGTGAGCATGATAGTCAATTTCTTTTTATATTTAATGATCATTTCTTCTTTTTATATGTGGTTAACTCAACTAATTACAGAAACACTTATAAATTAATAAACGGTGTAAAAATGTAGACAAAAAATCAAAAAAGTCCAAAAAGATTAAAAAAACTGAACTACGCAAATGCGTGTAAGTTCTTGTCTTCTTTGTGTCTGCATTTTTTTTAATTTTGTCATCATCAACCTATGGTCGCTACTTTATCTAACAAAAGATTAATTTTTTTAACGTTAACACTGACAGTTAATTGAAGAAGAAATAATTCACTTTTTTATCTCGATGACAATGTTTTAATATGCACAGACCTACTTCTTCGAATAAAATAGTGTACTTGGAAAACTTCTTTTCCACTTTATTATTACTGAAATGACAACAATGCTTTGTCTGTTGATTATTTTTTGTTTCTTTTCATTAATTTCAGCTTTTTGTCCTGAAAATGGAATAGAATGGCAGTCAAAGTATTTTTTTCATCACAAATTCATCTGCCTTTGTTACAGCTGATTTGGATTGTATTAATCGAGGTGGACATCTTGCATCTGTTCATGATGGATTTACTAATGCTTTTATTGGGCGTATGTTTACTTTTTGCACCTTTATTCATGTTTTTAATTTTAGAAGAAGCCGCTTTATTAATTTACGACAGCACAGTATCAGATATTTGGATTGGTGCAACAACTTACATAAATCTAGGAAATTGGTCATGGACTGATGGATCTGATTTTACTTTTTCACATTTAGCTAATTCTTCATTTATACCCACTGAAAGTTGTATTGGATTACTTTTAACAACTGGAGTTTGGAATGCAGTAGATTGTTTTAAAGAAACGCCATATGTCTGTGTTTTTCTTCAAAAACAACAGCAACAACTACGATAACAACACCTGTAAAACCTTCTTGCAGTTATTATAATAATTCGTGCTCTTTTCGTACCCCACAAAGAATAGATTGGTCATCAGCAGATGGATATTGTCAAGCGTTTCAAGGACATTTGGCTTCCATTCATAGTCAAGCTAAATTTGATTTCATTAAAAGTATGCTTAAAAGAATAGATTCCTATGACAAAAACACATTTTAGGTTAAGATTATTCTGGATGGATTGGTCTTTTTTCATCCGATAATAAAGCAACATGGAAATGGAGTGATGGCACTGTTGTCGATTATACCAAATGGAACAACGGATATCCACGATATGGCGATGGTTTGTGTGTAAATTCTTTCTGTGTAAAGTCTGCCTGCATGTTTGTGAATGATGAAGCATGTTCCTACTTAACTTGTGGTCTTTGCAAAAGATCAGCATATTTACATTAAATGAACGATTTAAAAAATAAAATATTTGAATTATTTTTTGTTTCTTTAATATTTACACTCCTAATGCGAATGTATAAGTTTCATATTATCTTTATGCTCTTTATGCATTTCTTTAAATGTACATTCAACAATATTTTAATAACTTGACAGATACTCGGTTTTTTGTAAAAACTGGGTATATCAACCAATTGCATTTTTGTATAAAATTAGTTAGTTCATTTGTTGATTTATAAAAAAGGCAATTAAAATTTGGACTGCAGTAACCAAAAAAAATGTCAAAGAAGAGAAAGGAGAATGTGTCTCTATCTTTGTGCATCATTATAAATATCCTATACTATAGTCAGAAACCACAAAAAACCACAAATTTAATTTCTCTACACAGCCTTGTAAACTTACAGTTATAGTTCCAAAACATAAAATATTTCTCATTTTCGAAGTCAATAAACCTAACAAAACTAGAGTGTAGTTTTCATATGTTTGTTCAACTATTTTTAATAGCCTTGATAAAACCAATGACCAATGAAACTACAACATACACTGACAAAACATTTTCTATAAATATAGAAAAAAATTATTTGGTCTTTTTGTTTGATTAGTTTTTTAAAAAACTGACGAAGTATAACAGCAATGGAAATATTTACTATTAGTATTATTGCATTGCTGGTAATTTTTATTGGCATGATGATATGGTAATTATTTAATTTTTAGTATAAAAACTGAAACAATTAAGACATTCGTTTTTTTAGGCATAGAATTTCAATGTTTAGATTACGAGAAGAATGTGGATTCAAAGGACCACCAATCGGATTACCACAATTATTTTTGGGCCATATTTATGATATGATGAGACATGCATGGAAGGTTCGTGATTTTTTTTTAAACGGTTAGGCAAATTACGTATTTTTTGTTTTAATCAGTTGGTACTCTATATTTTTAATTTTGCATGAGACTAATCAATCAAAATAAATAAGACATTGTAGAATTATGACTGAAAATATATTAAACAAAAATATGTAGTTTTAAACAAAAGTTTTGTTCAAACAAAAAATCGATAGAACGCATTTACCGGGTTATAACGTTAAGATTAAGCTTGCTATTAGCCTGTGTCAGATTAAAACTGTAAAAAAACATCATAAAAAATAAACTAAAATAAGAAAAACAATAAATAATTAAAACTGAAAATTACTTACTCTAACATTTTTAGCACGGTCATGATGCAATGCCATATTTTGCTCTAAAATGGAAAAAAGAATATGGTGATGTGTTTGGGTAAAACTTTTTTCTTACTTAAACTGACAAAAATAAATTGTACATTTTTAGTTTTTATTATGGCTATGACTTAAGCATTCAAGTATATGATCCAGAAATGATAAAAGAAATTTTTATTAAACAATTTTCATCCTTTGTTAATCGAGAAGTACTTATCGCTGAATCTATTATTTTCTATACAAATATGAGTGTTTACCTTTTTAGGTTAGTGCGTTTACACAAGGATATCCACTTGGTGAAAGTTTGTTACAAGTTGGCAAAGAAGGCCCACATGGATATGGTTGGAAAGAAATTCGATCTATTACATCTCCGACTTTTACAACTGGTAAAATGAAAATGGTATGTTCATATTGTGGGGGTAACTGATGAAGTATAAAGTTTTTAGATGCATGATACAATACATGAACGTGTAATTACATTTACAAAAGTTTTGGAAGCAAAAAGTAAAGAAAAAGACTGCATTGATATTTATGAGTAAGTAAAAGTTAACTTAGAGGTCCAACGTTTTTTTATCGCTGCAAAAGTTATCTTTCCCTTTTGCTACGAATTCAAACCTTTTAGTGAATTGCAAGCTTTAACTTTGGATGTCATTGGTAGGACAGCATTTGGAATTCAACCTGATGCCTTACATAATCGAGACGATGAATTTTATGTTAATGCTCGAAACTTCTTCAATGCCTTTACTCTTCAACAAACTCCAGGGTTATGGCTTCCTAGTATTTTTTTATAATTAGCTGTCAACCGCATTATGCAACTTTTTAGAGCTTTATCCAATACTTGGTAATCTGAGATTCTTTACATTTCTTTATCAATATAATATGATTTTGGCCCGAAATCTTAGTGCTGTTGTTGAATATCGAATTAAAAATTTTGATCAATTTAAAAAGATCGATTTAATTCAACTTTTGTTGCAACAAGATAAAATTCGTCAAGAACGAGAAAATGTAAGTTTTTAATTCTTACACGTAATTTGTAGACTAACCGTAGAGGTCTCCGACTCATTCCTGAGTTGATGCCCCATATTTTGCCCAAATACTCGTCATAGTAAGGGACAGTAGGGGACAAAATATCTGAAATGGCATAATATTCAATATGCAATTTCAGAAGCCCCCAATGCACATGGATACAATAGTCTCCAGCTGTTATGGCTTCCTAATTGCCGGATATGAGACAACAAGTACTGCATTAGCATATGCCTCCTGGCTTCTTGCAAAACATCAAGAGGTTCAACAAAGACTATTTGAAGAAATTGAAGATACCGTTGGTGATCGAGATGTTGATTATGATACTGCAATGAAACTTCCATATCTTGATGCAGTCTTTCATGAAGTGTTACGCTTGTATCCACCAGTTGTTGGATTCACAATGCGAACTTGTATTAAAGAAACTGTAATCAAGGGATATAAATTTGTACCTGGTACAACGGTTGGACTAGCAGTAAATGGAATTCATTGGGATGAAAATATTTGGCCAGAACCATTTAAATTTGATCCTGAAAGATTTACAGATGGAAAATATTATGATCCATTGTCTTGGATTCCATTTGGAATAGGACCACGAAATTGTGTTGGAATGAGATTTGCAGAAATGGAAGTGAAAATGACGTTAGTGGAGTTAATTCGAAGATTTAAACTTGAAATGCATAAAAATTCTGAGGTATGCAAATTTTTTGCCAAAAATAGATGCCTATATTTTGATACCTTGTTTTAATTAAATTTTAACAATACTCTTCTTTTAGGATCCATTATTAAGCCGAATTAATATTGTTATCATGAGACCTCTCAATGGTGTACATTTGAAAATTACCCGACGTAATAAGGCACAAAAATGAAATTAAATTTGAATTTTGTAACCACTTCTGTTATCTATGTTTATCTTTTATTCGTTAATATAGTCAATAAACTACAACAATATCTTTACTATTAGTTTAAAAAAACAAACTTAAATATTTTAATAGCGATGCTCTTCATAAAAGAATGACAGAAGCTCCTTTTTTCATAAATAACAACATGATATTTTGAAACGCATTATGATTGTTTGTAATACCAAAAAATGGAATTAAAGAAAAAGAAAATTTTGAAGAATATTTTTTTTTGCAAGAAATTGAAAAATTTTTTGTTTTGTTTTCGAGTTAGTGTTTGACAAAAAACCTTCAAAATTGTAATATAACTAAAAATTTTATTTATGAAACTGTTTGCAAAACATGTTTCTTTCGAAATCATAGTAAAACATAGCTGATTATTGTTTCGATTCAGACATCTCACAGAAAAAACATTATCGAATAAACAGCTTTTTTTTCCGTTTTGCGCCATCTCGGAACAACACACATTAACAAAAAATGTTTTGTGCAAAAAATGGAAAAAAATAAAGCAGCTTGTGCAAAGCAAAAAATCAATAAAACGCAGTTTCTACGAAGCTTTTTTTGGGTCCGCCTTTTTTGTTTTTATTATTCATCAAAAGAGCAAGTTCTTTTAGAAACGAAATAAATAGACAACGATGAAACGTCAAAGCTATCTATTTTGGAAAGCATACTTCGCAAAATGCTATTATAAAAAAAAAGAGCGTTAGAATATTTTATATTTATCGCATTTATTTAATATTATCCTAAATTCTTTTTTAATAACACTCAAGCGGTTATTAGAAATATTTGCAATTTTAAACCTGATGTCATGGAATTTAAGTCAGTAAAAAAGAAAAAATATTACAACAAGAAACATCAAAAAAAAATTTGTTTTCTGTTTCCAAATAAACAAAATTTCGGCTATTATGTGAGCTGCATTTGTTTATCTGCATCTGTTGTGAAACGTTTTTTAAAAAATGAATCATTACTATGCATTTATTTAGCATTTTGTTATGTGTTAGATAATGTGTAATATCAAAAAATTTAAAAAATACAAAGTAGTTTAAACATTTCTTTATTTATTTAATAATGCCATTATAATCATGAAATTTTTGAACGATAGTAACAAATTTTTAAAATTTTTCACAGTGACATTTTAAGATGTAATTACAAAAATGAAACAAAATATTCTGAAATAGTTGTCACGGAGAATCCGTGAATTATGCAAATATCATCATTCTTTTTATAGCATACCTTAAATTGTGTATATAAGCTTTTGTGTTTTGTATTCTCATGTCATTCTTTATCTATCGTTTACAATAAATCATCGTATCTATCTCTCTCTCATCTCTCATCTCTCATCTATACTGCTGTGGCAAATCGCCGCAACAATAGTGAAATATATATGAAAAAATAATTTCAATATGTTTTTTTTTCGAAATGCTGTTGCAAAGCTTGCTTTCTTTCAGTTTGCATTTTTTTCTTTTGAATAATTTTCTTAACCAGAGATGAGAAATGCGGCTGGCCGGTCGGAAGTATCAGGCTTACTTCTCATTCGTGTTGTTTACTCAGGGGACTATTCTTTGTTAAAATGTCGCAAAAGTTGTTCCGATGATTTTAAAATATTCATTTTATAATCTTGTAAGCATAATAGTCAGTTTATTTTTATATTTAATGATCATTTCTTTTTGTATGTGTAATTAACTCAGTTTACTACATCAATATATGTAAATTAGTTTATGGTGTAAAAATGGGGACAAGAAAAAACAAATTGTTCAAAAAGACTAAACAAACTGATCTATACAAACGCGTGTAGGTTCTCGTAAACTATATGTCTGCCTTTTTTCTTTTTGTTCATTAAAAAAAGGGCATTGTACTCTTATTATTTAACTGTGTCCTTTAATTTAAATAACTTTCATGCATTTAATTTCAATCACTGTGTAAATAATTCAAACATTCATTATAAAATGTCATTATTCAAATTTTTTATAAATGTTTAATGAATATAGTTGATGAAATTGGTTATAGCTATAACGTAAAAACCCTTACAAATTTGTTATCAAACCTCTTAAAAAAGCAACACCAACACATTAAAAATAGAAAAAAACCTTTTTTGATGCAATAAAAAGAAATCCAAAACAAAATATTATTTCTGTTCTTTGTTACAACGAAAAATCGATAGACAACGACAATGCGATTAAAAAAATGTTGAAGAAAAAAGCGGCTTCAAACAAAACAAAAAGAGAAAAGAAGAAGATGTAAAATCTTTTAATTTTTTATCCAACGAATATTAATCACTTTAGTGTATGAATATTTTGTTCGGTCTTTTTTTTAAATAACGCAAAAGTTTTTGTGATTAATATTCGTTGCTTTTAACTGAATTTAAAGAAAACAATAAAAACAATGAAGGGTATAAATTTTCATTTTTAATAAATTTTATTTATGTAATAAGTTTTATCAGTGATGAGTTTTCTCTTTTTTTAATATACAAACTTATTCTTAGAGATAATGCTAGACAAAACACCTTTGAAAATCATGTCATAAAAGTAAACAAAAATCGTAATATAATTAGAAATTTTATTTATGCTTTTTTAGAACATTTTGCATTTATTTTATTTTATTGTATTGTTTGGTTTTGGTCTGCAAGACAATTTAATTCTTAGTTTTGTGGATTCTGTAGTAAGAAATAAATAATAAAAATATTTATGAAAATAATTTAAAAAATGTTATCAAACTTAAATATTTTAAAAGTAAGACATGTGATGAAGAAAATCAATGAAATGCAGTTCTTTCGAACAACCCTTTTTCCTGATAGACTGCTTTTTTTCTTTCCTTCACTGTTTTCTTAAAAAAAGACCGAAACTCCTTTTTTATTTGTCGAAACATAGAAAACATAATGATTTATGATTTTTGTGTTAGAGTGATGAAAAGTTTAATAGGTTCATATTTTTGGCACAATGTATTCTTTGTGTTTTTTATTTCTATTAATAGTGTGCATAAATTCTTAACAGGGTGTCAAAGAAAATCATATTTTTAAAATGCATAAACCATGATGTAGTTAAAAACTTTATTTTATGAATTTGTAAAACGAGTATCATTTTTTTTAATATTTATTGTTTTGCCGATGCTTTGAACGGAATAAATAAAGTGATTATTCTGATTTGCCAATTTAATCAACAAATTGCTACAGCAGTTTTATAGAAATTTTAAACATCAAATAAAATATTTAAAAAATGGAGCTCTACACTCAGCGAAAAGAAAAAATCAATGATGCAGTTTTTTCTGCAAAGTGCTTTTTTTGTTGCTTTCAATGTCTTTTTTTTAAAGAAAGGCAAAGACTTTTTTTTTCACAACAAACAACGAAACATTTAGAAACATAAAAATTGTTATGATTTATGCTACTCGTAATGCTCACAACATAATCCTGTTTACATAAATTATGTATCATAATAATCAAACGTTCTTTGTCTGTGATGTTAAGTTAATTATTTGCTGCAATTTTTCTACAATAGTTAGCGTTAAAAAATAAGAAAAATTACAAACTATTCAAAAACATTTATCAGATGGAGTAATGCAAAAGTACAGCTGCGTTTAACATTTTGTCTTCTTCTTTGGTGTCTGCCTTTTTTGTTGTCATTTTTTTCGATAAAAAATAAGCAAAATAAAAAGAAAAAAAAGCAGTTTCGTCGATTTATGTTCGCCTGTTTTTAGTTTTTTTGTTTAACAACAGAGCACTTTTAAAGCAAAATGAAACGATGAAATTTCAGCTTTGTAAAACATTTTAGCACATAAAAAACTAACTTTAGAAAAAAATGTTTGAATAATTGTTACCAAGTTTCTTAACATTATCAAAAAAAATAAATGACTATACAAAATTTACCAGTTTTTAACACATTGAAAAAAAGTAGTACGAAAAAAAGACAAAAATGACATGTTTGTCACTGATATTTATACTTCAGTAATAATGTCATCACAAGTGAGGCTTTTTGCGTCGTTGACAGTGATGAAATCATCACGACTTTTTTTTAATATAGTTTTACATCACTGCCTTCTTTCAAAATTTACAACAACAATAAAAGTGCTTCAAGAATAAATTTATTGCAAAATTTTCATTTTCTGTTCTTTTAGCAGAAAATGCTTGTGAACCAGTATTATGGAAAATTACTCTTGAAAAGTAAATCACATAAAAGCTAAAAATTTTATTTAACGATTTTGTAAAACGCAGTACATTTTTTTAATATTTATTGTGGAGCTTTTGTTTAAGCTAATGGGACAGATTAATTCTTGATACATTCGTAAATAATAAATTACAACAATATCATTATTTACGGTTTCAAAAAAACAAACTTAAATATTTTAAAAGCTGACTAGTGAAGCGTTACACGCAATGAAAACAAAAAAATCAGTGAATTGCAGTTCTATGAAATACACTTTTTTGCAGAGGGATTTGTTTTCTATCTTTAATTTTTTTCATAAAAAGTATGACAGACGTTTCTGTTTTTATTTCAAACACCAAAGTATTTCGAAACATAAGCATTAATGATTGTTTGTAATGGAATTGGAGAAATACAAATTATTGAATTTTCTTGTTTTGTTTTCGAGTTCGTGCTAGATATATAACTAACAAATTTTTTTTGCAAAACATAGTGCTTTTTTTAAAATATTTATTGTTTAGTTTTTCAATTTGGTTTGCAGGACAATTTAATCCTTAGTTTTGTTGTTTTTTACAGTAAGAAATGAATGGCAAGAATATGTTTATTATAAGTTCTAAAAATGTTAGCAAACCAAAATATTTTAAAAGTAAAACATGTGAAGAAGAAATGTAATGCAATTCTGTCAAGCAACCATTTATTTCTTATCGACTGCTTTTTCTCTTTTGTTTTAAAAGAAAGACCGAGACTTTTTTTGTAACGAGCAACAAAATATTTTGAATCATAAAATCGACGTGTTTTATGATGTTTGCCTTGTTTTTGTTTGTCCTTTATGCCTTCATATTTGTTCGGCGATAGACTTTACAGCTTTCTAAAACGACCAACCAAATGTTGAACCATTAAAGCGGCCAGCACTAGGAAAAAAGAGAAAAGAAAATATATTTTTTGTGCATTTTCACCTTATGAATTTTTATCCATTTAATGTCTGAATATTTAAATGTCTTTGAAACTAATTCAATACTGGTTTATTAATTTTTTCTGATAACACAATAGTCTTTACGATCAGTATTGACTGTGACCTAGCTGAATAAAATTTTGAACAGTAGTAAATAAAAAAAAGAAAAAGATTACAGCAATGGGTATTTAAATGTAGCTTTTATAGTATTTTTAATACCGTCATCAAATCGAAAATTTGATGGATATATGCTGTTTCATTGAAGAATAATTTTAGTGTAAAGGATTTGCATATTTTAAATATTTAAGAAATTACAGCTAACATAACATAAAATATTCAAACAATAAGATCTAATAAAAGAATACTTTTTGATGGTTAAGAAAGCTTATCGATTTCAATATTTTTTTCGCCGTCGTTTTCCTAAAATGCTGCTTTTTGTCATTCGACAACAATTTGTTGTCCATTTTAAAATGTGATACACAGAGAAAAACATAGCAGCATGGAAAAGAAAATTTGCGAAAAAAACATCTTTTCGTCCTTATGAAAATTTGTTTTTGCATTTTTTTTACATTTTTTGAAAATATTTTAATGGTCAAACACTGATGTGCAATTTTCAACAAATAATATTTAAATTTATACTGTTATGTAAAACATCATTTTCATTTTATTAAAAAAAAAGTTGTCTGTTTTTTTTTATCATAAATTGTATTGTGGAACTTTTCAATATTTAATGAGGCTTTTTAAAGTTGCAAGTTTTTAATTATAAGTTTAGAAAACAAATCAATAACTTACAACATAACTTTTAAATGACCTAAGAATTTTTTTTGTGTTTAAACTCAAATATTAAAAAATACAAAAAAAAGCAATTTGTGCAGACAAAAAAATTGATAAATAAAAAAAGCTGTATTTCGGAATATCTTTTTGTGTGCCTTTTTGTTTCAACGAAAGAACAAACCCTTTTAAAAACGGAGCAGAAAAGGAGAATGATTTTTTGCGAAAGACATTTTCACACAAAAAGCTATTATTAGAAAAGACTGATGTTTGAATATTTTATAATTTCTCATTAATTTTGTTGTTACAGGCAATAAACTAAATCATAACGCAAAAAACGTCTATGACATCTGTTATTTTCCCCTTAACTATGATGACAAGAAAGCAGTAATAAAAAAAGACTAACAAAGACGGGTTTTAAAAAAAAATTCTCACTTTTCTTGGTTACTATACTCATAAATTAATAAATAATGATAGACAAGTTTTACACGTTTCAGCGAATTTGTGAAACTATATTAAAATCTGTTATTAAAACTTCAAAATGAAAAAGCTAGCCTTTACGAATCTTTTTTATTTTATCCTGTAATAAATGATTATTCATTGTTTTTTTTTCCATCTTTATTAAAGTTTGAGAACTGCATTTTTTTACTTGCAATTGATAAATTTAATCACATATATGACAATTATTCGATTTTTTCCATAAAGCATTACTCAAATATTAAATAAATCGAAAACAAAATCTTCAGTGCAAAAATTGCTCTTTGATCAAACACAGCTTTCGTTTTTTTTATTGTCTGCTTTCATTTTACGCAATAAAAGATTGTGTCTTTCTGCAACTAACATAAAAAAGCAAATGACGAAACAAAAAAAGTTGATCTCAAAAGAAAAAGGTGGAAGATGAGAAATGTTTTTTATTTTTCTCTCTAAAATTTTGATGACGTTTTGAATATTTAATAAAATATCTGCTGTGAATATTGTTCTTTAAAATAATACAATTATAAATTTTGCAATTCACATTTGCTACTATCATTTACAAACGAAAACTGGATATTTTCGCTTCAGTAATAAAGAAAAAATAACGCTAATCACATAATAAATACAGTTACATTATTAGAAATCGATGAATGAAATCAAAAGAAAAACATAATTTTGACATTCTTTTTTAATTACTGACTATTAGAGGTGCAGTTTCTTCTCACAAAATGAATTTTTTTTATATTTGTATTGTCAAATTTAAGTATGTTTCTTACTGCAACGTGCCATTAGATAGCCGAGATCCGATTGCGTATGTATAGAGATGTATAGAAAAATCGTCCGAAGCATTTATTTTTAAAGATTTTTTGAAGTTTTAAAACCTGTTCCTTACCAAAACCATGTCTCCGCCCATAAGTCCCCGGGGAAGCGTGGAATCAAAAAAGTGTCCAAAGGAACGTTAAAATTCAGGCAAAATGCAACATTTTCGTTTTTGGAACCATTTAGATATCTTATCATTAACATGCCCAAAAAAAAGATTAAAAATTTGAGAAACTCAAAAAAACAAAAAGTCCGGGTTTTTCAAAACTAATATCAGTGATAAAAAGATAACAGTAAGACGAAATCAAAAGCCATAGACATTTTTGAAATCAGTGGAAGTTATCGAATAACTTTGTTTTTGGAAGCAAAGCTCTATCTACAACAGGGGGCTCAATCTGATAGTATGCCATGAGTTTTTTTCAAATAATATAATACGGTTTTTTTTAACAAAAACATTTAATGTCAGTGTCACGGCGTTATCTTTTAATATACAATTCAAGTTAATGGTGTAACGGTAGTTACTTTATATGTCCCCAGGTTCTAATCTTGATAGTTTCATAACTGTACTTTATTATCTAATCCTTTACATGCACATAAATATATACAACAAATAAAATGAGAGCGTCAGTCTTGCGACTGACTCCTGCCTTTGGGCTCGCACGTCGACTAACTTTCTCTGCGTCTTTGATACTTGTGCATTTCGGTGGAAATGCAAGGGTTACAATGGCACATTAAAAAATAAAAATCTGCTATTGATTTTCAAAATATGTAAACACAGTGGAAGTAAAAAGTCTTCAAAGAAAAAAGTATAAATTTTTCATCTGTGAATTAAAAATTTTTATCTATACTTAAAAGGATACCAATGAAAACATCGTTGTAAAAAAAGCAATGTAATCAAGATGGTAATACTTATAATTTTGTGAAACACAGTTTTTCTATTAATATTAACTGTTCATATGGGTTTTCTCAACAAGAAAACCCATATGAACACGATTTGTTTTTTAAGTTAAAAAATGCAATAATTGTTAACCAAATAATAATGATAGGTTTTAAGTCATTACTGCACAGGTGATAAGTAATATGACCTTAAAAACATTTATCAGATAATTTTTAAAAATGCAAAGTTATTTATTATTTTTTTTATTAAATGCATTTATATCAGGATACTTTTTGTTTAATGAATCATTTGTACGAGAGTGACAAAGTTTATTATTTATTTACTGAGACAATGACAAAAATGTATCAAAAAATAAAAAATTTTGAGAAGGTAAAACGTGTATCGCAGTAAGCAGTGAGAATATTAGAATGAAGCAGTAACATATTTATTAAAATTTTTCTTAAAGAAGCAGTACTTTCTTTTAAGAAAAAAAAACTGATGATTGTTTGAATATCTAGTACATTCTCGAATTTGTTGTGTTTATAAAATATCCGTGCTCTCTTTAATTTTTTGATAACAGAATGATATTCTTTGTTGCAATCAACATTATCATGAACTTAAACAATAAAAATAAAAAAAAAAAAAAAAAAATGATATTTCTGTTAAATAAATTTATTTAAAGTCATCTAAAAGGACAAGAAATCGGGCAAATTCTTTCAATTTGTTATACCAATGATTTTTTAATGCTGTCTGTAGCTTCAAAACCGTCTGATAATTTCTAATGCTCTCTTTAATGACATATTTTAGTAATAAATGTTTATGTAGATTTACTTTTCTTTTTTTTGCCAACTCAACTTATTTTGGATTGAAAATTAATTTAGGACATTTATTTTAGATAAGAATACATTAATTATACCCATCAATGTTCGTTATCAATTTTAAAGACTAAAAGCTAATAACCATAATCCTTGTTCACTTTATTTAAGTGGAGAGTCTACGTTCTATTAGATGAATTTTATGATAGAGTGTTTCTCGCCCTAATGTTCGACAACGATGAACAATACATTGGAGTGTTGGCTTTAAAGAAGATTTCTTATCAGTAAAAAAGTAGACTAATATTTCTTTTAAAATGATGTATAAATTGATTTTCCATTGTCACTTTCATTCAAAAAAAGACTTATTTGACAATTAAAAACTTTTTTCTCTTATTTTTGTTACAGTTTTAATTGAGAAGCATCCAAAAAAATAGAAATGATGTTTAGAATTGTTTTATTTTTTACATTTATACAAATTTGTTTTTGTCAATGTCCAAATGGAACTGAAGCATCATTTACAAATCCAGATAATTGTTATATTTTTGTGGCAAATAAATCAGAATTCATAATAGCAGAGCGTTACTGTAAACAACAAGGTGGAAATTTGGCTTCTATTGCAAGTGCATTTGACAATTTGTTTTTGAGTTGTGAGTTTTTATCAAATGATTACCGGGCTATTAAACTTCTAAAAAGGCTTATAGTTTTGGGGGGTATTATAGCCAAGCCCGTATCCAGGATTTCTTTTCGGAGGGGGCTGAAACATTTCGAGGGGGGCTGACTTTTTATCTTTTGCCGCCTTTTATAAAGCAGCGGCAAAAGATCAAAGAGTTTTGCCGATTTCAGGGCTTCAGCCCCCTCAGCTCCGCCCACGGCAGCCCTGAAAGGAAAGTGAAAGGAAAAAATGAGGTGTGAAAAAAAATTTCTTTGCACCTGGTTTTCTTTGTTCTTTTGCTCATTTTCACAGCCCTAAATCTCGGCTTATACTTTATCCTTTTTTGTGATTATTAGATAGATCAATTTGTTAGAATCTTATCATGACTTTAACTCGGCACTTTTTTGATTAATAAATTTTAAAAAAAGATATTAGCTTTTTAAGATTAAGCTCGGAAAGACAATAGAAGAACAATAGGAAGACAAAAAAAACAAAGGAGAAAGAGCGAAAAAGAATGAAGAAATGAATCTCAGTAAAAAAAGAACAAAGGAAGAAAAATTGCGAATGGAAAATTTTCACACCTCTCTTTTTTCTTTCACTTTCCTTTTTTCTATTAAATGGGTCTGCCGTGCGCCTTAAATACGGGTTTGATTATAGCTATTTTAACCAAACAAAAATTGCTTTTAAACAAATCCCTTGCTACCTAACCATCTGCGGCAATTGCTGATCAAAAAACAGCCTAATAGAAATTTGATACCCATGTATGTATGATGTACATCTTTTTTAGCAGAAGCAAGTTTATATTTTGTTGATAGTACTGATGCAGATTTTTGGATTGGTGCAACGAATCAATTAACGCCTGGACAGTGGTCATGGCTTGATGGAACACCTTTTGTATATTCTGATTGGGATAAAGGACAACCTGAAAATACAAGTAGTTCAAATTGCGCTGCATCATCTGTTACATCATCATATTGGTCGGCACAGGATTGTTTTAAACTTAAATCATTTGCTTGTATGATACCGGCCCCATCCCCAGTTACAACAACGACAGCAACAACTACCACAAGACTGACAACAACGACTAAAAGGGTGCCAACTTGTGAGTATGGCTGGCATTTATTTGAAACTACAGGATTCTGTTATCACTCCTTCGAAAGTAATAGTGGGCATAACTGGCAGGATGCTGAAAATATCTGTGTTGGATATAATTCACATTTGACTTCAATTCATAGTCAACTTGAGTCTGATTATGTTGCGGGTAAGACTTTTGTAGTGAATATGCTTCATGGACCACATCGAAACGTTAAAAGATTATAATTTATCTTTTAGATCTTGTACGTTCTTCCTATCTAATGGCAAAAGATGATCCTTGTAAATATACTCAGACATGGATTGGTCTTTATACGGTTAATAATCATCAGTCATGGATTTGGACAGATGGAACCCCGTTTAATTTCGCTGGATGGTCTCCAGGAGAACCAAACAACGGTAATGGAATAGAAAATTGTGCCCAGTTAATGTTAACTAATTGTGAAGGAGATAATATGGATTACTGGAATGATATAAGATGCGATAGGAATATGAAATACTTTGTGTGCAAAAAAGCTAAAAGTTAAATCCTTGAAAAAAAAGATAAATTTTTGTCTTTTTTTTTGTAAAAGCAGCAGCGACAAAAACAGTGATATTTCAAGGAAATTTCACTTGTTTTTTATTCGATATAAAAAAAGGGAAGGTAACAAAAATCATTTGCTGTTTTTTTAGCTTTTTTAAAGTAACATACGATTTTTTGAATATTAAAATACATTATATCTAATGTAAAAATAATAAAAATTTACAAAGTTTTCCAACAAATTTTTGCAATGTAATTTATTGCCAAATAAATATTCGAAAAACCAACAGTAATAAATAAAGACAAAATATATTTTCACAAACTGACATCTGTAAATACAATATGAATTGAAAGAGCTTTAAGGATTTTTATGGGGTTGATGTGAGCTCTGTGTTTCGCTCAAAAAATACGCAATGTTTTTTTCGCCATAATTTAGCATAAAAATATTTAATTATAGTTCTGCAGTGAATTTTTTTTTTCGAAAACAATACGGTCACCGCAATCGTTTACTAAGATGATCGAAATCCATTAGGATATTTTGTATTTATTGTCTCTGTTGGGATGGCTGGGGGCTGTCTCTTTTCTGTGTTTACTTTTTTTAAAGATGAATCATTTTTTCGGCAATTCTTTATATTTTTTTCTTGTTTTTTTATGCTGTTTAAGCATTTCTTTTTATTTCTCTCCCTTTTGCTCATTTTTCAACTACAAATTGACGATTGAAAGAATGATGATAGCTCTGCCAGTTTTGCACTAATACCAATTTTCAGAAAAACGATGCTAAAAGTATGTTTTTGAATATTTAGTATTTCTTAGAAGTAACCATGTGTTTCATATAGACATATCATAATCAAAAACTTTTTTCACACAAAAACTTCTATTATCACTGGTTACTGAAGCTCTCCGGTAATAAAGAAATATGAATAACCCGTATATCATTCTTTGGGGTTTTGTGGAAATTTTGGTAATAAAAACAAACATTTTTTAAAATTTAGTAAAATATGCATCTCTTTTTTTTCAGTTATTACTGTCCAAATGAATGGAACAACTAAACAATATGTTCCATAAGAGAAATCAATGATTTTCAACAAAACACTTTTTTTTACAAACTGACAGCAATAAAGACATACCAAAATATTAAAGCTCAAAATGGGTTCCAATTTTTTATCAAATATCTTTAATACTTTGTTATTTTTAATGCGATCACTTTATTTTGTTCTATCAAGCCATATCAAAAGAATTTTTGTAAATTGTAGAAAAATGTAATTTCTAAAACAAGTTAAATTAATGAACGACGTCTGCATGTTGCAGGATCACAACTCAAAAAATTATGTTCAAGACAGCTTTATTTCCTAATAATTAATTTTTCATTGCATCAAAATACACACACAAACCACAAGTATCAACATCAAAAAAAAGATGACGTGAAAATGGAAGTGTTTTGTTTGTTGGTAGTTGCTTCTTCTTTTTTTCCTTATTACTAATTTTTTATTGCATCGTTCATAACTTACTAAAACCTCATTAAAATATTACAGGAGTAACGATGCATACTGAAAAAAAGCCATGATATGTTTATCATTAATGCGTCAATATCGACGATGTTAAAACCATCACCGATGAGCCGTTTCCTTCAAAGCTTTTTTTAATGCATAGAAGAAAGTTCAGAACTTTAAGCTACATTATTTTTCACTATTTTTAAATACTGTTTTATGATGCATAATTTCAGCAATTTTTTGCAATTTTCTTATGTACATTGTTTTTTTACTCCAAACATTATTTTACAGATCACCGATAAAAAATATGACAACAAAACATTCAAAAAATATTTTTGTCAAGTAAAAGCATCTTTCAATATTTTTTTGCTTCCATCAACAAAAGCCCGGGCTGTTGTGCAAACTGCTGTCTTCTTTCAGTCCTAAAATTTTTTAAGAAGATGAATCATTTTTTCGGCAATTCTCACCGCATTTTTTCCTTCTTTATTTTTTTCCTTAATTTATTTTTTAATGAAAAAGCCGACGATGAAATATAAAACCATTTATTATGCTCAAAGCACTTGCAGAATTTTCAAGTTGTTATTGGAATATTTGATATACTTCTGATACAAATGATATAATCAAAAATTTTTATCACATCAATGCTTCTTTTATTAATGATTACCGCTACTCTACGGTAATAAAGCAATATGAAAAAATAGTATACAACTTTTTATAAAAATTTGTTTGTCGAAATTTTGATGATAAAAAAAACTTCATTTAATTTTACAAAAGCATGTATCTTGTTACATTTTCAATTATTACTGTGAAGATCAGTGGAACAAGTAGTTAGCTCCAAACCGAGAAATGAAATCAGTGATTTTCAACAAAACATTTTTTTAACAAATTGAGTGCAAAAAGACGTACCAAAATATTTAAAAAAAGTTAAGAATGGAAAGCGCATTAAAGGAATCGTAAAAAATATGTTAAAAAAATAGTCATCGTTCGAATGGCTTTTTTTCTTTTTGACTACCTTTTTTTGTTATTTTTATTCATCGTAAAATCGCGAGTTTTTAAGAGCAGCTGCAATAAAAAAGATGAAACAAAAAATTCTCTTTTATTTCGCAAGCAAAAAGTGTGAATAAAATGTAATGTTTCTTTCTTTTTTTTGTTAGTATAAAAATGTATTATCTTTTATTATTTTATAACATAAAAATAATCTATGCTATTGACATTGTCAATTCAATTTAACAACTTTAACTTTGAGCATTATAAAAGAGAAAAACAATAACAAATTTAAACGGTTGTGTTTAAAAAATTAATTCAAGTGATGTATTACAGTTTTTACACCAAAACTATAATAAATAAGATAACACAAACAAACAAAGGATACAAAAAATGAAAAAATAATTATTTAGTTTTGCAACAAACCCTTATTGCGGATCTGTTGCGCATTTTTTTGTTCAAAATGTTTCTGCAGGTTGAGTGAAAATACAGTTAATAATATCAATTAAAAATTTATTCAGTACAATATTCACTTTATCTTTTTTTAATTATAATGGATTCATTATTCATTATATGTGACTCATACTATATTTTTTTTTCGGCAATTTTCTTTCTTGTTTTTTTTAATATAGGTCAACTTAAAACAAGCAATAAAAACATATCAAAGGCTTTTTGGACAAATGTTTGTCTGTTTTTTCTATATTTTACTAATAATTCTTCGAAATAGACAAAATTTTGACAAAAAAAAACAAGCTATTTATTGGTAGCGCTACATTTTGGATCGCTACTTTCAACTGCTACCGCCACTTTTCGCTTACCTTATGAGTAGCGGTGGAGGTAGCGGTAGCGGGAACACACTGTTTTTTGAAAACAACTTCGTTTTTTTTATAATCATAATGTAATCAGAAAATGTTTATCACATAAAAGCTTCTTTTCTAATGTTGTTCTACGGTAAGAAAGAAAAATGGAAAAAACTATAGAAATTTCGATGATAAAAATTTTTTTCTAAACTTTTGTAAAACATGTATCATATTTTTTTCAAATTATTACTGTGCATTGAAGTATTTTTGGAGAACAGTAAGTTTCATACAGAGAAACAAAATCAATGATTTTCAAAAAAAACTTTTTTTATAACCTTTCTGTAAAAAAAGCATACCAAAATATTAAAAAAAAACAAAACTAAAAGCGATTTTTACAAATAATGAAATTGTCATTTTTTTGTTTGTCTCCTTTTTTGCGTTATTTTTATTCATCGAAAGATCCTGACTTTTTTGGGATCTATATTATTTAAAAAAAAATGATGAAACAACAAATGTCTCTTTATTTCGCAAACAGGAAAAAATCAATACTTTATGATTATTTTTATTTTTTTAAATCACGAGAAAAACGTTCTCAATGCAACAATAGAGTACTGAAAAAAATGTGTCATCATTTTTCCAACAAAAAACATATATACACAAGTTTTTTATCATCAAAAATCAAATTTCTGAATTTATTTTGTGTTTTTCATTGATAAAAAAAATTCGAAAATATACTTTTTATTATTAGTGTCGAGGAGAAATTGTCAGTAATAAAATAAATATTATTTGATAAAATGTAAACAGCGACATAAAAATAATCTTTGTAAGGCACCGAAAAAAACATAGTTTTTTCAATTTTTTATTGCTCGATTTAAGTTATGTGCCAAGAAAAAGCTGTATGCAAATTTGTCACTGTTGATTTCATTAAGTTTCTAACTACAACGTATATGAATTACATGCAAGTAGGATCACGTTATTCAAAAAATATAAAAAAGAAGCAGGACTGGAAAAAGGTGTTAAAAATGCATTTCTCTTCTCCTTGCTGTCTTTTGATTCATTTATATTTCTGTCATTTTTGCAAAAAGCGGAAAACAAATGTCGAAATAAAGCAGCCTCTCTCTGTCGAGCAGCAAAAGTTTCTTACTAAATAAATTTTATTTTCCTTTAAAATAAACGGTTTTTAGGATTTTTAATTGTACGAATATTTGAATTTCGGAAAAATAATTTTTAAGCGTTTCCGTATTTTAGAAATATTGTTTTTTTAAGTTTATAGCAATACAAGTTTCGGATGGAACAGTGAACGATATTTAAAAAACCCAAAAAGGCTCAGAATTTTGCATCATTAAATGTATTTAAAACAAAAGAATTACAAGTAAAATAAAAGTAGATACTTTGTAAAACTCATTGAAAGTGTATGATAAATATTTTTAAAATGAATTTGAAAATTTAATTATCAATTTTTTTTATAATAATTACTCTTGCCGAGCTTTTTATTCGGGAACAAATGTTTTTTTGGAAACAGTGTTCACGAACTTCCACTCCCGGAATTGCTTCCCAAAAACTTCTAATTACTTCCTAATGGAAGTAGAAGTAATTGGAAGTAATTCAAAAAGAAGTGGAAGTAATTGAAAAGAATTAATTCCAGAAAGCTCATTAAAATTGTGAAACAAAAACTTCATTTTTTCATTTTTTCCCCCAAATTACTCGCAATTTTAGTTAAATTTCTTTACTCCATAGTTAATTTTAATATTTTTCTAACAAAAACGCAAATTATAACCGTTTCTGAGTAAAATAGAGCATCATTCTGATTAGGGTGATTACCCGTTTTCACCCGAAAAATTTTTTAGTTGTTTCTTCATTTTTGTCTTATAATCAACATTGACAATGAAAATATAGTGAATTTTTTTAAAATTACTTATTGTAACAATTAAAAACTGGTAGAAAGGCTGTAAAAAAGGCATTTTTTACTAATAAATATGTTATACGTAATCTTATTCCAAAAAAAATTTTTTTAAGATTTTTTAAAATCGGGTGAATCACCCGATTTTTTTTCACCCGGGGGATTCGACAACCCTAATTCTGATTATTAATTAGCGTTCATTCTTTTGCCTAACCGTAAACGTTTCCAACTGATGGTGGAGTTGAGGCCCCATATTTTGCCTAAATACTCGCCTACTATAGGGATAGTTATGGACAAAAAATCAGCTGCGCAATCCTCGTCCCTGGGATTTAATAGCTATATGAAAATAGCAAAAGTAGCAGGCGATTAATAACTTTTGAATAACAAACATTCAAGTAGGGCAAGAGTTGAGTCAACATATTTTGCCCATATACTCGCCTAGCTATGAGATAATTAGGGGAAAAACACCAGCAGCAGAATCACATTCCATCACATAATTCTATATAAATTGATTACGTCAAGTATACTTGTTAATGTCTATGATGGATAACAACTGATAAATACCTATAATTGTGGGTATGCACCAAAATAAATTTTTCGCTTTAAACATTGCATAACAAGCTTTGAAACATCATTGAAACATAATTTCAGACAATAAAATCCTCAATAAAACAGATATCTTGAACCAAGGTATAGCTATCATCTACTACGACTATAGCTTTAGCAAGGATACTTAAAGTTATCTAGGTATGTAGAGGTATGTGAAGGAGGTGGATTCTGCTGAGGATATTTTTGTCCCTAAGAATCCCATAGCTAGACAAATATATGGGCAAAATATGGGAGCTCAGTTCTGACTTTAATTGAATATTCCTATTCAAAAGTTATTAATCGCCTGCTACTTTTGCTATTTTCATATAGCTATTAAATCCCAGGGACGAGGATTGCGCAGCTGATTTTTTGTCCATAACTATCCCTATAGTAGGCGAGTATTTAGGCAAAATATGGGGCCTCAACTCCACCATCAGTTGGAAACGTTTACGGTAAGACTTTTTACCCTCTATTTGGCGATTATTTGAAAGTAATTGGAATCAATTGGAAGTATTTGGGAGTAATTGGAAGTAATTAGAAGTAGAATTAGAAGTAGAAGTAATAGTTTTGGTTGGAAGTGGAAGTAATTGGAATTAGAAAACTCGGAAGTTCGTAAACACTGTTTGGAAACAGCAGGCAACATTTATTTTTTGCAAAAGATAAAATTAATACTACAATATGTAAAAAAAGCAGTACCACACAGGGGAAAAAAATCAGTGAAAAGCATTTTGCTTCGATTACTCTTTTTTGTTTTTGTTCAGTCTACAGCAAAAAAAAAGTGACACAAATGAATAGTGTAATATTTGCCTGCATTATTTTGCGAGCAATATCAATAATTTTTTTATTTCGTTACTTTTTCGTCAGTTGGGAAAGAAAGCACTTTGTCAATAAAAAACAGAAAAGGCAGACACCAATTCAAAAAAGCTTTATTATATATTTTGATTCTTTTTGCTTGATTTATCCACAAACCCAAAGCTAATAGTGTCAATTCTTCAGTAAAAAAAAAGAATAATCGGTAAAAATTTACTTAATGATTCAATGTCAAATACTTGCTCTCACAATTTATTACAACGATTAAAAAAAATATAAAAAGCGTTTCTTTTAAGCAACAGTGTTTCCAAATTTTAAATACTTATTTTTTTAGAATATTTGATGATTTTTTTGAAATAAACAAATATCTTTAAAAACTTTTTTAACATTATCGCAAATTTTTTAAAGTGCAGACAATCCATTCCATGTGGATTAAAATTTACATTAAGAAAATATAATTAAGCCAAGAGGTTTTTCATGATTAGGATATTTACAGCAATGGTTGCTCTTCCACGTAATTATAGTGTTTAGATAAATAAAATAATGTAATAATATCATTTTATGATCAAATACAGTGACTCTCTTGCCGCATTTCTCAACAAATAGAAGTAGCAAGGTTACCAATTTTTTAATGAAAATTTCTGAAACATACGTAAAGATAAATATGTTTGTTGAAAAACTGAGTTTAAATGTATATTTTTTGTAACTTTGTATGATGGTGCAAAATATAACTTTTAAATTTTTTCATTATTACTGTAAATAATTTATGTTACTTTGTTGCAAAAAGGTTTAATTATGAAAGTATTTTTTCTGTATTGTTTTTTAATTTTTGCAAAACGTAACTTTCAATTCGTATTTAATAATAGTGGTCTAGTTTATTTTTGAAAACTCAAAAATCATTTTTATGTTCTGAGATAGCTTTAAAAATGACACAGAAATTAAATATACCTGAAATTTAAAAAAGAAATGAACAAAAAAACTTTTCATCTTAAAGAAGTGAATGAAAGACATAAAGTTTTTTTTGATGCCCGTCCTTTTGCAGTTTTCGTTAGTTCGACAAAAATCGCCGATGTTTAAGACAGTGACAGAAAGAGCAACAAAAACGAAACAAAAACTGAAGATTTTTAAGGAAATCCACAAAAAAAGGTCTTATTGGTTTTGAATTTTTGAAAATATTTCTAAAACGGTTAAATTGTCATATGTCATAAAATATTTAATAGAACAAAATGGGGGATGATTAATTATTATTTGTATTTAAACTTACTGAAATCGAATACAGTAATAATAAAAAAAGACCAAATTAAACAGTCGATTCATGGGAGTTTGATAAAAAAATATTCTGAGAACAACTTTCAATCAAATTATTTTATTTTTAATGTCGGCATAGCTTTGTACTTGTATTTCAGAAAATCATTTGATCGCTATTGTATTTATTTTGATAAAAGAGTAAAACTATAAGCATGTTCAAAAAGTCCTGTCAGTACTTTTGTGAGCCTGTATTTTTAAAACTGTAAGAGCTGAATTAATGAAGTTTGCTGTTATATGTAGCCCACAGACAGGTGCTTCAGATGACAAAATGATATTGAGGTCACGGGGGTTACTGTAGGTATACGGTAGAAAGTTCTAGAAAAAACGAGAACTTTATAGAAAAATGAGGTTTTTAACGACAAAAAAGATTCCTAAACGCCTAAAAACAATTGATTATGATATTTTAGGACTAGCTGCATCATATCCATCAACTTTTATATCATTATCTTGCCTCAGGGCATTATGCAAATTTTTAGGGTCGAAAATTTGCATATTTATCTGAACTCAAAAAAATGGCAGAATATTGTTGCAAATAGCCTACTTAGTCTCCCACAGCCATTTTTTGCTGGAAAAAATGCTTTTGATTTGTTTTACTTAGTAAAGAAAATTACCAAGTAGCAGACGATAACTTTCAAAGGCTACAATATCTATTTTTTAGCTTGAATTTCAGCAAAAAATGGCTGTGAGAGACTAAGTAGGCTATTTGCAACAATATTCTGCCATTTTTTTGAGTTCAGATAAATATGCAAATTTTCGACCCTAAAAATTTGCATAATGCCCTGAGGCAAGATAATGATATAAAAGTTGATGGATATGATGCAGCTAGTCCTAAAATATCATAATCAATTGTTTTTAGGCGTTTAGGAATCTTTTTTGTCGTTAAAAACCTCATTTTTCTATAAAGTTCTCGTTTTTTCTAGAACTTTCTACCGTATACCTACAGTAACCCCCGTGACCTCAATATCATTTTGTCATCTGAAGCACCTGTCTGTGGGCTACATATAACAGCAAACTTCATTAATTCAGCTCTTACAGTTTTAAAAATACAGGCTCACAAAAGTACTGACAGGACTTTTTGAACAAGCTTATATTTATTAAAAAAAAACAACAAAATATTTAAAAAAAACAGAAGAAAGAAAACATTTTTGACAGCTGCATTTTTTTCTTTCTTTCGTCTACCCTTTTTGCTTTCTGTCTATTTGTTCAACGACAGATTGTGACTTTTGGACAACGAAGAATAAAACAGTGTTGAGAAAAAAAAAGCGAAACGTAAGTGTAATATTTTTTTATTGTTTTTTCAAAGAATGGTTAGAACTTTAATGTTATGACTTTTTGAATATTTGACAAAAATTTTTAATTAATTCAATTCTCTTTGTGTCATATATTTTGATAACATTAAAGTCTTATAATGTTGGTGATTAAAATTTTTTGTTTTTACCTACTCGGTATGCACGAAAAGAAACCTACAGGGTGGTCTTTTATTTTTGCCCCTCGTATTTTGGACGAGAAATTGCTCTCTTTAACTTCTGGAAGCTCATATTTGGTGGGAAGGGTCAACACTGAGGGGAGCATCTTTTGCATATAAAATTTTGGCATTTGGGAACACAACGCCAAATGGCGCCAAATTCAAATTTGACCTCGAACCAGCTCGAACTTAGCATATATTATGAAAATCTAGACTCTCCTACACACAATGGTCGAAAAATCAAGTCTCTAGCTTCAAAAATGACAAAATGGCAGCCGTTTGAAAAAATCAACTTTTGCTAAAGAAATTCAAAAAAAAATTTTATATTTTTTCCTAATTTAGATTAAATTTTCAAATGGCTGCCATTTTGTCCTTTCTGAAGCTAGAGACGTGATTTCTTGACCATTGTGTGTAGGAGAGTCTAGATTTTCATAATATATGCTAAGTTCGAGCTGGTTCGAGGTCAAATTTGAATTTGGCGCCATTTGGCGTTGTGTTCCCAAATGCCAAAATTTTATATGCAAAAGATGCTCCCCTCAGTGTTGACCCTTCCCACCAAATATGAGCTTCCAGAAGTTAAAGAGAGCAATTTCTCGTCCAAAATACGAGGGGCAAAAATAAAAGACCACCCTGTATAATAAAAAAAAGTAATAAATAACAAGAACAAAGACTTTGTAGAAATATGAAAGAAAAAAACACTCACAGTTCTAATTCTAATACCATTTTGGTATTTCTATATTTTTTATCATAAAAACCTCATGGAAATATGGAATACTTAAGGATACACACCGAAAGAAAACCATGTCATTTTTAGGATTAATGAGTCATTATCAACGAAGCCAAAACCACTTCCGTTGAGGTGTTAATTATTCACAGCTTCTTTCTTTCAGTGCAAAGATAAAACTATAAATTTAGTTTTTTTTTCACTATTTTTATTGGCATAAACCAAAATTTCCTTCTGTGTTTGAATTTATAATGTTTTTCGTGGATGAAACATTTCAGTCTTGCAATTTTTTAAATTTATTATTATTTTTCGCTTCTAACAAACAAAGCCTCTGTTAGGGTGGCTGGTGGCTGCCTCCTTTCTGTGTTTACGTTTTTTAAAGATGAATCTTTTTTTGGCAATTCTCTATATTTTTTTCTTGTTTTTTTTTACTCTTTAAGCATTTCTTTTTATTTCTCTCCCTTTTTCTCTTCAACGACAGACTACCAGTTTAGCGCACTAATAGCAATTTTTTAAAAAACGAGGCTAAAATTATATTTTTGAATATTTAATATTTCTTAGAAGTAACCATGTGTTTCATATAGACATATCATAATAAAAAACTTTTTTTCTCATAAAAACTTCTTTTATCACTTGTTACCGAAGCTCTCCGGTAATAAAGATAAATGAATGAACCGCATACCACTCTTTGGAAAAATGTTATTTCGTGGAAATTTCGTTAATAAAAACAACCTATTTTTTAAATTTAGTAAAACATGTATCTCTTTTTTTTCAGTTATTACTGTTCATTTCAGTTCCCCATAATGCAAGTATGTTCCCTACGGAGAAATGAAATCAATAATTTTCAGCAAAACACTTTTTTTACAACTGATAGCAAAAGAATATACCAAAATATTAAAAAAATGAAAAATTGAAAGCTTTAAATAGGAAAAATATGTTTTAAAAAATGCCTTCATTCGAATGTTTTCTTGTTGTCTGCTTTTTTTGCACAGAAAAAAATGCTTTTTGATCAAACGCTACTTTCTATTTTTGTTGTCTGTTTCTATTTTACACAATAAAAGATTGTGTCTTTCTGCACCAAAAAAAAGCGAATAGCGAAACAAAAAATCAATAACTCAGTTTCTTCAAAGCATAGTCACTTTGAAGCTTCGTTTTCTGATGGCGTTTAACGCTTGTGAATCAGAAGTTCTGACTAATTTTTAAAAATTATTTGTTTTTATTTTTGAATACTCCATAGTCGACCTTATAAGATATTGCAAAAGCCCAAAAAGGAAAATTTATTTTTGCGACTGTGATCGCTAAATATAGAATGATAAAACGTCAAAGATATCTGTTTTGGAATGCATTTTTCATAAAAAGCTATTATTGAAAAAAAGAACTTTCGAATATTTGATAATTTTCGTAAATACTTTATACATACTGCCGATAAAATTTATTTATAACATTTAAACTGCTGTTAAAAATATTTGTTATTGTAATTACAAATTTCTTTATTAATTTAATGACGCCATCCAATATTATCATCAGTAGCAGTACGAATTGCGTTTAACAAATCATTTATACAAAACAACAAATTTTATTATTGATTTGCAATGCTCTTTTAAAATGTAATTACAAAAATGAAACAAAATATTCTCAAAAGGATTTTACTAAACAAACTAATCATTTTTGAATATTTAATAATTTCTTTATGCTATTTTTTCGTCATTTGCTACTGACGCTAACTCTTTTGGTAAAAACATGAAAGGTTTAAGGCAATCTGTATAATGGATTTGCACAATTATTGAAGATTCACCAATAATAAACAACAGACAAAACAAATTTCACCCATTTCATACAAAAGTTACATTAGAAAATTATTTTACACGAGACAAAAGTAAACAGAAAAAAACATGTTGAAAACTGTATTGTTTTTGAGCTGAAAAAATTGTATAAAGTTGCATTAGGAGTGCGTAATCAAATTACCATGGATATTATTATTTTTGTGTTAAGTTGCTGCTATTGCTGTTTTTCAGTTAGTTTATAAAAAACTTTTTTTTATAACAAATGTCTTAAAAGTTGTTGTCCAGACTGTAATAAAAATGATCAAAAAAATCATGCTATAATTTTGTTAACATAATACTCAATTTTCTTTTTATATTTAATGATTAAATCTTTAGTTGGTGTGTGATGTTAACTTAATTATTAACTGCAATATTTGTGAAATAGTTTAAGTAGAAAAAACGGTTGACAGAAATACAAAAAATTCAAAAACATTACAAAAGAAAAGGAAATACAAATGCGACAAACATTTTGTTTTCTTCTTTGGTATCTACCCTTTTTTGCGACTTTGCACATTAAAAAAGAGCAAAATAAAAAGAGAAAGAAGCAGTTTCGTTAAACTATTTTTTTGTGCCCCCTTTTTTTGTGCTTTCTTTTTTTCAACAAGATATTGTGCTCTTTTATAAGCAAAAGAAAGAAGAAATAAGGAAAATTCTTTTTTGTAAAACATTTTAGCACACAAAAAACTAATTTTAGAAAAATATGTTTTAATATTTGATAATAATTTTCTTAACAAAATTATATTTTATTTAAAACTGGTATAAAATTTTAATAATTTAATAATGTCTATGACACAAGTGATCATCAATTCGTACAGCTAAACCAACAGACTAATAAGATTTCATTCATTTTTGATACAATTAAAACAAGCCGTGACGAAAAAATGACCCAAATGACATATGTATTTGTCACTAATATTTATGTTTCAGTATTAATGTCATCACCTGTGAGACGCTTTGAGTCGTTGGTGGTGATGAAATTCAAAATATCAATTATAGATCTTTTACAATCAAGAGCTGTTATGCCCTAGTCCACGAAGTGAATATATATGTATGATAGATGAATGCGAGATGAAACATTATAGATGAAATGATTGAGCTTTTATTTGAACAACATCATACAAATGAGAGAGACAACCGAGAATGAACAATTTACAATGGACAAAAAAAGAAACGAAGAAAAAAGCGTGTCTTTTGAGCAACAGTGTTTCCAAATTTTAAATACTAATTCTTTTAAAATTATTTATTGAAAAACAGAGTAAAAATGTAAATTTTTTGTTTACGATTTTTGTAAAATAAAACTTTTAAATCTTTTATTTTTACTGGGAAAAATTTATGTCAGTTTGTTGCAAAAATGTTTAATTATGAAAGTATTTTTTATGTATTTTTTTAAATTTTGCAAAATATAATTTTCACTTCTTTTTTAATAATGGTGGTTGAGGGATTATTTCTTTTATTTTTTATCAAACTCAAAAGTTGTTTTTAATTTATCGATAATTGCGTCCTTCTTGAAAAAAATAATTTGTCTGTAAAAATGAAATTTAAATATTCAAAAAGTATGCATTTTTTTGTAATGAAAAAAAATCGGGCAATAAAAGTGATTTAAAAATTTCTTTCTTCCTTTCGTCTATGTTTTCTTCTGCCTTTTTTGCTGTCCTTTTTGCATCAACAGAGTTTTGACATCGTAAAAACGAAGAAAACAAATAATAAGAAAGAAAAGCATCTTATGAAGTGTAATAATGAAAAAAAGAACGAAAGTGTAATACTTTGAAACATTTCCCTTCATTGAATGGTTGCAACATTAATGTTTCAGTTGTTTGAATATTTGATTGTTTAATTTTTATTTTAAAACATAATTTTTTGATAATATAAAAATGTCTGTGATTTATATTCATTGATATTAACTGCATTAAATATTTAAAGAAGTGCAGTAATTAAGAAAAAGAAATTTAAAATAATAAACATAAAACCTCATGAAAATATTGAATGATTATGGATGCACAAGGAAAAAATTCATTAATGCGTCAATATCAATGAAGTTAAAACCACCAAAGGGGAAATATTTTTTTTTCACAGCTTCTTTCTTTCAGTGCAACGAAAAAAGTATCGATTTAGTTTTTTTTATAAGTTATACAATAGCCATATAACTTATTAATTTTATTTAATACTGTATCTTGATGAAGTATCATATCGCTGCAACTATGCTGAATATGACTCTTTTTTTATTTCATATTAATTTTTTTATATAACACCAACAAAAAACATTACAACATATTCAAAACAAAATTTCCGGCAACTAAAATCATCTTTCAATGCTTTTTATTGCTCCTTTCTACAAAATCCGTGGCTGTTGCGCAAAGTGCTTTCTTCTTTTAGTACTAACATTTTTTAAAAAGATGAATAATTTTTTCGGCAATTCTCAACTCCCTTTTTTCTTCTCTTTTTCTTCTTTTTTTGCTTTTTTTTATGCAAAAACCGACGATGAAATAAAAAAACCATTTATTATGCCCAAAACTTGCAGAGAATGATGTCCTCAAGATTTTTTTTTGGGAATATTTGAATGATTTTTAAAATTCAAAAGTCACAGTGTTTTTTTTAACTATAAAGAATATCTGAACTGAATATCACGAGTATGGTTTCCCAAATGTGAAAATTACATTTATAATAAAAATAATAATAAAGCAAACTTGATACCGACCATCAACATGGCAGGGCACGAGAGCACAACATTGCGAAAAACTTATGATTTTTTGCAACAAAGTCTCTTTTTCTTGTAAAAAAATCAATGTAATACAATTGATTTCCTTTTTTGTCCGCCTTGTTTATTTCCTATTTAGCAACAACAGATTGTTTTCTTTGGAACAATAGAAAGAATGATGATACATTTGTCTGCCTTACACTAAAAAAACAATTTGCAGAAAAAACCGATGTTGAAACTATTTTTTTGAATATTTGATAATTTTCGGAAAGAGTCTTAAGTATTTTGAAAACATAATATATTCTTTTTATCACATCAATCTTTTATCAATGGATACCGAAGCTCCACGATAATAAAAAAAATGGAAAAACAGTAGTAATTTCAATGATAAAAAAACACTTTTATTAAACTTTTTTGTAAAACTGATACCATATTTTTTTAAATTATTATCGTCCATTACTTTCGTATGCAAGAACAGTAAGTTTCATACAGTGAAATAAAATTAATGATTTCTAACAGAACACTTTTTATACAAACTAACAGCAAAAAAGTACACTAAAATATTAAAAAACAAACAAAGCTGAAAGCGATTTTAGAGAATTGGAAAAATATGTTTAAGAAATAGTCTTCGTCCAAATGGCTTTTTTCTTTTTGTCTTCCTTTTTGCGTTATTTTTATTTATCGAAACTTCGCGACTTTTTTTAATAGAGAAAAAAAGAATAAAACAAAAAATGTCTCTTTTTTTCACAAACAAAAAGTGTGAACAAAACCCAATACATCTTAAATTTTTAAAAGAAATGCAGCAACTTTTGAGTAATAATTTTTTGAATATTTTATCAGTTTCTTCAATTTATTGTGTTTAAAAAAATTGCTGCTATCTTAAGTTTTACTGTAACATATAAATTAATCTGTGCTTCTGACACTATTGAATTTGAAGAGTAATAAAAATTAAAAAAACATAAAGAATTAAAACGTTTTTCTGTAAAAATTAATTCTAAAAATGTGTTTACTTAAAAAGCATGCAAAAGTTTTCATTTTGTTATTCAATAAATAATTCTTGTAACAAATATCCCAAAATCATAGTATTCACAATAAGAAAAGTTAACCATTTCAAGTTGACCGTGAGCAATATACATCTGTTACCATAACCGTCATACCGTCTGTCGTGGTGCCTTCAATTTCACCTGCATCATTACAATTAAGAGTGGCAGTTTTTTCACCAGCTGACGGGCCACTCAATGTAATAGCATCTTGATTTGCCTAAAAATGAAATTTTTAAATGATCTTCAATTAAAAAAAATAAATTACCCCCATCGCAATTGTTGCAGCCCCTGAAGCAGGACATGTTACAGTATAAGTTTTGCAACCATCCGCAGCATTTCCTTCTGTAACTGTACCACCTGGGTCATCGGCAGTCATATCTGTTGCAGGGGCAGCAAGAAGGGGGAGCTCACCACAGGTTGTACATACTAAAAAAAAGTAACTATCAGCTCAAGAAATTAGCAGACTTTAAAAATAAGCAACACTTGCTACAATTCTCACTTTTTACTTACATGTTATTTCAGGTGTTGCTGTAACATCTCCAGTCGGAAAGCATCCATTACTCACAGAAATATGCAAAACAAAAACCACCAAAAATAAATGCATTTTTTAAAGAAAATTTAATTTAACTCTTCCTTTTTCAGAATGTTTATATAACCAAAAACTATGAGACAAACAAATCCTTTTAAAAAACATCCCATTTAAAAAAAAGTGAAAGTCAAAAGAGACCATAGCCCGGAGGCTTTGAGTGTAGTTTTATCTAATCACATCAAATTAATTTTCTTCTTGAAATGACTCGAATTTTGACGATAAAAAAACGGTCTAGTAAATTTAACTCTTTCTTTTAGGTGAGACATCCCTTTGAAAAAAAAAGTGAAAATCAAAAAGATCATAGCCGCAGGCTTTAGTTTTTTTTAATTTCATGAAACTAATTTTTTCCATGAAATGACTCGCGTTGTGAAGACAAAAAAGGTCTGGGATGTGAAAGTGTAACTGAAAAATTAAGTTATTTTAATGCATAAATCAAGTTTTTATCCGAAGAAAAGTTGGTCTCTTTGACTTTCACTTTTTTTAAAACAGAAGTTTTTAAAAGGATTTGTTTGTCTCATAGTTTTTGGTTATAAAACCATTCCAACAGTTTAATTCAATTTTCTTGAAAAACTGCATTTATTTTTGGCAGTTTTTGTTTTGCATATTTCTGTGAGTAGTCCAACTGGAGATGTATTACAGCAACACCTAAATACATTTATAGCAATTTTTACTGTTTTAATTATTTAATATAATGGTTTGTTGTCTTTAGAAAACAATAAACACAAATATGTAACCAAATGTACATTGATGTTTGACGAGACACTATTGACATTGCAAAAGATAAAAGTCATGTAACTATAAATATGAATTTTGTAAATTTGTGAAATACATTTTTTCCTTTTTTTATTCATCATAATTTTGAAATTGTCGTTATTTTTTTTTTCTAAACTTATATTACAAATTTTATACTATCTGATAATCATTACCGCCGTACCACAAAAGTGCATTATTTTTTATTCATGACTGTTTATGATTTCATACTTTTATTAAAAACCTTTAATAAAAAAATTAACAAAATATTCAAATAAACGCAAAAATAGGAAAAACTTTTTTTGTACAATTCCATCAAAAAAATTGTTTGCTTTTATGGAAACTTCTCCTTTTGCTCTTCTTACAAATTTTTTTAGAACCAAAAAAAATGATAAATTATTTTTTTGGTTCTGGCAAAGTTCAACACCGTTTTTATTTATATCTTATTTTCCTTTAGTTTTTTATGTAACAACCGATCGCAATTTTTTTCGACAGAAAGAATGAAACATAGCAGTTGTTTGGCTTGATTTTCTTTGTTCAAAAAAGTGCAACGACGTCTTTATCTTTTTTAAATTCAAAATTTATTGCTTTTATTTTAACTAGTCGTTTAAATATTTGGTTTATAAAGCAATATTTAGTGCAGACTGTTTTTTAATGCTACGTAAAAGCTTCTAATCTATAAGCATTTTTAAGAGAAAATGCTAATTTCATTGGTAACATTAATAAAAATTATGTGGATATAATCTTCACATCTACAATAATCATGTGATACAGAACTTTAAAAAATTAATTTCCATGTAACAACTGTTTTATTTTTACATGTATCAACAGCAAATTTAATTTTAATAAATCAGTTTCTTAATTTGTGGGAAGTAAAACTTTATATTATTTTCTACATATTTATCGTTTTTTTTGGCGCCAACTCAATTGCAACCTTTTTCTCAATTGCAACCTTTTTCTCAATTGCAACCTTTTTCTCAATTGCAACCTTTTTCTCAATTGCAACCTTTTTCTCAATTGCAACCTTTTTCTCAATTGCAACCTTTTTCTTGTCTGTGCGGGTGACTAAAAATAAATCGCTCTTGAAAAAATAAATAGAAATATTATATATTTTTCAAATCAAAATTTATTATTTATTTATTCCACAAACATTAAATATATTATTCAAAAATGATCAAAATGATTACTGGAAGAAATGTTTCAAAAGAAGAATATATAAAAATCTTAAGAATTATTATCAATCCATATATTCGATCTGATAAAAAAATGAATTGGTATGAAGTGAAAGAAATTGTGAAAAAAGTTAAAACAGAATATACGGACCATATCGAACATCTTATTAATGAACTTGAAAAAGAAAAGAATGCTGAGTTAAAAAAGAAAGATGAAGAAATTCAAGCTCAACTGAAAGAAAAAGAGGATGAATTTCAAACAGTATTGAAAGAAAAAGATGAACAAATTTGCCGTCTTCATGATATTATTTCAAATATGCAAAATCAAAAACCAACACCGCTTGTTCCTGCATGTGAAGAAAATGATATTCAAATGGATCAAAATATTTTTATTTCACCTCAAATGCCACCAAAAACAAAAGAAAACACTAAATCGTCTGTTGTCGTTACAAATATTCCAGAAACTATGATTGCTGATGATGGTAAAACTCTTTTGAATGATAATCAAATAATGGAAACATTTATTCAAAAAATTGATCAAAATGCTAAAATTGTAGAAGTCAAAAGAATGGGGAAGAAAGATGCTTCAAAAAATCGTCCAATTCAAGTGTCTTTCAAAACCAAAAAAGAAAAGTATGCTGTTCTCAAGAATGCTCCAGTCTATATTAAATCAAATGAAAAATTAAAAGAATTGAAAGTATTTGTGAACAATTTTGAATCTCCTGAAGCTCATAAAATTCAAGTGAAACTTAACAAAAAGAAAGATCAACTTTATAAAGCTCGTGGAGGAAATACGTCAATCAAATATTTTATTAAAGAGAAACAAATCTTTGTGCATGATACAATTTCAAATGAAACAAAACCTGTAAAATGTGATGAAAATATCGAAGCTGCTCAATTCTATAAAAGAAATCAAAAATCTTCTCAAAAAGAAACTGAAAATAATTTATCTTCTTAATTGTTAGGTATTATTGTTTTCTATTGTATTTTTATCTTTTTTGTACTTTAAAATTGTATAACTATCCACCTGGTCTAGGCCATGGGGGAATATTCTTTATGAATAATAAATATATTTGTCATAAAAATAAAAACGAAAAAAGTTTGTTCTGGAAGCCATTCAATCAAAAACAATTTTTCTTTCTTACGTTGTCTGGCTTTTACACTATGAAAGATTGCATTTTTCTGCAAGTGAAAGAAAAAAAACGGATGACAAAACGTAAAATTTTTGTTGTGTCCAGATAAGTCTTCATGGTGAGAGATGTTATACATTTTCTTTAAATATTTCATGGCTTTTTGAAATAATTGTATTTTTTAATATTTTGTTATTCACAGAGTTTTTTTTATCATCAAGAAATGAAAATGTTTCATCTTCTTTAATAAAAAGAGACATGGATTAGATAAGATTAACATGATATTGTATTTTTACAATTTGCATTTTCTCGTTGAATAATATGATTTTTGACTGTTTATATTACAAATGTTGATTTGGCACTTGATTTGGATAATTTTTTGTTTTCAAATAGTTAAATATATGAATATTATATAATTGAATATTCACTTCATTTGTTTGAACTTCAAAAAAAGAAATCAAAATACTAAAAAAATAGAAAACGAAAAACTTTTAGCGTTTCAAAAAAAGATTAACGAAATGAAACAAAACCTGCTCGTGCTCTTTTTTCATCATTTCTGTCTTTTTTTTCTTAGTTAGTTTCTTTCTATAACTGAACAAATGTTCGCTGAAAAAGTATTTGATTCAAATATCTTGAGCAAAGTCACAGTCAGGGCTTATTTTGCTGTTCGTATGTTTTGCTTTCTTTTCTGCTTTCAATGACATCTAAAAAAAGAAAATGTTGTATTATAAAAGCAGTATGTGTCTGCGTCTAAATTTTACATTTGAATTTTTTATTATATTTTTGAAATGAATATATTATTTTAAAAATAATACAAGCACAAATTTCATAAAAGCAATTATTTTGAACATTGATTTCTGCAATGAACATCAATTTCACATTAATAAAAATGATTACATGATAAAAATAATGTAACTATGTATTAATTAAGAAAATTAAATGAGATTTTAGACAACCGACGAGGATGGTATATGCGATAATGATAACAATTTGTTTCTTGTGAAACAAAAAAAACACTGTAAAATATGACTTGCACAATTTATAATATTTACTGCACGAGCAATATATTTGTGATCCAGTCATTAGACTCAGGCTTTTATATTCATATTATTGAAATCTCTAAGAAGTTTCTTTTTGCAACATGTTTTAATTTTTCATATATGCCAAAATGCAAAACCACAATATTCAAAGAATGGAGGATATTGAATAGTCTTGTCCAATGAATAAATCGAGACTGTGAATTTACTGAAAATGAAATAAATTTCAGAGAACACTGTCTTTGGGAACCTTTTGTCTTCATTGAAAAGAATTAAAACTTGCTTTTTATCAGTCATACAGAGATCATTTTGACTTAAATCTGAAAGCTTGAAACAGTGTTTCGTTTTTAAAGCTTTTCTATATTAAGTAAATAGTTAAATCAGGAATGTTTTGTTAATAACCATAATTTTTTCATATTTATATTTTATTAGTTAAAAAAAAGTTCAGGATTTTTGTGCTATTACTGGACATAACAGTTGCTATGAGCAATTGACAACGCTTTTGTACAACATTACTTTTATTAGCTGTTTTTATTATTTTATTAAAAAAAAAAACAATGGCAACACCATTGGAAGTTATAAATAAATTTAATTTCAAGCAATAGTTTCTGTTTGCATTTTAAAATAAAAAAACAAATATTTTTAAACATTTTTTTGTTGTCTGCTATTTTTTGTTTTCTTTTGTCTGACGAAAGATCACGAGCTGCTTTCTTAAAAAGAAGCGATAGAAAAGATAGAACATAAAAAATGTTCGACGCAAATTTTTGAAAGTGTTAAACTGGTTGTTGCGGACTCTCATTGAAAGCTTACTGCTTTATTGTTATCTAGGTTTTTGATTGTTTGAAAGTTTTTTTAAAAAAATATATGTTCACAAACTTTTTTTCTGTTACATTAAAACTAACAGTTAATAAACATTTTTGAAGAACGGCAACCAAATTCCACATTACTTATATTTTAGTAATAAAAACGATGACAATATGTTTTTCATTCTTACTACATTAAAAATGTGTGTATAAAAGACAGAATAATTAAACGAATATGCAATATATAATGAAACAGTTATGTTCCAAAACGACTAAAAATGCTGCCAAAAATAACACTCTTTTTTTAATATTTATCATTAAGTAATCAGCGGTGTAACGGAATTTTGCATCATAAAACATTCGACTACATGTGTTCAAAATTTTTTCTGAAATATAAAAGAAATAAACATCTATTTTTTTCATTTTACTGCAGAAATCCAATTAAATGATTTTGGTAATTCTTATTTTTAATTATCTAAAACTTATGACGTGTATTTTTTAACATTACTTGCCAAATTATTTCTAAACGTATATCTAAAATATTGAAAAAAAAGAAAAGAAAAAAGCACATTGGGTGTTGACGCATACATTAAAAACGTAAAAAACATTTTTCCAAACGTTTTCCTCTTTTATGCTTTTTATTGTCGAAAGATCGTGATTTAATATATCAACTTTTTCAGTCAGTCAGCAAGTCAAAAAAATACGAACAATGCTTAGACTGAAGGATTGCCGGTTTTAAGTGATTTAATTCTTCGATTATTAGAATATTTTCTGCAATATTAGTCAATTGTTTTTTTAAAAAACAAGTTTTTTGATAGCTGCAAGAAAGATCTATTTTGTTTAATTTGATCTCAAGCTGAATTCAAATGATACATTAATAAAAAAAAAGTGAAACAGAATTGTATTAAACATTTCTAAAAAAATGTATTATTTTATTATTTGATCAGTGTAAAAGGCTAGTAATGGGGCCGTGTAACAACACAATTTTTTGTGACCGGACATATTTCATGCGATTCCCCTAATTATGCCGCTGTTTTTTAATCGACTAAAGTTTTTTTTCGAACATGCTTTATTTTGCAATAAAATTTTCACAAAAAGTTATTATTTTACTCCCTTATTATTAAAGAGAAGAATCGAATTCGTTTCGACTAATTTTTCCATCTTTATTTTTATCCATTCGATCAAACCATGCCCGATCACTGGTAGCTGTTACATTTGTATGATAAACGTTATGTGCTGTAGCAAATTTTACAGCATCATCATAACTGAAAAATCCATCATGATCTTGATCAATTTCATCAAAGAGTTTTTCTGGGGAGGCGATTTTTCTTGGCGAAAGAAGAGCTTGTGCACTTTTATCTGGACTATCTTGCTCGCATCCACCATCACAATTACAACAAAAACTAAAAAAATGGATTCTAAAGACTGTGAAAACTTCGAAAAAAAAGTTTACAAGTTGCATTCACCAATGCCAGTACACCAACCATCATAACCATATTTACAGCACATAGCATTGCACTAAAATATATTCAAATAATGCAAAAATATAGTGATATATAACTGAACTTACAGTGATAACCATTGCCATGAAACAAATTACAATCAAAGTTTGACGCATTGTTTTTTTTTTGAAGGTGATTATAGGAAATCGTTTTCTGAAAATTGTAAAATAATTAGTTTTGGCGTAAATTTCGTGAAATCAGGAGAGATAAATAAACACTTTCAAAAACTTGCTGACAAATTTTATTTTGAATGAACCAACAGAAAAAATGAAACATTTTAAAGCAAAAACTTTTTATATTAGGAAAAAGCTGTATTCAGATAGAAACTGTCTACTACCACCTTGTTTGTTAATATTGAGCAACAAATTTGATGTAGACAGCAAGAAATGACTTTTAAAATACAGACTTTCTGGAATTGCAATTAAAGCTGTCTAAAAAGCTTTTAAAGCTTTCTGTGATACTTTTTTAAAAGCGTGTAATATTTTTGTTAAAGGGAGTGTCTCAGTCAAGAAAAAAACCATCCGTCGTGGATCAGGCAAAATCAAGAAAAAAACGAAGAAAAATAGCTAAATCTCGGGTTATATTAAACTGTTTTCTTAAGTTGATACCATTTTGGAATCTCCAAAAAAAAGAAAAAAAAGATTGCATTTTTAGAATTTTAAGATTCTGCTTCTGAAAAAAATAATAATTAGAAATTTATTAAAAATCAGTGATAATAAAATTCTAATTATTATTATTGAAAATTTTAAGTTTTGAAAAACATTGTTCGGGTGCAAACTTGGGCGCGCAAGGACGCATTAAAGCTCGTGCCCGGGTGCATGCGCATGCGCCAGCCCTAATTACCTAGTTATTTTTCATAGCATTTGATTAGCACCTTAACCTTTCAAAGTCCTTTCTTTGACACAATCCAAAACACAAGCGCCGCCCTCCCTTTTTTTCACTTTTCAACATACCTTTCTTGCTCTTTGCTATTTATTCATTCTTTTCTTCAATATTTAACAAAACAAAATGAATACAACATTTACCTGTCAAGTTTACAATAAAATCGAAACAAAAAATGTGGATGCATCACAATGTAATATACTTAAGGTAGCAGCAACGTTATTTCACTACGACTTTGGATACATATGTATGACACCGCTGGGCTTGATAATTGTCATCTCAATTTTTGGACAAATAAAAGGCAATTATCGATGGTTCATTCTTAATCAAGCACTATGGGATTTGTTATTTAGCAGTTATTATTCATGTGGGCATGTTTATAGCAGCTGGGTCAAAACTGCGCCATCCTGTTTCTATCTGTTTAAAACTTATGGTACCACAACCTGGAGAGATTTTGGAGGTATCATGGATTCATATATCAGACAAGTGATTGTGTATAATGCATATTCCTCTCTTCTTCTTCTCTCAACTTCTCGATTTTTGGCTTTGTATTATCCTCACACTTTAGAAAAGATTACTCGAGGTCCAAGAATTTTAATTACAATTTTTTTCTTTAACTTTATTGTTATTCTTTGTGATATTTATCCAATTTTTTTGGCATTTCGTGACAAAAAAATGTATGAAATTCTTGAACAATGTTTTCAAGATCATAAGTATACGGCTATTAATTCATCTTTTTCAATTTTTAACACTAATGCGTCATCTTTGTGCAATGCCCAAAAAGATTACGAAAAAGATTCTTTGTGGATTATTTACAATATTTTATATAATGTTTTTACATTTTTACAATGTATTAAATCTCCGCTATTCCTATTTCCCTCAATGGTTGCTACCGTAATGATTTTTTGGAAGATAGCAAAACAAGCTAAATTTCAATATAAACATAATCGCAAAGATTTCATAAGCTCTGCTCGAATTGCTGCTGTCATTGGTATTCAAACTTTTATCAATTGCTTTGGAGTATTCATAGAAATATTCAATCGTTTAATAGATCAACTTAAAGTGCTATTCAGTTTGAAAATAGTTACCTTTCGACAGTACTATATCTTCCCGGGTACGAATTCTTCTGAATATTGGAATTTACAACTACCCCTATGGTTAGATGGCCCAATTGGTCTTGCTTCAGATCCTGGTCGAACAATGGTAGTTCAATTGCGTATTTTGATTGAAGCTTTGATAGTTTTATTTATTATGACGGGATATCGAGAAGCTGTTATCGATTCCATCAAATATGTCTACAAAATTATCGCCTCAATTTGGAAGTATTTGCTCGGCTTTACCTCAAAGCGCTTTAACTCAACACGAGCTAAGATTTCTGAAACTTCAATATTTTAAAATTTTTTGACCAGATTTTGTAATGCAGGAATAAATAGCGTGGGCATTCTTTAAACGCTGGGTTGTTTGACGAGAAATCGCTTCCTTTAACTTCTGGAAGCTCACATTTGGTAGGAAGACTCATCATCTTTTGCATACAAAATTTTGGCATTTGGAAACATTTCGCCAAATAGCGCCAAATTCAAATCTGACCTTACACCAGCTCAAAATTAATAAAGATTATGAAAACCTAGACTCGCCTGCACCCAATGGTCAAAAAATTAAGTCTCTAGTTTCAAAAATGACACAATGGCAGCCAATTGAAAATTTCAATTTTTATTAAAAGAACAAAAAACATTTTTAATGTTTTTTTTCTCGTTTTTGATTGCTTTAAGTGTGAATGGCTTCCATTTTGTCATTTTCGAAGCTAGAAACTTGATTTTTCGACCATTGGGTGTAGGAGAGTCAAGATTTTCATAGTGTACATTATTTTATTTTAATTTGGCGCCACTTGGCGAAATGTTCCCAAATTCTAAAATTTAATATGCAAAAGATGCTCCCGTTGTAATGATGACCACCAAATAGCAGCTTCTAGCAGTTAAAGGAAACGATTTTTCATCAAAAACCAAGTAAACATCTGATGTGAATCACCCTGTATATGTATGATTCTTGTTTCAATTTTTTTGTTGCCATGGTTTTTTTTGATGTTATTTGCTTCAAATAAAAAATTATTTCTGTTTTATAAAATGTATTTGATAAAATTATACATTGTTGATTTTAAAGTGGTTTGTACTTTTACAGCAGTAGCAGCTCCCGTAAAAAACAAGCATATGTAAGTAACTCGGCAATTTGTACATCTTAACCTGCCATTATGTGTAAATAAACATTTTTTGCCAGGGTAACAATTTTACATCGGCAAAAAAAAACTAAAAATGTTTTTAATACCCCCATTACCGTAAAAAAATAATTGTCATTTAACAAAAAAAAAACGAATTTTACTTTCTGAGAACAGAATTATTACTAAGCACATCAAAGAAAAAGACAAAACCCACGGTTTTATTTATAAAGTAAAAGCCATCAAGAATAATGTGTTTGTCAAAAAATAAATTAAAAAGAAAAATACAGGCATAATAATTCTTAATGAGCTTCATATTTATTGCTTAACTGGTTTTAAGATTACACATTTTCTGCTTTATTTTATTCAGACCTGTAGATAGGGGATCAATATTAATTTTAGACCAAACATTAAAGACAATTCTTTGTTCCTGATGGAAAATTGATAATTTAATTAAATTTGCATAATCCATATTTATATATATAAAGGCACCTTGACCGATGAAACACTTGACACATTTTTTTTGAACGTTTTTTTCTTGTTTGCTTTTTTTAATCGAAGGATCGCGACGAAGACAAGAATAACGTGATTTAACACGAAAGAGCAACTTTTCTATTCGGTAATTTATTTTCAATAAAGTTTTTCCCAAGCAAGCATTTGAAAGATTTTTATTAAAGAGAAGAATCAAATTCTTTACGACTAATTTTTCCATCTTTATTTTTATCCATTTGATCAAACCATGCATGATCACTGGTAGCTGTTCCATTTGTATGATAAACGTTATGTGCTGCAGCAAATTTTACAGCATCTTGAAAATTGAAAAATCCATCATGATCTTGGTCAATTTCATCAAAGATTTTTCCTGGGGGAAAAAGTGGATGTGCATTTTTATCTGGACTATCCCTGCATCCACCATCACAATTACAACAAAAGCTATAAAAAATAGATTTTGAAACTTGTGAAAATTCAGTGAGAAAATTATTTACAAGTTGCATGAACCGACGCCATTACACCATGAACCACCAAATCCACAGCACATTGTATTGCACTAAAATATGCTAGTAGCACTACTGCAAGAATAGTGATATATAACTGAACTTACAGTAATAACCATAGTCATGAAACAAATTACAATTAAAACTTGATGCATTGTTTTTTTTTGAAGGTGGTTTTTGTTGAGTTTTTTTCTGAAAAATGTTAGCACTTAGTTTCGATGAAAATATTGGGAAGTCAGGAGAGATAAATGTTAAATACTGACAAAATTTTTGAAAGTGAGAAAAGAGGTTTATCTCACTTTTTGGATGAAACAGCAGAAATAATGGATATTTTTCAAGCAAAAAATCTTTATAGTAGGAAAAAAAGGAATGTGTATTCATAGAAACCGTCTATTGCCGCTTTGTATTAGAGAGCAACTAAATTGATCGTAAGCAATAAGGAAGGACACGTCTTTTCATATGCAAACTTTTTTTATATTCAACGATAGAATGCTAAAACAGTAGAAAAAGAGTGTTAATATTTTGCGTGTTCAACACCAAAAAACATAAGCTGAATAAAAAATATTATTGCTATTTTTTTTTAATATTTAATGACGATTTTTGAAAAAACAATATTTTAGTTCTAAACATAATATTATCAGAAATTTTCTGCCACATATCCTATCTACTATCAATGGACCTTTATTACTCAGTAAAAATGTAAAAAAAAGATAATCAGTAATTTATTAAAAAAAATATTGTTGATTTTAATTATTTAAAAATGTTAAGAGAAAGATAGTTATTGCACGAAAAAAAACAAACTTTAATTTGTAATTCATATCGCGCGATATGATTGATGGATAGTTTATTTTATTTGATAATATTGATATAAAAAACAACTTTGATAAACAATGTTTTTTATTAGTTCTTACAAAAAAGCATTTCAATAAAAAATAGAAAAAAGTTCTTGAATGTAAAAATGCTATTCGAGCGAACAAAATTTCTTCTTGCAGTCTACTTTTTTCTTTTTTTTAAACTAAACAAAAAATTGACATTTTTTTGAGAAAACGATGTTGAAAGAATAAATTCAGCGAATCCATTACTAAGGGATCACAATCTTGACAACTCATCGATGAGGTCAAGTTAACACAGCCTTTTTTTAGTAAAAAATTTTTGTCTTTTAATTTTACACATAGAACCACAGGAGGATCCCCCTTGCGATATTTTGTTTACACGTACAACGTTGATCAATGTTAGAGAGAACATCATTGCAAATTACATTATGAAAAGTAAAAAGTAATATAATTAAAAATGTCTTAGTGAACTTTGTAAAACATAACTTATATTTATTTTTTTATTATTTAATGTTCTATAAATATAAACAAAAGATCTAATAATTTTATGTTAATCAATTGTCTTCAACATAAAGCCTTGAAAAAAGATATTTGAATTAAATATTTAAAATTGAAAAAAAGTAAAGCACTGCAATGCAAAAAAATCAATAAAATGTTTTTCGTTTGGTGCCTGCCTTTTTTTGCTGACTTTGTTCAATGAAAGAACGAGCACTCTTAAAAAAATGAAAGAAAAAGGGAAGAATGAACCATAAAGAATGTCTGTGAAAACACATTTGCACAATGTTTAGTTTGAAAGAAAGCATGTTTGAATGTTTGACGATATCCGACCTATAATTTCATTTTGTTTCAAATGGCTTGAAAATTTTTTATGATGCAAAAACGATTTTGGTTTATGTCATCATTGGATTACTGATGATGCATCAGTAAAAAATGATGATAAAACCAAAAATGGAACATATAGTAAAAAATTTTATATTTTTAGAAAGCTTAACAAGTTTATAAGATTGTAAAATAAATAACTCATTTATTCAAAGTCACTTTTTTAAAATTCTTTTTTATATTTATTGTTGTGTTTGTGGACTTTGATTTTTATGTATTACTTCCTTATACTAACATTTTAAGACATGTTTTTTGGTATGTAACTATGTACGAACAAAATAATCAAAAAAAAGTGAAACATGTTTTTTTTAAAAAGAGCCTGGCTTTACACAAAGCATCTTTCAATAAATAAAACATTTGAACTTGCAAATTTGTTTTTTTTGCGTCTGTCTTCTTTTTTCATATTTTTTGTTAAAAGAGTGCAACTGTGAATGAATAAAAAACATTGATTCTATACTGCCTAAAAAAAGCTTGCAAGATGCAAAATGCTGATTACGGTCTTACCCGGGTTTTAAGCAACAGTGACGAATAAGCTATGCATTTTTTTTACTGGCAATTACACCTTTGCAACTCGGTGTATTAATTTATTGTCATTTTTTAAACACAATTATTTCAAAAAATCATCACATATTTAAAGAATAATACAGTCTGCCCAGAAATGATAGAGCCACCCCATAAATGGCTGTTATGGAGTCAGGGGTAAAAGATATCGACTGGTACTATTGATATTCGGATTCAGCATGTTAAAAAACCTATAAATCCGGGGAATTGTCTAAAATGGTTCACTAGTATTATTTTAACAGTAATAATTGCTAAAAATGGCTGCCCAGAAATGATAGAGCCACCCTTGAAAAAATTAGCATATGATTAGATATGAGTTAACCACTGTTTGGGGGTTGTTAAGCATGCTTATTTTAGCTAATTAGTGAAGAAAACAAGATAAAATATTTATCGGCGCCGATTTGGCGTAGCCTTGAAAATACGTTACGTAGTGCATTTTGGCATTTTTCAAGTGCTTGCCAAATGGCGGAGAGGTGGTTTTGGCAAAATTCAAATATGCTGTTTTGTAGTCCTATCCTATGTTATCATGTCCACAAAGTTTCGTAGCTCCATCTTTAAAGCGCTTCTTCAGCCGCGCTTTCATAAATCGACATTTCAGCCATTTTTTTTTAACATGCTGAATCCGAATATCAATAGTACCAGTCGATATCTTTTACCCCTGGCTCCATAACAGCCATTTATGGGGTGGCTGTATCATTTCTGGGCAGACTGTATAAAAAATTCAAAAAAGGAAGCATTTTTTACATTGCAAAAAAATCATTGAATGCTGCTTATTTTTTTGTTTGCCGTTTTATTCTTTTTACATTCGAAGACAAAACATTGTCTTCTAAGAAAGACCGAAAAAATAATGTTCAAAAGCAAAAAGTTGTTACTTTTTCTTCCACTCTAAGCAGTAATATAGGCTTTTTAATTTGAAAATTACTTTAGTGTAATCTGATTTTTTGAATATTTCTTGATTTTTTTAAAATTATATTTTTTTACTAAATTTTTATATATGACGAATAAAATATTTTTAAATTTTGTTATGAAATAATTTTTCAATTGTTTTTTGCTTCAAAAGGATTTTTTTTGCATGCAACGTATAAATAAAACGAATTATTTGCAACTAATTTTTTGAAATATATAGTTAGAAATTCACGATAAAGCAAGACTAAGATATTAACAAAGTGAAGAAAAAACAATATTTTGTTAGTGATGCGAAGAGATCAATAACGTAAGCAATAAGAAAACAGATAGTTTTTATCAAATTCCTTTTTTTCTGGTTATCTTTTTTTTCACTTTTTTGTTAGTTTTATACAAGTTTTACAAAAAACAGAAAATCGGCTGTTTTTTTTATTTTCAGCAATAAAAAAATTTCAACCTTCGAGAATATTTTGCTCACCATATAGGTGTTCAGGTGACGTCGGAGTTTTGGCAAAAAACGTGGCCTCATTGAGATAGTCAGCTAAAACATTTCGTAACCATTTTTGTCGTTTTATGCAGTTGCGTTTTATCTTTTTTGGATGTTTTCTTTTAAAGCAAATAAATTCGCAGCACAAATTTCTTTCTTATTAGTTTTGCAACGCTAATTTGCACTTTTTTGGCAACAATGAAAGAAAAGAGTCAATATGTAACAAAAAATGCTCGTTCCTTCTCCGACAAATATTAAGCCAGAAAAGCAGACAGACAAAAAAAACTTGCATTTTGATGATTTTTCTTTCGCAACCATTTTTTTGTTTTTTTAAATGTTGTTTCTCTTCTTGTTTTTCAATATTAAATTTCAGAGCAAAATTTAATAAATTTGCAGTAGTAATTCGCTACTTTATGTTTCACAAAAACATTTTTCGAAGATTCAGATACACAATTTCGTCCCATTAAATAAACGTAAATAAAAAATCTCATTAGTACAAAAACGAAATGTTTAAGGATTTTTTTAACACTAGAAGAGTGAGAAGATGGAATTTTTTATAATTGTCACAAACATTCAATTTAAGATTTTATTAATAATGTGTTTTGCATTCCCATTCAAAATAAATAAGAATGTGTATACAATCAACTTGTTAGCGTATAATAATTTAATTTAAAGCCTTTTTTAAACAAAATATTCCAAAAAAATGAGAGTTGCTTTTGCGACATTTTTTGCGCTTTTTGGGAGCAAATAGGGATCGCTAATATCAAAGAAGCAAAAATAGCAATGTTGTGAACAAAAAAGTCGTTGTCTTTTAATGAGTCATCAATAGTCATATTTTAACAGAAAACCATGAGTTTAAGGATACATTTTTCAGCACGTATATATAATCAACGTAAATCTTTGTACAATCTAATTATTTAATGAATCAAAAATTCAATTTAAAATTTTATTAATAATGTGCGGGTGCAATCATCACGATTGCCAACCGATTAATTTTTTCATAACTTTTTTTGTAAAGCTTTCAATATAAAATCTAAGGAAAACAAAATATTCAAAAAAAAAATAATGGGAGTTAGTTTTGCATGTAAGAAAAGGGCTCGTTTCTTTGCTAAACAAAATGCAAAAAAAGCAGACAGAAAAAAAGACTTGAGCTTTGATGATTTTTTTTTGTAACTATTTTTCTTCTCACAAAATGCTGTTTTTCTTCTTTTTATTGAATATTTTATCTTACAACAAAAAAAGTGAAATTTGCAGTAGTGATTGTTTATTTTTCACAAAAAAAGTTTCACATGTTTTTTTAGAAAATGCAACCAACAACATTGTTAACAAAAAAAGCTGCTTCTGCTGTGGAAGAAAAAAAATAGCGTTGCTTGTTTGCATTTTTGTTGACCATTCAACATAAGTTTTAGTTATATATATTTTTTGAATATTTAATGAAGTTTTATTTAAAGGGAGTGTCCAGAAATCACGCGATGTTTTTTCGTATTTTTTGAACCCCTCTCTCCCACGTGGAAATCATTTTTTCTTTGATATCATGCCGCATTTCAAAGCACCGTGATCTTTAAGTTTATCCTTCCCACCCTGTCGAAGAATTACGTGATTTCTGGATTCTCCTAAAGTATTTTAAAATTAGCATAAATAACAGTATATTTGAGACAACAATGACATAGACTTTATAAGGTTAATTTGATTCACTAGAATTATAGAAAGACATGCCGTTAATAACAAAATTCCGTTTCCTTTCAATACAACAATGAAAAAAAATAGTTGTTTGGTATGAAAACCATTTTCATGATTCTCTCCCAAAAAAACATAAGTACATCGTCGAATACAGATCTCCATATGTACATTTTCTAAAAGTTAGTCTTCTCGAAATCAGATAATTAAAAAATGGAAAAAATGAGAGAAAATGCTTTATTTTTGTCACCCATTCATAGTATCTCCCACATGTCATATGGATTGCTTTTTCGTCAAAAACCAATTCGATTCTTTAAAAAAATAAATGTTTCAACCTTTATAGCAAACAAATTATTGTGCATAATATATTTGAACCAATTACCAATAAACGTCAATAAATTATCTTTTTATTGATCTCGTTTTGAAGAAAAAAAGGAAATTCTTCTTGACCACTGGAAAAGAAAAACTGCATGTAAAAATTTTTTATCCTTTATTATTTGTACTTTTCAACTTATCAAAAATCTCTTGTATCCTAACCAATAAAACTTTAAAGCGAAATAAAAATATTGCTTGAAAATGATATGAAAATGAAATGAGAATAGCTTGAATAAATATATTTCCAATCATAAAATATAGAATTAGCGTGCAGGCTTGAAACATACTACTTGGATGAAATGGAATATTCCCAAGCCCAATCATTGTAATAGTATTCCAAATAAAATACCAGCTTCTTGCTGCTCCTAGATTTTCATTGTATACTGTATTAATTAAAACAATGCCGATGAGTTGATGAGCAACTAGAAGATGGAAAGCACTTTTTACTGGAATCTGTTTTCGTTGTTGTTCGACGTAGCTTAACTTGTGCTGTTGGGGAGGTGATTTTGAGATGCCATAAATGCAAAGGCCATGTGCTAAGAATCGACCGTAATTTGAAAGGGTTGAAAACATGAGGGGGATTCCGATGGTAGCATAGGGGATGCAAAGTAGTTTGGAGAGTTCTGCTTCATCGGGAAGATTCCCGAAATCAATGGTAAATGAAATTTGAAAGCTTAACATTAGACATGTGTGGAATGGATGGTCTTCAATGTGGGGGTCGAAAAATTTGAACATTAATGCTCCAAGGAATAGGTATAATATGCAAATGAAGGTAAGGCATACATGTGGAACAATTCGAATCCAGAGCTGAAAAAATTATAATTGCGTTAAATCGAATTAAAGAATTAGCCCATTCATTGCCAATCTAATATGCTGGATGAACATTGTGCTTGGGGTAAATGTCTTTAAGGGCTATTTTTGGTAATTCTTTAACTCGAAAAAAAGAAAATTTTATTAGATTAGAATAACTTTAAAACACTTACAGGCTCTCTCAGCTCTTTTTCCTCCACAAAATACGGCAGTGACAATGATCTCCCATTTTCATCTCTTCTCATATAACTAACAACAGAAATTTTTCTTATTGAGCTTGAAGGATGTAATGAATTTGATAAAATTTTTGAATCAAAACATGGTTCTTCTTCTGAAATTGTACTCAACCTTCTTAGAGCAGCACCTCCACCTCCAACAAGCGGCAAAGCCTTTGTAGCTTTAATTGTATTTTGAAAGGTTTCTGTTAGCTCAGTAATTTTGTTAAAATCATTTTCACTAACAGCTTTTTTAATTCCAGCTATTGTTGATGTAAGTAAAAGTAGGTTTTTTTGATCATCAGATAGCCTTGGTGGTTGTTGAATTCTTGGCCATGTTTGAGTTGGCACAAATATCTGCAGATCGGTCATATAATAACATTCACCGAAATACGCAGGAAATCGGGTTTCTTTTTTAATGGGTATAAAAATAATGGGTCTTTTTTGATTGAAAAATACTAAATAAAAGTGTTTCATTCCAAAAAAATTTACAGAAAAAAATCTTTCATCTCTCTTTTTTTATTTTTTTATAGTTTGAAAAGAAAAGAGACAAGGAGATAATCAATCATTCATTCTTTTTTCAGTTGTTAAGATGAATTTCCTTCTTTTTTTCAAAACGAGATCAATTAAAAGATAATTTATTGACGTTAATTGGTAATTGGTTCAAATAGTTCCAAAACAAATTGATAACTTTTGAAGGAGTTTTTAGGGGTACCACTTTAAATGCCTAATCAACTAATAAATTACAGTTTTCTTTCTATTACATTGCTTTAAAATTATGAATAACAAAATTGTATAGCAAACATACAATGGGTTGTAAAAACTTCATTCCATTTTTTGCACGAAAATGCACGGAAATGCACGGATTTGCACGGAAATGCACGGATTTGCACGGAAATGCACGGCTTTAATTAAACGATTTCTAGAAGCCCAAAATTCATGAAACTTTTAGGGATAGTACATATGGACCCAGGGAAGAGATCTATAGCACTTTTGGACCCCTATGTACCCTCTTACCCTCAGGGCATCCCCGACAGTACCCCAATACCCCAAAAATGACAAAATAAATGGAATATCTGTTTAATAATTGCAAGCATTATTAAATAAACCTGTAAAAACTTATATACAGCAAATTGACTATGGGGAATCTGATTTTTTCATTTTCAGAACTCTGGCGCCTTCAGAATCCCCGGATTCAGAAGGCCAATAATGTAATTTTTTGTTTTGCTTGGTTTAAACATGTATTATAGGGTAATCGGCTACGGGGAATTCAAAAAAAATATTTTCAGATTCCTTGGACTTCTGAATCCTGAGATTCAGAAGGCAAAAATATTTTTTTTCCATTTTTTTTGTACGAATATACTTTATATATCAAAATTTTATGTGGAGTACGAAAATAGCATTTTTAAGATTCTGACGGCATCTGATTCCGTCAGAATCTTAACAAATGCTGATATAAATCTTTTAACACATTTTAAAACATTGAAGGGGAACAAATAGACTCAATGGTCAATAATATAGAGAGGTCCAACAGGAAGGGAAATGAAATTGAAACTGAAGCACTGAGAAAAAACTGTCAGAAAAGTATGACAGATCAGTCGTACTTTTACGACAAAAACGGTCGCGAAAAAATGCTGGCGTTTTCTTGCGACCCGTCAAAAAAAAGTCATGAAAACATGACAAAAAGATGACGACACCGGTCATAACCCGGTCATTAAAAAAATACGACGTGACCGGTCATATTTCGGTCATGTTTTAGTCACAGCCATGTCAAGAAAAGCTGCTCCCCCCGATAATGAATGCGAGAAAAAAATTGCAAATCACGGGTTTGTGGGGGAGGAGAACGATAACTACACTGAGAAAAAGCCGTGACGAAAAAAACCTCACCGGTGATGCATCAGTGATGAATTCATCACAGGTAGTGACGATATCATCACCGGTGAGGGTTTTTTCGTCACTGGCAGTAATGCTCGAGTGTCGAATGCATCACTGCTTTTTCTCAGTGTAATGGCGTAGAAGTGTTCATGACAAAAAATTAGCATATCGATATTTTTTCGGACTTATTATCGGGAGGACCCATTTTTCTTGACATGACCGTGACTAAAACATGACTCAAATATGACTGGTCACGTCGTATTTTTACAACAACCGGGATATCACCGATTTTGTCATATTATTACGACTGAAGTCATAATTTCCGACTTCACGACAATGTGATGCGTCAGAACTTGACTGTTTTTCGACTACTTTTTTTCTCAGTGAGGTGTGAAGGAAAAAAGTGAGAAAAGTGGATGCAGCAGTCTTCTTTTATATGCTTCTTTCTTGTGCAGCAGCAGTGAAATTTTGAGGGAAAATTTAGATAAAATCAAATGCCTGGACATCAAAGATCTTATTGCAAAATAATAAACATTTCTGCATGATTCACGGAATTGGTTGTTGAAAACCAACAACTATAATTCACTTTTAAAAAAATATTAAATATTCAAAGCATTATTCTTGCAAAATATATTTTTTTGAAAAGTGGTTTCGAATAATTAAACATCATAGAAGAAACTGTTATTTTCTTTTATTTCTGTGAAAAAAAGCACAGACACAAAGTTGACTGTCATTGACAGATAAACAAAAATCAAAGCCTTCTTTTTGCAAACCAAGAGAAAAAAAGAGATCGACGTATTTTTTGACATCTGTTTTTCTAGGTGTCATTGAAAAAGAAGTTGACAAAATGCCCATAATATTTGCAAAAAATACAAAGAAAAAGTATCGACGTTGTTCGCCGGATTTTTCTATGGATGCAGACTATCTTAAATTCTGCTTTCCTATTTTATTGTGTTGAATATTTTGTTTACTAAATTGTAGAATTCATTTAAAAGACAATTTTAAAACAAATTCATAGCTGTTGGCTATTGCTTCTATCATTAATTAAAACACCATTTACGTTACATCACATAATATACAATTAAATTAATGACTGTATTTTTTGGTTTTATCATGTAAAAACACGTGTGTTTTTCATATCGATTGCTTAACTGTAATATCAGTTTAAGCATAATGTTTAAAATGTTTACATTAAAACATTCAGTTTATTTTGCAAAAACATAATTTTTTTATGACAAAATCAATAATAAATCGATAATTTTGAAAAAGCCATTTAAGAACAGTTGTTTACTTTGCATGTGCATAATGCTTTTTGGTTTCTGCGATGAAAGTATAGATACTGATTGATGTTTTATTTTTTTATTATACTAACCTCTTTTTATTCTTGAATTTATTCTGTCATTTCTTCTATTAAGGAATTACGTTGGTTTCGTTCTTCTCTGGTATTTTGATTCTCAGTCGCTTTGGTGTGGCTGTCGTATATATAAAATAAGAACAGAATGCTTATAATAATAAATACATGTCCACTCAAAACTTCTAACAAATCAGAAATAATCCATGTGAATTCTTCGTAAATTAGTGCAGTTCGTTGAAAATATATGATGCTGTTAAAAGCCACAAAACCCATTGTCAAAGAATAACCATCAATGTAAAAAAAATCATGTTTCTTGATTGAAATCACAAAACAAACAAGTATGGTAATAATTTGAAGAAAGTTAAAAAGCAGATGTAAATTTTCTTTAAATTCTAAAGTCTTCCATATCCAAATAAAATGGAATGTTTCATATTCGACAAATAAACTGAGAAATTCATGCAAGAATTGACACGACCATACTAGTGGAAACATTCTCACAATAATATTTGCGTTTTTGTTAGCGAATAAAGAGCGTTGAATATATGAACCATTTTCTTTTAATGAAAATCTCCATGTTGTTAATAACGAAAAAAATAAGCAGATCCAGATATACAATGTATACTCTAGAATTAAAAATTATTGTTAGAAAAAATTCTTTTAAATTTTGTGAAAACAGCGCTAAACTTGGTTTTCTAAATTGGCACTTCAGGATTACCTGTACTAATAATTTGCTGTGCGCGTTCTTTGTTGGTCACATGTTTTGTTGGATTGGGTAAATTTGACAGCAGCTGAACAAATCCAATATACAGTAAAATAAAAAAAAGTGCCATTTTTAACCAGAACTAAAAAAATAAAAAATAATTTTTTACACCTATTTTTTTTCTTTTTTGTCCTTTTAGATCTGCCGTGCAGATTGGAAAGGATCCTCATTGAAGAAAACAATTTCTACAAAACATGTGGCATCGTAATGTCATCAAACTTACTCGCCAAAACATCAACAGTGTCTTAATAATATGTTGTTCCGTAATATTAAATAACTCATTCGCCAAATCATCAATTTGTAAGGACCATAAATGCTTCAAAACATTGTAAATAGGCAATATTCCTTGGGAGAAAAATGAGTATATGAATCCAACCGTCAAAATATTGTAGGTTAAATCGAGATGCCACCTTGAAGAAGTAGAATGTGGAGGGAACCAATAATAACGCACAAACGAAATAAAAAAAACCCCTAAAAATCACTTCATGTATTAATATCGAGCATATAGCTGACTATAACTGCAGGTATCCCAACAATTTGTTTTAAACCGGAAAATAGATTATTAAACCCCATCGCTCTGATATTTTGCCGCAGATTTCAAACATTAATTATAGCGGACTTATTTTTTATGGAAATACTTAATCAGAAACGTAAATTTTGAAAGGAGTCAAACCAGAATGTTATCTCTAAAGAATCTTATAATGTTTTCTCTAAACTTACATATTATCCATAGAAATGCATATAATAGACATTGTAGCGAAAATGGAATTTGCAGTACACAACAAAGGTAGTCTAGCAAAGCATTATTCTCTGTAGGTGTTCGTTGCCGTAAAGACAGAACATTTGTATTATCAGTATTTCTGAATGTGCTTCCTGTTTGAAGAAGAGCAACAAAAATCTATAACTTCTTTGATTAAAATTAGTAAACACTTACTGTAGACATCTCCAACTGATGATCGAGTTGGGAGGTCCCATTTGGCCAGTATACTCGCCTAGTATGTGGAAGTATTCAGGCAAAAATTCAGCAGCGGAATCCTCTTCCTCTTGGTTTAGCAGCAAATTGAAATTTGCTTAAGTAGCACACGATCACTAACATTTAAATAACAGATATTTGATTAAAGCTTGAGTTAAGCTCCCATATTTTGACCATATACTCGCCTAGTTAATGGATAGTTAGGGGCAAAATATCCGCAGTCTAATCCACCTCCCTCGCCTACTTCTATATATGTCGTGTCCGGATTAGAGAACCGTCAGGATTGGAGAACGGGTATTTTGGTTCTCCAATCTGGACGTCCGAATTGGAGAACCACCCTTGTGGTTCTCTGAACTCAAGCTTATAAAGATCGCTTTTTTGAATCTATTTTTCAAACAATGTCGTGACCTACTTTTTTATTTAAATTGTATAAGGTCGGTATTGGATTTTGTTTACCATGACCTGGGCTACCTTATGGTATATAAAAATTGTAAAAATGTTGCTTTAAAGTAGGTCAAAACAGCTCATATTTCGAAATAATAGCTTTTTTTTCAAATATGCTCATGTTTTGACATCGGCGTGACCTTTTGGTTATTAGACGGGTTATGAATTATATACCATCGTGTTCACCATGATCCGGAGCATCTATTCATATATAAATATTGCAAAAAATTTGCATATAACTAGGTCAAAACGTGAAAAATATCATAAAAACCGTATTTTAGAGCAACATTTCACGTTTTGAGTTTTCGATCAAAACATAGAAATTTGAAATGGAATCCACTTGAATATCAAAATTATTCAATTTTTTAATTATTCGACCACTGAGGAATAAAATATGGTACTTATTAAAGTCAACCATAATATTGAATTTTGGTGCTTCAAAAACGTAAAAAAGCAATTTTTCAATCATTTTGACAAACTTGACCTCTTTTTTTTGCAAATTCCTCAAGCCTTTATAAACAAATCGTTTCGCAAAATCGAGATGAATAAAATTAGTATCATTTAAAGACAGTTTGCTTACACGAGATCGAGATAATAGGTCAAAACGTGAAATGTTGCTCTACAATACGGTTGTTATGATATTTTTCATGTTTTGACCTAGTTATATGCAAATTTTTTGCAATATTTATATATGAATAAATGCCCCAGATCATGGTGAACAAAATGGTATATGATTCATAACCCCTCTGATAGCCAAAAGGTCACGCCGAGGTCAAAACATGAGCATATTTTGAAAAAAAGCTATTATTTCGAAATATGAGCTGTTTTGACCTACTTAAATGCAAGTTTTTTACAATTTTTATATACCATAAGGTAGCCCAGGTCATGGTAAACAAAATCCAATACCGACCTTATACAATTTAAATAAAAAAGTAGGTCACGACATTGTTTGAAAAATAGATTCAAAAAAGCGATCTTTATAAGCTTGAGTTCTGATCCGGACGTCCACATTAGAGAACCGATATAAAGGTTCCCCAATCCGGACGTCCGTTCTCGAGAACGGCCGGTTCTCCAATCCGGAAACAACATATACATAGATTACGTCAAATATACTTGTTAATGTTTATAACGGGTAGTAGCTGATAAACACCCTTAATTTGGACCATACTTCATTACTAATTTTTTGTTTTATTCATGACATAATTAGCTTAGAAACATTATTTAAATAATATTTGAGCCATTAAAATTTCCTTTTATCGAACCATGATATAGCTGTCATCTACTATGGCTATAGCTATAACAAGTATATTTGACGTAATCTATGTATATAGAAGTATGCGAGGGAGGTGGATTAGACTGCGGATATTTTGCCCCTAACTATCCCTTAACTAGGCGAGTATATGGTCAAAATATGGGAGCTTAACTCAAGCTTTAATCAAATATCTGTTATTTAAATGTTAGTGATCGTGTGCTACTTAAGCAAATTTCAATTTGCTGCTAAACCAAGAGGAAGAGGATTCCGCTGCTGAATTTTTGCCTGAATACTTCCACATACTAGGCGAGTATACTGGCCAAATGGGACCTCCCAACTCGATCATCAGTTGAAGATGTCTACAGTTAGAAATTTTGCCAACATTTTTTTGGTTTATCTTTTGAGGACAGCCATTTTTTTTTTGAAAAGCTATTTAAAAATTACGAGATCATTTTTTCAGATTTTTAACTCCTCTCTTCCCTTGATGATCTCTTGACATAAAACCCAATCCAATGTTGCCGTTTCACGTAACATGCTCTTCTTCTCAGCTATTTTCTGTCAGCTAACAAAACAAATATCAAAAGGAAACGTGTAAAAATTCTTTAATCATTCCCATTTTGTTTTTTATTTTATAACTAAACTGCTAGCTTGGATGTATAAATCACCTACCCTCCAAGAAAAATATGTTAGAAAGCTAGTTAAAGCTCTTCCCCAATCTGTGTCAAAGAATTTTACAGAACCAGATCCATTTGTACAGTAACAATTAACAGCAGAATATTTTTCACATGTGGCATTCATCGATTGCTTAACAGTATTCCGTATTGCACTACATATAATTTTTTAACGATAACTAAATACTGGTATAAACCAATTAATATATAACAAAGCAATAACAGTAAAGCAATATTTTATTTTAACAAAGCATATATTATAAAGTTTAAAATTGTGAATTTATCTCGAAACAAACTTCTAATTTTTAACAATTTGTCCAGGTGTTGTAATAAAACCTACGAATCCTATAACAATGACACTCACACTACCCCAAAATTGAGTCTGGTCAAAATAAGAACATGAAATATTTTCGATGTAAATAAAGGATACGAATATAGCACGATTGATTACATCCAAATCGCATACAATTACGGTCATATAAATCTAAATTTGTTAATTATTTTGTAAACAAAGGGAGCGATAGAAAGCTATACCAAGTCTTTATATGTTAAACTTCTTTTTAAAAAAAATAGAATGGATGCCACAGCAATTATCAAAAGAGGAATAATAAATAATTCTCCAAATATAAATTTAACATGATACCATTGTAAAAGCAGATAAACACCAGATTTGACTGCTACATTTATTATCGTATTCGCGGACATTAAAAATAAAGCTTGTGTGAGAAATTGAAATTTTTCTAGTACACTTAATGTAAATTCTTTTGCGCTTAATTTATTTTCTTCTCCCATTTCTTGCACATCGTCGACATTTCGTTCACTAGAAATCAGTTCTTCCCGATCAGTATCCCTTTTAAAAGGAAAGCGTTTGATATTCATAAGTTTTCGATTTCCAACATAACAAATTAATGAAATCATAAAGCTTATAATGAGATATATTAGTACACCTAAATATGCAAAATTTGAACCTTAATATTTTTATAGACCTATTACGGTTCTGAATTAAATAATGAAAATAATCATGAAAGTTGTAATTTTCTTCGTAAGGCATATGTGCGAGAATCATGCAGTTTCCACCAAAACTAACCAATGCTGATGCGCCCAGTAAAATGCTTTCTTCAGTGTCGTAGTTAGCGTCAGAGTAGAAACCCAAAGCAAAAATTACTCTAAAACATTTGACCATGAGACAGAAACAAAATAGTGGATTTAAAACATACGTAAAAACAAACGTAAACAATGTGTTAGAGGAATCTAGTAATCTAACATCAAGGCCTTCAATACATAGGTGACCAATACTTCCAATACCTGGCGGAATAACAAAAACTAAAGACACAAATTTCATAGGATTATTAATAAATGGTTAAAACACACCTAAGCAATAATACAGCCACGTTTGATAATTATCTTTCACATACTCTTTTATGTGTTCCCATCGGGTTTTTTCAGACTGAAAAAATAATGCGGTGAAAAAAAATTTAGCTTTTTCCGTCCCAACAGACAATAAATAAATCTGTGAAACAACTTACATTACCAGCATCTTGTTCAGTTTTTTGGATATTATTTTTCCATATACCTATCAAACCAATTGCATGACACAAGCCTTGAATAATTCCAAGGGGAATAGCTTTAGCCATATCTTGAGCAGAAAAAACAAAATCACAGCAACAATTTAATTCTGGTGGTGTACTATTTTGACATTGCTCGAATTCACTACGATTTCCAAACATTTGTTCGTAATTTTCACCAAACATTTTAAATAATTCAAAAATTATAAAATACCTGGAAGAAAAAGGAGAAAAATTTTAAGCAAGTGATATTTTTTATTTGAGAAATAAAAGAGAAAAAAGCATTTTTTCTTTTGCTGTTAGGTCATATGAGACGTTACTGATAAACATAGATGGTGTGATTCTTATTGAAAAAATTTTGTTTTCTCATTAATTACTTTGCTCACTTGGTTATACATGTAATTTAATTTGATGATAAGAGAGAAAGTTATGTTAAATTATAGAAAACAAAACAGTTAAATAACACACGAATTCTTTATGGAGAAATAGAAAAAAATGACATTAGCATATACTTGGTTTTAAAATGTAAAATTGTTTTTGCAAACAGTTTAAATTTAAAAGAAGAAATACGTTTTGTCTATAAACGACGTTCAATTACTACCCCAAATAAATTTAAATGTTTTGTTGACAAAAAATAAGTATCTTAGGAAACAAATTTTTAAAACAAATTAAACAGTTACAAACAAACCGCAAATCCTTAAAGTTATTTTATATGTATATCTAAAACTGAAACCAAGACATTCAAAAAAAAGCATTCGGTATTTTTTTTATATATGTGGTTTTATTCATCAATCAATTAATTTGTATCCAACTTAAATGCCCGTTTAAGCTGATTGTCAACATCTTTTTCATTAATTTTGATGAACACAAATTATATAATACAATAAAATTTTCAAACATATTTAAACTAATTGAAAGTTGAAATTCGTAAATCAAAAATTTTATTTAAGTAATGCAAGCGAAAAAGGGAAAAGTCTAGTTAGTATTTTAAAAACGCATTTACAAATGTTCTTAAAATACTTTTTGATCACAAAAACAGCTTTTAAATTGCAACAGATTTGTTTGTCCGTGTGGCATTGACCATAACAATATTTAGGGTTGAAAAATATGTCGCAAAAATTATGCTTTGTTGCAAAACTTTTCCCAATAATTTTTTATTTAATGCATTAATGTCCATATTCTGGAGATTTTTTTAGCAAAATATAAGGTGACTAAATTTTGCGAATGTATCACACTTACTATTGCTTTGTAACAAAATATTCAAAAAAAGATGCAACGCTTTAGAACAAGAATAAGAATAACATAAATAATCATAAACAACGAAAGGGCACAGCGCACCAGCTGTTGCTTTTTTGGACAAAGAGAAAAACGTGTGACAAAAAAAAGAGCTCAGGTTCAAAAAAAGATTAAAGCACTTCGGCGAATGTAAAAATTATAATTTTGGTATCAATGGATAGAGGAAGGTTCAAAATAACCGTTTTTCATAAATTTGGACAAAAAAAATTATTTTTTTGACTTTTTATGCCCCCAGGAAAAATGCAAATTTTTGGCATTTTTGATGGCACGCCATATTAAATCTGGCCGATGAAATTTTTTTAAAACTTCTGTAAAATAAGCTTAAACCTATAGGTACATGATCCAAAAAACCATATGAAAAAAAATGTGTGGGTTCACGTTTTATAAGCAAATATGTAAATTTCTTTACCAAAAATTTGCATAAGGCGCCGTTTTCAAGCCAAAATATTGAAATGAGGGACTAAATCAAAAATCTGCTCCCAACAAATTGTTAGCAAGACCCAAATGAACATATTTCTTCAAGTTTCATATTTTCACAAAATTTGCATATCAAGTTCTATTCATTTGAACGAAATAGTGTAAAATCTATAACAAAAAGTTGCATAAATCGACAAAAATAGAGGTAAATGTCAGTTTTTGAGCTATTTTCACATTTTTAAATAAGTAGCCATGTTTTTCTTTGGATTTAGCTTAAAAAATCGTTTTTTTAAAAAATTTAATTTTTTTCATTTTTTTTATCACGTACTCCCCCCTGTTGATTTTACACTATTTCGTTCAAATGAATAGAACTTGATATGCAAATTTTGAAAAAATATGAAACTTGAAGAAATATGTTCATTTGGGTCTTGCTAACAATTTGTTGGGAGCAGATTTTTGATTTAGTCCCTCATTTCAATATTTTGGCTTGAAAACGGCGCCTTATGCAAATTTTTGGTAAAGAAATTTACATATTTGCTTATAAAACGTGAACCCACACATTTTTTTTCATATGGTTTTTTGGATCATGTACCTATAGGTTTAAGCTTATTTTACAGAAGTTTTAAAAAAATTTCATCGGCCAGATTTAATATGGCGTGCCATCAAAAATGCCAAAAATTTGCATTTTTCCTGGGGGCATAAAAAGTCAAAAAAATATTTTTTTTTGTCCAAATTTATGAAAAACGGTTATTTTGAACCTTTTTTGTTGTATATTATTAATGCCAATTAAACCAATATTTTGTTACTGAAAAAAAGAAAGTAATACCGCTGTTTAATAGTGCTTTATTTTAAAAATATTCAACTAGTAAAATTATAGAATATTCAAAGATTTTAGCGCATATAAAGGTGCTCTTAGTAAACAAAATTTATTAAGAAAGAGAGAGAGAGAGACAGCTGTAAACGGCAGGACTAACATAAGCAAAAGCTGTTTCGCACGTACTGCTTTTTATCTGTGTTGTTATTTGCGTTTATTAAGAAATCGTCATCAAAAGACGCCGAGTAAATTTGCAAAAGCAACGATCATCTCTCGTTTTGAATATTTTTTTTGCACAAATATCATTTTTAACGATGTAAAAATTTTTTTAACAACATGCACATAATTTTGTTTAAATGAAACTTTTAATGTTACACCCATTTTTAATCGATAAAATGAAAAAAACAACATAACAAAAATTTAAGACGAAAATTTGTTCATGTAACTTTTATTTTTTGTAGCTTTAATAAAGAAGGAAATAATACTGAAATTTTTATCACAATTTTAATGCTGTTTATGTCGAGGATCAGTGGTTTCATTTTTTTTATTAATGATGTAAATTGTTGCAAATAAAATTATATGCACTTGTTTTCTGCGGTGTAAATTTGGCAGTATTTTTTTTAAAATGCCAAATTTACATAAACGTTTAAAATGAATGCATGTCAAAGTTAATGAAATCAAAGTGCTGCAAAATAAATCTAGAGGTTAAATTTAAAATCATGTTTTGAAAGAAATTTTCTATTATTTTTTTTAATGCAGATGTGTTCTCGATTTGGTCCTAAAGATAATTCTTTTTCAGAAATAGTGTATTATAAAGTAGATTAGTACCGCATATTTATCCATTTTAGCTCTAAAATAAAATATTCAAAGAAAAAAAAAGAATCACAATTTTTTCTTTCTTTTGTTTAAAGAAACGTTAGATGTATAGTATTCTTTCATTTTCGTGAAAAAACGTGCTGTCGTTGAAAAAAGCGCAAAATGCAAAGCAATTGCTTTGTACTATACAAGAAAGAAAAACCATCGGTCATTGCAACATCAGCCTTTTTTAGTTTTCATTTGAAAACAAGACGGAAACATCACAGCCAAATATTTCGCGAAAAAAGAGAAAATAATCGTCGCCAAATTTTTAATGAATGCAAACAATTAGCTTTTTTTAAATATTTTATTTTGTTCTTTTTTGATCTTTATTAGGACACTATAAGAAATGCGAAAAACAATTGCTAAGTTTGATGTTTGATGAAAGTTAGCGGACAGCATCAACGATATGTAAATAATATAAAATGTATGCATTACTACAACAATTATTTAAATTCTAAAATTAACGGTTCGTAAAAGTAACATTAAATATAGTTTATTGACAAATGGGAACCCATTTTTGGAGATAAGCAACAATTCCTACAATCTTGATATTTTTCTTAAAAAAAAAACAATGCTTTAACAAAATGCTTTTATTCTAGAATTTTTGAAACAATAGGTTAAATTAATCAAGACTTTTGTTTAGAAATGTCTGGATTTCGATTATCTCTGTTAACCGTAAGCTGATGAGAAAATTAAATTTAAAATGACAATTACTGCTAAACAGTAAAATTTTAAGTACAATAGATGCTTACGTCAACAACGACGATTCAAAGCTTTCAGAACACAATGAGAGATATTTGTTGTCAAAAATCAATTCAAATCTATTTGAAGATAATTACGACAATGGTTTTTATGCCAAATAAATATCTTTTTTTATAGTTGTATAAAAGTGAAATGAAATTTATTTAATAATGATTCTTTCTTCGATAGCATCAATATAAGCAAATAAACTTCACAATTGTTTTTCTTCGTTATTTCCTAAATGTAATTTTTATTCTAGATTCAGTGCAGTTAAAATAAAACATCATTAAATATTCAAACAAAATGAATGCAATAAAAACTGATTTTAGCAACCAATGTTTCTGTCAAAAGATCAATGTTGATGATTCATCGAAAGACAACGAGCAGCTATCTTTTCCCACACAGCAAATGCAGCTTTTTTTGTTTAATACATTGCTATTTTTTGGGATTCTTATTTGCTCCCAAAAAAAACACAAAACGCAAAAACAACTCTCTTTATTTTTGGAATATTTTGTTAAAAAAAAGATTCTGAAGTAACAAAAATTAAAAAAAATATTGCTTATAAAGTAGATTGTAAGAACATCCTGTTATTTATTTGTAATCATTATTTTTGTGGTATTGAAATTTTTTATTTTTTTTTCTTTAATTAATGGCCTTTAAATGTTTAGCTTTTGTTTAACATTTTGAAAAACTATTTTGTGAAACATAAAATAATTAATTACTACTGCAGATTTATTAAATTTAACTTTAAAATAAAATATTCAAAAAAAAAAGAAAAAAGCAACATTTTAAGAAACAAAAAAATGGTTACGAAAGAAAAACCATTTGAGCGCAAGTCTTTATTCTGCATGTCTGTCTATTTCGCATTATATTTTCCACAATTATACAAATTTTTTCAGTGCTGTCAAAAAGCGCAAAACAACTTTTCGAAATTGTTTGTACTTACTGTTGTTAATGAAGATCAGCCAAAAAACTACATGCACATTTTTAATAATATTATCAACAGAGTGCTTGTCACAGTTAATAAATTAAACTCATAGAAGTAGAAGTGCTGCAAAATATATCTTAAGTTAAAAACATGTTTGTGAAAGGAAGACAATTCAATTTAATGTTTTACTGCAGATATGTTCTGGTTTTGGCCCTTAGAGTAAATTTTTTCAAACAATATGAAAATATGAAATACTGCTGCGCATTTACGTACTTTTGCTTAAACTTAAAATATTCAAAGAAAAAGACGAAACACAATTTTTTAGAAAAGAAAAAAAGTCATTCAATATCCAAAGACAAATATAGCAAGAAAAAAGCCACCAAAGCGCTACTTTTTTTTCACATTTGTTTCTTCATCTTTGTGTCTGTCACTTTTGTTTTATTTTTAACGCTCAAAACTGTATCGATTTTTTATGAATATTTCAATATCTTAATTTTAATTTTTAAATAGAAAGATTTAACTAAAATACTGCATTTTGCAACATGTATAATACTTTAATAAAACCATCCCGGAAATCTTCATGGATCAATAATAAAAATATTAGTTCTATTTTTTTCAATGAATCCACAATAATTTTTAAAACTTTTTCTTTTATTTATTTATTTGAAGTGCAGAGAAAAGTGCAAATATAGCAATAAAATAAAGCATATGTACAATAGAAAAATACAATGAAAGTAAAGTAAGTATTACACTAAAAAAAATAAAAACAATGAAAATAACACGTTGGAATCAAGCGTTCAGTGCAGAATGGCGTTGCTTCCGCGCCCGATCCTGGACTTCACTTAAGCTTTTATGCATTGAGCTTTATATATTCAGAATCAGCAGAAAATTTGCCATCTCGTGACAGAGAGCTTTTTTTAATATCTAACTATATTAAAAAAATATAAGCAAAATGTGTCAAAAAAAGAGGATTTCCTATGCAAACTTATTTTGACGGATTCTGAGCTTTCCACAAACTTTTGTGTTTTGAACCTTATATATTTACAATCAGCAGAAAATTTCTGATCTCGTGACAGAGAGCTTTTAATAAAAATTAACTGTTAAAAAAAATATCATTAAGTTTGATTACGGACACAACGCCAACACTGACAAAAATCAGTGGAACTGATTCCATCGTGATAAGGGTGTTTTTTTTTGTTTTAGATTTTTATTTTTTGAAAAGAGAAATTAAAATAATGTATTTATAAAGTAATTTATGGTAATTTTTTAGATTGGTAGGTTGTTTTCACTGGGTGGAAAAATGAAAGTGGCCAAGGACAAACTACGTGATTTTTAATATTGATGAAAAGTCAATTGATTTGAGATGAGCTAACAATGTTGTTTTTGACGAAAATTCATATAGTATAATTTGAAAAGGATTTAAAATTGATGCAATTCTTGATGAAAAATGGTAGTTGAAATATTTAGAGTTCATCGAAATATTTGTCTTTGAAAGATCCCTATTGATGACACATCGAAAGACAACGAGCAACGATTTTTGTCTTTCGATGTGTCAAAAAAAAGAAAGCAACCTTCAAAAATTTTTTTGGAATATATTGTTTAAAACAAGGTTTTGAAGTAAAAACAGAATACATATTTTTAGGAAAAATGAAAATGATTATTAGCACATCTAATAAATTTTTACGATTGTTATAAAAAACCTTGCTCACAAACCGTGTTATTACTTTTCAAATGCTGAAAAAAATAAATTTCCTTAAAATCTTTTCTTTTGTAGTAATGATATTTTTTTTCTGTTTTAATTAATATGTAAAAAGGCTGTATCTCTTGGTAAAACTTTTTTTGTGAAATATAAAACAGTAAATTACTACTACAAATTTATTAAATTTTGGTATAAAATAAAATATTCAAAAAAAACAAGAAATATAACATTTTAAGAGATCACAAATAGTTACGAAAGAAAAATCATCAAAGTGCAAGTCTTTTTTTGTCTGTCTGCCAATTGTGCATTATGTTTATCGGAGAAGGAGCGGGCGCTTTTTCTTATATGTTGAATTATTTTCATTGTTGCCAAAAAGCGTAAAACAACGTTGCTAAACAAACTCTCATTATTTTTTCTGAATATTTTGTTTAAAAATGAAATTTCAAACTAAAAACTTTAAAAAAACTTTATGGAAAAATGATTGTATGTACAACCTTTAATTATTGTGGTGAAGTTAACTCACAAGGGAACGTTTCCAAGTGCCAACCTGGGATTTCTTAGGTAATATGTGGATTCGATAGCTTATAGTAAGGAATGAAAAACTCCCAAGTACTAGCTGCCCTTTCGCCATTTTAGGGATTCTACAGCGTTTTGAAATTCCACAGTAAGTAGCAGACGATGAACGTCCAAGCATAGAAATTACGTTTGTGATAATTTTAGATGGTTGTAATCGCTTAGAATATGATTGATTATTTATGAAATATTATGTTTAGCCATATTCAACCATCTAAAATCATCACAAACGTAATTCATAGATCACGACGTTCATCGCCTGCTACTTACTGTGTAATTTCAAAACGCTGTGAAATCCCTAAAATGGCGAAAGGGCAGCGAGTACTTGGGGGTTTTTCATCCCTTACTATAAGCCATCGAATCCACATATTACCTAAGAAATCCCAGGTTGGCACTTGGAAACGTTCCCTTGTCAGATACACTATTAAAAAAATTTTTATATCGTATTTTGGCATCAATTAGTAAACAAATGCTGGTAATTAAAACATGTAAAAAACATGTTTTAATTACCAATTCATCAAATGTAGTTTTATCAGCAGTTCAAATAAACTAAAAAAAGAATGTGTGCGGTATAATTATAAACACAAAAATTTCATTTTGAAGCTAACTGGCCGCACTCTTTTTATTATCGATGTATTGCATTGAACACAAAGGTTTATTAAAACAACTATTTTTGCAGTGAAAAATTTCAGATAGTATAATTATTTTAAGGCATCCTAGTTAACTTTTTATTCAAATATTCAAATTACATAATTTTGCCAGATTTTATTAAAGTTTTCCATAAGCAAATGTCAGAGAATTAAATTAAATTAGTGAAAGAAGGAATAAACGAGCTGTCGTGGAAAAATGAGCACAAAGCAAAGCCATCTTTGTGTGAATTAAAAAGGAAAGAAAAACAGTCAAAATAAATTCATGTTTTGCAGTACACTGCTTTTAAACAGAAGCTTTAATGTAGAAGAAATAATTGTAAGCACATCCTCTAATTTTGCGAAATTTAGTAAAAATGTTGTGCACAATTCGTGTTATTACTCATCCTTTATAGGGTTGGCCGGGTAATTAACCGAGGAATAATTTTTAAAAAACACAAATATTTTGATTTTGAATTTTTCATTGGTATTTATAATAAAGCTGTAGCTTTTACTGGAAGTGGAGTATTAAAATTTTAATAAATACATCTTGTCAAACTTACATTTCCAAGTATCAAAAAAGAAAAGAAAAACTCTATACCACTTTAAGAGACTTTTGAGATATAATTAAAATAAAAAATAACTTCCGGGTTTGTAGTAAATCATCGGTTATTGAAATTATACCCTTGAAACATTTTCTTACTCTGTTAAACATTAAAAATGTTACAGCTATCTAAAAGGACAGAAAAGGCGGGTGCAAAGTGAGAAAAGCGCAGTCGTAAATACCGTTCGTTTCCCTAACGTGTGCTACTTCTGCTGAAGGACTTTATGAAGGTGGCTCATTAATCAACTCAAAAATCGCTTAGAATCATAAAAGATTGGTAAGTTTTGTCATTTAATATAAATTGTTAACGTTTTTTATGAAACCTGAATGGGTTTAAAATTGGATCAAGCTGGTAGAAGATTGTGTTAACTGGTGTAAGATGATGCAGCCCGGCGCAAGCTGGAGCAAGCAGGAGATAGGTGATGCAAGTTGGCGCAAACTGGAGCAAGGTGGTGTAGGCCGGTGCACAGTAATGATGACCGGTGCCAGCTGGATCAAGGTGGTGCAGGCCGGTGTGCAAGCAGGTGCAAGATAATGCTAATAATGTAAGCCGGTGCAGGCCGGTGCAAGATGGTGCAAGTTGGTGCAAGACGGTGGAGCAGAGCAAATAAAAAGGGAGAAAATATTGGTTAAATCAGTTAATAAAACAAGATTCGCGGAACAATGAAGGAGCTGAGATTCTCTAGTTAAATAAAAAATTTTGTTAAGTTTTTAACGCTTTTCAAAATGTACAATAAAACTATTTTTTTTTCAGGAATGAGTTCAAAAATATATGTATATTTGTATAGTTGCAAAAATAAAAGATAAAAACTATTTTATATCAATGTATAAATACAAAAACAATCAAGGTCAAGTTTTTATTTACCTCTCATCCTTCATTTTCATGTTGTCATTTAAAGAATTGAGTCAATTTTGATTGGTTTTGAAACGTTTTCTAAAAGCATGTAGATACAATAAAATACTGACGGGATTCTTTTTTTTTGTGGTTAATTTTTTTTTCAAAAAATAAAAGCCAAATATCAAAAAAAAGCACTCAAACATGGAATTTACGTTTACAAAAAAGAACTAGTGGTTTCATTAAATTACTCTGCAGGATTTTCAGATAGAGAATTTTTTTACAACTTTTTTAATAACAAAAAAAATATTGATTATTTTAAAGGCGAAGGTTTTAAGATTACAGTCGGATGCTTTTTTACTGAAGTCGTTGACACTGCAATAGTGCGGTGGCTTCTTCGAAAAGCATGGGGAGTTGTAAAAATAGGATTTTTGTAACATGTGAAGAAAAAGACAAAGAATCTATACAATCGTTTTCGATATCCTGATAAGACTATTAAAACAATAAAAGAATCAAAAAATATTCTCATTATATTAAAAGAAGTCGTCGTTGCAACACTTTGTAACAAGAAAGAAGTATACGATAATGATTGATATATTCTTGAATCCAAAAAATAAGGAGTAAATGCGGAAGTTAATAAATATTGTTGAAATACGACAAGTGACAAATAAATAGCTAATGTAATAGTTTGAATAAAAATGACTACAGCAATTTTGGAAGTTTTTAAGAAAGCATGTCGGTTGTGTTTTAGTTGATATTTTAGTTGAATGGAAATCTTGATAAATAAGGCAGTTACACAAAAGAGAACAAGACCAATCATTGCAGGAGTAAATGAAATGAAATAGAATCGATCCCCGATTGAAAAGTTATCGGACCAAAGTGACCATTCATTAGAGCATTGAAAATATTTTTCATTTGTTTTACTACATTCTGATGTCTCTGCAGTATAATTGGTATATTCTGAACAAAAATTTTTAAAGCAATTTTGGTATCCAACCGATCGGATATATCCTAAACATTTTACATATAGTTTTATTGAGCTGCTGAAGAATATTGCTGCAATATCAAAAATTATGATGAATGTAATCATTTTCCAAGATTGATTATGTCTTTGATAGAATTTTGGGAAATATAATGAAATGCATCGTGAAAAGGCAAGCAAAAACAATGGAATATATGGGGCATTCCGAAAAGATCCTTTTATGAGAACATATAATACATCTAATACTGGATTGGATTGTACGCTGCCATCATAAAAGCATGTAGTATATTTAGCATAGCTTGTTCCAGACCATGAAAGAACAGAAGGCTTTTCACAAATAAATGAGTAACAAGTAAATACATCCCAAAATGCTTAATTTAGTAGAAAAAAAAAAAAAAAAACTTTCTTTTATCTTTCCAAAAAGTGAAATTAACATAATTGGAATAATTACAATTGAACAAAGATATCCAAATTGAATATTTTCAAGGATAAAAGGTAGCCGAAATATTGCACATGAAAATGCAGTATCCATATATGCTTCTTTTCCAGACACAAAGCAAGGAATTTCCCCCCATTTAGGAATTGCTTTGGCAATGGCATTCCCCAAATCATATGTTATTGTAAAATTTGTTATTGGAATTGCCTTTATAAGAGTTTCCGATTTGATAAGCAGTTGTCTCTGATACATTGGATCATTGAAGCTTGAATGTAATCGATACCATGAAGTATTAGCATTCAATTCTTTCAAAACTTCAGTGGCATTGGCGATCATTTTTTTCAGTAACAGATTATGTTAAATATTTTTTTTTTTTTTTTTTTTTTTTGGTGAACCATAAAAACTGTCGTAGAATTGTAATTATTTAAAGGTACATGCATCTTTTCCTAAAATCTTAAAATTAGAAATAACAGCTCTTTTATGTTTTAATTCTGCTTCTAACCGTCCCGTCACAAAAAAGCCATTAAAATGTGACATAACCGGTTAAAATGCCGTCATCGTCACAAAATAGTCATGAGAAAGTCATAAAAAGGTGACAATATCGGTCATATTGCCGTCATAAAAAACTGACGTGACCGGTCATATTTAGGTCATTTTCTGGTCAAGATCATGTCAAGAAAATTAGCACAAATTCCAATTATATATTATACGGTATTTTTTGATTCTATGAATTCCGTAAGTTACATCTTTTATAAAGACTTTTAAATACAATTACAGTGCAAAAAATGAAATCAAATTTTTCTCTTTTTCTGTAACAATTATTTTTGGAGAAATTAAAGACTTAAAATTTTAAATAATACGTTGTATATGTCGAAATTTCAGGACAAGATGTGCGGCAACTTTAACTGATCCAATGATGCGGCTATCTAAGAAATTTATAATTAAAAAATATCTTTTGATTTTTTTGTCGTTTTTGTAATGTTGTAATTTTCTGTGTTGAAAATAAATTTTTTTATTTTAAAACCGTATTTTTTTTGGTGCACAACAGGGGCTTCTAGGGGGGTACAACGAAAATTTATGGCAGGGAAGTGTTCAGGATAAAAAATTAGCATATTGAAATTTTTTGGTCGGAGCCTGTTACGGGGGGAGCCACTTTTTTCGACATGACCGTGACTGAAACATGACTAGAATATGACCGGTCACGTGGTAGTTTTTCACGACCGGGATATGACCGGCTTCGTCATATTTTTACGATGAAGTCACAGTTTCTGACTTTACGGCAACGTGATGACTAAAATTCTGACTGTTTGCCGACGTCTTTTTTTCTCAGTGTGCTATTTAATAAAAAAAAAGACTTCCGTGATTGCTGTAAATTATTTTTTTATGAATAACTTATCATCAAATTGTAGTTTCCTTTTTTAACTCTTGGACCAAGAGTCTTGGTTATCATGAAAAGAATCATTCCGGGATTTTAAAGGGCAGTAAACAATGTTTACTGCCCTTTAAAATTCATGGCTATGCCATTAACAACAAACAACAATGACAATTATAATATGCTTCATCAAAATCACAATATCATTATAGAGCAAGAAAGCAGTCTTTTTTTCTCTTTGACAGTTTTTTTTTCGTTTACGTTGGTACTATAGGTTTTTCTTTGTTAGTTTGATCTCATGTAACATACAAAATGTAGCAAAAGACGTTGCAAAAGCAGATTTCCTTTTTTGAATAATTTTGTTTTTCATAAGATGTGAAAGTTACACCTTTTAAAAATTACAGGAAAATTTGACTGTTTTCTCATACTTTTATTTCGTGCAATTTCATCAGCACATTATTAAAAAAATTATTGATCAAACTTCGGCGTAAATTAGCAAAAAACTCCGTACAAAATCCACCTTATTGATATTAAGGCTGAAAAATATGTCGTAAAAGTCGTCATGTAATCATGTGTTGTAGTACAGGGTGTTTCATTTGGATTGGACACTTGTTTTTTGATCGCAAATCGTTTCTATAGGGTTCCAAAGGCTCATATAGTGTGGGTATGTCACATACAAAGGGGAGCATCTTTTAAACAAAAAAGTTTGGCATTTGGGAACACAACGCCAAATGGCGCCAAATTCAAATTTGACCTCGAACCAGCTTAAAATTGACATAGATTATGAAAATCTAGACTCTTCTGAACCCCTTGGTCGAAAAATTATCCCACTAGCTTCAAAAATGACAAAACGGCAGCCTTTTGAAAAAGTCAATTTTTTTATTAAAAAACACAAAACCAATTAAAAAATTTTTTCAATGTTTTACACTGAAAATGTGTTTTTTCAAATGGCTGCCGTTTTGTCATTTTTGAAGCTAGAGGGATAATTTTTCGACCAAGGGGTTCAGGAGAGTCTAGATTTTCATAATCTATGTCAATTTTAAGCTGGTTCGAGGTCAAATTGAATTTGGCGCTATTTGGCGTTGTGTTCCCAAATGCCAAACTTTTTTGTTTAAAAGATGCTCCCCTTTGTATGTGACATACCCACACTATATGAGCCTTTGGAACCCTCTAAAAACGATTTGCGATCAAAAAACAAGTGTCCAATCCAAATGAAACACCCTGTATAATTATTTTCATTTATTCCTTATTTAATGAATCGTTTTGGATTAGGAGAATTCTTTTTTCATAACACATTAAGGCGGTTGCATGCTGTACATTTATGCATTATTGATTTGTAACAAAATATTCAAAAAAAAGCAATCACAACGCTTACGAAGAAAAAATTATAAACGAAGAAAGTGCTAGTTTTTCACACAAATTTTCTTTTATTTTCCAACTCGACGTTTGACTTCGAAAAACAAAAATAAAAATCGCTTCCATCAAAAAAAAGCAAACATTTTTTTTAAATATTTTATTTCAATAATATTTTTATGTAAACATTATGAAAAAATTTATGCAACGATTGTTGTTATGTGTTTATTATAACCAGATCATTTCAACAACACATTAACACATCAATAATAAAACCTCAAATTAAATTCTTGAATTGATTAGTAACAAATGCTTAATAAAGTACTGTTCATTAATGTTTAATTGCAAAAAAAGAAGTCCTAAAATTCATATTTTTATATCAAACGAATTCTCTATTTACTCATATTTAATGTGTGAATATGGTGTGTTATATTGTTCTTTGAAAAATTCTTTTGTACTGTACCTGCAAACACTAATTAATGCAGCAAAATATTTTTCTTTTGCTTTAGAAAAAATAAAACATTCAAAATGAAACACGACTCTTTCGAACAAAAAAAAAGTTACGAAGCGCAAAAAAAGTTTCTCACATTTCTTTCTTCGTCTTTATGGCTGTCAGTTTTACATAATAGTGCAGTGAAAGTGATTAAATTTATTCAAACGCTAGTTTTGTGCTTGCCCAGGCAAAGCAGCGTTTCTCTTCCTTTTTTAAAAAACTTCTTATCTTTCAGTTCCACCAGCAATTCTCATTTCCTCTTTTTTTGAATATTTTGTTTTTAAATGTTCAACAATTTTAACAATAAATATGCAAAAAAAATAAATTGCTACATTTAAGCATCTGCTTTATCGTGTTAGATTTTTTGGCATTATTAATTTTAAAGAATCAAGAAAAAACAAATAAATTTTCTATTATTATCGAATAATAACTTCTTAATTAATGTTATCGATTTTTGTGGCAAAAATGTGCATACTGTTTGGTTTACTTAAAACAGCATAATTCACTATTAAAAAAATATTAAATATTCAAAACACAAAATCTTTCAACATATATTTTTGTAAAAAAGAATTTTCGATAAACAACATTAAAGAACCATCTTTTATTTTCTTTTACTTCTATAAAAAAAAGCAGAGGCACTGAGTTGGTTGTCATTGACAGACGAACAAAAAGCAAAGCCATCATTCTGCAATTTCGACGAAAAAAAAACGGTTGAAAGCAGCTATAATGTTTGCAAAAAAGACACAAAAACGAGTGGCATGGTTTGTTAAATTCTTCTCTGGATGCAGATCGTTATAAATTCTGTATTCTTCTTTTATTAGATTTGTTTGATTATTTTGTTTACTAAATTGCAGAATTCGTAGAAAAAACATAGCGAGTAAAGAAATAAATTAAAAGAAATAGTTAACAAATTTCTGGTGTTTTAATAAATATCATTAATTAAAACACCGTTAACATTACATCACATGATAAATAATAAAATTATTAAGGTATGTATTTTTCGTATTTTTAAATTCATATTTTTGTAGAAAAAGCATTTGTTTATTCATTTTTATTGTGTCAAGCAAATATAAAATATTAACGATAGAAAAATTTTTACCCATCATGATAATGTAAATTGAAACTATTCATCTTTTCACATTTGCTTTAAAACATAATATTCAAATTAAAACACAACCTTTTAAAACAACAGCATTAGTAACAAAAGCAACTATTAATCAAAAAAGCGCAACCTTTTTTGTGCTTTTTCTTCTTTTTTTGCAAACTTTTGCTTTCTTCGATTTTGCGGAAAAAGTGGTTTGTTTTGTTACATTTCGCAGTATGATTAAATCAATGTTTCAATATTTAAATTCTTTTTGTGTTAAACTTAAAAGTAAAAACAGATTTTATAATGGCGTCATAACGTAACAATTTTCGTAGTGCTCAATATGCTTGTTTTTAATCATTATTGAAAAAAAACCATTCAAATTACACCATACAGTTAGCTAATATTTTAAATTAAATGTTTTTTGTGATTTCATTTTCTATTTTATTTAATTTATATTGAATTCATCGTCATCAATTCGTCGGTAATACAAAACTATTTAATCAGTTTTGTTATTCAAGTTCTCATTACGGTATTATTTAAGAAAAATTCGATCTTAAAATCATAAAATATTCAAATACCTGAAAATTTTTATTAAAAAGTCAAAAGAAATACCAAAAGAAAACTAGCATTTTGTGCTTGCTCAAAAAATATACTCTTTTCTCTTTCCAAAAGCGCACGACGTATTTTAGTAAAAATCTCCGATCGTTCTTTACAACCAATGCTAAGGAAAATTGCAATCATTATTTTTCCTTTTTTTGAATTTTTTGTTTTTAACTGTGGTTTTAAAAAATGTAAAAGGAATTTTTGAAGAAATCAATGCATGCACTTTTATTTACTGGATGCGAATGAATATACATGCATTTTTAATTCAAAAAAAAAAGAATGCCATTTACAAATTTTATGTTAAAAATCTTTTAAATGACCATTCCTAAGTCATGAAAAAAGAAAATTTATTTTTTTCACATTCACAACACTTTCTTTTATCCTTAAAATCTGACTAACATTTTTCCCATTAAGAATTCTACTAACTTCTTTTTATTATATTTAATGATGCATAAAATTGAATTTTGTTGACCTTTTGTATTAGAAACATTTTTAATGTTATTCTTCAGGTTTCATTATATTGTCCATATTATCCAAAAAAATTCATCAATGAAAATATTAAAACATAAAATACTTAAAACAAAAATCGTTAGAAATAAAGTAGGCTGTCGATGAAAAATAGGCAGAAGGGGAAAATAATTTCGGCAAAAAAAGAAAAGAAAAACAGTCGATAAATTTCGTTACATTTATTAATAAAAAGAAGGTGAAATAAAACACAAGTAAGATTTTTGCCATTCTTTTGAACCACCTGATGTTGTTACATTTTTTATTTCTTTACTAATTATTAATGTAATTGTGACATCAGGATTAACCCGAAAATCTTTTGTTTTAGCAATTTTTTGTGAGTAAATGTAGGTACATATAAATAATGTAATTCATTAGAAAAACTTTCAAATATTCAAATTCTTTGATCCCGCAAACAGAGAAAGATGCAGAAAATGATCTATCCTTTGTTTTAAAAAACTTTAGAAGAATAGTTTTCTTTTATTTCTGTGAAAGAATGCGTTGAAAAAAACTTGCTGTCGTTGAAAAAAGCATAAAATGCAAAGCCGTCGTTTTGTAATATAAATGAAAGGAAAATTATCGGCACATAAGTCTTTTTTACTTTTAAAAAACAAGACGGAAATATCACAGCCAAATGTTTCGCGAAAAAGAGAATAGTCGTCTTCAATTTTTTCAGTGAATGCAAACGTAAATTTTGTTTTGGCAGCTTTTTTTTGCATTTTTGATTAGCTCTTTTTTTACTATTATCCGAACACATAAAGAAAAGTAAGAAATAATTGCACATTATTTCACTAAAGTTTGATAAAAGTGAAGACACCAACGATATTAAAAAAATACAAAAAGTTGCATTGCTATAACAATTATATAAAATCTTAAATTAACCATTCATAAAAGTAACATTAAATGTTTAAGGGTTACAGATAACATGAATGATATAATAATAAACAGATATTTAACGCATTGCAGTTGTTTTGTGCTGCATTTTATTGTAAGCTATGACAGTGTGATAGCTTTTTTTCTAGATCAAAAAAGTAATCACCCCGTTGTTTTAATATTTTGATTAAAATCACAATATTAAGAATTATAGACGAAAAATTGAATGTCTTTTAAAGGTGCATAGATTTGTTCATTGAAAAAAATCAAAAATTGTCAATGGCGGCATCGAAAGAAAAATCATTGACCTTTTTTTAACGCTTGTGTGATGTTTGCGCAGTGTTCGAAGAAGGTGTGTTTAAATCGTTGTGATTGCGTTTTCCCCATTCAATTCGGATTAAATAAAAACATGTTGACAAAAATTTTTTTTGAATACTTTGTAATTTGTTAATGTTTATAAAAGAAGGTTTGAAAATGTCGCTGAGTTTTTGATGCAATAATTGATAGATTGCGCATTCTTTAATATCTTTATAAAATCCACATCAATAAATTTGCACATTATTAATAAAAATTTTAAATTAAATATTTGCTTTAATTAATAAAAAATGTTTTACGAAATTCAGTTAACTGCTTAAATGCAAAAAAAGAGATCCTTGAAATTATATATTTGAAGAATTTCTTTATATTTATTTAATGGCTATATATGGTGTAGTTGTTCATTCATTGAATAATTCTTTTTGAGCTATACATGCAAAGACTAATTGATGCTGCAAACATACAAAAAAAAGTAACACAATTCTTAAAAAATACTTACGAAAGAGTGCAAAATTTCTCACATTTCTTTCTTCGTCTTTATATCTGTCAGCTTTGCACAATAGTGCAAGAAAATTCACGTGCCTTGACAATATTTCAACAAATCACAACAGCTTCTTTTTTGAATATTTTGTTTTTAAATGTCCACTTATTTAAACAATAAATTTGCAAAAAAAAAGTTAACAGCTACATTTAGGCAAATGCGTTTGCGTCAAAATCTTTACTTTTCTGCCATTATTAATTTAAAAAAATAAAGAAAAAACATACAAAACTGCCAAAAAAATGATTTGCAAAAAATACTTTTTTTATTACAACCTTTTTCTTCGCGCCAGCATTAAACATTGAAGCTTCTATCTTTGCTTTTTAATGATTTAGATTAATTAAAAAATGAAAATGTAAATGATGAAATTGTATATAACTTATCGATTTTTGTGGCCAAAAGTTGCATGCCCTAGGGGATTATTTTAACACAGCATAATGCACTGTAAAAAAATAAATATTCAAAACATAAAAGTTTTGCAAAATATGTATTTTGAAAAAGAATTTTCAATAAAAAAAAACCAGAGAACAATCTGTTATTTTCTTTTATTTCTGTGAAAAAAAAGCATTGAAACAAAGAAGGCTGTTGTTGAAAAATGCGCAAAAGGCAGGGCTGTCGTTTTGTGAATCAAAAGAAAAGACGGCATATTTCCACATATGTCGAGGTGTTGCTAAAAAAAGTTACGAAACAGGGCCATGATTTCTTCAATAAGAACAAGGACAGGCAGTTAATATGTCTTTCAGATGAATGTAAATAGTCGAATTTTAATTTTTTGAATATTATGTTTTATTGTACAATTTGTAATGTAAAATATTGAAAAAAAAAGAAACAAGTTGTAAGAAGTTAAAAGATAAGCATGTTGTTGAAAGATGGTTCATTATTAATATAAATTCTATTACAACTGCTGCTATACAATAGAATTAATGAATGGTAAATTTTTTGTTTACAACGTACCATATTTTTTATCAGTTTTAGTCTGTTCGTTACCATCAAAGAACTGGCGCACGTATCTTTACTATTTTGTAGTATAAGTAAACTAAAAAAATTTCACATTTTTGCAGCCAAGTGAATTAAATTAAAAGTGCTGCCCTTTTTATTTATATTGTGATTGTTAATTGGTTAGTATGAAAAGAAAGGATTTAAATATTAATATATATTTATTAGCACAGCGGCAACTTGCTCTTAGCTTAGCAAGGCTCAACTAAAGAAAAGCAACACAAAAACGATTACAAATCAAAAACAGGAGAGAGAGCAAAAAGAGAGAGAGAGTGTTGTCGCGGAGAACCACGAATCTTTTTCTATTTATAAAATTAACATAATAGCTTTTATTCATTCTTTATTTGTACCTCAAAATGTGTATATATAGTTTGTTGTATGCTCATTTTCCTCTTCTTCTTCCACTTTCATTCGTCTATTGTAACGTCGTATATCTTGCTTTCAATAAATATATAAACTTCATATTATCATCTCTCAACAACACCTACACACTCGGCTACTGTTATCAACGAAAGCTATCGTTGTAACAAGTGGTGCCTCTGGCAGGGGGCTTGGTTATTCATTACGAAGAAGCTGCTTTGTTCAAATTGATTCAATTAATCTGTTGGATAGCTGAAATTTTGGTCATCTAATATTTTTCAACAAGCTGCTTTTGTATCTTGAATATATATTTGCTGCTGGTGATTGCTGGTCATTACAGTTTACTGTTGCTGGATTATTGTAAGTTCTTATATATATTTGGTTGGGATATCTGGTGATTGGTGATACAATGTCATCTCAATTACGAATGGATCTCGGACGGACACTTGGACATGCACGTCGACATCATGGTGCATATATGGAATTTAAGACAAACTATCCTGCTCCATGGACTGATCTTCAAAAAGCTCAAGCAGAAACACTTCAAAGTCGTATGAAAGATGATATAAAAAGCTTTGAAAAATATTTCACAAAATGGATAAATCTTGTTGAACGAATTCAAAACGATGATGAATATAATGCTGAATCAAATTTATATAATCAATGGATGAATAATCCTGATTATGATGGAATGATTTGTGATTTGAAAGATTTTTGCGCTGAAATCGCATCATTTATGGATCTGATGGTTAGTAGTCCAAGAAGGGATCGAACACCTGGTGCTGGAGAGATTAGTAATCCTCGGATGGATCGTACATCTCGTGTTGTTGTAAGTCGAAGTGATATGTCACTTGCTTCAACTCAGTGGACTGAAGTTCATGACAATGATGATGGTGTTGGTGTACAAAGAACTGATACTCATGGAGGAGGTACAGTTGCTTTACGACCACATGAAAGCTTTAAAGTTTGTGAAACTTTACCATTTGCTTATGGAAGTGCACCATCATCTTTAATGCCAGTTTTGAATATTACGAAATTCTCTGGTGATTCAATCAAATGGAAGGCCTTTTGGCAAAGATTTGATTTGAATGTACATTCACGACCATATCCAGATATTCAAAAGATGGATATTTTGCTTGGCCTTTTGGAAGGAAGAGCATTGGAAGAAGTTGAAGGATTTGAACTATCTGCAGAAAACTATGATTCTGTTGTTCAAATACTTCGTGAACGCTTTGGCAATAATGATTTAATTATAAATCAATTGCAAGCCAATCTTCGTGGATTAAAAGTAGCTGCACAAAATTCTGATAGCTTGAGGACTACTGTTAATACGATTAATAACATGTGTCGACAGCTAAAGAATTTTGGTGTTGATGTTGAAAATGCCTCACTTCGGTTGGACATTATTGATAAAATGCCACCACGTGAAAAGGGAGAACTAAAATGGTTATTAGTTTCAGCTCCTGGCACAACAACTGAAGCTCTTTTAAAGAAGATGAATGAATTTGCTTGGAAAGCTGAAGTTTTGGAACAAGAACGTAAAGGTGGATCGAGTCCTTCAGGTACATCCAATGTTCCAACATCTGTTAAAGCTCTTCCCTCCAATGGTTCTTCCAGTAAAAAGTTTATGTGCACATATTGTGATGGAAATCATAAATCAGCAGTGTGTCAAAAATTAACAACAGTTGAAGAAAAGATAAAATGTTTGAAGGATAAACATTATTGTAGTAAATGTGCATCCAAAAATCATGAAACTAAATCTTGTGATCGTAATATTAAATGCAGAAATTGTAATGAACAACATTATGCATTTTTGTGTCCAAAAAGAATAACAAGCTTGGTTGATTTAAACAAAACGAAATATTATGTTTTTGTTGAAAAGAAGCAAGGGAATCTTCTTACAAAACAAGTAACCGTTGTTAATCCTGAAACAAAAAAGACTATGGATGTAATTGCACTGTTTGACTCTGGCTCACAGAGATCATATGCATCAGATCAACTTATTGGTCAGCTAAAGCTTCCGGTAGCTAATGTTGAAAAGTTGAGTGTTGAAGGATTTGGTGGAAGATCTACGGTATACAATGCAAAGCTAGTTGAACTTCGAGTTAAAACAACTGATGGACATAAAGATGTTTATGCAAGTTCGACGAAGAAGATTGCTGATGCAATACCAGTTATAGAAAGTGAAGGCTTTGGTTTTGATAAAATTGTAACTACCAATAAGAAACCTGATCTTTTAATTGGTATGGATTATTTCTTTGAATTTATAACTTCGTTTGAAAAAACAAAAAATAATCTTTATGTTGTTGAATCGAAAGTTGGACAAATGTTAGCAAGTAAAGCTCCACATAGTCATAAAACTATTGCATCAGTAGCTATTGAACCACCTGCACAAATTCCTGAACCTGATGAAAGTTATCACGATTTTTGGAAACTTGAATCAATGGGAATAAATGATGTACCATCAGCAAGTGATGAAGATAAACAAGCTCTTGAAAAATTTGCAAAAACTGCAAAATTTAAAGATAATCGTTTTTATGTTTCGTGGCCAGTGAAAGATAACCATAAGCCTCTTCCATCTAATGCAGGATTAGCTCTTGGACGGTTAAGGTCAACAATGAAAAAACTTTCTTTAAATCCCGAACAGTTGAAAGCATATCAAGATATAATTGAAAAACAAGTACAAAATGGTACAATTGAAGTTGCACCAAAGATTCCTGAAGGAAAGATTGTGCATTACTTGAGCCATCATGCTGTTGTAACTTCAGATAAAGCAACAACAAAAGTTCGAATGGTATTTGATGCATCGGCAAAAATTTCTAAACATGCTCCATCGTTGAATGATTGCCTCATTCGTGGACCTGTCAATCTTCCAGATCTTTGTGGATTGCTTTTGCGAATTCGAACAAGCAAATATTTGTTGATTGGTGATATTGAAAAAGCCTTTCATCAAGTTTACTTGAATGAATCAGATCGAGATGCAGTTCGATTTTTCTGGGTGAAAGATCCTTTAAAGCCTGCAGAAGATGATAATTTAATTGTATATCGTTTTGTTGGTGTTCCATTTGGAGTTATCACAAGTCCTTTCCTGCTTATGCTATGTATTCATGTTTTACTTCAGCAACTGGATGATCAAAAGTTGAAAAGCATTGAAAGAAATAATTATGTAGATAATATGTTCATATTTGCTGATGATCCAAAGGATGGAATTAAACAATTCGAAGTAATTAAAGATCATTTCCTTAAAGCATCGATGAAAATTCGTGAATGGTTATCAAACAGCTCAGAGATTATGAATGCTATCCCTGATGGACTTAAACAGAAAACTACTGTAACTAAAGTTCTTGGCTTACAATGGGATTCCATGAATGATACTCTTGAAGTTGAGCTTAAAAATGATAAACATGTTGAAACTTGGACAAAGCGTAATGTATTAAAGTTCATTGCATCAAGCTTTGATCCACTTGGGTTTGTTTCACCTGTTACGGTAAAAGGTCGAATATTTATGCAAAAGTTATTTAAACAAGGCTTAAATTGGGATCAACCTTTACCTGTCGATCTATTGGAAGAATGGACTTTGATTTTTTGTGATTGGAAAGGTGTTATTCGAATTTCAAGGAAATTCACTGTTGATAAACTACCTTATGCAGATAAAATTGAGATCCATTGTTTTGCAGATGCTTCAAAAGATGCTTATTGTGCTTGCATTTATCTTCGTATTCCATCAGCATCAGGATTTGAAACACCACTTGTTTTCGCTAAAACAAGATTGCTACCGTTGAGCAAGAATTCAACCATCCCTAAAATGGAAATTATGGGCATTTGGCTCGCATCAAAAATTGGTTCATTTGTTGCAAAGGAATTGAAACTTGAAGATTCAACGAAGTATATTTGGACGGATAGTCAAATTTCGTTCTGGTGGTTTCAGAAATGGCCAAAAGATGTTTTTGTCAGCAATCGCTTAAAGGAAGTTGTTGCATCAAAAGCTGAATGCATGTTTGTTCCAGGAAAGTTAAATCCTGCAGATCTTGGAACACGGGGCATTAGTTTTGATGAGCTTCATAAAACACATTGTTGGTTGCATGGCCCTAAATTTTTGAAAGAACCACATGATAAATGGCCGAAACCTCCCAATGATGTTACTCAAACAATAACTGCATTGGTTGCTATTGCGGAAGCAGAACCAACATCAAATTTTCTGAATGTCGAAGTTAGGCGTGAATTTGAAATTGATAAAAGCTTAACATGGACAGAATTAAAGAATGATGTTGCATTAAAGCAAAAGCAAGCATGTGAAGATGGTAATACAACTTTGAATATTGATGATTTAGCTACTGCAGAAAAAGCTCTAATCATTCAAGAACAAAGAATGTATTTAACATCAAAACTTAAAACAGATTTGAAACTTTCAAAGGATGAACATGGTATCTATAGGATTAATTGTCGCTTCGATCATGCTGAATTGATAAATGCACATCCAATTTTTTTACCTAAAGATTCTCCTTTGGCACAAGTTGTAATCCTAGATGTTCATGAAAGATTGCATCATGCAGGTGTTCCGCATACTTTGGCAAAGATTCGTGAAACATATTGGATTCCTTGTGGACGTAATACTGTAAAAAAGATTTTACAAAGATGTGGTAATTGCAAAATGTGGAAAGGTAAACCCTTTGCTTTACCAAAGATGCCAACACTTCCTGCATCTCGTGTATATAAGTCAAAACCTTTTGAAAGCACTGGAGTTGATTATTGCGGACCTTTTAAGGTTAAAGGCAAAGATGAAAAAGCATGGGTGTTGGTTTTTACTTGCTTTACAACACGTTTGATACATTTGGAACCTGTCTGCAGTATGACATCAGAAGATTTTTTAATGTCATTTCGTCGATTTATAGCACGAAGAGGTGTTCCTCAGTACATTTTGTCTGATAATGGAAAACAATTTAAAACTGCATCGACAGCACTTGATGAGCTTTGGTCAAAAACTATTGTTGATACACAAGCGATTCAGTATTGTAATCGAGAAGGTATCACATGGGATTTCATAACAGAACGCGCCCCATGGAAAGGTGGTCTCTATGAAAGGCTTGTTGCATTGATAAAAAATGCTTTGAAACAAGTCATCGGTCGTCGATTTGTGAATTTCAATGAATTCTGGACATTTTTAACTGAAGTAGAAAGCTCTCTTAACTCTCGTCCACTCACTTATGTGCATGCTGAAGAACCGTTTATAATTCGTCCTATTGATTTTGTATCACCTCATCTTCAAATTTCTCTTCCAACAAATCTATCAGATGATCAATCTAGTGATGCAACTTATCTTCCATCAAATGCTGGTGGCGGGGAAAGGCTCGTAGAGCGATATTATAAAACAGTAGAATATTTGGATAAATTCTGGAAGCTTTGGAGTGAACATTACTTGAATCTGCTACGTGAAAGAAATGATGATCAACATAAGAATCGAAGAGGTGCAATTCAAAGAAGTCCTGAAGTGAATGAAACTGTACTTGTATTTGAACCTGATCAACCTCGTGGTATTTGGAAATCTGCAAATATTATCAATCTTATTAAAAGCACTGATGGAGAAATTCGATCTGCTGAAATCAAATACAAAGGTGGATTTGTAACTCGTCGTGCAATCAATCAACTATATCCTGTTGAAGAATCATCAATCCCATCAGAACCTATTGCAAATTCAACAATGCTTGATTCTTAAAACCTGTCTAGTCTTCTCTTCTTCTGGTGTGGCGGATTGTCGCGGAGAACCACGAATCTTTTTCTATTTATAAAATTAACATAATAGCTTTTATTCATTCTTTATTTGTACCTCAAAATGTGTATATATAGTTTGTTGTATGCTCATTTTCCTCTTCTTCTTCCACTTTCATTCGTCTATTGTAACGTCGTATATCTTGCTTTCAATAAATATATAAACTTCATATTATCATCTCTCAACAACACCTACACACTCGGCTACTGTTATCAACGAAAGCTATCGTCGTAACAAGTGTGTTTGGCAAAATGTGTAGCGCTTATTTCAAACTTTTCAAACTATTCATAACACAAAGAAAGTCTTTTTTTATTTATATTTAATAATGTGAATAACTCTTGTTTCACATTGCGCATTATATAGACAGTAAAGTAGTTCTGCAAATTTTTTCCTTTTAATTTCAAAAAAAAATAAAAACGCAACTTTGAAAAACAACAAAAGCAGTTACGAAATAAACGATTTCCTTCTTTCTATTTTTTGTTTGTCAGCTTTTCTTTTCGACAGACAAAAATAAAAATTACATACAACAAAAACAGATGAAATTTCTTTTTCTGAATATTGTGTTTTGAACTGGATTTGAAAACAAAAATTAGAATCAATTTTATGAAAGAAGTCATTGTATGTGTATACTATTGTTAATGAAGATCAGAAAAAATCAACGACATATTTTTAATAAAATTTTATACGAAGTGCAGTTACATCTTTGAAGTTGAAGTGCTGCAATATATACCTTTATGTTAAATTTAAAATCATGTTTGTGAAAGAAATAAAATTCCATTTATTTTTTTTACTGCAACAATGTGCATGTTGGGGTCCATAAAATAAATTTTTTCAAACAATATTTCACTATCATAGTTTTAATTGTTTTATGGATATGCTTAACTAAAAAACTGAAGTTTGCAACATGTGTAATAATTTAATAAAAGGATTCCTTAAATCTTTATGGATCTATAATAAAAATATTTGTTGTATCTTTGCATATAAATTCACAATAATTTTTAAAACTTTTTCGTTTACTGTCATTGTCAACAAAGTTTTTCATATTGTTCTTGACAATTATTTTTGATTGAACAGATAAACGTTATTTGTTGTCATTTTTGTAATTTAATAACTAATTAATGTCCAACGACGCTGCATGTGTTTGATAGAAAACTAAATAATTAAGCATGTCAGTTTTAATCACTCCGATATTTCAAAAAAGCAAAATATTTAATTAAAAAAGTTATTGAATATTCAAAGATTTTTCTGCAACAAAAAATGCTACTATTCATCGATTTTGTTAAAGAAATATTAACGAAACAGCCGCAAAAGTCGCGGCAGACTAATTGGTGGATGGAAGGATCCGGTGGAGTGGATGACTAAAGGGTGGATGGAGGTTTTTAAAAAAAATTCCTAAAATAATTTTGTTTTTTTTTGTTGCTATACGATCATGCAAGAAACATGCGCGACATGGTTCATCCTTGTGCCAGATAACCGCCAAAGAGGCGCACTTTCTTTGTTACACAATTTTTTGCTTTTTCTTTATAAATAACATTGTCACCAAAAACGTACGTTATAAACAAATGAAAATGTCGAAGATCAGTGGTTTCCATTTTTATCATTAATGATGCCCATTGTTGCAAAACAAGTTATATACATTTATATTTCCGGTGTAAACCTGTCAGTATTATTTTAGTATAGCATAATTCATTTAAATATTTCAACAAATTGTGAGTCTTTAATAAACAGATGTCAAAGGATTATATTGTGTTGCTTTCATCTCAGTGGAAAAAAGCAAAGAAGCAAAGTAAGTTGTCGCTGAAAAATGCGCAAAACGAAGGGCCATTTTTTTGTGAATCAAAATGAACAAAAATATTATTTTTACATCTGACTGTTGGATTGATTGTTGTTAATGAAAAAAAAGGTTGAAACAGCCATGTGTTTTTGTAAAATAGAGACAAAGACAAACAGTTGGCAGTGATCGGCAGAAAACAACCAGACTCTAAAATTTTGTTTTAATATTTTATAGCTTTTTTGAAATATTTTGTTTACTATATTTCTTCAAATTGTAGTAAAATTGTAGAAAAAAATGCAAAAGTGTAAAAAGTTTGAAACAGAAAATGATCAAAAGAAATTGAACATTATTATAAAAAAAAGCATTTTAGTTACAACAATTGAGTAAAATTAATAAGTTGGTTTTTTTAACTAAAATGCAGTACTGTTTGTGACATAAATAATACTTTAATAAAAACATTCAGCTATATTTCATGGACCACTAATAAAAAAGTTGATTCCAACTCTAAACTCACAATAATTTTTAAAACTTTTTCATTTACAGTAATTGTCAACAAAATATTTTATATTATTCATGAAAATAATTTTTGATCGAAATAAAAAATAAACGTTATTTGCTGCCATTTTTCTTTTTATTTAATATATTATTGTCGAAGTGACTATCTTCGTTTAAGTAAAAAGCTAAATAATTAATGTTGTCAGTTGTTATCACCGCAGTGTTTCAAAATAAAATAAAAAAGTAATTTCCAAAAAAATTTGAACATTCAAAAATTATAATTGATTTATTGTATAACAAGAATTAACGAAACTTTAAAATCTATTCACACTTATTTAAAAAATATTTTATGTGGGGGTCAGTTGTCACGATGGGGCAAGCTGTCATGGGGCCAGTTGTCATGGGGCAAGCTGTCATGGGGCCAGCTGTCAGGGGTCAGCTGTCATGGGGCAAGATGTCACGTAACCATGAGCAATACTGCGCTTCAACAACGACTGCACATTTTTGTCTACAACGCTGTTGTTTTTTTTCTTTTGATGTTTTCTACGAAATGATGATATTTCTTTACAACTAAAAAGAACTAAGAAAAAGTCGCCAAATTCTTTATTTATTTTTATTTAATGTCAGCATGTGATGTAGGTAGACGCTCTTGGAAAAACTCGTGGTGTGCATCATAGATAGTAAAGTAGTTTTGCAAATTTATTACTTTTAATTCCACAATAAAAAATTCAAAAAAAAGAAACGCAATTGACAAACAAAGGTAAACATTTTTTACAATCAAAAAAAGGGCGAAACAATGACTAGTTGAATTTCTTTTTTTGAATATTTTGTTTTGAACTTGATTTAAAAATAAAAACTAGTATAAATTTTATGAAAGAAGTGACTGTATGTGCATATTGTTGTTTAAAAAGATCAAAAAAAAATCAACGACACATTTTTAATAAAATTTTATACGAAGTGCAGTTACAGTTAATAAATCGAACTCTTTGAAGTTGAAGTGCTGCAAAATATATCTTAAGTTTAAAATTAAAATCATGTTTTTGAAAGAAAGAAGATTCCATTTATATTTTTGCTGCAGATATGTTTTGGTTTTGGTTTTTAGAGTATTTAGTCATTCTTGATTTTTATTCGTACAATATAAAATCAGGAATGAATGCTGCTTTTTTTTTTTGCTTTACCTTAAAATATTCAAAGAAAAAGAAGGAATACAATTTTTCAGAACGACAAAAATAGTGATGAAAGAAGCCATAAACCAAAGCGCTTGTTTTCTCCCATTTGATTCTTCATCTTTTTTTCGTCTGTCACTTTTGCTTTATTTTTAGCGCACAAAAACTGCGTCGATTTTTTGATGAATATTTTAATATTTAATTTTATAGTTGTAATAAAATTTTTTGATTATGATGCAACACAGTTTGCCAAATGTGTAAATAGTAAGAATCTTTCAAATTTCTATTGGCCAATAATAAAAATATAGATGTCATATCTATGCATTCTAATTCATTGCTATTCTCAAAAAAATATTGTTTCCGACAATAATTTTTGATTGAAATAATAAATAAACATTATTTTTTTGCCATCTCTCTTTTTATTTAAAAAAGTATTATTGTCAAGCATTTCACATATTGGTTAAAAAACCAAATAATTAAGCATGTCAGTTTCTATCACAGCAATATTTCAAAAAAAATCAAAAAAATCATTGAATATTCAAAAGATTTTTGGAAGAGAAACTGCTATTACTCATCAATTTTTTTTAAAAAACATCAACGACACTGCCGCAAATTTGGTGCTTGTCCACCGAATGCAGCGCTGTAAACAAAAGCATTTTTGTTTACAACGCTGCTAGCAGTATTTTTTAGAAGGTTGTGTTTCTTGCTTATTCTACCAGAAAACATTTAAAAACTTTTACACTTTTTTTGGATATTTTTTTTAAAAATGTAATGTTTATACAGGGGTGAAAAAAAGTCTTCTTTTTTTGCATTAATAATACAGAGTAATCCAAAAAATAACATATTTTTTTGGATTATACTGCATTACTAAGTGAAGAAACAAATAAAAAAATTTTCAAAACAAAGAGAAAAATTTGCTGGCGGCAGATTTTTGTCCAACAAATTGTTACAAAAGCCTCCCTTTTTTATGTCATGTACTAATGTATTAAATGACAATGATTAATTAACTGTTTCCAGGTTTTGGCTTGTTTTTGAATATTGTGTTCCCTTTAAAGAAAAAAGTATGAAGAAAACGAAGTTAGAAAAATGTTTATCCATTTTATAGCTGCAGATTAGTTGAATTATTTTATTCATTATTTAAAAATAAATGTTTTTATCGTAACAGCTTCATTCAGTAAAATTGATGTATTGCGCACCCGTTTTTTTTAATACACTTGAACATAATATAAAATTACACGAGCTCATTTATAATGCACATGTTTCTCTTTGTTAAAAAAAAAGCAACTACAGATGCGTTGTTCACATGTGATTATCATCTTTTTTAGGCTGTCTTTTAAATTGCAACAAACACATTTGCCACGCCTTCTAAGGGGCTGTCCATAAATTACGTATCAAGGATGGGTGGGGTAAATGATCATGCCGCCTTTTATGTGCGGCAAAAAGTGCCTTAGGGTTTTTTCGAAAATAACGATAACGTGATTTATGGACAGCCCCTAATGCAATTTTGTTTAGAATAAAAATCAAGTACCAAAGCTTTGGAGAGAAATGTCATTAAAATTATGTTTCGTAGCAAAAGTTTTCTCAATAATTTTTTATTTAATGCATCAATGTCCAGGTTCTGGAGAATTCTTTTAGCAAAATATTGTGATGTGAAATATTGTGGCCTAAAATGTTCTGACAATCATATATGTTAATATACAAGTCACCGGAAGTCGATTGGTAACCGATTTCAAAAGTTCTGAATTTTTTCTGATGTTGGGATATATGGAGTGACGATTTTCGGTCAAGGGGAAATCCCCGTAGATCCCCATAGATTTTCAAAAGCATGGTATTTTATGATGCCCCATATCATGAAGTTTATGCCAGCATGGAGAAACCCTGTAACTTCGAAATCTGGAGATTCTGGAGCTGAATTACTGTAATTTTAAGCTAATTTTGAACTTTGATGTGATGCGAAATCACTAAAACAGGGTCAAATATGGATGTTTCTGGGTTTTTCTGACTCACCATGCTCAGGGCTATTCAACGATACCACTTTTGTAATTTTCTGAAAATCCCCCCACGAAATCGGAATTTTGGGGTCAGGTATACGGTAACTCGAAAACCTGAAGAGATAGCTCCAACCTGATGTAAAATTTGGTGTTTTTGGTCCAATATTACCCCCAGAAATGATTTTCAGCCAAATCTCAGACAAAAAATTTTTTTGTGCCTAAAAATTCTCGATTCCAGGGATGAGATGCGGCAGAAATAATATGGCCGGCCGCGCCGGCGGCCAAACAAATATTGGCCGTGCCGGCCGGCGGCATGCCGTGTGATAATTTCTTTTATTCAAAAAAATAAGTCTTTTCATTATTAGTGATAAAAAATAATAAATATGCAAAATTTTATAAGAATTTTAAAACATGTTTTCTACGAGAACTATATTTAGACATGATATAAACTTTTTTGTTCAGTTAAAGAAAGAGTTTCTTTTATTTATTTGTTGTCATCTCATTTTTATTCAAGTTCTCAGCAAAAGTAAATGAATATTAATTCTTAGCGTTTTATATTTTAGTTTTGTATTTTAAAGAAGTAGTTCATCACTAAAACATAGCATATGAAAAAAAGGCTTTACACACATATTTTTAGCACACCTTTTATTTTATTTAATGCATTGTTTAAAAGTGTCTCTTTTTAAAAAAAAACAAACAAAAGCATTTGTGTTTTTTATAGCTCTTTTCAAACGATGACACTGACAAACACCACATTGAGAAGTGTATAGCTGCATGCCCAAAAATAAGAATGATGCAACACTAATATTTAAAATTTAAATTTAAAAAATTCAAAGCCGGCCGTAATTTTTTAATTTGTCGGCCGGGGCAGAATTTACAAATGCATTTGTACTTTTGAGGATGTAATACATTGATTGATAATTGTTTTTAGGTGCATAATGTTTGGTGAATCCACCAATATAAATTTAATAAAGCAGAAACAATGTAACAAAAATAACAAAGTATTTGGTTAGAAACATTGTAACATTAAAAAGCACAAACACAACATCTGTATTCTTTTCGTAAGCAAAAAATTATTGCATTCTTACAACATTTTAATTCTAACTTTTTGACGAAGAATTGTACCATTTATTGATTGTTTTTTTTGATATGCCAATTTTTTTTCATCACTGCTAATGACAATATGCATTTTTCAGTTTCTTATGCCCTCAAAAGTACAAATGCATTTTAGCTTTAAAATAAAGCACTATTTTGCATGGTGTCGAAAAGTTGTGATTTAAAACGGATTATAATGCAATATTATCAAAAAAGCTTTTACAGCCGTCATGACATATTAGTCAAACATGTTTCTTTAAGGTGTAATGTGTTGCTGATGTATAGATACACTGCTCACTGAAAAAAGCAAAAGAAAAAAAAATTTTAACACACATTTTTAAGCCTTTTCCCATCTTTTAAGATGATTTTATACAAACAGAATGTGTACGTTTTAATTTTGGCCATAATGTTTATACATTGTTTTATTTTATTTGTATTTTTAATTTTAATAGATACAAAAAATCCAAAATATTTTTGTAAAAGTCATCAAAATTCCGATATACACCTTAATTCAAATGAAATAACGTTTGTGGAAACAATTAATTTTACTAATATTGCAGGATTTTTGGATGATTCTACGTCTCCTTGCTCCTTCTCTTTTTATCTTGAACCTTCTTCAAAGGTACGTAATTAAAGTTTTTGAAATAGTTTTTAAACTTTTAAAAATTTTGGAGTACTAAATTTTTACGGTATATTGTTATTGCTTCCATATTACACGACAGTAACCACGATACAGTTTGCATATATCATATTTTTTTATCATTGTTGTTTCGAAGCTAAAAAAACATTTTTTATGCAAATTTGACACTAAAGTCGTTTTACAAAATGATTAGACCCCCAAAATTATGTATTAATATTAAAAAATTTTTTTCTGTTAAATTTTTAGAATAAAAAATTTGTATTTGTTGTAACAAATCCATTACGTCTTGATTTATTTAATGTTACAAACAATCAATCTATTATATCTTGGAACAACTTAAATTATGAGTTACGCTTTAATCTGCATATTCATTATGAATTTCAAGGCTTTGTGATCCATGATGAGCTTAATTATGATAATGAATGCTTTGCAGAATCGGTGATCCCATATTACTTTGAAGATGATACACAAATATTATATATTCGTTCAAGCTATTTCGAAATTACCCGACGAAATCGTTCTTGCAAATGGGAATTTAGAGCTCCTAATGGCTATGGATTTAAAATAGTCATTGCAGAATTGAATATTACTTCGGATATTACGTTAGCTGTTACAAACAGCACAAATTATTATATAATAAAGTAAGGCTTTTACAAAAAATGGTATGGACTAATTTTTTAAAATTTTAGTCAACATTCCGCAGTAACCTATAAACCATATTACAATGAAGATAACAATTTATTTGTGTATCTCTCCCAAAGTAATACCACATTTAATTCTCCAAGAATTGAATTTGGGGCATCGATAAGTATTGTAAAAAGAAATTTTACAACAAAAGATGCGAATTGTGCCGTAACTACAAATTCAGACTATATTACATGGACAAATATCAATTACAATAATCCCACCGGATATTCAAATAATGCAAAATGTACATATGACCTTGAAATTTTTTCTAATACTCTTATTGTCGCAACAAATGATGGGTACAGATTCAGCTTAGAAGATAAAGTTGATACTTTATCCTATTACGATGAAGATACTAAAAGTTACTACAATTTTTTTGATGATCATTTTGATGGAAAAGTTTTTTTACCATATGAAAATGGTACTCAAAAAACAGTGTCATGGGAGTTTAAAAGTGACGGAAGTATTGCATATGGAGGCTTTACAATTGTTTTTTGGAGAATTTGTAAGTGTTATAACTTTGGGAAAAGAAAATTTAATATGTTAAAACGTTGTTTTTTTTGCTCAATAATATTTTTAGATTGCTTTTGTGCAACTCCAATATGGATTGTATCTTGCGATGAAGCAGATGTTAGACATTTGTATATCACAAATACGACAAATAATGATTATTCAACATATATTTATACATATTGTGGAAATTTAAAATGTAATTTTACAGTAAGCTTCAATTTGTTTTTCAAAAAATATTGTTAAAATATATTAATAATTTTAGATTCAATCAAATTCTTCATGCCCAAACAAACATATAGGGCTTGAAGTTGTTCTTAGCAGCGATCAATTAAAAGTGAATGATAAATTCCGTTTCATTTCCGATAATGAAACTATTTTTGTTATAAATTCAACCAATCGAAATTTAGGACTTTTTGAAATTATTTACAATTCCAATTCAGTTAACATTTTTGAAGCTATCACTGAAAATGTTCAATTTCCTATACCCCGGATGATTAGCGCTTATTTAAGTTCTTTAAACGGTAAAACAGAAATTTTAAACAAAAACAATTATTTTTGAAGCTTTTAGAACCTAAATTAAAGCGAGCCATCATTCTTACAAAAGAAAATACATATGCTGTTATTGATTTTCGACAGTATATTTCTGGAGATTACGTTTCAATCGAAATTGAAAATATTTCAGTGAGAGAGCTTATTTTTTATCAAAAATTTTTTCATAATTTTTTTAGGAATTGAAAAATGCTTACATTGAAATTTATGCTGCTACTCGTACTGCAAAATCATATGTGCAATATTATACGGATGAAAAATTGAAGCATTTATTAACATATAATGATGATTGGTTAGTTTTGCGGTTTTACAGTTTTGGGTAGTCTGTTATGAATAAATAACTAACTGTAGTACAATCAAACATACCTTGGAAATTGTGTTTTGCCAATTACAATCACGTTATTGTAAAAAATAATGAAAAATTTTCTTTAAAAATAATAGCTTGTACCCTACGTTTTTCAGTTTTATCAATAATCTTCTGTATTGTCGAACAAGCACTCAAAAAGTTTACGCTTTACTATTTCGTGATACTTTGGTATTAGATGCAACAGTTTTGCTCTTTCAAATAGCTCCAAAAGGTATGCCAATAAGTTTTGTATTTTTGATATCCTGAAACGAAATTTCTTAATTACATTTTTCAGAGCTAATTGGCGGATGTTTGTTGCATCCGAATGTTTTTATGATAAGCTTCTTTTTCCCGATTTCAGCGATTTCAGCGATTGCTGGACCATCAGGTGTATGCAAAGTTTTTCTTTTGAATGATTCAGAATATTATAGCATGCCAAAGATATGGACAACTGCATCAAAAAATAATGTAAAAGTTTTTACTGGGCATTTAAATAAAACATTAATATTTGAATTTAAGTTGGTTTTTTTAGAAAAGGTTATGATAAATTTTAATATTTATGTACATATTTTATAGCGAAAAAACAGCTGCTGAATGGCAAAACATAAAAATTCGATCGATATTTTTTGCCTTTGAAATTCCAATCAATTCCAGCATATTTATTACAATTGATCAGGTGAATGAAATTCCGGACAAAATAGAAGCAAATAATTATAAATCTTTTATTCAAGCACCATATTATCCAATAATTCCAAATGAGGCAACAAGTTAGTTTTTGTAAACTTTTTCATGTATTGGTGGTGATAAAGGATCCTCCAAACCCTGCTAATTTAACAAACTTAAAGCTTTAATAAATAATTACAGATTGCTTTACAAATTTTACAATAGAAAAAAATATTTTTGTTACTTTTAATATCACTTATTTAAATGTTTCTCCAACAATGATATTTCATTTTTATTCAAATAATACTCTTCAAAAGTAATGTATTTTTTTTATTTTTTCAAATGTTTCAAAAGTATTTTTTTTAGTTTGGAAAAAGTTGGAAAAGTATTAACCTTAAGAAATACAAAAATTTCAATGTGTTATTTTAATGGAACTGTTAATAAAAATTCAGCGCCAGATGATCCAGGATTCATTATTTTGCTAGATGTTAAAACGATACAGTAATAAATATTTAGTCAAATAGTATCTTTAAAAAGAATTAAAAAATATTTTTAATTAATGTACATACATGCTTTATCCTTCAACATTATTAATTTGTCCATTTAAAACAATTTGCGTTTTAAAAGAAAAAATAAAAAACAATTTTAAAAACGTCTAGAAATAAAATATTTAAAAATAAGAATGCAGATTCATAGCAGCATTTGCAACTACCGACAAATTTTGAAAGATGCAGAGAGAGAGAAAAAATTAACAAAACAAAAACGCTGTCTGCTCTATTTTTTTCGACATTTTGTTGATATTTTCACTCGTAAAATATATTTCTCTTTCATTCTGTTTTTTTAAATGCACCATTGTTTCTTTGTCTTTTTATTTTTTGCATATTTAGTTTACAAACTTATTTAAAACCTTTCCAACTTTCTAATCGATTTGTAATTGCTTTTAAAAGTTTAACATTTGCCAATATTTGGTGAATGATTCAATATCAATTTAAAATTGTTTTTTTAGAAACATTGTCATAATAAAAAGCATAAATGCTATATAAAACAGTGAAATTTGAAAAGCAAAATTCAAAACATAAAATAGGCTTTTTGTATCCCTGCATTGAATTGATCTGCTGGAAAAAAACAAACATAAAAACCCGCAAATAAATTTGCGCATCAAAAATCGGGATAGCAAAACAGAAAAAAGGAATGAAAATTGTTGACTCAATTTAAACGCCGCTTTTGCAACGAATGTTCTTTTCGTGTTTGGTTACATCCATTTTAAATGTTCATTTTAAAAAACGTTGATGGGCTGTAATCAAAATTTCAAAATTTTCTTAGTCATCAAATTTCTGATAAAGCATTTCTTTCGGAAAAGAAAAATTCTTTAATTTTTGAATATTTCTTACAAATATTTAAACGTTTTAATACGTTAAAATTTATTTCTGCACCATTTTTTGTTAAACCGTTTACTGTTATGATAAGTTAAACATTCACATGAAAAAAACAATAAAAAATGTGAATGTTAGGGCCGTATTACCATTTTATTAAAAGATCAAAAAAAGTGAAGGAAAATGTTACACATATTAGTAAAGTTGAAAAAAAATTAAACATTTTTCAGCAGAAATTAAGAATTTTGTTTTGCTCATAGCTTTAAATAACACAATTTTTTGGATTGACTTAAAATGCTTTTGTTAAAATTTTTTTTTCATGACAAAGTTCGAAAACAATAAATTAAATAACGGATTTAACATTTGTATATAGCTGTTTTTAAATTTTTATTTGTTTTTTAATTTGCAATTTTGACTAAAATACGAATAAATGTTTCTTGTGCAACACCATAAAAACAAAATTTTCAAAAAAAGTCGCTGCCTCACCTGGATATTTGTAATGTGAAAGTAACTGATCGCCTGCTACTTAAGGTATTTTCATGTCCATATTAAACACAGAGGATGTGCGTTCGGAATGTAATATTTTTTCTCTAACTATCCCATAGTAAGGCGAGTATTTGGGCAAAAAATAGGAGCTCAACTCCGGCGTCAGTTGGGGACCTCTACGGTGAACAACCTTATAATAATAAACCGATATTTAACGCATTTCAGTTATAGAAAAACATGTTGACAAAAAGTTTTTTTTGAATATTTTGTAATTTGTTAATGTTTATAAAAGACGGTTTGAAAATATCGCTGAGTTTTTGATTTACAAATTCAATAAAACATACGCCGTGAAAGTAAATCGAAAACCACACATTAATAAAAGCGAAACAAAAAGACTTTTGATATTTTGTTTCAAAAGCTTTTGTCTTTTTTTGAACATTTTGTACAAAAGTTAGAATGTTTTTTTTTACAAACCACAAAATGTTCAAACAAAATGCATGCAGTGTGGCAGATGAATCTGAAAAGCATTAAATAACATTATTAATAGATAAAAGATAAAGAATGCTTCCATATTTATTACGTAAAGATATGTTTTTTTGGAGCTTTTGTGGTCAGCAATTTCAAAATGCCGCAATTTCTTAGTTACTTAAACTAAGAAAAGTGGTGAATGCAAAGACCTATTGGCAAGTAAGCAAAAAACTTTTGCTGAAATTCTTTTTTGAATATTTTGTTTTAAAATCTTTTACAAAATTAATAATTCAAAAATCTCAAAGCGGTATTTCACTGTTATTACACTGTTTCACCAAAATGCAAATCTAAAAGCAATATTAATTAAAAAATTAAGTAAAAATATTTACACACTACAATCGAACCTCCCTATTACGTGCCTTGTTGTTTCGTTGACCTCGATCTTACATGGTCATGGTGTGGTCCCTTCGAAAGGAAATCAAGGTAAATAAACCTCGTTATTACGTTCACCTCTATTTTACGTTGTTTTTTCACGGTCTGGAAAACGTAATAACGAAAAAAGAAGCAATTTTTTTCACTGGCATTAGCAAAATTTCATCTTCACTTAAGTAGTTTCTCAAATTTTAAGTGTTATAACACTTTTGCACCCAACTGTAATTTGGGACATGGAAGGTTTTTAAAAAAATGCATTGAAAATTGAGTTCCATGGCATTAAAGTTTCTTTTTTTCTATCATTTGGATCCTTAAGCATAACTTTTATTTCATTACATATTTGTCTAAAAAATTACCCATTACACTGAAAAAAAAGTAGGGTAATATTTACTCCGAAATAGGAGTAAATAACCCCCGAAAAAGGAGTAGATTTTGTCTTTACCTATTTACTAGGAGTAAATGTTTCCTTCGAAATAGGAGTAAATCTTCACCCATATACAGGGTGAATTTAGACCTATTGTAGGTGTAAATTACCACCAATATATAGGGACAATAGATCCCTTTATAGTGGGGAATATATACCCATTATTGTGGATATAAAAAGCCCCTATATACTGCCCTTTCCCCGCAGTCTCCCCTCCCCCAAAAATACTGTAGTATAGAATATAAAAATTTATTAAAAATAAAAAAAGACAGACAAAGAAATACAAAATAAACTGACAATGTAAAACATACAATAGAGTGACCAAGAAACGGTGCTGGCATTAGACCACGATGCGTTGCTTCCAGAGGATTACGAGATACTGCTGCCAAAGGATCACGGTATGTTGCTGCCAAATCACGAAATGCAAAAGGAACATATTTTTTTTAGATGCATTTATCGTCTATGATACTCAATACTGGTACTAATGGCAGATTTCGTTTATGGCAGAGGGTCAAAATATGGCAGTGTATGGAGGAAATCTCTTTAGAAAATGTTATGGATATGTTTTAGGTGATCTTCAAAAAAAAAAGCTGCATTTAGTAATTAAAGATTATGTTGAAAAATAAACGACAAGTCGAAAATCAATGAACGATCTTATCGCATTGCAAAAAGGACAAATGCTCACAAAGTTGCTTTTTTATTTTTCTAAAAAGTGGCATTCCTTATTTTTTTATGGTGTTGCACAAGAAACATTTATTCGTATTTTAGTCAAAATTGCAAATTAAAAAACAAATAAAAATTTAAAAACAGCTATATACAAATGTTAAATCCGTTATTTAATTTATTGTTTACGAACTTTGTCATGAAAAAAAAATTTTAACAAAAGCATTTTAAGTCAATCCAAAAAATTGTGTTATTTAAAGCTATGAGCAAAACAAAATTCTTAATTTCTGCTGAAAAATGTTTAATTTTTTTTCAACTTTACTAATATGTGTAACATTTTCCTTCACTTTTTTTGATCTTCCAGAAAGGTTTTGCTGGAACATTCTTTTAAGCATTTTCTGACAAAAAAAAATGTGCTGCTATCTTTAATTTGTATTTTATAATTATAGACTTCTTTTTAGTAATCTTATATTCATTTACTTTTTTGTAATTGTCCATGTATCAATTTGCATTTTATTATTAATGTTCCATTGTACAATTTCTTTGATAGTCGCTTGGCTTTTATTTGTTGAATATGTAAATACAGGGTGCTTCAAGAAATTCCCCCCTCGTAATTTGGCGTTCGTAAATTAATACTGTTGAAGTATACCAAAAACGGACTTCACAGTCGTTCTAAGCACCCCCAGGCATTGTGTTTTCATCAAAAAAGTTAAAATTTTGAGACAAAAAAATTTCAAGTTTAGCTTGGTCCCCCCTGTTAAAAAAAATTGACTTTTTTCTTTTTTCACATTTGAGTGAAGTTCGATATTTTTTTAACAAGCTGAACTTGAAAATTTTTTGTCTCAAAATTTTAACTTTTTTGAGGAAAACACAATGCCTGGGGGTTGCTAAGAACAACTGTGAAGTCCGTTTTTGGTTTATTTCAACAGTATTAATTTGAACGCCAAATTACGAGGGGGGAATTTCATGAAGCACCCTGTATATCAACAATAATTTCATAATTTCTCTTAACATTTACAAACTACAAAATACTTAAAAAAAATTTTAAAAAATTTTTTACAACACGTTTTCCTATTAGCACAATTGAAAGCGAGGAACGCAGTTGCAACATTATAGACACGCCTTTTACTAACATTGCATAAACAACAAAGAAAAGTGTCAATGAAATAGTTTTTTTCTTTCGTTGCTGTCATTAATGGTTATTAATCCTTATTCGTGGAACAAAACTATAAACCTTGAAAAAATGCCATCATTGTTTCTTCTGCAGTGTTTTTAAATGTTTTGGTTAAAATAAGGCAACATTGTGATTTTATTTATTTTTTATCCATATCATCATAATAAAAAAGACATTTTTTAATCAAAAGCATTAGCATTATATACATTAACTAAAAATTTGTAAAAAACCGATTATCTGATAAAATTTATGTATATTAAGCTAAATAAGTGTAAGAGGGCTTTTGCATTAACGCTAATAGCCACAAGCGATTCGCATTTATAAAGTTTTAATCATATAAACATCAACAAGTTAAAATAGCGGGTACAAATCAAAATGAACATATTTCAAAGATGGTTAAACACTTTCTCGTTAAAAGTTTTTTTTATTAATAATGTAAAAAACTGATGATGTTCGTGGTATTAGGTAAGAGCTGTGTCATGATAAATTTGCTTCAAGTAAGTTTCAAATATATAATAAAACAATATCAAAAATGACGCTTAAAATATTCAAAAAATAAACCTATCCTAAATTTTTGTGCAAGGCATTTTATTTTTGACAAGGAAGTCATCGACAAAATTGGTTCTTGCTAAACATTCTTTTTGTCTTTTTGCTAAACAACAACTTTTGGGACGACAGCAAATGAAGATTTCGAAAGCCTGCATTTGGGATTGATGCAAAGGAGCTTGTAAAATAGAGAGCGACGCTTTTTGTTGTCTGTTTTTTAAAAAAAGCAGCAGATGCTAGGAAAATAATTTTCTTTCGAAAGAAAATGAAAAAAAAGCTTTCTTTGTTTGCCAAACTTTATTTTTGTTTAATGTCTTCCTGAACAGATCATTTTAATGCTGCTTTTTAAAATCAATAAAGTTTGAATATTTGATGTTAAATTAATTTTGAATTGTCGAATGCAATACAAATTCTAAAATTTCATTAACAGCATTGTCTCTCAAGGTTTCAATAAAAAACAATTCGTGATGGCGAATTTTTTAACATTAATGAACACAAATAACAATAACCCATACTGCACATTGTTTTAAAATTTTTTCACTGCATGACCCGCACGTACAATTCGATAGAAGTCCGTTTTCAGTGCATTTATTTAGAATCCTTTTATACCAAAATTACGGTTGGGTGCAAAAGTGTTATCACAAAAGATTTTATATAAATACAGTTTTTCAACTACTGAAGATGAAATGTTGCTAATGTCACCGTTAACGTTTCCAACTGATGGTAGAGTTGAGATTGATGATGTATTTATTAATTTAATTAGGATGGATAGCAATTAATAAATACCTATAATTTGGGGTATGCAACAGTATAAGTTTTTGGCTGTAAACATGACATAACTAGCTCTAAAACATTATTTAAGCATAATTTCAGCCAATGGATCCACCAAAAATAAGTTATCTTGAACCGTGGTATAGCTATCGTCTGCTATGGCTATAGCTATAGCAAGTATACTTAACGTAATCTGCGTATATAGAATTATGTGATAGTGATGAATTCGTCATAGCTTCATCACCGGTGAGGTTTTCTTCGTCACTGCTTTTTTCTCAGTGTAAGCAAACATTTTTTTTTATATTATCTTCTGTTTGTTCATTTGGAGACAAGCGAATGACGAAACATCGATCTTTGTAGAGTGTTCACATTAAATAAAATAGTAGTATGTCAAGCTGTTATTGAATAAAAAACCTGAAAATAGAGCCAACGTTTTGAAAAAAAAACACAAAAAAGATATAAGTTTCAACACATGTAACACAGATGCAAAATCAAACGCTCTTGAATTTTGTTTCAGAACCTGCTGACTGTTTTTGAATATTTTTTTGCACCGATCGCATTTATGAAAATAACGCCGAAAAAATGACAAGCTTTTCTCTATAATTTTCCTCTTATTTGAATATTTGAACATTTGCTGTAGAAAAAGTTTGTTCCCTGAAAAGAATACAATGTTTTTTTGATTTTTGTAAAATAACGCATTTCATGTCACAACAGCAGAAAAGAGAAGGAACCATACATTTCTAATGGAGCTTTTCGTCTGTCAGTACCATTCAATCAAAAAAAATATTTAATGTAAGCAATTTCTTGTTATCAAAATATTTGTTATTTAAAATATAGTGAAAACAACGTAATGAAAAAACTATCAAATATTCAAAGTCCGATGCAATAAAAATCAGCACACAACGTAGGAAAAAATACGCACTTTTTTCAGCTTCATTTTTTATTTACACATACTTTTGTTGCCAGTTGTTACAAAATTTTTCGATTTTTTGCAAAAAAAGACATTAAAGTGATGAAAGCAAAAATTTGTCTGTGAAAAAAGCAACAATCATTGCATGCATTTATTTTGAATTTTTTGTTGAAAAAAAATTTGGTGCAAGTTCTTAACAAAATTAGTTCCTTCATCACCACTGTGATTTGGTAAAAGAGTATAAAACCGTTAATGATTAAAAACTGTTTAAAAATGTTTACATATTTACTGAATAAAGAAATGTAACAAGCTTTTTAAGGAAATTTTTTTCAATCATGGCCTTTTTTGTATTTATAATTAATGTGCATTTCTATAAAAATGTTTTATGTGAGCAATTTCTTCACCTAAGTTATAGGTAAAAGATAATAAAATTTATCAGCAACACTATCAAATATTCAAATTTATGGTTCCCATACACCCCCCCCCCTAGATCGTAATATATTGAAAGATGCATTTCTGTCATTTTCAAACATGAAGAGCAAAGTTTTTTTGCAGAAAGAAAACAACCTTTTGTTAGCATTTGTTTTGAATATTTTGTTAGAAAATTTTTTCAAATTTTTTTGAAAAAAATTAAAGTTGTGTTTTGTTTATGTTTACAAGAGAAACTCTTTTCGCATAATTATTGCAACCAAAATATTCAAAAAATATGTATATTAAATTTTTTGGTTTTTTCGAAGAAATGATGTTGAAAGCAGACACATCTTTGTATGACACACTGTTCAACAGAATGTTTCGGCAACAAACACATTTCTATCAAGAACAAAAAAAAGCTTTTTCAGTGAAACACATTTGTTTTCTTTGAGAGCTCCCGAGAGGCGTGTCACAACCAAAATCCTGAAGATTTCTAAAAAAAATTTTTTATTATCTTTTTCTTTTTAAGTTGTAATGTTTTTTTCCGTTTGAATTTGTTAGTTAATATTTCATCTTTTTAATTCTACAAACCAGTTTTAATTTTGGTAAAAAAATGAATTCTTTTATCTCATGCAGCAAAAAGCATATAGATGCTTATGAACAGTAAATATGAAAATGAAGAGTGATTATCTTTTTTTACAAATTCTTCAATAACTCTACAACAACCTAAAAACTTTATAAATTCATCATTTTTATATTTTTTGTGACAACAACAACGCAGAGAATTGGAAAAATAAACATTTCACGATCTTTCAACATACCAAAAGAGACAATGAAGAAGATGCCCTTCTCTTCTTTTACTTCTTTTTTGTTAGTTACATAAAATAGCTGCATATAGGGATACAATTATAAGTCATGTGAAAGCCATTTTTACAATGGTTTAAACTAATTATAGCTATTATTACTCTTTCCGTCTTATTATTTTTATTACTAATGTAATTTTCTTCTCTAAATGAAATTGCTACACTATATTTTATGTCAGCATTTTTTTGTGATAAAAATATTTGTCATGTATGGTTAGCTCCAAATAGCACAATACAAAAATCAAATAATCAAATTTATTTATCCCATTAAGAGACAGCAAGAAATGCACAAACAATTTTTTCTCAGCAAATGCGTACAACCAAAGCCACCCCTTTTTTGTTATACGATTGTTTTTTGAAAGCAAAAAAACGTAATGACGGACAGAAAAAAAGGAAAACAGTTGCAAAAAGAATGCAGCTATTACTTCAACGGCTTTTCTTTTTCGTAGACAAATTGCAGTTTATCGTGGAATCAATGAAAAAAAGACAGTCGATAGAATAAGAATTTTATTACATAAATTTTTTCCTTGCATTTTTTGTTTTTTTTAATATTTAAGTTCTACATAAATAATGAAATCTATAGCTTTTCTTAGATGAGTGACATATAAAAAAACGCTTTCGTGCAAATCAACACGAAAGCGTAAAAATAAAAGGGCCGAAGATTATGACAACAAGAATTTTGCGTTATTAACTAAAAAGAGATTACAAATGTTTACATATTCATTAAATAAAGAAATGCAATTAACTTCTTTTTTTTTAACAAATTAACCAAAAAACGCTAATTCCATATTGCTATTTACCTGCTTCCTGTCATATGTTCATTAATTTTTTAATACAACTTGATGTTGTTTGTCACTGTTTTCACATGGATATATAATTCACATAAGTGTGATATCTGTGAATTTCGTTGGCATATATATAATAAATACTGATAGTAATATTAGCTGGACATCGGCATCCACTTGTTTTATTTTTAAAAATAACTTAAAAAATTACCAGTTTTTGAGATACATGGCACTCTGTAAACAAACACTGCAAAGATTATTTTTCTAATGCTCATTTCATTTCAGCAAAAAATATTGTTTTGCAGAAAAAAAAGAAAGAAAACCAAACAGCATGTTTCGACATTATTTTGATGGACGCAAAAAACATTTTCCAATTTTTGTTTTTTAAAAACTATTGATTTGAATATTTTAGTGATTTCTTTTTTAAAAACTATTGATTTGAAATATTTTAGTGATTTCTTTAACAACGTGAAAACCAATGCATTCTGCAAAAATCCTGGTTTCGCCACGAAAATCCCTCAGAATTCCATGAAAATTCCAGATACCTCAAAAACCGATATACCACCCTTTGACCAAGACCCATGACTACCTCCATGCGAAATTTCAGATTTTTCGGAGCCTCCAGTCGAATATGCCAGAGGAAAAACCAAACGCAGAAACTTATGGAACGACCTGATATTTATATTGATTGATTTTTCATCTGTTCTTTGAAGCCATCTAAAAATACACGATATAAACAATTAAATGTAACCGAAATTTATGCCATACTTAATAGAACATAAAAAGGGAATAATTCAGAAAAGTGTCAAATATTCAAATCACTTGGTCTATGAAAACATAAAATTCAAGAAAACCTTATAAATTTTTTTCAGACCAGTTTTATTTCTCCACAATACAGACAACGTTTTTTTATGTCTCTTTTGCTTTGAAACATCGCGACTTTCAAAAAAAAGTTTATAAAAAGAAAAAATGCCCCCAGTGAGAATTTTTGTTGTAAAAATAGACTACTCAGCGGCACTTTTTTTTTTAACTGCTATGCAGCTATTCGCAGCATTTTTTGTCTATCTTTTTCAAAGGCTTTATGTATCCGTCCCAAAAATGAAATGCGAATTCTTGAATATTTCAATTTTTAAATAAATGTCTTTATTGTTTCGTAATATTTTTAATAAGATGATTATTACAGCTGCATATATTTAGCAAGAAAACAACTTTAAAGGCCTAAACACATTAATAATAAAAATACTTCCATATCTCTTTACAATGACAATTTTATAACCGTCGAATTCTCATGCAAATCTGGCATTATCTCATTTAAAAATAAGCACGTTGTTGCTTTGATCTAAACTTTCATAAAACTGAAATTTTTTGCAACTCTGTATATTTGCTTAAATTTAAATGTCATCAAAATTAATAATGAGAAAATATTAAAACAATAAGTAGTATTGGGTATTGTTACTTGTATTCATTAATGTTGAAAAATTCGCCATTCTTTATTGAAACCTTGAGAGATAATGTTGTTATCGCTTTCGTCAACTCCATCCTAATAATGTCAAATATTCAAACCCATTTAATTTCATAAAAGCACCATTTAAATGATCTAATAAAGAAGACATAAAACTAAAATAAAGTTTAGCGAAGAAAGCTTTCTTACATCATAATTTTCGACGGCTGTGATCTTTCATTTAATTGAAAAGAAAAGTTTTTTCCTAGCATCTGCTGCACTTTTTAAATAACAGACAACAAAAAGCATCGCTCTCTATTTTTACTATATTTATGCAAGCTCCCTTGCGTCACTGGCATTGGATTTCGAAGTCTTCATTTGATGTCGCCACAAAAGTTTTTGTTTAATAAAAAAACAAAAAGAAAAAAACCCACTTGTTGATTTTCTTTTGAAAATAAATATTGTATTAAATGATGCATTGAACAAAAATTAAGGTTGGGTTTATTTTTTTGAATATTTGAAGCATCATTTTTGATATTTTTTTATTACATATTTGAAACTTACATGAAGCAAATTTATCATGATACAGCTTACCTAATACCACGAACATTACCAGTTTTTTTCATTATTAATAAAAAACCTTAAACGAGAAACTGTTTAACCGTGTTAGAAATTTAATCATTTTCATTTGTACCCGCTATTTTTACTTGTTGCTGTTTGTATGATTAAAACATTATAAATGCGGAAAGCGTGCAGCCATTTTTGCAGACAAATATGTATCTATCAAATGTTGCAAAACTTTTTTAGTCATACATTTTTTTTAAAGGAGGCGTTATTTTAGTTTTTTTTTGATTTCTTAAATTAATATTTCTTCTTTTTTGTTTTGCAAGCAATGTTTTATTTTAGATATGATAATTCTTTGATCTCATGCAACGAAAACCATATCACTGCTTATGAGCATTAAATATGAAAATGAAGTGCGACACCATGAATGATTAACTTTTTTCTCATAAATTTCTGAATAACTCCACAATAATTTTTTAATTGTAATAGTAAAAATTACAAAAAACTGTTTTTTTGTAATTTTGATCTTAGTTTATCTATCTAATTTTTTATTAATATTGATCTGAAATATTTATCATTATCAGATTAAAAATATTGGATAAGACTACGATAAACAGCGTTACAGCGTTTCCGATTTTCAAAAAAATCGCCACCTGAGCTACCGGTGGCGGTAGCTTAAGAACACTGTTAATGTAACTATGCCATATTTGATAAAATTATAAAATGGGGATTAATTCAGAAAAGTATCAAATATTAGTGATTATGGATCGAAGTGGGAATTTTTGAATATTTTAGTTTTTTTGGAAAATATCGTTATTCTTTTGCAATATGTTTAACCATGTGATTGTTAAAGTTTCATTCGTTTGACAAACTCAAAAAAACAAAATCATTAATTATGAAATAATGAAACTCAAAAAATAGGCAGTCTATGAAAATAATTTGTAGGGTGGAACAATAATTTTTCGCAAAAACTACAGTTGTTGCATTCACAACTTTTTTTCGCAGAAACAAACAACCACTATTGCTAACAGTTTTTTTTCTATGATATAAATGTCTTAGAAATAATGATATTGAACGGGTATTTTTCTTAGTATTCATTAATGATTGAAGCCTTGTCTTTGCATTTTTTTAAAATTTAAATATGATATTTAAGAGAAACTGTTGTTATCAAAATTTTAGGAATTTTATCATCGTAAACAATTTTAAAGTTATTTTAACATCAAATATTTAAACCCTAGTGATTCAAAAAAGCAAAAATAAAATGATTTATTCTGGACGAAAATAAAGTTTAGCGAAAAAAGAAACCTTTTTTTCATTTTCAATGGCTGTGATTTAAATGAATGTTTTTCCCAGCATCTGCTGCGCTTTTGAAATTACAGACAACAAAATGCATCGCTCTCTATTTTTACTATATTTATACAAGCTCCCTTGCATTTCTGGCGTAGTTTTTAGATTTCGAAATCTTCCTTTGCTGTCGTCTCAAAAGCTTTTGTTAAACAAAATGAAAAAAAAATTGCGCCAGAACCTTTTTTTGTCGATGACTTTCTTGTCAAAAATAATGTTGCAGAACAATTTTCAACAGTGAAAATGCTGCAGTGCATAAAAATCGTATTTCATTGATTTTTTGAATATTTCACTGTTAGTTTTTTATGTATTTTGATAAAATGGCGATTTATTGAGAAAACTGAAATGCAAATTTTTATGATACAGCTGAGCTAATACCCAACATGGAATCAAATATTTTACATTATTAATAAAAACATTTAACGAAAAAATTACAGCAAATTAAAAAGATGAGAAATTGTTTTTGTGTGGCGTTTGCGCAGTGTCTGAAGAAGGCGTGTCTAAAATGTTGTATCTCAGTTTTCCAATTTCAGTTGTGCTCGAAGGAAAATATGTTGTAGAAAGTGTTTTTAAAAATTTTTTTATATAATATTATTGTTAATAGAAATTACGAAATTGTTGTGGTGATCATCTTCAACAAATAAAGGTCAAGAGACTAATGAATGTGTAATACTACAAAAGAAACGACAATAATAAAAAGCAAAGTGATTCATGGAAAAATATAAAACTGTTAATGGATAAAAGATTAATATTATAGTAGTAAATCTATAAATGTAAAACACAAATTAAAAATAGCAACATTCTTTTTTCAAAATAATACTGATTTATAGGGATTTTAATTTTCAATATTTTTAATATCGGTTTTTGTCAATATTGGTCTTTCAGTTGACATCAGTTGCTAGAAAAAATTAGCATTTCAATGTTTTAACAAAGTTTGTGTGACACAGTTGTTTTCGTTACAACAAGGTCGATTCAAGCAAAATAACTCTCAAATATTCAAATAGAATTGTAGCTAATTTGCCCACAAAAATTATTATTAAAAAGAACGTTGAATAACTCCGTTAGATCTTTAACAAATCAATTTTTTTCTCATCTATACATGCAATATTTGGATTTTTACGTATTGCTTTCATCAAATCGAATAAAAAAGAACGTATCATTCTTTTGAATGACTTTTTTTGATCGGACATGTTTAAATGCAGTAATTTATTGAAAGCAAAAAACTGTATTGACTGAGAAGGAACAAGCATAGAAGCTGCAAAAAAAAATGGTGCTATGCATTAACACATTTTTTTGTCAGTTAAAAACTGCAATTTCTTGTTAAATAAATGGAAAAAAGTCGATAAAAGAAAAAAAAGAAATATTATTTTTTTCTTTTTTCGTCTTCTATAAAATCATTCTCTTATTGGTAAAAAACAAGTTATAAAAAGTTATAATTTTTATCATATTTCATTGTAATGAAATTTTTATTCTTACCAAAAAAAGCAGATTTGCAGCTATCGAGGAATGGCACCTTTTGTTAACATAAAAACGCAAAGGCATTTTGGCACTTATTCTTCCTAAAAAAATAATTCAAAAAACAAACAGTTTGTTAGAGTTTCTCAAATACAAATTTAGTCAAACTTTTTTGAGCTGCCTGGTTCTTAGAATAAAATTTGCTTGCTAGAAATAATTTATTTTTTGTTGAAACGATTTGTGGAAATGGAATCAACAAATAATGTAAGTTTTTTCTATAAACTGCATTTTACATAAGTGTGTTTTTTTAGATGATAGAATGTCCAATTAATGCAGAGTGGAAATTTCAAAAAGCTGATATTATTGCATTAAAGGATTTAAATGGAAAAATTTTTTATGCCTTCAATTGTCCAGATATTCAATATAATGTCATAGTTAATCAATGTGCAAAACAGAAAACCATTCTTTTTTTTTATGTCAACAGCTCAAAAGAAAGAAAGCTTAAAGTTAATGTTACTGCTGTGGTCGAATCAGCAAATTATGTAACAAAGCTAATCTTTGATTATCAAAAATATAGGCATGAAACTATTATGGTATATGAAATGGACAAATTTTTTGATTCAAAAAGCAAATTTTTTGTTAATGGAGAATTAATTATAAAAGTTGATGGAATTATGATAGCCGAACGATTGCCTGTTTCTGTAAGATTTATTTTTCATTTACATAAATATTTTTTGTTTTAGAAAATTCCTTATCCTATTTCTTTAAAATGGAAAATCAAAGAAGATGACTTAAAAGCAAAGTGTGATGTATCAAATGGATTTCTAAGAAGTAAACGAATTGCATCATTTTCTGATGTCAAATATTATCTTACAATTTATCCCAATAGAGTTAAAGATGGAGTATCAAAAACAGAGGTATGGTTGAATGTTGATCTGGGAAAAGAAAAAGAAATTGAAGCAATTTATGATATTTCAATAGAAACTGCTAATATTAATGAAGAGGGTCACCACTACTTTAAAAAATCTGGTGGATATCCAAGATATATTGTAAAAGATGGTGAACTCATTAATCCATCAAAAGGATATATTGTTGATGGATATATGACTATTACATTGAATGGAAAGTTAATGATTGAAAAGAATCAATATACAATGCTGAATTGTAAAAAAGGTGTTGCAACAACAGCTGCTCAAAAGAAAAAGAATAAAGATTTTGTTATTGACGTTGATGGAAAAGAAATTCAAGTAAGTTAGCTTTGTAATACTCAGGCAAGCTCACAATATTTGAGTGCTACAGTGCCTATTTACTGCTGCTATCATTTTTATTGCTTCCGCTTCTCCGCTTTCCATAATAGACAAATTTTTAATTTTCAGGTTCACAAAAAAGTATTAATGGATGCTTCACCTGTTTTATCTGCAATGTTAGAATCTGGAATGAAAGAAGCAATCGAAAATAGAATGATTATTGAAGATTTTTCTTTTGAAGTTGTTGATGCTGCAATCAAACTTTGCTACAGTTCTAGTGTTCCACGAAAATTTGTTCTTGAAGATTTGCTTTCACTCTATCGGTTTGCTGATAAATATCGTATTCAGCTTATTATGGTAAGTTTTTTTTTACTTTTGAATAAACATTAAAAGCTTTTTTTAGGATTTGGTTGAAGAATACCTTATCAAAAAACTTACTGCTTCGAATGTCTGTCAATTAATTAAATTTTCAAAGTTCTTTAATGCCAAAAAACTCTATCAATCTGCGGTTGATATATTGATGAAGTATTCAAAAGAATCAACCTCTGTCAGTAATTTGGATATTCTAGATAATGATTTACTTGCAATGATTTTTCGAAGTACTTTTTGTCCTGCTGTTGATACTGATTTTGTTTAAATTTTGTGTATTGTATTGCTTTCTGTTTTCATTTTTGAAATTGAACGTTTTGAATAAATTATTCTTGTAAAACATTTATAATGCAGCAATAGTAATGTAGTAAACGGGGGCAGCTATCACCCAAAAATTATGCATTGAACAAAAGGTTTTATAATTTCAGTTTTTTGTTTGTTTATATAAAAAAAAGAGTTGTTTTCATGCCAAACAACGATAGTATTTGGTTATTCGATAAGTCTGTTCCGCGGGTTTTTCTTACGCCATTTTTTAGTTTTTGATGAACCACGTAAAAAAATTTTTGTACTGCGCGCCATGAAAATTGGTAGAAAAAGTGCAATCAATCGCTGCGAGAATCAAAAAATGTATAAATCATTTCTTTTTTCTAAAGAAAAAAAAATTTTTTTTCCAACAGTTTTAATCATTTTTTGATTCTCGCAGCGATTGATTGCACTTTTTCTAGCAATTTCCATGGCGCGCAGTACAAAAATTTCTTTACGTGGAACGCAAATTTGATAGAAATTTTTTAAAGAAGAGACTCGTTTAGAATCATTGAGAAATGAGACCACTTTATATTCTTTTTTATTCCGTTACTGTTTTTTAGTTGCGTATTGACAATGATTCACTGCAAATATAAACAAATGATTTTTATATAAAAATAAACATTTTTTTGCTCGCATTTAGTTTCTTTATTTTCAATCATTAATTGAGTCATTCACAAAAATGATGTTGCTGCATTATTCTTCTTTGATTTTATTCATTATACATTTAGTTGGTTTTTCTAGAAGTCAAAATTATTATAAAAATCGCATTGACCTTGAAATTTATTCAAATTTGACAGAATTCAAAGATGAAATAAAAAGCAATAGAAATGACGATGTAATTATTAATGTTTGTGATGAGAATGAAAGAAGTTGGTTTGATATTTCAATGGCTAAAAATAATCAAATAAAATATTGTGTAGGTAAATGTCATTGTTCATATAATGCAGTAAAATGCATTGCAAGTGGTATAAATAATTTGAATATTAAAGCAATAAAAGAAAATTTTATTGGAAAAGAATTTTGGATTTTACATGGCAACGATTTTCCTATTTTAGAAAAGGTAAGGTTTTACATTATATGTATTTCAAAGAAAAAATTTGCATTACCTCTCAGAGGGGTCTATTATTTTTTGGAATCGGCGATTTTGATTTCTGGAAGCGCATATTTGTTGGAAAGGGTCATCACTGAGGGGAGCATCTTATGCATTTAAAATTTTGGTATTTGGGAACATTTCACCAAATAACGCGAAATTCAAATTATAATTTGCCCTAGCTTAAAATTAGCACATTTCATGAAAATCTCTAGCTTTAAAAATGACGAAATGGCAGCCGTTTGAAAAAATCAACTTTTGCTAGGAAAATTCAAAAAACCATACATACTTTTCCTCTAAACGGCTGCCATTTGGTCATTTTTGAAGCTAGAGGGTTAATTTTGCGACTATTGGGTGTAGGAGAATCTAGATTTTCATAATGTTTGCTAAGTTTAAGCTGGTTCGAGGTCAAATTTGAATTTGGCGCCATTTGGCGTTGTGTTCTCATATGCAAAAATTTTATGTGCAAAAGATGCTCCCCTCAGTAGTGACCCTTCCCACCAAATATGAGCATTCAGAAATTAAAGAGAGCGATCTCTCGTCCAAAAAACGAGTGGCAAAAATAAAAGACCAACGCTGTACATTTTGGCAGTCTACAACATTTTTAGAATAAAATTTTTCCAACCAGTGAAGATGTAATTGAAAAGCTGCATTTTGGGTCTACTACAATTTTTCAAATTGATGATGGAGCTTTTGATAGATTATCTTCATTAAAATATTTAGAGTTCACTAATACCAGATTAGAAAAAATTGATGAAAATGTTTTAACTCAGAATCTTGGAAAAACATTAAAAACATTTTCATTTACTTTTAACAGAATGTCAGTATTTGATCCAACAATTTTCAAATATTTGGTTAATCTAGAAGAACTCGATTTAAAAGGAAATATAAAATTTGGTGGAAAAATCGAGAATCAATTTCCTAAAAGCTTATCAAAATTGAAAGTTTTAAATCTGCAAAATTGTGGATTCAGTGATTTGGATGAAAATGTGTTTGAACATTTAAAGTAAGGTTTTTTTTTGAGCTGGTGCGAGGTCAAATTTGAATTTGGCGCCAATTGGCAAAATGTTAGCAAATGCCAAAATTTCATATGCAAAAGATGCTCCCGTCAATGATGACCCTTCCCACCAAATATGAGCTTCTCGAAGTTAAAGAAAGCGATTTCTCGTTAAGCCAAGTGGGCATCTGAGGTGAATCCCTCTGTATTTTCAAAATCTACGAATACTTTTTCCACAGCTTTTTCGGACTTAGAAAAACATATTCGAAAAAAAACCATGTCAGAATTAAAGAAAAAAGAATCTGAAAAAATATAAAAAACTTATTCTAAAATTTTTAGGAATCTGGAAATCATTGTTTTGAATCATAACTACTTCACATCTATTCCATCTGCAATCAATGTGCTTACAAATTTACGAGCATTCCACTTTAGCAACAACTTGATTGAAATATTAGAAAAAAACAGCTTTCTCCAAAATACAAAATTAAAAATCTTACTTTTCACAGAAAATCGAAAGCTAAAAAGCATCGAAGATTGTGCATTTTGTAAATTACCGAATTTGAAACTGTTTGATTTTCATGCATCACAACAGTTATCTCAAATCCATGGAAATGCATTTGGATTTATTAGCAATGGATATGTGCCAAATATAAAATTGTTTTTAATAGAATACTGTAAAATAAGTGTATTACCAGAAAAATTATTGAATTGGAAAAATGTTGAAAAACTTTCAATCAATCATAATCCATTGGAATGTAACTGTTTTAATGCATGGTTATTTAATGATCTTTTATCAAATAATTCGATTTATAAAAGTCAATTATGGTCTGAATATGGTGATTTCTACAAATATAATTTAGGATGTTTGGGATCTTTACAGTTAACACCAAATCAAACACTACAATTTAATGAAATTTTTTCAACTTGTTAATCATTGAAAAGCAGCAACATTTGGATTGTTATTATTATTGTTATTTTATCTGCTGCTATTTTGGTTTTAACTTGCTGTCAAATCGAATAAAATTTTGCAAATGGTTTTTGTAATGTTTTATGACTAACTAAAGATTTTGTGCTTTCTTTATAAAAATAAAATTTAAAACTATTTTTGTGTTTGATTAAAAAAAGTGCTAGAAGTCATTCGAATTTTTGTGGAAAAAACAAATAAAAAAAAATAAAAAAATTTTTAGGAAAACGTCTCTCTTCTTTTAAACTAAGCCCTATTTTTTTTGACTGTAAAACACTTACCTTGTTTCATGTTAGGGTTTTTTAAATGTTTCTGCCAAATTTTTTTCATTAACGTTTTTTCAATGATAAAAAGAAATGATTAAGTTCATTTTGGGCAAACTGAAATATGTTTTTTCGTTAACTATGACAAATAATAACAAATGGCACATTCGTCTAATTGCAAAATATTCAAAAAACTCGCAAATTTTTAAAATCAAAAAGCTTTTTATTAAGCGATAAAGCGAAAATCAAAGAGTATGCATTTTTTTACGCCTTTCTTTAACTGCATCAAAGAAAAGAAATTATTGTCTTTGACATCTTCGATCTATTTTTATGTGCTATAGAAAATGTTTTTTTGATTTTTAAAAATTGTTTTCCACATTTTTCCAGTAGACACTTGCATAGTAAGAATTTTTGAATATTTTTACAAATATTTTTAGTTAACAATTGTAAAAGTTGTCTATAACTAGAATATAAGTGTTTAAAAGCATGAAAAGTTTGGAAAGATTCCTTCACTTATAATATATAATATGGCACTTTACTTGTATCAAACAGAAAAAAAAGCTAAAATTTCAGGTTAAAAATTATAAAAAAATGGAAAAGAATAATCGTTAATTGTAACAAAGTTTCATTTTGCGAAAAGTATCGTATATTTAATTTTTTATCTATTATGCTGATAATCCTATCGTCACATTTAGGAGAGAAAACAATAAAGCCGAAAAATAATTCTGCATAAAATTAAAGGAATTAAATATTATAGTTGCTGATACAAAAATATACGATCCAAAAAATGGTCTCAACGGTTAATATATTCTCGAAAAAAAAGATTAAAACATTACAATCAAAATGGAATGAGTAGAATAAATAATTGTGCATTTGCGTCGGAATAAATTATCTCTGTGTTTTCTACTTTCTACTAAAAAAACTGACCACAAACACAAAACATGATGTTTTGGCTCCCTTTAGATTTTTCATGCATTAAGTTGTTTAAAATGTTAAGTATAATATGTATTTATGCTTTTACGTCAGAATATAGTATCTATTAAAAAAATTGATCACAAACACAAATCATAATATTTTTCGGTGTGATAATATTGTAACAAGCGAAGGTTATGTCGAAGGTCGCTTGCTAGCTATAAAAAGACTTGTTCATTCTAGATTTTTTATGCATATACAGGGAGAAAGTTTATTGCCAACTCTTACGTAGCACCGGTTATCTTTTTTTTTTCAACTTTTTCATCTGTTAAAATGACTTACCAGGAAAGGGTTGTCTGGGTTGGTAGAGTACCTGATGGGTGATCTAGAGATCAGAGGTTTGAGTCTCATATTTTTAAGATTGGTAGTGAGACATCGCCTCCACGCTATGTTGCACTAGGCACTATGCTACACCACCATATTTCAGAAATCCCTATCTCCCATTGTTTATTCTGTCTATTTTATTCTTATATATGATAATTTTAAGATTGCGATTTTTCGACTTACCCCTTCCATCTTCTGGACATTCGCTAATTGTTGAACGTGTTAAAACGAATTCTATTTAAACATGTCGTTAAACTTGTCGTACCGTAACATCACTGAAAAAAATTGTAATTTTTTAGCGTTTTGTTTTAGCATTTTACGTGAACTACCCTGTAATTTCCTAATATGGCCAGAAGCATGGGAAATGATGAAACTAAAAAAAAACATATTCAAACCCTTTCTATTCAAAAGTCTCGTGATCAACAGCTTCATGGTAAAGTTCAATCAAAAATTGCCGTATGTTTAAAACATGAGTGATTTCAACAAAACTGAAACACTTCTGTTCTGCTTTGATATGTTCACAGCTGTGCTAGCAAAATTTTGTGAACTTTAAAAAAGTAAATAAAAATTTCAAATTATTTTATTTAAAATAAATGCCATTAAAATCATATGCTAGACAACTCAAAACATAAAAAAAAATCAATTTTTTTCTAACATGATATAGACAGCTTTTTTAAAACGTTTTGTGTAAAAGATTATAACATTGCTTTAGTCTACCTTTTTTTAATAGTGGCAATTTTTCGTACAACTGATCGCGTTTTTCAGTTGTACGAAAATGGAAAAGTGTAGAAAATATTTGTTGTATAACATGTAATTACTAGTTTTAACTAATAAACAATCGTTTGATCCTCCACTATTTAACAAATTTGAATTTAAAAAAATCAGCCTTCTCTTTAGTGTCGCTGTCAAAAGGCATGAAGTTTGATTCTAGAAAAATATTGGTAGGCTCTGCATTTTCTAAATTTATTAATGTCTTCTAGTTGCATTATTTCTTGATATAATGCTATTAAGCTACGTTTTTTGTAATGAAAATAGTATTATAAAAAAATTTATAATAACAAAGTTTAATAAATAAATGTTTTTAAAATATTCATATCATTTGTAAACTATAGAAAAAGAAAATGGCACAACAAAAATGGTGAGAATTAAAAATTGCGACCTTTAATAACACACAGTTGAAACACAAAAGCTAAAAGAAAGAAAAAGGAAAAGCAGCTTTGGAAAAAAATATACAATTTGGTTTGAATATTTTGTTTTCAATGGTGAATGACTCATAGAGAAGGATATGATTTTTTAAGAAATTGATTAATCATTATTTGCCAAACGTTTCATTTCCGTTTTCATCTTTGATCTTACACCCTCATAACAAAAATTTTCACGTGTAATCAATTACTACTTTTTGTTGATTTTTGACCCTGTTATTTGTCTTCATTAAAATTAATGCAATTATCATTCATTATTGACTTGGCTCACTTTTTAGCAACTTTTTTCTTTTAAAACCCAAATAATAACCTGTTTTTGAAAAACAACAATAAAGGGAGTCATAAAAAAGGTGGGTGTTAATAATTCTTTTTTTTTTTCGTTACACCTTTGAAACTTTTTTACTTTCTTTGATATAATTAAAAATAATATGACCTTCCTGAAAGACAAACAACCAAAAAAGAAAGAGCGAACTGATTCACTGATTCTTGAGCATTCATCCATAATTTCAATAGAAAAAGTCGAATTAATAATAAAAATATCTATGAAGTTATTAATTATTTTTGTATTAATTACTACTGCTGCTGCATTTTTGGGTTTAGGCAGAACACAATCTGCTGGTGCTAGAGGGCAACTGGTGAGATACTACAAGGTGGTTTGTGTAACTTTCCACTATGTTTTTGACCTAAATATTTGCATCCAGAAGTTGAAGGAAGCAATGTGTGATGAAAAACTTACAACACATTGCTTCCACACATGGTTAGTGGACAACTTACATGAACCACTATGATTTGGCTCACTCATTTTTCCACTTTTACAGCTCTGTGATGGCAAACCAGCATCAAATATTTTGATTAAGCTATACGATGATGACAGAGGTATTGATACTGATGATTTAATGGCCAAGGGTAAAACTGATAGCAGCGGACATTTCGATCTTTATGGGCATACAAAAGAATTTACAACTATTGATCCAAAAATAAATATGTTAGTTTACCGCCATAGATATCTATTAATCTTAAGTATTTATATTTTAGCTATCATGATTGCAATGATGGCCTTACTGTAAGTTTCATTTTTTAAGCTTCAACTGAATTTTATAAACCAAAATGTTTTTTTTTCAATTATTGATTTTTTATTTTTCAAATTTAGCCATGTTCAAAGAAGCTTACAATTTACATTCCTGATAAATATGTTTCAAGTGGTGAACATCCCGAAAGATATTTTGATGCTGGAATTCTTGAACTTTCTGGTACCTTCAAAGGTGAAGAACGTGATTGTATCCATTAATTTCATTGCAAATGTGATCCACGCTTTCTTTTGATTTTATATTTTGTTATATTACTACATAAAAATAGATGTTTTTCCTAATATATGGTCACTTGTCTCGATTCTCTTTTTTTGTTTATTAATGCCTTCTACCATTAAACCTGATACTGCCGTTATCATTGCTATTATTTGTTATTTTATACTTAAGATGTACTATTAAGAAATGAAATATGTTTACAAAAAAGTAACTGAATATTCAAAGACTAAAATCCATCTATAACTAAATTCATTCTTGGCTGATCGTTTACTTTTTTTATATAGGAAATATTTAATAACAAAAAAATAAACATCTGTTACGCTTCCAAAGATCAAACAACCAAAAGAAAAAGACATTATTTTAAGCTGTGGTTTTCATTAGTCAGAAATCCTTACATAGACATATCCGGATTTCAACATTTCTTTCTGCCGTTTTTTCAATTGTTGAAAGCCTTTTTTGACAGAAAGAACAACGCTAATAATAATGTTAAAGCACACTTTTTTTGAAAACGAAAGAAATCGATTTCAAAAATCGATAATAAACGTATTTCTATTTGCTGTTTAGTGCAAATCTTTGAATATTTTTGCTGTTTTTTACATGTTAAAAATGAAATTTTTAATTAGCTGTTAAAAACCATTTTTTGCAAAAGTGAAAGTATAAAGAAAATTCCACGATATTTAATAAAATGGAAGGATACTGTCTAACTCAGTTGCGAATATATGCTAATTACGCATATTATTCATTCCTTTTGCCACGTCATCATTTTTCTATAAATACTCTCTTTGTCTCTCTTTTGTTGTTCATTCTCGATTGTCTCTCTCATTTGTATGATGTTGTTCGAATAAAAGCTCAATTATCTCATCTATAATGTTTCAACTTGTATCTATCAACCTATACATATATATTCACTTCGTGGACTAGGGCATAACAACTCCACCATTTAAAAAATTGAAAGATTGAAATGCTTTGGTTATGGACCGTGGTGCTATAAATATTATCATTTCAAAGCTTTTTTTTTAAAAAAGAAATTGAACATTTTTTGCTGCATTACGCTAACCATTTCGATTTCTAAAGTCAAAAACAAATTGGTTTTTTTCAAATTTTTTTTTGCCTATATTTTTGCTGACAGATATGTGTTGCAAAACAGTTTTTTTTGAATTGTTTTTATAAATATTTATCATCAAAGTATTTAAAACGTGCATTTTTTACGCATATGAAACCACAGTTTAAATTTAGTGGAGAAGTAGGATTACAACCTCTCATAATTAACGAGTGCCCCATCTTTTTATTCTAAAACATAGTAATTCTTTATAAGGTTTGTGTGGACTATTAACAAGCAAGAAAAAGCCGTGTAAAAATTTTTGTTGTTTAAAAAAATTGAAAAATTTAAAATATCTTATTAAATCTGGGATTGGTTTAAAAAATAATTTTTTTTTTGTTCAATGATGAATATAGTAATGGTGTCTAGTCACGTTTCTTATTATTCGTGTAAAAGTGAAATAAATTTATTTAAACTTGCTGTGCTATAAAAATGAATTTTTTAGTTATTAAAACTGAAATATTCCAAGAAAATAAAAACTATAAGCTTTTTGAAACATAACCTTCTTCTGCCTACAAAACGCTAGACAGCTTGACGTTTGCGATCATTCGTGCTAGCCGCAACGAAAGAATTTTTATTTTCAAATATGTGTCATTTTTAGGCTAAAAAAATGCATTCAACGATCGTTTTTGCCGTCTGCCTTTTTTCACAATTTTAAAAAGATTTAGATTGTAAAAAAAAGGTTTTTGAATATTTTGGCTAATAATTTTAACGATTATGAACAAAAAAGCTCATGGTTTGTTAACTGAATATATACTTTTGATCGCATAACACCGAAAAAACAAAGCTTGTTAATCTTGGCATTAATAATTAGTTATTGTTTCAAATGCTTACAGCAAAAAAACTTTAATAATGGCATGCTTGTTTGCCATTGTTATATTTTAAAAAGAAAAAAACCGGCAGTTTTGCGCTACATTTAACTTTAAAAATACAGTTTTTAGTTCAAAATTTAATATTCATTGTTTTTCTATATAAATAATGTCTTCAGGGCAATAGTTATCAGCTATTTTTTAGTTAAAGTCTGCCGCAATTTTGATAAGTCAAATAAAATTACAAATACTTCTTACATATTTTGTTACAATTTCTTGAAGTGACGAAGGCAGGGATGTCAACAAGTGGAATTTTTTGTCTACTTCGGTGGAAACACATCTACCTTGGTGGAAAATTTTTTTTTTAATTTTTTTGATTTTTTGACATTATTAAGTGCCAAAAAACATTGTGGAACTATTTTTATAGCAAAAAAATCAGTTTAAAAGCTTTCCACTCAAGTGGAATGATATTCCACTCAGGTGGAGTTCAATTCCACCTTGGTGGAATGATATTCTACTTTGATGGAATTGAACTCCACTCTGGTGGAACTGAACAACACTCGAGTGGAATTATTTTTTTTATGTTTAATTACATCATATTTATTACTGGTTACATATTTTAATCGATTTAAGTGATTTTATAAAGATTTAAACATTAGAACGATATTCCACTTGGGTGGAATTCAACATTGTGTTATAATACATAAATAATCGTTAAAATAGTATAAAAAGAGTAAAAAGTAATAAATATGATGTAATTAAACATAAAAAAAATAATTCCACTCGAGTGTTGTTCAGTTCCACCAGAGTGGAGTTCAATTCCACCAAAGTAGAATATCATTCCACCCAGGTGGAATTGAACTCCACCTGACAAGGGGCCGTTACGAGATGTCATCTATGGATTTCCTCGAAAATAGTGGGGATTAACAGCTCATAGTAAATAATTAATCATATTCCAAGCGATTACAACCATTTATAATTATCACAAACGTAATTCATAGACTAAGACGTTCATCGCCTGCTACTTACAGTGTAATAGCAAAATGCTACTAAAATTGTGAAATGGCGAACGGGCAGCTAATACTTGGGGGTTTTTCATACCTTACTATGAGCTGTTAATCCCCACTATTTTCGAGGAAATCCATAGATGACATCTCGTAACGGTCCCTTGTGAGTGGAAAGCTTTTAAACTGATTTTTTTGCTATAAAAATAGTTCCACAATGTTTTTTGGCACTTAATAATGTCAAAAAATCAAAAAAATTAAAAGAAAAATTTTCCACCAAGGTAGATGTGTTTCCACCGAAGTAGACAAAAAATTCCACTTGTTGACATCCCTGGACGAAGGTGCAAATAAATATTCATTCATGTAACATTTTATTGTACTTTTAATTAATTAACGTCTTTCATTTGTTTAGTATGCATAATGCATCAAAAGATAAACATTTTTTATGCAATCTGAATATACCACCTTCTTCAGTTTGAGAAATACAGAACATGCGCTCATTATTAATAAAAAAAATGATCCTTCTTTCTAAACTTCAAAAAATAAAAAAGCTCATTTGATCCATTCTTATTTTCAGCAAGAAAAGCTGGTGTTTTACAAATTTCAAAAATTTAATGTGCTATACATAACATCGATTTTTGTATTACAGTTAATGTCTTTGAAGCATGTCAAAAACTGTATGTAATTAAAAAAAGTAGATAGTTGTCAGTTTTCAGTTTTTAGTTTTCAGTTTTCAATTTTCAGTTTTCAGTTTTCAGTTTTCAGTTTTCAATTTTCAGTTTTCAATTTTCAGTTTTCAGTTTTCCACTATCTCTTATCCGTATTTTCAGTTTTCAGTTTTCAATTTTCAGCTTTCAATTTTCAGTTTTCAATTTTCAGTTTTCAGTTTTCCACTATCTCTTATCCGTATTTTCAGTTTTCAGTTTTCAGTTTTCAATATTCAACTTTCAATTTTCAGTTTTCAGTTTTCAATTTTCAGTTTTCAATTTTCCACTATCTCTTATCCGTATTTTCAGTTTTCAGTTTTCAGTTTTCAATTTTCAGTTTTAATTTTCAGTTTTCAATTTTCAGTTTTCAGTTTTCAATATTCAGTTTTCAGTTTTCAGTTTTCAGTTTTCAGTTTTCAGTTTTCAGTTTTCAGTTTTCAGTTTTCAGTTTTCAGTTTTCAATTTTCAGTTTTCAGTTTTCAGTTTTCAGTTTTCAGTTTTCAATATTCAGTTTTCAGTTTTCAGTTTTCAATTTTCAATTTTCAGTTTTCAGTTTTCAGTTTTCAGTTTTCAGTTTTCAGTTTTCAGTTTTCAGTTTTCAGTTTTCAGTTTTCAGTTTTCAATATTCAGTTTTCAGTTTTCAGTTTTCAATTTTCAGTTTTCAGTTTTCAGTTTTCAGTTTTCAGTTTTCAATATTCAGTTTTCAGTTTTCAGTTTTCAATTTTCAGTTTTCAGTTTTCAGTTTTCAGTTTTCAGTTTTCAATATTCAGTTTTCAGTTTTCAGTTTTCAATTTTCAGTTTTCAGTTTTCAGTTTTCAGTTTTCAGTTTTCAATATTCAGTTTTCAGTTTTCAGTTTTCAATTTTCAATTTTCAGTTTTCAGTTTTCAGTTTTCAGTTTTCAGTTTTCAATATTCAGTTTTCAGTTTTCAGTTTTCAATTTTCAATTTTCAGTTTTCAGTTTTCAGTTTTCAGTTTTCAATATTCAGTTTTCAGTTTTCAGTTTTCAATTTTCAATTTTCAGTTTTCACTTTTCAGAAATACCCAAGGTTAAACATGTAGAATATTTAGCAGTTGATATTTTTATAGGGACACTTTCTTTTACATTAGTAGTAGTATATATTTCCCCTGCAACATCGAAATCTTTTAGCAATAGTAGCCAATATAGTGATACTGTAAGAGAGCTTTGTGTAGGAGATTTTAATTTCCCTGGGATAATCTGGCGTGATTTAACTTCTAACAAAGCACCAGAAGAAATTTTTATTGACTTTTTAAAATCTACTGATTTTAAAAATAAAATATTATCTCCCACTAGGGGCGATAATATATTAGATCTGGTTTTAACCAATGTTCCAGATAAGGTTATGATCACATCCATTGAGCCGCCATTCGGCAGCACCGATCGCAATACTGTAAATTTTTCTCTTGATTGTGATTTAGCACTGCCAAAAGCACCCAAATATTCGTTTAAAAATTTCAAGAAAGCAAATTATTTAGCAATGAATATATATTTTATGGAGCGTAAATGGGAGTTTTTATTTGACAAATCAGAAACAGATATTGATATTAATGAAGCTTATGATGAGTTTGTTCAAGTCATCAGCGATGCTATATTTTTACATGTTGATACGGTGATCCCGTCATCCACAGATAGGCTTCCACCAAATGTTAAAGCTATGATTAGATATAGGGACTCTACAAAAAGAAGTGCGGAAAACTTACCTCTAATTTCTAAAATTTCTAAAAGGATATTGAGTCGTTTCATAAAAGCTAAAAGAGAGAGGCGCAAATTATGAAAAGATTCGGGATTAAGGGCATTTTCAGTCATCTAGGGCAATATTTAAAGAAGGATTCTCATATCCCTGCGCTAAAAGCTGATAATAAAACACTTTTTTCGGATCCTGATAAAGCATCTTATTGAGGCAAAAATTTTGAATCTTATCATCACCCTGATAAGTTTATCGCTGATGAAGACTGTTTGATAAAAGATAACAGTCTTCCACTTTTAACACCCATGCAAGTTAAAGATTATCTTAAAAGCTTCCAAAGCAAATGTAACACTTCCCCTGACGGAATACCTTACATTTTACTAAAAAAATGTGCCCCTACCCTCGCTAAACCCATCGCTAGGCTAATAAATATTTCTTTCCAGCAGGGTAGGGTACCTGACTTTTGATTTTATCAATATTAAAGCTGAAAAAAATAAGCCAGTTGACATTATTTATTTTGACTTTAAAAAAGCTTTTGATAGATTAAAGCATGCTAAGCTTTTTGCTAAGCTTAAAAGAGCTAATACGCCACATTCAATTATAGCTTGGATTCAAGCCTTTCTTACAGATCGCAAATTTAAAGTTAAGGTTGGTGGAAGCTTATCAGAAGAATTTGAAGCTAACTCTGGAGTCCCACAAGGTTCTAAATTAGGACCCCTTTTATTTTCATTTTTCATTGCTGACCTCATCTCTTTTTGTGAGACTCCAGGGGTGGAAACTAAATTGTTCGCTGATGACTTGAAGGCACTTTCTGACGAACTATGTCCTACTGACTCCCCACTGCATAAGTATCTCAAAAAGCTTGAACTCTGGGAAAGAGAAAATAAGCTTGAAATTGCCCCTGATAAATGCAATGTTTTACATTGCCTCCCTAACAGAAACCCCAAGGTTTCGTATTTTTATAACGGGTTTAAAATACCCAACAATCAAACTTCTGTTAGGGATTTGGGGTTGATTGTTTCTGATGATCTAAATTGGGAAAATCATATCAATAGGATTGTTAAAAACGCAACTACACGCCTTTTTATCCTTTTTAAAGCGCTTAGATCAACTTCTTCAAAGCTTCTCTTACATATGTATCACACTTATGTTCGTCCTTTAGTAGAACTTGCTACCCCAGTTTTTAATCCTACAATGCGTAAGCTTAAAGATAAGCTTGAAAAAGTCCAAAGGGTAGCTGTTAGACTTATATTTCTTAGATCGAATGAATTAAAACCGCACTCCAATGCTCCCTATGAGGAAAAACTAAAATTATTAAATATTGAGTCACTCGAAACTAGAAGAGATAATCTAGATCTCTGTTTTCTTAATGATTACATTAATGGTAGTGTAAAATGTAATCTTATCCTTGAAATTAGACCTACCATTACCAGAAATAAGAGGAAACTAATTATTCCAAAAGTAAAAAAGGGTTCTAAAGCTTCAGCATTTTTTTGCTGAAACATAAAAACTAAAGTTTCAGCAATTTTTTGCTGAAACATAAAAACTGAAGCTTCAGCACTTTTTTGCTGAAACATAAAAACTGAAGCTTCAGCAATTTTTTGCTGAAACATAAAAACTGAAGCTTCAGCACTTTTTTGCTGAAACATAAAAACTGAAGCTTCCGCAATTTTTTGCTGCAACATAAAAACTGAAGCTTCAGCAATTTTTTGTTGAAACATAAAAACTGAAGCTTCAGCAATTTTTTGCTGAAACATAAAAACTGAAGCTTCAGCAATTTTAAGATTTGTCGAAAACATAGCTTCAGCATTTTTTTGCTGAAACACAAAAACTGAAGCTTCAGCATTTTTTTGCTGAAACACAAAAACTGAAGCTTCAGCACTTTTTTGCTGAAACATAAAAACTAAAGCTTCAGCAATTTTGAGATTTGTCGAAAATATAGCTTCAGCAATTTTTTGCTGAAGCATAAAAAATAAAGCTTTAGCAATTTTAAGATTTGTCGAAAATATAGCTTCAGCATTTTTTTGCTGAAACATAAAACCTGAAGCTTCAGCAATTTTTTGCTGAAGCATAAAAAATAAAGCTTTAGCATTTTTAAGATTTGTCGAAAATATAGCTTCAGCAATTTTTTGCTGAAACATAAAAACTAAAGCTTCAGCAATTTTGAGATTTGTCGAAAATATAGCTTTAGCATTTTTTTGCTCAAACATAAAAACTGAAGCTTCAGCAATTTTGAGATTTGTCGAAAATATAGCTTCAGCATTTTTTTGCTGAAACATAAAAACTGAAGCTTCAGCAATTTTTTGCTGAAGCATAAAAAATAAAGCTTTAGCAATTTTAAGATTTGTCGAAAATATAGCTTCAGCAATTTTTTGCTGAAACATAAAAACTAAAGCTTCAGCAATTTTTTGCTGAAACATAAAAACTGAAGCTTCAGCAATTTTTAGATTTGTCGAAAATATAGCTTCAGCATTTTTTTGCTCAAACATAAAAACTGAAGCTTCAGCAATTTTGAGATTTGTCGAAAATATAGCTTCAGCATTTTTTTGCTGAAACATAAAAACTGAAGCTTCAGCAATTTTTTGCTGAAACATAAAAACTAAAGCTTCAGCAATTTTAAGATTTGTCGAAAATATAGCTTCAGCATTTTTTTGCTGAAACATAAAAACTAAAGCTTCAGCAATTTTTTGCTGAAACATAAAAACTGAAGCTTCAGCAATTTTTAGATTTGTCGAAAATATAGCTTCAGCATTTTTTTGCTGAAACATAAAAACTGAAGCTTCAGCAATTTTGAGATTTGTCGAAAATATAGCTTCAGCATTTTTTTGCTGAAACATCAAAACTGAAGCTTCAGCAATTTTGAGATTTGTCGAAAATATAGCTTCAGCATTTTTTTGCTGAAACATAAAAACTGAAGCTTCAGCAATTTTAAGATTTGTCGAAAATATAGCTTCAGCATTTTTTTGCTGAAACATAAAAACTAAAGCTTCAGCAATTTTTTGCTGAAACATAAAAACTGAAGCTTCAGCAATTTTTAGATTTGTCGAAAATATAGCTTCAGCATTTTTTTGCTGAAACATAAAAACTGAAGCTTCAGCATTTTTTTGCTGAAACATAAAAACTGAAGCTTCAGCAATTTTTTGCTGAAACATAAAAACTAAAGCTTCAGCAATTTTAAGATTTGTCGAAAATATAGCTTCAGCATTTTTTTGCTGAAACATAAAAACTGAAGCTTCAGCAATTTTTTGCTGAAACATAAAAACTGAAGCTTCAGCAATTTTTTGCTGAAACATAAAAACTAAAGCTTCAGCAATTTTAAGATTTGTCGAAAATATAGCTTCAGCATTTTTTTGCTGAAACATAAAAACTGAAGCTTCAGCAATTTTTTGCTGAAACATAAAAACTAAAGCTTCAGCAATTTTAAGATTTGTCGAAAATATAGCTTCAGCATTTTTTTGCTGAAACATAAAAACTAAAGCTTCAGCAATTTTAAGATTTGTCGAAAATATAGCTTCAGCATTTTTTTGCTGAAACATAAAAACTAAAGCTTCAGCAATTTTTTGCTGAAACATAAAAACTGAAGCTTCAGCAATTTTTAGATTTGTCGAAAATATAGCTTCAGCATTTTTTTGCTGAAACATAAAAACTGAAGCTTCAGCAATTTTGAGATTTGTCGAAAATATAGCTTCAGCATTTTTTTGCTGAAACATCAAAACTGAAGCTTCAGCAATTTTGAGATTTGTCGAAAATATAGCTTCAGCATTTTTTTGCTGAAACATAAAAACTGAAGCTTCAGCAATTTTGAGATTTGTCGAAAATATAGCTTCAGCATTTTTTTGCTGAAACATCAAAACTGAAGCTTCAGCAATTTTGAGATTTGTCGAAAATATAGCTTCAGCATTTTTTTGCTGAAACATCAAAACTGAAGCTTCAGCAATTTTGAGATTTGTCGAAAATATAGCTTCAGCATTTTTTTGCTGAAACATAAAAACTGAAGCTTCAGCAATTTTAAGATTTGTCGAAAATATAGCTTCAGCATTTTTTTGCTGAAACATAAAAACTAAAGCTTCAGCAATTTTTTGCTGAAACATAAAAACTGAAGCTTCAGCAATTTTTAGATTTGTCGAAAATATAGCTTCAGCAATTTTTTGCTGAAACATAAAAACTGAAGCTTCAGCAATTTTTAGATTTGTCGAAAATATAGCTTCAGCATTTTTTTGCTGAAACATAAAAACTGAAGCTTCAGCAATTTTGAGATTTGTCGAAAATATAGCTTCAGCATTTTTTTGCTGAAACATCAAAACTGAAGCTTCAGCAATTTTGAGATTTGTCGAAAATATAGCTTCAGCATTTTTTTGCTGAAACATAAAAACTGAAGCTTCAGCAATTTTAAGATTTGTCGAAAATATAGCTTCAGCATTTTTTTGCTGAAACATAAAAACTAAAGCTTCAGCAATTTTTTGCTGAAACATAAAAACTGAAGCTTCAGCATTTTTTTGCTGAAACATAAAAACTGAAGCTTCAGCAATTTTTTGCTAAAACATAAAAACTGAAGCTTCAGCATTTTTTTGCTGAAACATAAAAACTGAAGCTTCAGCAATTTTTTGCTGAAACATAAAAACTAAAGCTTCAGCATTTTTTTGCTGAAACATAAAAACTGAAGCTTCAGCATTTTTTTGCTGAAACATAAAAACTGAAGCTTCAGCAATTTTTTGCTGAAACATAAAAACTAAAGCTTCAGCAATTTTAAGATTTGTCGAAAATATAGCTTCAGCATTTTTTTGCTGAAACATAAAAACTGAAGCTTCAGCAATTTTTTGCTGAAACATAAAAACTGAAGCTTCAGCAATTTTTTGCTGAAACATAAAAACTAAAGCTTCAGCAATTTTAAGATTTGTCGAAAATATAGCTTCAGCATTTTTTTGCTGAAACATAAAAACTGAAGCTTCAGCAATTTTTTGCTGAAACATAAAAACTAAAGCTTCAGCAATTTTAAGATTTGTCGAAAATATAGCTTCAGCATTTTTTTGCTGAAACATAAAAACTAAAGCTTCAGCAATTTTAAGATTTGTCGAAAATATAGCTTCAGCATTTTTTTGCTGAAACATAAAAACTAAAGCTTCAGCAATTTTTTGCTGAAACATAAAAACTGAAGCTTCAGCAATTTTTAGATTTGTCGAAAATATAGCTTCAGCATTTTTTTGCTGAAACATAAAAACTGAAGCTTCAGCAATTTTGAGATTTGTCGAAAATATAGCTTCAGCATTTTTTTGCTGAAACATCAAAACTGAAGCTTCAGCAATTTTGAGATTTGTCGAAAATATAGCTTCAGCATTTTTTTGCTGAAACATAAAAACTGAAGCTTCAGCAATTTTAAGATTTGTCGAAAATATAGCTTCAGCATTTTTTTGCTGAAACATAAAAACTAAAGCTTCAGCAATTTTTTGCTGAAACATAAAAACTGAAGCTTCAGCAATTTTTAGATTTGTCGAAAATATAGCTTCAGCATTTTTTTGCTGAAACATAAAAACTGAAGCTTCAGCATTTTTTTGCTGAAACATAAAAACTGAAGCTTCAGCAATTTTTTGCTGAAACATAAAAACTAAAGCTTCAGCAATTTTAAGATTTGTCGAAAATATAGCTTCAGCATTTTTTTGCTGAAACATAAAAACTGAAGCTTCAGCAATTTTTTGCTGAAACATAAAAACTGAAGCTTCAGCAATTTTTTGCTGAAACATAAAAACTAAAGCTTCAGCAATTTTAAGATTTGTCGAAAATATAGCTTCAGCATTTTTTTGCTGAAACATAAAAACTGAAGCTTCAGCAATTTTGAGATTTGTCGAAAATATAGCTTCAGCATTTTTTTGCTGAAACATAAAAACTGAAGCTTCAGCAATTTTAAGATTTGTCGAAAATATAGCTTCAGCATTTTTTTGCTGAAACATAAAAACTATAGCTTCAGCAATTTTTTGCTGAAACATAAAAACTGAAGCTTCAGCATTTTTTTGCTGAAACATAAAAACTGAAGCTTCAGCAATTTTTTGCTAAAACATAAAAACTGAAGCTTCAGCATTTTTTTGCTGAAACATAAAAACTGAAGCTTCAGCAATTTTTTGCTGAAACATAAAAACTGAAGCTTCAGCATTTTTTTGCTGAAACATAAAAACTATAGCTTCAGCAATTTTTTGCTGAAACATAAAAACTGAAGCTTCAGCATTTTTTTGCTGAAACATAAAAACTATAGCTTCAGCAATTTTTTGCTGAAACATAAAAACTGAAGCTTCAGCATTTTTTTGCTGAAACATAAAAACTATAGCTTCAGCAATTTTTTGCTGAAACATAAAAACTATAGCTTCAGCATTTTTTTGCTGAAACATAAAAACTGAAGCTTCAGCATTTTTTTGCTGAAACATAAAAACTGAAGCTTCAGCATTTTTTTGCTGAAACATAAAAACTATAGCTTCAGCAATTTTTTGCTGAAACATAAAAACTGAAGCTTCAGCAATTTTTTGCTAAAACATAAAAACTGAAGCTTCAGCAATTTTTTGCTAAAACATAAAAACTGAAGCTTCAGCATTTTTTTGCTGAAACATAAAAACTGAAGCTTCAGCATTTTTTTGCTGAAACATAAAAACTGAAGCTTCCGCAATTTTTTGCTGAAACATAAAAACTGAAGCTTCAGCAATTTTAAGATTTGTTGAAAATATAGCTTCTGCATTTTTTTGCTGAAACATAAAAACTGGAGCTTCAGCAATTTTAAGATTTGTCGAAAATATAGCTTCAGCATTTTTTTGCTGAAACATAAAAACTAAAGCTTCAGCAATTTTAAGATTTGTCGAAAATATAGCTTCAGCATTTTTTTGCTGAAACATAAAAACTAAAGCTTCAGCAATTTTAAGATTTGTCGAAAATATAGCTTCAGCATTTTTTTGCTGAAACATAAAAACTGAAGCTTCAGCAATTTTTTGCTGAAACATAAAAACTGAAGCTTCAGCAATTTTTTGCTGAAACATAAAAACTGAAGCTTCAGCAATTTTTTGCTGAAACATAAAAACTGAAGCTTCAGCAATTTTTTGCTGAAACATAAAAACTAAAGCTTCAGCAATTTTAAGATTTGTCGAAAATATAGCTTCAGCATTTTTTTGCTGAAACATAAAAACTGAAGCTTCAGCAATTTTTTGCTGAAACATAAAAACTAAAGCTTCAGCAATTTTAAGATTTGTCGAAAATATAGCTTCAGCATTTTTTTGCTGAAACATAAAAACTAAAGCTTCAGCAATTTTAAGATTTGTCGAAAATATAGCTTCAGCATTTTTTTGCTGAAACATAAAAACTGAAGCTTCAGCAATTTTTTGCTGAAACATAAAAACTGAAGCTTCAGCAATTTTTTGCTGAAACATAAAAACTGAAGCTTCAGCAATTTTGAGATTTGTCGAAAATATAGCTTCAGCATTTTTTTGCTGAAACATAAAAACTAAAGCTTCAGCAATTTTAAGATTTGTCGAAAATATAGCTTCAGCATTTTTTTGCTGAAACATAAAAACTGAAGCTTCAGCAATTTTGAGATTTGTCGAAAATATAGCTTCAGCATTTTTTTGCTGAAACATAAAAACTAAAGCTTCAGCAATTTTAAGATTTGTCGAAAATATAGCTTCAGCATTTTTTTGCTGAAACATAAAAACTAAAGCTTCAGCAATTTTGAGATTTGTCGAAAATATAGCTTCAGCATTTTTTTGCTGAAACATAAAAACTAAAGCTTCAGCAATTTTAAGATTTGTCGAAAATATAGCTTCAGCATTTTTTTGCTGAAACATAAAAACTGAAGCTTCAGCAATTTTTTGCTGAATCATAAAAACTAAAGCTTCAGCAATTTTAAGATTTGTCGAAAATATAGCTTCAGCATTTTTTTGCTAAAACATAAAAACTGAAGCTTCAGCAATTTTTTGCTGAAACATAAAAACTAAAGCTTCAGCAATTTTAAGATTTGTCGAAAATATAGCTTCAGCATTTTTTTGCTGAAACATAAAAACTAAAGCTTCAGCAATTTTAAGATTTGTCGAAAATATAGCTTCAGCATTTTTTTGCTGAAACATAAAAACTGAAGCTTCAGCAATTTTGAGATTTGTCGAAAATATAGCTTCAGCATTTTTTTGCTGAAACATAAAAACTGAAGCTTCAGCAATTTTAAGATTTGTCGAAAATATAGCTTCAGCATTTTTTTGCTAAAACATAAAAACTGAAGCTTCAGCATTTTTTTGCTAAAACATAAAAACTGAAGCTTCAGCATTTTTTTGCTGAAACATAAAAACTGAAGCTTCAGCAATTTTTTGCTGAAACATAAAAACTGAAGCTTCAGCATTTTTTTGCTAAAACATAAAAACTGAAGCTTCAGCAATTTTGAGATTTGTCGAAAATATAGCTTCAGCATTTTTTTGCTGAAACATAAAAACTAAAGCTTCAGCAATTTTAAGATTTGTCGAAAATATAGCTTCAGCATTTTTTTGCTGAAACATAAAAACTGAAGCTTCAGCAATTTTGAGATTTGTCGAAAATATAGCTTCAGCATTTTTTTGCTGAAACATAAAAACTAAAGCTTCAGCAATTTTAAGATTTGTCGAAAATATAGCTTCAGCATTTTTTTGCTGAAACATAAAAACTAAAGCTTCAGCAATTTTGAGATTTGTCGAAAATATAGCTTCAGCATTTTTTTGCTGAAACATAAAAACTAAAGCTTCAGCAATTTTAAGATTTGTCGAAAATATAGCTTCAGCATTTTTTTGCTGAAACATAAAAACTGAAGCTTCAGCAATTTTTTGCTGAATCATAAAAACTAAAGCTTCAGCAATTTTAAGATTTGTCGAAAATATAGCTTCAGCATTTTTTTGCTAAAACATAAAAACTGAAGCTTCAGCAATTTTTTGCTGAAACATAAAAACTAAAGCTTCAGCAATTTTAAGATTTGTCGAAAATAAAGCTTCAGCATTTTTTTGCTGAAACATAAAAACTAAAGCTTCAGCAATTTTAAGATTTGTCGAAAATATAGCTTCAGCATTTTTTTGCTGAAACATAAAAACTGAAGCTTCAGCAATTTTGAGATTTGTCGAAAATATAGCTTCAGCATTTTTTTGCTGAAACATAAAAACTGAAGCTTCAGCAATTTTAAGATTTGTCGAAAATATAGCTTCAGCATTTTTTTGCTAAAACATAAAAACTGAAGCTTCAGCATTTTTTTGCTAAAACATAAAAACTGAAGCTTCAGCATTTTTTTGCTGAAACATAAAAACTGAAGCTTCAGCAATTTTTTGCTGAAACATAAAAACTGAAGCTTCAGCATTTTTTTGCTAAAACATAAAAACTGAAGCTTCAGCAATTTTAAGATTTGTCGAAAATATAGCTTCAGCATTTTTTTGCTGAAACATAAAAACTAAAGCTTCAGCAATTTTAAGATTTGTCGAAAATATTGCTTCAGCATTTTTTTGCTAAAACATAAAAACTGAAGCTTCAGCAATTTTTTGCTGAAACATAAAAACTAAAGCTTCAGCAATTTTAAGATTTGTCGAAAATATTGCTTCAGCATTTTTTTGCTAAAACATAAAAACTGAAGCTTCAGCATTTTTTTGCTAAGACATAAAAACTGAAGCTTCAGCAATTTTTTGCTGAAACATAAAAACTAAAGCTTCAGCAATTTTAAGATTTGTCGAAAATATAGCTTCAGCATTTTTTTGCTGAAACATAAAAACTAAAGCTTCAGCAATTTTAAGATTTGTCGAAAATATTGCTTCAGCATTTTTTTGCTAAAACATAAAAACTGAAGCTTCAGCAATTTTTTGCTGAAACATAAAAACTAAAGCTTCAGCAATTTTAAGATTTGTCGAAAATATTGCTTCAGCATTTTTTTGCTAAAACATAAAAACTGAAGCTTCAGCATTTTTTTGCTAAGACATAAAAACTGAAGCTTCAGCAATTTTTTGCTGAAACATAAAAACTAAAGCTTCAGCAATTTTAAGATTTGTCGAAAATATAGCTTCAGCATTTTTTTGCTGAAACATAAAAACTAAAGCTTCAGCAATTTTAAGATTTGTCGAAAATATAGCTTCAGCATTTTTTTGCTGAAACATAAAAACTAAAGCTTCAGCAATTTTAAGATTTGTCGAAAATATAGCTTCAGCATTTTTTTGCTGAAACATAAAAACTGAAGCTTCAGCAATTTTGAGATTTGTCGAAAATATAGCTTCAGCATTTTTTTGCTGAAACATAAAAACTGAAGCTTCAGCAATTTTAAGATTTGTCGAAAATATAGCTTCAGCATTTTTTTGCTGAAACATAAAAACTGAAGCTTCAGCAATTTTTAGATTTGTCGAAAATATAGCTTCAGCATTTTTTTGCTGAAACATAAAAACTGAAGCTTCAGCAATTTTTTGCTGAAACATAAAAACTGAAGCTTCAGCAATTTTAAGATTTGTCGAAAATATAGCTTTAGCATTTTTTTGCTGAAACATAAAAACTGAAGCTTCTGCAATTTTAAGATTTGTCGAAAATATAGCTTCAGCATTTTTTTGCTGAAACATAAAAACTAAAGCTTCAGCAATTTTAAGATTTGTCGAAAATATAGCTTCAGCATTTTTTTGCTGAAACATAAAAACTAAAGCTTCAGCAATTTTAAGATTTGTCGAAAATATAGCTTCAGCATTTTTTTGCTGAAACATAAAAACTGAAGCTTCAGCAATTTTGAGATTTGTCGAAAATATAGCTTCAGCATTTTTTTGCTGAAACATAAAAACTGAAGCTTCAGCAATTTTGAGATTTGTCGAAAATATAGCTTCAGCATTTTTTTGCTGAAGCATAAAAAATAAAGCTTCAGCAATTTTTTGCTGAAACATAAAAACTGAAGCTTCAGCATTTTTTTGCTGAAACATAAAAACTAAAGCTTCAGCAATTTTAAGATTTGTCGAAAATATAGCTTCAGCATTTTTTTGCTGAAACATAAAAAATAAAGCTTTAGCAATTTTAAGATTTGTCGAAAATATAGCTTCAGCATTTTTTTGCTGAAACATAAAAACTGAAGCTTCAGCAATTTTTTGCTGAAACATAAAAACCGAAGCTTCAGCAATTTTATGCTGAAACATAAAAACTGAAGCTTCAGCAATTTTAAGATTTGTCGAAAATATAGCTTCAGCATTTTTTTGCTGAAACATAAAAACTAAAGCTTCAGCAATTTTAAGATTTGTCGAAAATATAGCTTCAGCATTTTTTTGCTGAAACATAAAAACTGAAGCTTCAGCATTTTTTTGCTGAAACATAAAAACTAAAGCTTCAGCAATTTTAAGATTTGTCGAAAATATAGCTTCAGCATTTTTTTGCTGAAACATAAAAACTGAAGCTTCAGCAATTTTTTGCTGAAACATAAAAACTGAAGCTTCAGCAATTTTTTGCTGAAACATAAAAACTAAAGCTTCAGCAATTTTAAGATTTGTCGAAAATATAGCTTCAGCATTTTTTTGCTGAAACATAAAAACTGAAGCTTCAGCAATTTTTTGCTGAAACATAAAAACTGAAGCTTCAGCAATTTTTTGCTGAAACATAAAAACTAAAGCTTCAGCAATTTTAAGATTTGTCGAAAATATAGCTTCAGCATTTTTTTGCTAAAACATAAAAACTGAAGCTTCAGCAATTTTTTGCTGAAACATAAAAACTAAAGCTTCAGCAATTTTAAGATTTGTCGAAAATATAGCTTCAGCATTTTTTTGCTGAAACATAAAAACTGAAGCTTCAGCAATTTTTTGCTGAAACATAAAAACTGAAGCTTCAGCAATTTTAAGATTTGTCGAAAATATAGCTTCAGCATTTTTTTGCTGAAACATAAAAACTGAAGCTTCAGCAATTTTTTGCTGAAACATAAAAACTAAAGCTTCAGCAATTTTAAGATTTGTCGAAAATATAGCTTCAGCATTTTTTTGCTAAAACATAAAAACTGAAGCTTCAGCAATTTTTTGCTGAAACATAAAAACTAAAGCTTCAGCAATTTTAAGATTTGTCGAAAATATAGCTTCAGCATTTTTTTGCTGAAACATAAAAACTGAAGCTTCAGCAATTTTTTGCTGAAACATAAAAACTGAAGCTTCAGCAATTTTAAGATTTGTCGAAAATATAGCTTCAGCATTTTTTTGCTAAAACATAAAAACTGAAGCTTCAGCAATTTTTTGCTGAAACATAAAAACTAAAGCTTCAGCAATTTTAAGATTTGTCGAAAATATAGCTTCAGCATTTTTTTGCTGAAACATAAAAACTGAAGCTTCAGCAATTTTTTGCTGAAACATAAAAACTAAAGCTTCAGCAATTTTAAGATTTGTCGAAAATATAGCTTCAGCATTTTTTTGCTGAAACATAAAAACTGAAGCTTCAGCAATTTTTTGCTGAAACATAAAAACTAAAGCTTCAGCAATTTTAAGATTTGTCGAAAATATAGCTTCAGCATTTTTTTGCTAAAACATAAAAACTGAAGCATCAGCAATTTTTTGCTGAAACATAAAAACTAAAGCTTCAGCAATTTTAAGATTTGTCGAAAATATAGCTTCAGCATTTTTTTGCTGAAACATAAAAACTGAAGCTTCAGCAATTTTTTGCTGAAACATAAAAACTAAAGCTTCAGCAATTTTAAGATTTGTCGAAAATATAGCTTCAGCATTTTTTTGCTGAAACATAAAAACTGAAGCTTCAGCAATTTTTTGCTGAAACATAAAAACTAAAGCTTCAGCAATTTTAAGATTTGTCGAAAATATAGCTTCAGCATTTTTTTGCTGAAATATAAAAACTGAAGCTTCAGCAATTTTTTGCTGAAACATAAAAACTGAAGCTTCAGCAATTTTTTGCTGAAACATAAAAACTAAAGCTTCAGCAATTTTAAGATTTGTCGAAAATATAGCTTCAGCATTTTTTTGCTAAAACATAAAAACTGAAGCTTCAGCAATTTTAAGATTTGTGGAAAATATAGCTTCAGCATTTTTTTGCTGAAACATAAAAACTGAAGCTTCAGCAATTTTGAGATTTGTCGAAAATATAGCTTCAGCATTTTTTTGCTGAAACATAAAAACTGAAGCTTCAGCAATTTTTTGCTGAAACATAAAAACTGAAGCTTCAGCAATTTTTTGCTGAAACATAAAAACTAAAGCTTCAGCAATTTTAAGATTTGTCGAAAATATAGCTTCAGCATTTTTTTGCTAAAACATAAAAACTGAAGCTTCAGCAATTTTAAGATTTGTCGAAAATATAGCTTCAGCAATTTTTTGCTGAAACATAAAAACTGAAGCTTCAGCAATTTTAAGATTTGTCGAAAATATAGCTTCAGCATTTTTTTGCTGTAACATAAAAACTGAAGCTTCAGCAATTTTAAGATTTGTCGAAAATATAGCTTCAGCATTTTTTTGCTGAAACATAAAAACTGAAGCTTCAGCAATTTTAAGATTTGTCGAAAATATAGCTTCAGCATTTTTTTGCTGAAACATAAAAACTGAAGCTTCAGCAATTTTTAGATTTGTCGAAAATATAGCTTCAGCATTTTTTTGCTGAAACATAAAAACTGAAGCTTCAGCAATTTTTTGCTGAAACATAAAAACTGAAGCTTCAGCAATTTTAAGATTTGTCGAAAATATAGCTTTAGCATTTTTTTGCTGAAACATAAAAACTGAAGCTTCTGCAATTTTAAGATTTGTCGAAAATATAGCTTCAGCATTTTTTTGCTGAAACATAAAAACTGAAGCTTCAGCAATTTTAAGATTTGTCGAAAATATAGCTTCAGCATTTTTTTGCTGAAACATAAAAACTAAAGCTTCAGCAATTTTAAGATTTGTCGAAAATATAGCTTCAGCATTTTTTTGCTGAAACATAAAAACTAAAGCTTCAGCAATTTTAAGATTTGTCGAAAATATAGCTTCAGCATTTTTTTGCTGAAACATAAAAACTGAAGCTTCAGCAATTTTGAGATTTGTCGAAAATATAGCTTCAGCATTTTTTTGCTGAAACATAAAAACTGAAGCTTCAGCAATTTTGAGATTTGTCGAAAATATAGCTTCAGCATTTTTTTGCTGAAGCATAAAAAATAAAGCTTCAGCAATTTTTTGCTGAAACATAAAAACTGAAGCTTCAGCATTTTTTTGCTGAAACATAAAAACTAAAGCTTCAGCAATTTTAAGATTTGTCGAAAATATAGCTTCAGCATTTTTTTGCTGAAACATAAAAAATAAAGCTTTAGCAATTTTAAGATTTGTCGAAAATATAGCTTCAGCATTTTTTTGCTGAAACATAAAAACTGAAGCTTCAGCAATTTTTTGCTGAAACATAAAAACTGAAGCTTCTGCAATTTTAAGATTTGTCGAAAATATAGCTTCAGCATTTTTTTGCTGAAACATAAAAACTGAAGCTTCAGCAATTTTTTGCTGAAACATAAAAACTAAAGCTTCAGCAATTTTAAGATTTGTCGAAAATATAGCTTCAGCATTTTTTTGCTGAAACATAAAAACTAAAGCTTCAGCAATTTTAAGATTTGTCGAAAATATAGCTTCAGCATTTTTTGCTGAAACATAAAAACTGAAGCTTCAGCAATTTTTTGCTGAAACATAAAAACTAAAGCTTCAGCAATTTTAAGATTTGTCGAAAATATAGCTTCAGCATTTTTTTGCTGAAACATAAAAACTAAAGCTTCAGCAATTTTAAGATTTGTCGAAAATATAGCTTCAGCATTTTTTTGCTGAAACATAAAAACTGAAGCTTCAGCAATTTTGAGATTTGTCGAAAATATAGCTTCAGCATTTTTTTGCTGAAACATAAAAACTGAAGCTTCAGCAATTTTTTGCTGAAACATAAAAACTGAAGCTTCAGCAATTTTTTGCTGAAACATAAAAACTAAAGCTTCAGCAATTTTAAGATTTGTCGAAAATATAGCTTCAGCATTTTTTTGCTAAAACATAAAAACTGAAGCTTCAGCAATTTTAAGATTTGTCGAAAATATAGCTTCAGCAATTTTTTGCTGAAACATAAAAACTGAAGCTTCAGCAATTTTAAGATTTGTCGAAAATATAGCTTCAGCATTTTTTTGCTGAAACATAAAAACTGAAGCTTCAGCAATTTTAAGATTTGTCGAAAATATAGCTTCAGCATTTTTTTGCTGAAACATAAAAACTGAAGCTTCAGCAATTTTAAGATTTGTCGAAAATATAGCTTCAGCATTTTTTTGCTGAAACATAAAAACTGAAGCTTCAGCAATTTTTAGATTTGTCGAAAATATAGCTTCAGCATTTTTTTGCTGAAACATAAAAACTGAAGCTTCAGCAATTTTTTGCTGAAACATAAAAACTGAAGCTTCAGCAATTTTAAGATTTGTCGAAAATATAGCTTTAGCATTTTTTTGCTGAAACATAAAAACTGAAGCTTCTGCAATTTTAAGATTTGTCGAAAATATAGCTTCAGCATTTTTTTGCTGAAACATAAAAACTGAAGCTTCAGCAATTTTAAGATTTGTCGAAAATATAGCTTCAGCATTTTTTTGCTGAAACATAAAAACTAAAGCTTCAGCAATTTTAAGATTTGTCGAAAATATAGCTTCAGCATTTTTTTGCTGAAACATAAAAACTAAAGCTTCAGCAATTTTAAGATTTGTCGAAAATATAGCTTCAGCATTTTTTTGCTGAAACATAAAAACTGAAGCTTCAGCAATTTTGAGATTTGTCGAAAATATAGCTTCAGCATTTTTTTGCTGAAACATAAAAACTGAAGCTTCAGCAATTTTGAGATTTGTCGAAAATATAGCTTCAGCATTTTTTTGCTGAAGCATAAAAAATAAAGCTTCAGCAATTTTTTGCTGAAACATAAAAACTGAAGCTTCAGCATTTTTTTGCTGAAACATAAAAACTAAAGCTTCAGCAATTTTAAGATTTGTCGAAAATATAGCTTCAGCATTTTTTTGCTGAAACATAAAAAATAAAGCTTTAGCAATTTTAAGATTTGTCGAAAATATAGCTTCAGCATTTTTTTGCTGAAACATAAAAACTGAAGCTTCAGCAATTTTTTGCTGAAACATAAAAACTGAAGCTTCTGCAATTTTAAGATTTGTCGAAAATATAGCTTCAGCATTTTTTTGCTGAAACATAAAAACTGAAGCTTCAGCAATTTTTTGCTGAAACATAAAAACTAAAGCTTCAGCAATTTTAAGATTTGTCGAAAATATAGCTTCAGCATTTTTTTGCTGAAACATAAAAACTAAAGCTTCAGCAATTTTAAGATTTGTCGAAAATATAGCTTCAGCATTTTTTGCTGAAACATAAAAACTGAAGCTTCAGCAATTTTTTGCTGAAACATAAAAACTAAAGCTTCAGCAATTTTAAGATTTGTCGAAAATATAGCTTCAGCATTTTTTTGCTGAAACATAAAAACTAAAGCTTCAGCAATTTTAAGATTTGTCGAAAATATAGCTTCAGCATTTTTTTGCTGAAACATAAAAACTGAAGCTTCAGCATTTTTTTGCTGAAACATAAAAACTGAAGCTTCAGCATTTTTTTGCTGAAACATAAAAACTGAAGCTTCAGCAATTTTAAGATTTGTCGAAAATATAGCTTCAGCATTTTTTTGCTGAAACATAAAAACTGAAGCTTCAGCAATTTTAAGATTTGTCGAAAATATAGCTTCAGCATTTTTTTGCTGAAACATAAAAACTGAAGCTTCAGCAATTTTTTGCTGAAACATAAAAACTGAAGCTTCAGCAATTTTAAGATTTGTCGAAAATATAGCTTCAGCATTTTTTTGCTGAAACATAAAAACTGAAGCTTCAGCAATTTTTTGCTGAAACATAAAAACTGAAGCTTCAGCAATTTTAAGATTTGTCGAAAATATAGCTTCAGCAATTTGTTGCTGAAACATAAAAACTAAAGCTTCAGCAATTTTAAGATTTGTCGAAAATATAGCTTCAGCAATTTTTTGCTGAAGCATAAAAAATAAAGCTTTAGCAATTTTAAGATTTGTCGAAAATATAGCTTCAGCATTTTTTTGCTGAAACATAAAAACTGAAGCTTCAGCAATTTTGAGATTTGTCGAAAATATAGCTTCAGCATTTTTTTGCTGAAACATAAAAACTGAAGCTTCAGCAATTTTGAGATTTGTCGAAAATATAGCTTCAGCAATTTTTTGCTGAAACATAAAAACTGAAGCTTCAGCAATTTTTAGATTTGTCGAAAATATAGCTTCAGCATTTTTTTGCTGAAACATAAAAACTGAAGCTTCAGCAATTTTTTGCTGAAACATAAAAACTGAAGCTTCAGCAATTTTTTGCTGAAACATAAAAACTAAAGCTTCAGCAATTTTAAGATTTGTCGAAAATATAGCTTCAGCATTTTTTTGCTAAAACATAAAAACTGAAGCTTCAGCAATTTTTTGCTGAAACATAAAAACTAAAGCTTCAGCAATTTTAAGATTTGTCGAAAATATAGCTTCAGCATTTTTTTGCTGAAACATAAAAACTGAAGCTTCAGCATTTTTTTGCTAAAACATAAAAACTGAAGCTTCAGCATTTTTTTGCTAAAACATAAAAACTAAAGCTTCAGCAATTTTAAGATTTGTCGAAAATATAGCTTCAGCATTTTTTTGCTGAAACATAAAAACTGAAGCTTCAGCAATTTTGAGATTTGTCGAAAATATAGCTTCAGCATTTTTTTGCTGAAACATAAAAACTGAAGCTTCAGCAATTTTGAGATTTGTCGAAAATATAGCTTCAGCAATTTTTTGCTGAAACATAAAAACTGAAGCTTCAGCAATTTTTAGATTTGTCGAAAATATAGCTTCAGCATTTTTTTGCTGAAACATAAAAACTGAAGCTTCAGCAATTTTTTGCTGAAACATAAAAACTGAAGCTTCAGCAATTTTTTGCTGAAACATAAAAACTAAAGCTTCAGCAATTTTAAGATTTGTCGAAAATATAGCTTCAGCATTTTTTTGCTAAAACATAAAAACTGAAGCTTCAGCAATTTTTTGCTGAAACATAAAAACTAAAGCTTCAGCAATTTCAAGATTTGTCGAAAATATAGCTTCAGCATTTTTTTGCTGAAACATAAAAACTGAAGCTTCAGCAATTTTTTGCTGAAACATAAAAACTGAAGCTTCAGCAATTTTTTGCTGAAACATAAAAACTAAAGCTTCAGCAATTTTAAGATTTGTCGAAAATATAGCTTCAGCATTTTTTTGCTAAAACATAAAAACTGAAGCTTCAGCATTTTTTTGCTAAAACATAAAAACTAAAGCTTCAGCAATTTTAAGATTTGTCGAAAATATAGCTTCAGCATTTTTTTGCTGAAACATAAAAACTGAAGCTTCAGCAATTTTTTGCTGAAACATAAAAACTAAAGCTTCAGCAATTTTAAGATTTGTCGAAAATATAGCTTCAGCATTTTTTTGCTAAAACATAAAAACTGAAGCTTCAGCAATTTTTTGCTGAAACATAAAAACTAAAGCTTCAGCAATTTTAAGATTTGTCGAAAATATAGCTTCAGCATTTTTTTGCTGAAACATAAAAACTGAAGCTTCAGCAATTTTGAGATTTGTCGAAAATATAGCTTCAGCATTTTTTTGCTGAAACATAAAAACTGAAGCTTCAGCATTTTTTTGCTGAAACATAAAAACTGAAGCTTCAGCAATTTTGAGATTTGTTGAAAATATAGCTTCAGCATTTTTTTGCTGAAACATAAAAACTAAAGCTTCAGCAATTTTGAGATTTGTCGAAAATATAGCTTCAGCATTTTTTTGCTGAAACATAAAAACTGAAGCTTCAGCAATTTTGAGATTTGTCGAAAATATAGCTTCAGCATTTTTTTGCTGAAACATAAAAACTGAAGCTTCAGCAATTTTGAGATTTGTCGAAAATATAGCTTCAGCATTTTTTTGCTGAAACATAAAAACTGAAGCTTCAGCAATTTTAAGATTTGTCGAAAATATAGCTTCAGATTTTTTTTGCTGAAACATAAAAACTGAAGCTTTAGCAATTTTTAGATTTGTCGAAAATATAGCTTCAGCATTTTTTTGCTGAAACATAAAAACTGAAGCTTCAGCAATTTTTTGCTGAAACATAAAAACTAAAGCTTCAGCAATTTTAAGATTTGTCGAAAATATAGCTTCAGCATTTTTTTGCTAAAACATAAAAACTGAAGCTTCAGCAATTTTAAGATTTGTCGAAAATATAGCTTCAGCATTTTTTTGCTGAAACATAAAAACTGAAGCTTCAGCAATTATAAGATTTGTCGAAAATATAGCTTCAGCATTTTTTTGCTGAAACATAAAAACTAAAGCTTCAGCAATTTTAAGATTTGTCGAAAATATAGCTTCAGCATTTTTTTGCTGTAACATAAAAACTGAAGCTTCAGCAATTTTAAGATTTGTCGAAAATATAGCTTCAGCAATTTTTTGCTGAAACATAAAAACTAAAGCTTCAGCAATTTTAAGATTTGTCGAAAATATAGCTTCAGCAATTTTTTGCTGAAACATAAAAACTGAAGCTTTAGCAATTTTTAGATTTGTCGAAAATATAGCTTCAGCATTTTTTTGCTGAAACATAAAAACTGAAGCTTCAGCAATTTTTTGCTGAAACATAAAAACTAAAGCTTCAGCAATTTTAAGATTTGTCGAAAATATAGCTTCAGCAATTTTTTGCTGAAACATAAAAACTTAAGCTTCAGCAATTTTAAGATTTGTCGAAAATATAGCTTCAGCATTTTTTTGCTAAAACATAAAAACTGAAGCTTCAGCAATTTTAAGATTTGTCGAAAATATAGCTTCAGCATTTTTTTGCTGAAACATAAAAACTGAAGCTTCAGCAATTTTGAGATTTGTTGAAAATATAGCTTCAGCATTTTTTTGCTAAAACATAAAAACTGAAGCTTCAGCAATTTTAAGATTTGTCGAAAATATAGCTTCAGCATTTTTTTGCTGAAACATAAAAACTGAAGCTTCAGCAATTTTAAGATTTGTCGAAAATATAGCTTCAGCAATTTTTTGCTGAAACATAAAAACTGAAGCTTCAGCAATTTTTAGATTTGTCGAAAATATAGCTTCAGCATTTTTTTGCTGAAACATAAAAACTGAAGCTTCAGCAATTTTTAGATTTGTCGAAAATATAGCTTCAGCATTTTTTTGCTGAAACATAAAAACTGAAGCTTCAGCAATTTTAAGATTTGTCGAAAATATAGCTTCAGCAATTTTTTGCTGAAACATAAAAACTGAAGCTTTAGCAATTTTTAGATTTGTCGAAAATATAGCTTCAGCATTTTTTTGCTAAAACATAAAAACTGAAGCTTCAGCAATTTTAAGATTTGTCGAAAATATAGCTTCAGCATTTTTTTGCTGAAACATAAAAACTAAAGCTTCAGCAATTTTAAGATTTGTCGAAAATATAGCTTCAGCAATTTTTTGCTGAAACATAAAAACTAAAGCTTCAGCAATTTTAAGATTTGTCGAAAATATAGCTTCAGCATTTTTTTGCTAAAACATAAAAACTGAAGCTTCAGCAATTTTAAGATTTGTCGAAAATATAGCTTCAGCATTTTTTTGCTGAAACATAAAAACTGAAGCTTCAGCAATTTTAAGATTTGTCGAAAATATAGCTTCAGCAATTTTTTGCTGAAACATAAAAACTGAAGCTTCAGCAATTTTTAGATTTGTCGAAAATATAGCTTCAGCATTTTTTTGCTGAAACATAAAAACTGAAGCTTCAGCAATTTTAAGATTTGTCGAAAATATAGCTTCAGCAATTTTTTGCTGAAACATAAAAACTGAAGCTTCAGCAATTTTTAGATTTGTCGAAAATATAGCTTCAGCATTTTTTTGCTGAAACATAAAAACTGAAGCTTCAGCAATTTTTAGATTTGTCGAAAATATAGCTTCAGCATTTTTTTGCTGAAACATAAAAACTGAAGCTTCAGCAATTTTAAGATTTGTCGAAAATATAGCTTCAGCAATTTTTTGCTGAAACATAAAAACTGAAGCTTTAGCAATTTTTAGATTTGTCGAAAATATAGCTTCAGCATTTTTTTGCTGAAACATAAAAACTGAAGCTTCAGCAATTTTTTGCTGAAACATAAAAACTAAAGCTTCAGCAATTTTAAGATTTGTCGAAAATATAGCTTCAGCAATTTTTTGCTGAAACATAAAAACTAAAGCTTCAGCAATTTTAAGATTTGTCGAAAATATAGCTTCAGCATTTTTTTGCTAAAACATAAAAACTGAAGCATCAGCAATTTTAAGATTTGTCGAAAATATAGCTTCAGCATTTTTTTGCTGAAACATAAAAACTGAAGCTTCAGCAATTTTAAGATTTGTCGAAAATATAGCTTCAGATTTTTTTTGCTGAAACATAAAAACTGAAGCTTTAGCAATTTTTAGATTTGTCGAAAATATAGCTTCAGATTTTTTTTGCTGAAACATAAAAACTGAAGCTTCAGCAATTTTAAGATTTGTCGAAAATATAGCTTCAGCATTTTTTTGCTGAAACATAAAAACTGAAGCTTCAGCAATTTTGAGATTTGTCGAAAATATAGCTTCAGCATTTTTTTGCTGAAACATAAAAACTGAAGCTTCAGCAATTTTAAGATTTGTCGAAAATATAGCTTCAGCATTTTTTTGCTGAAACATAAAAACTGAAGCTTTAGCAATTTTTAGATTTGTCGAAAATATAGCTTCAGCATTTTTTTTGCTGAAACATAAAAACTGAAGCTTCAGCAATTTTAAGATTTGTCGAAAATATAGCTTCAGCATTTTTTTGCTGAAACATAAAAACTGAAGCTTCAGCAATTTTAAGATTTGTCGAAAATATAGCTTCAGCATTTTTTTGCTGAAACATAAAAACTGAAGCTTCAGCAATTTTTTGCTGAAACATAAAAACTGAAGCTTCAGCAATTTTAAGATTTGTCGAAAATATAGCTTCAGCAATTTGTTGCTGAAACATAAAAACTAAAGCTTCAGCAATTTTAAGATTTGTCGAAAATATAGCTTCAGCAATTTTTTGCTGAAGCATAAAAAATAAAGCTTTAGCAATTTTAAGATTTGTCGAAAATATAGCTTCAGCATTTTTTTGCTGAAACATAAAAACTGAAGCTTCAGCAATTTTGAGATTTGTCGAAAATATAGCTTCAGCATTTTTTTGCTGAAACATAAAAACTGAAGCTTCAGCATTTTTTTGCTGAAACATAAATACTAAAGCTTCAGCAATTTTAAGATTTGTCGAAAATATAGCTTCAGCAATTTTTTGCTGAAACATAAAAACTGAAGCTTCAGCATTTTTTTGCTGAAACATAAATACTAAAGCTTCAGCAATTTTAAGATTTGTCGAAAATATAGCTTCAGCAATTTTTTGCTGAAGCATAAAAAATAAAGCTTTAGCAATTTTAAGATTTGTCGAAAATATAGCTTCAGCATTTTTTTGCTGAAACATAAAAACTGAAGCTTCAGCATTTTTTTGCTGAAACATAAATACTAAAGCTTCAGCAATTTTAAGATTTGTCGAAAATATAGCTTCAGCAATTTTTTGCTGAAGCATAAAAAATAAAGCTTTAGCAATTTTAAGATTTGTCGAAAATATAGCTTCAGCATTTTTTTGCTGAAGCATAAAAAATAAAGCTTTAGCAATTTTAAGATTTGTCGAAAATATAGCTTCAGCATTTTTTTGCTGAAACATAAAAACTGAAGCTTCAGCAATTTTGAGATTTGTCGAAAATATAGCTTCAGCATTTTTTTGCTGAAACATAAAAACTGAAGCTTCAGCAATTTTGAGATTTGTCGAAAATATAGCTTCAGCATTTTTTTGCTGAAACATAAAAACTGAAGCTTCAGCAATTTTGAGATTTGTCGAAAATATAGCTTCAGCATTTTTTTGCTGAAACATAAAAACTGAAGCTTCAGCAATTTTGAGATTTGTCGAAAATAGAGCTTCAGCAATTTTTTGCTGAAACATAAAAACTGAAGCTTCAGCAATTTTGAGATTTGTCGAAAATATAGCTTCAGCATTTTTTTGCTGAAACATAAAAACTGAAGCTTCAGCAATTTTGGGATTTGTCGAAAATATAGCTTCAGCAATTTTTTGCTGAAACATAAAAACTGAAGCTTCAGCAATTTTGAGATTTGTCGAAAATATAGCTTCAGCATTTTTTTGCTGAAACATAAAAACTGAAGCTTCTGCAATTTTGAGATTTGTCGAAAATATAGCTTCAGCAATTTTTTGCTGAAACATAAAAACTGAAGCTTCAGCAATTTTTAGATTTGTCGAAAATATAGCTTCAGCATTTTTTTGCTGAAACATAAAAACTGAAGCTTCAGCAATTTTAAGATTTGTCGAAAATATAGCTTCAGCATTTTTTTGCTGAAACATAAAAACTGAAGCTTCAGCAATTTTGAGATTTGTCGAAAATATAGCTTCAGCAATTTTTTGCTGAAACATAAAAACTGAAGCTTCAGCAATTTTTAGATTTGTCGAAAATATAGCTTCAGCATTTTTTTGCTGAAACATAAAAACTGAAGCTTCAGCATTTTTTTGCTGAAACATAAAAACTGAAGCTTCAGCAATTTTTTGCTGAAACATAAATACTAAAGCTTCAGCAATTTTAAGATTTGTCGAAAATATAGCTTCAGATTTTTTTTGCTGAAACATAAAAACTGAAGCATTAGCAATTTTAAGATTTGTCGAAAATATAGCTTCAGCATTTTTTTGCTGAAACATAAAAACTGAAGCTTCAGCAATTTTGAGATTTGTTGAAAATATAGCTTCAGCATTTTTTTGCTGAAACATAAAAACTGATGCTTCAGCAATTTTGAGATTTGTCGAAAATATAGCTTCAGCATTTTTTTGCTGAAACATAAAAACTAATGCTTCAGCAATTTTGAGATTTGTCGAAAATATAGCTTCAGCATTTTTTTGCTGAAACATAAAAACTGAAGCTTCAGCAATTTTGAGATTTGTCGAAAATATAGCTTCAGCATTTTTTTGCTGAAACATAAAAACTGAAGCTTCAGCAATTTTAAGATTTGTCGAAAATATAGCTTCAGCATTTTTTTGCTGAAACATAAAAACTGAAGCTTCAGCAATTTTAAGATTTGTCGAAAATATAGCTTCAGCATTTTTTTGCTGAAACATAAAAACTAATGCTTCAGCAATTTTGAGATTTGTCGAAAATATAGCTTCAGCATTTTTTTGCTGAAACATAAAAACTGAAGCTTCAGCAATTTTGAGATTTGTCGAAAATATAGCTTCAGCATTTTTTTGCTGAAACATAAAAACTGAAGCTTCAGCAATTTTGAGATTTGTCGAAAATATAGCTTCAGCATTTTTTTGCTGAAACATAAAAACTAATGCTTCAGCAATTTTGAGATTTGTCGAAAATATAGCTTCAGCATTTTTTTGCTGAAACATAAAAACTAATGCTTCAGCAATTTTGAGATTTGTCGAAAATAGAGCTTCAGCATTTTTTTGCTGAAATATAAAAACTGAAGCTTCAGCAATTTTGAGATTTGTCGAAAATATAGCTTCAGCATTTTTTTGCTGAAACATAAAAACTGAAGCTTCAGCAATTTTGAGATTTGTCGAAAATATAGCTTCAGCATTTTTTTGCTGAAACATAAAAACTGAAGCTTCAGCAATTTTGAGATTTGTCGAAAATATAGCTTCAGCATTTTTTTGCTGAAACATAAAAACTAATGCTTCAGCAATTTTGAGATTTGTCGAAAATATAGCTTCAGCATTTTTTTGCTGAAACATAAAAACTGAAGCTTCAGCAATTTTGAGATTTGTCGAAAATATAGCTTCAGCATTTTTTTGCTGAAACATAAAAACTAATGCTTCAGCAATTTTGAGATTTGTCGAAAATATAGCTTCAGCATTTTTTTGCTGAAACATAAAAACTGAAGCTTCAGCAATTTTGAGATTTGTCGAAAATATAGCTTCAGCATTTTTTTGCTGAAACATAAAAACTGAAGCTTCAGCAATTTTGAGATTTGTCGAAAATATAGCTTCAGCATTTTTTTGCTGAAACATAAAAACTGAAGCTTCAGCAATTTTGAGATTTGTCGAAAATATAGCTTCAGATTTTTTTTGCTGAAACATAAAAACTGAAGCTTTAGCAATTTTTAGATTTGTCGAAAATATAGCTTCAGATTTTTTTTGCTGAAACATAAAAACTGAAGCTTCAGCAATTTTGAGATTTGTCGAAAATATAGCTTCAGCATTTTTTTGCTGAAACATAAAAACTAAAGCTTCAGCAATTTTGAGATTTGTCGAAAATATAGCTTCAGATTTTTTTTGCTGAAACATAAAAACTGAAGCTTCAGCAATTTTGAGATTTGTCGAAAATATAGCTTCAGATTTTTTTTGCTGAAACATAAAAACTAAAGCTTCAGCAATTTTAAGATTTGTCGAAAATATAGCTTCAGCATTTTTTTGCTGAAACATAAAAACTGAAGCTTCAGCAATTTTGAGATTTGTCGAAAATATAGCTTCAGCATTTTTTTGCTGAAACATAAAAACTGAAGCTTCAGCAATTTTTTGCTGAAACATAAAAACTAAAGCTTCAGCAATTTTAAGATTTGTCGAAAATATAGCTTCAGATTTTTTTTGCTGAAACATAAAAACTGAAGCTTTAGCAATTTTTAGATTTGTCGAAAATATAGCTTCAGATTTTTTTTGCTGAAACATAAAAACTGAAGCTTCAGCAATTTTTAGATTTGTCGAAAATATAGCTTCAGCATTTTTTTGCTGAAACATAAAAACTGAAGCTTCAGCAATTTTGAGATTTGTCGAAAATATAGCTTCAGCATTTTTTTGCTGAAACATAAAAACTGAAGCTTCAGCAATTTTGAGATTTGTTGAAAATATAGCTTCAGCATTTTTTTGCTGAAACATAAAAACTGAAGCTTCAGCAATTTTAAGATTTGTCGAAAATATAGCTTCAGCATTTTTTTGCTGAAACATAAAAACTGAAGCTTCAGCAATTTTGAGATTTGTCGAAAATATAGCTTCAGCATTTTTTTGCTGAAACATAAAAACTGAAGCTTCAGCAATTTTAAGATTTGTCGAAAATATAGCTTCAGCATTTTTTTGCTGAAACATAAAAACTGAAGCTTCAGCAATTTTGAGATTTGTCGAAAATATAGCTTCAGCATTTTTTTGCTGAAACATAAAAACTGAAGCTTCAGCAATTTTGAGATTTGTCGAAAATATAGCTTCAGCATTTTTTTGCTGAAACATAAAAACTAATGCTTCAGCAATTTTGAGATTTGTCGAAAATATAGCTTCAGCATTTTTTTGCTGAAACATAAAAACTAATGCTTCAGCAATTTTGAGATTTGTCGAAAATATAGCTTCAGCATTTTTTTGCTGAAACATAAAAACTAATGCTTCAGCAATTTTGAGATTTGTCGAAAATATAGCTTCAGCATTTTTTTGCTGAAACATAAAAACTGAAGCTTCAGCAATTTTGAGATTTGTTGAAAATATAGCTTCAGCATTTTTTTGCTGAAACATAAAAACTGAAGCTTCAGCAATTTTGAGATTTGTTGAAAATATAGCTTCAGCATTTTTTTGCTAAAACATAAAAACTGAAGCTTCAGCAATTTTGAGATTTGTCGAAAATATAGCTTCAGCATTTTTTTGCTGAAACATAAAAACTAATGCTTCAGCAATTTTGAGATTTGTCGAAAATATAGCTTCAGCATTTTTTTGCTGAAACATAAAAACTGAAGCTTCAGCAATTTTGAGATTTGTCGAAAATATAGCTTCAGCATTTTTTTGCTGAAACATAAAAACTGAAGCTTCAGCAATTTTGAGATTTGTCGAAAATATAGCTTCAGCATTTTTTTGCTGAAACATAAAAACTGAAGCTTCAGCAATTTTGAGATTTGTCGAAAATATAGCTTCAGCATTTTTTTGCTGAAACATAAAAACTGAAGCTTCAGCAATTTTAAGATTTGTCGAAAATATAGCTTCAGATTTTTTTTGCTGAAACATAAAAACTGAAGCTTTAGCAATTTTTAGATTTGTCGAAAATATAGCTTCAGATATTTTTTGCTGAAACATAAAAACTGAAGCTTCAGCAATTTTAAGATTTGTCGAAAATATAGCTTCAGCATTTTTTTGCTGAAACATAAAAACTGAAGCTTCAGCAATTTTGAGATTTGTCGAAAATATAGCTTCAGCATTTTTTTGCTGAAACATAAAAACTGAAGCTTCAGCAATTTTAAGATTTGTCGAAAATATAGCTTCAGCATTTTTTTGCTGAAACATAAAAACTGAAGCTTTAGCAATTTTTAGATTTGTCGAAAATATAGCTTCAGCATTTTTTTTGCTGAAACATAAAAACTGAAGCTTCAGCAATTTTAAGATTTGTCGAAAATATAGCTTCAGCATTTTTTTGCTGAAACATAAAAACTGAAGCTTCAGCAATTTTAAGATTTGTCGAAAATATAGCTTCAGCATTTTTTTGCTGAAACATAAAAACTGAAGCTTTAGCAATTTTTAGATTTGTCGAAAATATAGCTTCAGATTTTTTTTGCTGAAACATAAAAACTGAAGCTTCAGCAATTTTGAGATTTGTCGAAAATATAGCTTCAGCATTTTTTTGCTGAAACATAAAAACTAATGCTTCAGCAATTTTGAGATTTGTCGAAAATATAGCTTCAGCATTTTTTTGCTGAAACATAAAAACTAATGCTTCAGCAATTTTGAGATTTGTCGAAAATATAGCTTCAGCATTTTTTTGCTGAAACATAAAAACTGAAGCTTCAGCAATTTTAAGATTTGTCGAAAATATAGCTTCAGCATTTTTTTGCTGCAACATAAAATCTGAAGCTTTAGCAATTTTTAGATTTGTCGAAAATATAGCTTCAGATTTTTTTTGCTGAAACATAAAAACTGAAGCTTCAGCAATTTTAAGATTTGTCGAAAATATAGCTTCAGCATTTTTTTGCTGAAACATAAAAACTGATGCTTCAGCAATTTTAAGATTTGTCGAAAATATAGCTTCAGCATTTTTTTGCTGAAACATAAAAACTGAAGCTTTAGCAATTTTTAGATTTGTCGAAAATATAGCTTCAGCATTTTTTTTGCTGAAACATAAAAACTGAAGCTTCAGCAATTTTAAGATTTGTCGAAAATATAGCTTCAGCATTTTTTTGCTGAAACATAAAAACTGAAGCTTTAGCAATTTTGAGATTTGTCGAAAATATAGCTTCAGATTTTTTTTGCTGAAACATAAAAACTGAAGCTTCAGCAATTTTGAGATTTGTCGAAAATATAGCTTCAGATTTTTTTTGCTGAAACATAAAAACTGAAGCTTCAGCAATTTTAAGATTTGTCGAAAATATAGCTTCAGCATTTTTTTGCTGAAACATAAAAACTGAAGCTTCAGCAATTTTGAGATTTGTCGAAAATATAGCTTCAGCATTTTTTTGCTGAAACATAAAAACTAAAGCTTCAGCAATTTTGCGATTTGTCGAAAATATAGCTTCAGCATTTTTTTGCTGAAACATAAAAACTGAAGCTTCAGCAATTTTTTGCTGAAACATAAAAACTAAAGCTTCAGCAATTTTAAGATTTGTCGAAAATATAGCTTCAGCATTTTTTTGCTAAAACATAAAAACTGAAGCTTCAGCAATTTTTGGCTGAAACATAAAAACTAAAGCTTCAGCAATTTTAAGATTTGTCGAAAATATAGCTTCAGCATTTTTTTGCTGAAACATAAAAACTAAAGCTTCAACAATTTTTGGCTGAAACATAAAAACTAAAGCTTCAGCAATTTTAAGATTTGTCGAAAATATAGCTTCAGCATTTTTTTGCTGAAACATAAAAACTGAAGCTTCAGCAATTTTTTGCTGAAACATAAAAACTAAAGCTTCAGCAATTTTTTGCTGAAACATAAAAACTAAAGCTTCAGCATTTTTTTGCTGAAACATAAAAACTGAAGCTTCAGCAATTTTTTGCTGAAACATAAAAACTAAAGCTTCAGCAATTTTAAGATTTGTCGAAAATATAGCTTCAGCATTTTTTTGCTGAAACATAAAAACTGAAGCTTCAGCATTTTTTTGCTGAAAAATAAAAACTGAAGCTTCAGCAATTTTTTGCTGAAACATAAAAACTAAAGCTTCAGCAATTTTAAGATTTGTCGAAAATATAGCTTCAGCATTTTTTTGCTAAAACATAAAAACTGAAGCTTCAGCAATTTTTGGCTGAAACATAAAAACTAAAGCTTCAGCAATTTTAAGATTTGTCGAAAATATAGCTTCAGCATTTTTTTGCTGAAACATAAAAACTGAAGCTTCAGCAATTTTTTGCTGAAACATAAAAACTAAAGCTTCAGCAATTTTAAGATTTGTCGAAAATATAGCTTCAGCATTTTTTTGCTAAAACATAAAAACTGAAGCTTCAGCAATTTTTGGCTGAAACATAAAAACTAAAGCTTCAGCAATTTTAAGATTTGTCGAAAATATAGCTTCAGCATTTTTTTGCTGAAACATAAAAACTGAAGCTTCAGCAATTTTGAGATTTGTCGAAAATATAGCTTCAGCATTTTTTTGCTGAAACATAAAAACTGAAGCTTCAGCAATTTTTGGCTGAAACATAAAAACTAAAGCTTCAGCAATTTTAAGATTTGTCGAAAATATAGCTTCAGCATTTTTTTGCTAAAACATAAAAACTGAAGCTTCAGCAATTTTTGGCTGAAACATAAAAACTAAAGCTTCAGCAATTTTAAGATTTGTCGAAAATATAGCTTCAGCATTTTTTTGCTGAAACATAAAAACTGAAGCTTCAGCAATTTTTTGCTGAAATATAAAAACTAAAGCTTCAGCAATTTTAAGATTTGTCGAAAATATAGCTTCAGCATTTTTTTGCTGAAACATAGAAACTGAAGCTTCAGCAATTTTGAGATTTGTCGAAAATATAGCTTCAGCATTTTTTTGCTGAAACATAAAAACTGAAGCTTCAGCAATTTTTTGCTGAAACATAAAAACTAAAGCTTCAGCAATTTTAAGATTTGTCGAAAATATAGCTTCAGCATTTTTTTGCTGAAACATAAAAACTGAAGCTTCAGCAATTTTTTGCTGAAACATAAAAACTAAAGCTTCAGCAATTTTAAGATTTGTCGAAAATATAGCTTCAGCATTTTTTTGCTGAAACATAAAAACTGAAGCTTCAGCAATTTTTTGCTGAAACATAAAAACTAAAGCTTCAGCAATTTTAAGATTTGTCGAAAATATAGCTTCAGCATTTTTTTGCTGAAACATAAAAACTGAAGCTTCAGCAATTTTAAGATTTGTCGAAAATATAGCTTCAGCATTTTTTTGCTAAAACATAAAAACTGAAGCTTCAGCAATTTTTTGCTGAAACATAAAAACTAAAGCTTCAGCAATTTTAAGATTTGTCGAAAATATAGCTTCAGCATTTTTTTGCTAAAACATAAAAACTGAAGCTTCAGCAATTTTTGGCTGAAACATAAAAACTAAAGCTTCAGCAATTTTAAGATTTGTCGAAAATATAGCTTCAGCATTTTTTTGCTAAAACATAAAAACTGAAGCTTCAGCATTTTTTTGCTGAAACATAAAAACTAAAGCTTCAGCAATTTTAAGATTTGTCGAAAATATAGCTTCAGCATTTTTTTGCTAAAACATAAAAACTGAAGCTTCAGCATTTTTTTGCTGAAACATAAAAACTAAAGCTTCAGCAATTTTAAGATTTGTCGAAAATATAGCTTCAGCATTTTTTTGCTAAAACATAAAAACTGAAGCTTCAGCATTTTTTTGCTGAAACATAAAAACTGAAGCTTCAGCAATTTTGAGATTTGTCGAAAATATAGCTTCAGCATTTTTTTGCTGAAACATAAAAACTGAAGCTTCAGCAATTTTTTGCTGAAACATAAAAACTAAAGCTTCAGCAATTTTAAGATTTGTCGAAAATATAGCTTCAGCATTTTTTTGCTAAAACATAAAAACTGAAGCTTCAGCAATTTTTGGCTGAAACATAAAAACTAAAGCTTCAGCAATTTTGAGATTTGTCGAAAATATAGCTTCAGCATTTTTTTGCTAAAACATAAAAACTGAAGCTTCAGCAATTTTTGGCTGAAACATAAAAACTAAAGCTTCAGCAATTTTAAGATTTGTCGAAAATATAGCTTCAGCATTTTTTTGCTGAAACATAAAAACTGAAGCTTCAGCAATTTTTTGCTGAAACATAAAAACTAAAGCTTCAGCAATTTTAAGATTTGTCGAAAATATAGCTTCAGCATTTTTTTGCTAAAACATAAAAACTGAAGCTTCAGCAATTTTTTGCTGAAACATAAAAACTAAAGCTTCAGCAATTTTAAGATTTGTCGAAAATATAGCTTCAGCATTTTTTTGCTGAAACATAAAAACTGAAGCTTCAGCAATTTTGAGATTTGTCGAAAATATAGCTTCAGCATTTTTTTGCTGAAACATAAAAACTGAAGCTTCAGCAATTTTTTGCTGAAACATAAAAACTGAAGCTTCAGCAATTTTAAGATTTGTCGAAAATATAGCTTCAGCATTTTTTTGCTGAAACATAAAAACTGAAGCTTCAGCAATTTTAAGATTTGTCGAAAATATAGCTTCAGCATTTTTTTGCTGAAACATAAAAACTGAAGCTTTAGCAATTTTTAGATTTGTCGAAAATATAGCTTCAGATTTTTTTTGCTGAAACATAAAAACTGAAGCTTCAGCAATTTTAAGATTTGTCGAAAATATAGCTTCAGCATTTTTTTGCTGAAACATAAAAACTGAAGCTTCAGATTTTTTTTGCTGAAACATAAAAACTGAAGCTTCAGCAATTTTAAGATTTGTCGAAAATATAGCTTCAGCATTTTTTTGCTGAAACATAAAAACTGAAGCTTCAGATTTTTTTTGCTGAAACATAAAAACTGAAGCTTCAGCAATTTTAAGATTTGTCGAAAATATAGCTTCAGCATTTTTTTGCTGAAACATAAAAACTGAAGCTTCAGCAATTTTAAGATTTGTCGAAAATATAGCTTCAGCATTTTTTTGCTGAAACATAAAAACTGAAGCTTTAGCAATTTTTAGATTTGTCGAAAATATAGCTTCAGATTTTTTTTGCTGAAACATAAAAACTGAAGCTTCAGCAATTTTAAGATTTGTCGAAAATATAGCTTCAGCATTTTTTTGCTGAAACATAAAAACTAAAGCTTCAGCAATTTTAAGATTTGTCGAAAATATAGCTTCAGCAATTTTTTGCTGAAACATAAAAACTAAAGCTTCAGCAATTTTAAGATTTGTCGAAAATATAGCTTCAGCATTTTTTTGCTAAAACATAAAAACTGAAGCTTCAGCATTTTTTTGCTGAAACATAAAAACTAAAGCTTCAGCAATTTTAAGATTTGTCGAAAATATAGCTTCAGCATTTTTTTGCTAAAACATAAAAACTGAAGCTTCAGCATTTTTTTGCTGAAACATAAAAACTGAAGCTTCAGCAATTTTGAGATTTGTCGAAAATATAGCTTCAGCATTTTTTTGCTGAAACATAAAAACTGAAGCTTCAGCAATTTTTTGCTGAAACATAAAAACTAAAGCTTCAGCAATTTTAAGATTTGTCGAAAATATAGCTTCAGCATTTTTTTGCTAAAACATAAAAACTGAAGCTTCAGCAATTTTTGGCTGAAACATAAAAACTAAAGCTTCAGCAATTTTGAGATTTGTCGAAAATATAGCTTCAGCATTTTTTTGCTAAAACATAAAAACTGAAGCTTCAGCAATTTTTGGCTGAAACATAAAAACTAAAGCTTCAGCAATTTTAAGATTTGTCGAAAATATAGCTTCAGCATTTTTTTGCTGAAACATAAAAACTGAAGCTTCAGCAATTTTTTGCTGAAACATAAAAACTAAAGCTTCAGCAATTTTAAGATTTGTCGAAAATATAGCTTCAGCATTTTTTTGCTAAAACATAAAAACTGAAGCTTCAGCAATTTTTGGCTGAAACATAAAAACTAAAGCTTCAGCAATTTTAAGATTTGTCGAAAATATAGCTTCAGCATTTTTTTGCTGAAACATAAAAACTGAAGCTTCAGCAATTTTGAGATTTGTCGAAAATATAGCTTCAGCATTTTTTTGCTGAAACATAAAAACTGAAGCTTCAGCAATTTTTTGCTGAAACATAAAAACTAAAGCTTCAGCAATTTTAAGATTTGTCGAAAATATAGCTTCAGCAATTTTTTGCTGAAGCATAAAAAATAAAGCTTTAGCAATTTTAAGATTTGTCGAAAATATAGCTTCAGCATTTTTTTGCTGAAACATAAAAACCGAAGCTTCAGCAATTTTGAGATTTGTCGAAAATATAGCTTCAGCATTTTTTTGCTAAAACATAAAAACTGAAGCTTCAGCAAGTTTGAGATTTGTCGAAAATATAGCTTCAGCATTTTTTTGCTGAAACATAAAAACTAAAGCTTCAGCAATTTTAAGATTTGTCGAAAATATAGCTTCAGCATTTTTTTGCTGAAACATAAAAACTGAAGCTTCAGCAATTTTGAGATTTGTCGAAAATATAGCTTCAGCATTTTTTTGCTGAAACATAAAAACTGAAGCTTCAGCAATTTTTTGCTGAAACATAAAAACTAAAGCTTCAGCAATTTTAAGATTTGTCGAAAATATAGCTTCAGCATTTTTTTGCTAAAACATAAAAACTGAAGCTTCAGCAATTTTTTGCTGAAACATAAAAACTGAAGCTTCAGCAATTTTGAGATTTGTCGAAAATATAGCTTCAGCATTTTTTTGCTGAAACATAAAAACTGAAGCTTCAGCAATTTTAAGATTTGTCGAAAATATAGCTTCAGCATTTTTTTGCTGAAACATAAAAACTGAAGCTTCTGCAATTTTTTGCTGAAACATAAAAACTGAAGCTTCAGCAATTTTAAGATTTGTTGAAAATATAGCTTCAGCAATTTTTTGCTGAAACATAAAAACTGAAGCTTCAGCAATTTTGTGATTTGTCGAAAATATAGCTTCAGCATTTTTTTGCTGAAACATAAAAACTGAAGCTTCAGCAGTTTTTTGCTAAAACATAAAAACTAAAGCTTCAGCAATTTTAAGATTTGTCGAAAATATAGCTTCAGCAATTTTTTGCTGAAGCATAAAAAATAAAGCTTTAGCAATTTTAAGATTTGTCGAAAATATAGCTTCAGCATTTTTTTGCTGAAACATAAAAACTGAAGCTTCAGATTTTTTTTGCTGAAACATAAAAACTGAAGCTTCAGCAATTTTAAGATTTGTCGAAAATATAGCTTCAGCATTTTTTTGCTGAAACATAAAAACTGAAGCTTCAGCAATTTTAAGATTTGTCGAAAATATAGCTTCAGCATTTTTTTGCTGAAACATAAAAACTGAAGCTTCAGCAATTTTAAGATTTGTCGAAAATATAGCTTCAGCATTTTTTTGCTGAAACATAAAAACTGAAGCTTTAGCAATTTTTAGATTTGTCGAAAATATAGCTTCAGCATTTTTTTTGCTGAAACATAAAAACTGAAGCTTCAGCAATTTTAAGATTTGTCGAAAATATAGCTTCAGCATTTTTTTGCTGAAACATAAAAACTGAAGCTTCAGCAATTTTAAGATTTGTCGAAAATATAGCTTCAGCATTTTTTTGCTGAAACATAAAAACTGAAGCTTCAGCAATTTTGAGATTTGTCGAAAATATAGCTTCAGCATTTTTTTGCTGAAACATAAAAACTGAAGCTTCAGCAATTTTGAGATTTGTCGAAAATATAGCTTCAGCATTTTTTTGCTGAAACATAAAAACTGAAGCTTCAGCAATTTTAAGATTTGTCGAAAATATAGCTTCAGCATTTTTTTGCTGAAACATAAAAACTGAAGCTTCAGCAATTTTTTGCTGAAACATAAAAACTAAAGCTTCAGCAATTTTAAGATTTGTCGAAAATATAGCTTCAGCATTTTTTTGCTAAAACATAAAAACTGAAGCTTCAGCAATTTTTTGCTGAAACATAAAAACTAAAGCTTCAGCAATTTTAAGATTTGTCGAAAATATAGCTTCAGCATTTTTTTGCTGAAACATAAAAACTGAAGCTTCAGCAATTTTAAGATTTGTCAAAAATATAGCTTCAGCATTTTTTTGCTGAAACATAAAAACTGAAGCTTCAGCAATTTTTTGCTGAAACATAAAAACTAAAGCTTCAGCAATTTTAAGATTTGTCGAAAATATAGCTTCAGCATTTTTTTGCTAAAACATAAAAACTGAAGCTTCAGCAATTTTTTGCTGAAACATAAAAACTAAAGCTTCAGCAATTTTAAGATTTGTCGAAAATATAGCTTCAGCATTTTTTTGCTGAAACATAAAAACTGAAGCTTCAGCAATTTTGAGATTTGTCGAAAATATAGCTTCAGCATTTTTTTGCTGAAACATAAAAACTGAAGCTTCAGCAATTTTAAGATTTGTCGAAAATATAGCTTCAGCATTTTTTTGCTGAAACATAAAAACTAAAGCTTCAGCAATTTTAAGATTTGTCGAAAATATAGCTTCAGCATTTTTTTGCTGAAACATAAAAACTGAAGCTTCAGCAATTTTGAGATTTGTCGAAAATATAGCTTCAGCATTTTTTTGCTGAAACATAAAAACTGAAGCTTCAGCAATTTTGAGATTTGTCGAAAATATAGCTTCAGCATTTTTTTGCTGAAACATAAAAACTGAAGCTTCAGCAATTTTAAGATTTGTCGAAAATATAGCTTCAGCATTTTTTTGCTGAAACATAAAAACTGAAGCTTCAGCAATTTTAAGATTTGTCGAAAATATAGCTTCAGCATTTTTTTGCTGAAACATAAAAACTGAAGCTTCAGCAATTTTAAGATTTGTCGAAAATATAGCTTCAGCATTTTTTTGCTGAAACATAAAAACTGAAGCTTCAGCAATTTTAAGATTTGTCGAAAATATAGCTTCAGCAATTTTTTGCTGAAACATAAAAACTAAAGCTTCAGCAATTTTAAGATTTGTCGAAAATATAGCTTCAGCATTTTTTTGCTGAAACATAAAAACTGAAGCTTCAGCAATTTTGAGATTTGTCGAAAATATAGCTTCAGCATTTTTTTGCTGAAACATAAAAACTGAAGCTTCAGCAATTTTGAGATTTGTCGAAAATATAGCTTCAGCATTTTTTTGCTGAAACATAAAAACTGAAGCTTCAGCAATTTTGAGATTTGTCGAAAATATAGCTTCAGCATTTTTTTGCTGAAACATAAAAACTGAAGCTTCAGCAATTTTGAGATTTGTCGAAAATATAGCTTCAGCATTTTTTTGCTGAAACATAAAAACTGAAGCTTCAGCAATTTTAAGATTTGTCGAAAATATAGCTTCAGCATTTTTTTGCTGAAACATAAAAACTGAAGCTTCAGCAATTTTAAGATTTGTCGAAAATATAGCTTCAGCATTTTTTTGCTGAAACATAAAAACTGAAGCTTCAGCAATTTTAAGATTTGTCGAAAATATAGCTTCAGCAATTTTTTGCTGAAACATAAAAACTAAAGCTTCAGCAATTTTAAGATTTGTCGAAAATATAGCTTCAGCATTTTTTTGCTAAAACATAAAAACTGAAGCTTCAGCAATTTTTTGCTGAAACATAAAAACTAAAGCTTCAGCAATTTTAAGATCTGTCGAAAATATAGCTTCAGCATTTTTTTGCTAAAACATAAAAACTAAAGCTTCAGCAATTTTAAGATTTGTCGAAAATATAGCTTCAGCAATTTTTTGCTGAAGCATAAAAAATAAAGCTTTAGCAATTTTAAGATTTGTCGAAAATATAGCTTCAGCATTTTTTTGCTGAAACATAAAAACTGACGCTTCAGCAATTTTTTGCTGAAACATAAAAACCAAAGCTTCAGCAATTTTGAGATTTGTCGAAAATATAGCTTCAGCATTTTTTTGCTGAAACATAAAAACTAAAGCTTCAGCAATTTTAAGATTTGTCGAAAATATAGCTTCAGCAATTTTTTGCTGAAGCATAAAAAATAAAGCTTTAGCAATTTTAAGATTTGTCGAAAATATAGCTTCAGCATTTTTTTGCTGAAACATAAAAACTGAAGCTTCAGCAATTTTTTGCTGAAACATAAAAACTAAAGCTTCAGCAATTTTGAGATTTGTCGAAAATATAGCTTCAGCATTTTTTTGCTGAAACATAAAAACTAAAGCTTCAGCAATTTTAAGATTTGTCGAAAATATAGCTTCAGCAATTTTTTGCTGAAGCATAAAAAATAAAGCTTTAGCAATTTTAAGATTTGTCGAAAATATAGCTTCAGCATTTTTTTGCTGAAACATAAAAACTGGAGCTTCAGCAATTTTTTGCTGAAACATAAAAACTGAAGCTTCAGCAATTTTAAGATTTGTCGAAAATATAGCTTCAGCATTTTTTTGCTGAAACATAAAAACTGAAGCTTTAGCAATTTTGAGATTTGTCGAAAATATAGCTTCAGCATTTTTTTGCTGAAACATAAAAACTGAAGCTTTAGCAATTTTTAGATTTGTCGAAAATATAGCTTCAGATTTTTTTTGCTGAAACATAAAAACTGAAGCTTCAGCAATTTTAAGATTTGTCGAAAATATAGCTTCAGCATTTTTTTGCTGAAACATAAAAACTGAAGCTTCAGCAATTTTAAGATTTGTCGAAAATATAGCTTCAGCATTTTTTTGCTGAAACATAAAAACTGAAGCTTCAGCAATTTTAAGATTTGTCGAAAATATAGCTTCAGCATTTTTTTGCTGAAACATAAAAACTGAAGCTTCAGCAATTTTGAGATTTGTCGAAAATATAGCTTCAGCAATTTTTTGCTGAAACATAAAAACTAAAGCTTCAGCAATTTTAAGATTTGTCGAAAATATAGCTTCAGCATTTTTTTGCTAAAACATAAAAACTGAAGCTTCAGCAATTTTTTGCTGAAACATAAAAACTAAAGCTTCAGCAATTTTAAGATCTGTCGAAAATATAGCTTCAGCATTTTTTTGCTGAAACATAAAAACTAAAGCTTCAGCAATTTTAAGATTTGTCGAAAATATAGCTTCAGCATTTTTTTGCTGAAACATAAAAACTGAAGCTTCAGCAATTTTGAGATTTGTCGAAAATATAGCTTCAGCATTTTTTTGCTGAAACATAAAAACTGAAGCTTCAGCAATTTTTTGCTGAAACATAAAAACTAAAGCTTCAGCAATTTTAAGATTTGTCGAAAATATAGCTTCAGCAATTTTTTGCTGAAGCATAAAAAATAAAGCTTTAGCAATTTTAAGATTTGTCGAAAATATAGCTTCAGCATTTTTTTGCTGAAACATAAAAACTGAAGCTTCAGCAATTTTGAGATTTGTCGAAAATATAGCTTCAGCATTTTTTTGCAAAAACATAAAAACTGAAGCTTCAGCAATTTTGAGATTTGTCGAAAATATAGCTTCAGCATTTTTTTGCTGAAACATAAAAACTAAAGCTTCAGAAATTTTAAGATTTGTCGAAAATATAGCTTCAGCATTTTTTTGCTGAAACATAAAAACTGAAGCTTCAGCAATTTTGAGATTTGTCGAAAATATAGCTTCAGCATTTTTTTGCTGAAACATAAAAACTGAAGCTTCAGCAATTTTGAGATTTGTCGAAAATAAAGCTTCAGCATTTTTTTGCTGAAACATAAAAACTAAAGCTTCAGCAATTTTGAGATTTGTCGAAAATATAGCTTCAGCATTTTTTTGCTGAAACATAAAAACTGAAGCTTCAGCAATTTTGAGATTTGTCGAAAATATAGCTTCAGCATTTTTTTGCTGAAACATAAAAACTGAAGCTTCAGCAATTTTGAGATTTGTCGAAAATATAGCTTCAGCATTTTTTTGCTGAAACATAAAAACTGAAGCTTCAGCAATTTTTTGCTAAAACATAAAAACTAAAGCTTCAGCAATTTTAAGATCTGTCGAAAATATAGCTTCAGCATTTTTTTGCTGAAACATAAAAACTAAAGCTTCAGCAATTTTAAGATTTGTCGAAAATATAGCTTCAGCATTTTTTTGCTGAAACATAAAAACTGAAGCTTCAGCAATTTTGAGATTTGTCGAAAATATAGCTTCAGCATTTTTTTGCTGAAACATAGAAACTGAAGCTTCAGCAATTTTAAGATTTGTCGAAAATATAGCTTCAGCATTTTTTTGCTGAAACATAAAAACTGAAGCTTCAGCAATTTTTTGCTGAAACATAAAAACTGAAGCTTCAGCAATTTTTTGCTGAAACATAAAAACTAAAGCTTCAGCAATTTTAAGATTTGTCGAAAATATAGCTTCAGCAATTTTTTGCTGAAGCATAAAAAATAAAGCTTTAGCAATTTTGAGATTTGTCGAAAATATAGCTTCAGCATTTTTTTGCTGAAACATAAAAACTAAAGCTTCAGCAATTTTGAGATTTGTCGAAAATATAGCTTCAGCATTTTTTTGCTAAAACATAAAAACTGAAGCTTCAGCAATTTTTTGCTGAAACATAAAAACTGAAGCTTCAGCAATTTTTTGCTGAAACATAAAAACTAAAGCTTCAGCAATTTTAAGATTTGTCGAAAATATAGCTTCAGCAATTTTTTGCTGAAGCATAAAAAATAAAGCTTTAGCAATTTTGAGATTTGTCGAAAATATAGCTTCAGCAATTTTTTGCTGAAGCATAAAAAATAAAGCTTTAGCAATTTTGAGATTTGTCGAAAATATAGCTTCAGCAATTTTTTGCTGAAGCATAAAAAATAAAGCTTCAGCAATTTTGAGATTTGTCGAAAATATAGCTTCAGCATTTTTTTGCTGAAACATAAAAACTAAAGCTTCAGCAATTTTGAGATTTGTCGAAAATATAGCTTCAGCATTTTTTTGCTGAAACATAAAAACTAAAGCTTCAGCAATTTTAAGATTTGTCGAAAATATAGCTTCAGCAATTTTTTGCTGAAGCATAAAAAATAAAGCTTTAGCAATTTTGAGATTTGTCGAAAATATAGCTTCAGCATTTTTTTGCTGAAACATAAAAACTAAAGCTTCAGCAATTTTGAGATTTGTCGAAAATATAGCTTCAGCATTTTTTTGCTGAAACGTAAAAACTGAAGCTTCAGCAATTTTGAGATTTGTCGAAAATATAGCTTCAGCATTTTTTTGCTAAAACATAAAAACTGAAGCTTCAGCAATTTTGAGATTTGTCGAAAATATAGCTTCAGCATTTTTTTGCTGAAACATAAAAACTAAAGCTTCAGCAATTTTAAGATTTGTCGAAAATATAGCTTCAGCATTTTTTTGCTGAAACATAAAAACTGAAGCTTCAGCAATTTTGAGATTTGTCGAAAATATAGCATCAGCATTTTTTTGCTGAAACATAAAAACTGAAGCTTCAGCAATTTTGAGATTTGTCGAAAATATAGCTTCAGCATTTTTTTGCTGAAACATAAAAACTAAAGCTTCAGCAATTTTGAGATTTGTCGAAAATATAGCTTCAGCATTTTTTTGCTGAAACATAAAAACTGAAGCTTCAGCAATTTTGAGATTTGTCGAAAATATAGCTTCAGCATTTTTTTGCTGAAACATAAAAACTGAAGCTTCAGCAATTTTGAGATTTGTCGAAAATATAGCTTCAGCATTTTTTTGCTGAAACATAAAAACTGAAGCTTCAGCAATTTTTTGCTGAAACATAAAAACTAAAGCTTCAGCAATTTTGAGATTTGTCGAAAATATAGCTTCAGCATTTTTTTGCTGAAACATAAAAACTGAAGCTTCAGCAATTTTTTGCTGAAACATAAAAACTAAAGCTTCAGCAATTTTAAGATTTGTCGAAAATATAGCTTCAGCAATTTTTTGCTGAAACATAAAAACTGAAGCTTCAGCAATTTTTTGCTGAAACATAAAAACTGAAGCTTCAGCAATTTTTTGCTGAAACATAAAAACTGAAGCTTCAGCAATTTTTTGCTAAAACATAAAAACTGAAGCTTCAGCAATTTTTTGCTGAAACATAAAAACTGAAGCTTCAGCAATTTTTTGCTGAAAAATAAAAACTGAAGCTTCCGCAATTTTTCGCTGAAACATAAAAACTGAAGCTTCCGCAATTTTTTGCTGAAACATAAAAACTGAAGCTTCAGCAATTTTAAGATTTGTTGAAAATATAGCTTCTGCATTTTTTTGCTGAAACATAAAAACTGGAGCTTCAGCAATTTTTTGCTGAAACATAAAAACTGAAGCTTCAGCAATTTTAAGATTTGTCGAAAATATAGCTTCAGCATTTTTCTGCTGAAACATAAAAACTAAAGCTTCAGCAATTTTAAGATTTGTCGAAAATATAGCTTCAGCATTTTTTTGCTGAAACATAAAAACTGAAGCTTCTGCAATTTTTTGCTGAAACATAAAAACTGAAGCTTCAGCAATTTTAAGATTTGTTGAAAATATAGCTTCTGCATTTTTTTGCTGAAACATAAAAACTGGAGCTTCAGCAATTTTAAGATTTGTCGAAAATATAGCTTCAGCATTTTTTTGCTGAAACATAAAAACTAAAGCTTCAGCAATTTTAAGATTTGTCGAAAATATAGCTTCAGCATTTTTTTGCTGAAACATAAAAACTAAAGCTTCAGCAATTTTAAGATTTGTCGAAAATATAGCTTCAGCATTTTTTTGCTGAAACATAAAAACTGAAGCTTCAGCAATTTTAAGATTTGTCGAAAATATAGCTTCAGCATTTTTTTGCTGAAACATAAAAACTAAAGCTTCAGCAATTTTAAGATTTGTCGAAAATATAGCTTCAGCATTTTTTTGCTGAAACATAAAAACTGAAGCTTCAGCAATTTTTTGCTGAAACATAAAAACTGAAGCTTCAGCAATTTTAAGATTTGTCGAAAATATAGCTTCAGCATTTTTTTGCTGAAACATAAAAACTAAAGCTTCAGCAATTTTAAGATTTGTCGAAAATATAGCTTCAGCATTTTTTTGCTGAAACATAAAAACTGAAGCTTCAGCATTTTTTTGCTGAAACATAAAAACTGAAGCTTCAGCAATTTTAAGATTTGTTGAAAATATAGCTTCTGCATTTTTTTGCTGAAACATAAAAACTGGAGCTTCAGCAATTTTTTGCTGAAACATAAAAACTGAAGCTTCTGCAATTTTGAGATTTGTCGAAAATATAGCTTCAGCATTTTTTTGCTGAAACATAAAAACTGAAGCTTCAGCAATTTTTTGCTGAAACATAAAAACTGAAGCTTCAGCAATTTTTTGCTGAAACATAAAAACTGAAGCTTCAGCAATTTTTTGCTAAAACATAAAAACTGAAGCTTCAGCAATTTTTTGCTGAAACATAAAAACTGAAGCTTCAGCAATTTTTTGCTGAAACATAAAAACTGAAGCTTCAGCAATTTTTTGCTGAAAAATAAAAACTGAAGCTTCAGCAATTTTTCGCTGAAACATAAAAACTGAAGCTTCCGCAATTTTTTGCTGAAACATAAAAACTGAAGTTTCAGCAATTTTAAGATTTGTTGAAAATATAGCTTCTGCATTTTTTTGCTGAAACATAAAAACTGGAGCTTCAGCAATTTTTTGCTGAAACATAAAAACTGAAGCTTCAGCAATTTTTTGCTGAAACATAAAAACTGGAGCTTCAGCAATTTTTTGCTGAAACATAAAAACTGAAGCTTCAGCAATTTTAAGATTTGTTGAAAATATAGCTTCTGCATTTTTTTGCTGAAACATAAAAACTGGAGCTTCAGCAATTTTTTGCTGAAACATAAAAACTGAAGCTTCAGCAATTTTAAGATTTGTTGAAAATATAGCTTCTGCATTTTTTTGCTGAAACATAAAAACTGGAGCTTCAGCAATTTTTTGCTGAAACATAAAAACTGGAGCTTCAGCAATTTTTTGCTGAAACATAAAAACTGAAGCTTCAGCAATTTTTTGCTGAAACATAAAAACAGGAGCTTCAGCAATTTTTTGCTGAAACATAAAAACTGAAGCTTCAGCAATTTTTTGCTGAAACATAAAAACAGGAGCTTCAGCACTTTTTTGCTGAAACATAAAAACAGGAGCTTCAGCACTTTTTTGCTGAAACATAAAAACTGAAGCTTCAGCAATTTTAAGATTTGTTGAAAATATAGCTTTTGCATTTTTTCGCTGAAACATAAAAACTGGAGCTTCAGCAATTTTTTGCTGAAACATAAAAACTGAAGCTTCAGCAATTTTTTGCTGAAACATAAAAACTGAAGCTTCAGCAATTTTAAGATTTGTTGAAAATATAGCTTCTGCATTTTTTTGCTGAAACATAAAAACTGAAGCTTCTGCATTTTTTTGCTGAAACATAAAAACTGAAGCTTCAGCAATTTTAAGATTTGTTGAAAATATAGCTTCTGCATTTTTTTGCTGAAACATAAAAACTGAAGCTTCTGCATTTTTTTGCTGAAACATAAAAACTGGAGCTTCAGCAATTTTTTGCTGAAACATAAAAACTGAAGCTTCAGCAATTTTTTGCTGAAACATAAAAACTGAAGCTTCAGCAATTTTTTGCTGAAACATAAAAACTGAAGCTTCAGCAATTTTTTGCAGAAACATAAAAACTGAAGCTTCAGCAATTTTTTGCTGAAACATAAAAACAGGAGCTTCAGCACTTTTTTGCTGAAACATAAAACCTGAAGCTTCAGCAATTTTTTGCTGAAACATAAAAACTGGAGCTTCAGCACTTTTTTGCTGAAACATAAAAACTGAAGCTTCAGCATTTTTTTGCTGAAACATAAAAACTGAAGCTTCAGCAATTTTAAGATTTGTCGAAAATATAGCTTCAGCATTTTTTTGCTGAAACATAAAAACTGAAGCTTCAGCAATTTTGAGATTTGTCGAAAATATAGCTTCAGCATTTTTTTGCTGAAACATAAAAACTGAAGCTTCAGCAATTTTGAGATTTGTCGAAAATATAGCTTCAGCAATTTTTTGCTGAAACATAAAAACTGAAGCTTCAGCAATTTTAAGATTTGTCGAAAATATAGCTTCAGCATTTTTCTGCTGAAACATAAAAACTAAAGCTTCAGCAATTTTAAGATTTGTCGAAAATATAGCTTCAGCATTTTTTTGCTGAAACATAAAAACTGAAGCTTCTGCAATTTTTTGCTGAAACATAAAAACTGAAGCTTCAGCAATTTTAAGATTTGTTGAAAATATAGCTTCAGCATTTTTTTGCTGAAACATAAAAACTGAAGCTTCAGCAATTTTGAGATTTGTCGAAAATATAGCTTCTGCAATTTTTTGCTGAAACATAAAAACTGAAGCTTCAGCATTTTTTTGCTGAAACATAAAAACTGAAGCTTCAGCAATTTTGAGATTTGTCGAAAATATAGCTTCTGCAATTTTTTGCTGAAACTTAAAAACTGAAGCTTCAGCAATTTTTTGCTGAAACATAAAAACTAAAGCTTCAGCAATTTTAAGATTTGTCGAAAATATAGCTTCAGCAATTTTTTGCTGAAGCATAAAAAAAAAAGCTTTAGCAATTTTAAGATTTGTCGAAAATATAGCTTCAGCATTTTTTTGCTGAAACATAAAAACTGAAGCTTCAGCAATTTTAAGATTTGTCGAAAATATAGCTTCAGCATTTTTTTGCTGAAACATAAAAACTGAAGCTTCAGCAATTTTGAGATTTGTCGAAAATATAGCTTCAGCATTTTTTTGCTGAAAAATAAAAACTGAAGCTTCAGCAATTTTTCGCTGAAAAATAAAAACTGAAGCTTTAGCAATTTTTAGATTTGTCGAAAATATAGCTTCAGCATTTTTTTTGCTGAAACATAAAAACTGAAGCTTCAGCAATTTTTTGCTGAAAAATAAAAACTGAAGCTTCAGCAATTTTAAGATTTGTCGAAAATATAGCTTCAGCATTTTTTTGCTGAAACATAAAAACTGAAGCTTTAGCAATTTTTAGATTTGTCGAAAATATAGCTTCAGCATTTTTTTGCTGAAACATAAAAACTGAAGCTTCAGCAATTTTAAGATTTGTCGAAAATATAGTTTCAGCATTTTTTTGCTGAAACATAAAAACTGAAGCTTCAGCAATTTTTTGCTGAAACATAAAAACTGAAGCTTTAGCAATTTTTAGATTTGTCGAAAATATAGCTTCAGCATTTTTTTGCTGAAACATAAAAACTGAAGCTTTAGCAATTTTTAGATTTGTCGAAAATATAGCTTCAGCATTTTTTTTGCTGAAACATAAAAACAGGAGCTTCAGCACTTTTTTGCTGAAACATAAAAACTGAAGCTTCAGCAATTTTTTGCTGAAAAATAAAAACTGAAGCTTCAGCAATTTTTCGCTGAAACATAAAAACTGAAGCTTCAGCAATTTTTCGCTGAAACATAAAAACTGAAGCTTCAGCAATTTTTTGCTGAAACATAAAAACTGAAGCTTTAGCAATTTTTAGATTTGTCGAAAATATAGCTTCAGCATTTTTTTGCTGAAACATAAAAACTGAAGCTTTAGCAATTTTTAGATTTGTCGAAAATATAGCTTCAGCATTTTTTTGCTGAAACATAAAAACTGAAGCTTCAGCAATTTTAAGATTTGTCGAAAATATAGCTTCAGCATTTTTTTGCTGAAACATAAAAACTGAAGCTTTAGCAATTTTTAGATTTGTCGAAAATATAGCTTCAGCATTTTTTTGCTGAAACATAAAAACTGAAGCTTTAGCAATTTTTAGATTTGTCGAAAATATAGCTTCAGCATTTTTTTTGCTGAAACATAAAAACAGGAGCTTCAGCACTTTTTTGCTGAAACATAAAAACTGAAGCTTCAGCACTTTTTTGCTGAAACATAAAAACTGAAGCTTCAGCAATTTTTTGCTGAAAAATAAAAACTGAAGCTTCAGCAATTTTTCGCTGAAAAATAAAAACTGAAGCTTTAGCAATTTTTAGATTTGTCGAAAATATAGCTTCAGCATTTTTTTTGCTGAAACATAAAAACAGGAGCTTCAGCACTTTTTTGCTGAAACATAAAAACTGAAGCTTCAGCAATTTTTTGCTGAAAAATAAAAACTGAAGCTTCAGCAATTTTTCGCTGAAACATAAAAACTGAAGCTTCAGCAATTTTTTGCTGAAACATAAAAACTGAAGCTTCAGCAATTTTTTGCTGAAACATAAAAACTGAAGCTTCAGCAATTTTTAGATTTGTCGAAAATATAGCTTCAGCATTTTTTCGCTGAAACATAAAAACTGAAGCTTCAGCAATTTTTTGCTGAAAAATAAAAACTGAAGCTTCAGCAATTTTTCGCTGAAACATAAAAACTGAAGCTTCAGCAATTTTTTGCTGAAACATAAAAACTGAAGCTTCAGCAATTTTTTGCTGAAACATAAAAACTGAAGCTTCAGCAATTTTTTGCTGAAACATAAAAACTGAAGCTTCAGCAATTTTTTGCTGAAAAATAAAAACTGAAGCTTCAGCAATTTTTCGCTGAAACATAAAAACTGAAGCTTCAGCAATTTTTTGCTGAAACATAAAAACTGAAGCTTCAGCAATTTTTAGATTTGTCGAAAATATAGCTTCAGCATTTTTTCGCTGAAACATAAAAACTGAAGCTTCAGCAATTTTTTGCTGAAAAATAAAAACTGAAGCTTCAGCAATTTTTCGCTGAAACATAAAAACTGAAGCTTCAGCAATTTTTTGCTGAAACATAAAAACTGAAGCTTCAGCAATTTTTTGCTGAAACATAAAAACTGAAGCTTCAGCAATTTTTTGCTGAAACATAAAAACTGAAGCTTCAGCAATTTTTTGCTGAAAAATAAAAACTGAAGCTTCAGCAATTTTTCGCTGAAACATAAAAACTGAATCTTCAGCAATTTTTTGCTGAAACATAAAAACTGGAGCTTCAGCAATTTTTTGCGGAAACATAAAAACAGGAGCTTCAGCACTTTTTTGCTGAAACATAAAAACTGAAGCTTCAGCAATTTTTTGCTGAAACATAAAAACTGAAGCTTCAGCAATTTTTTGCTGAAACATAAAAACTGAAGCTTCAGCAATTTTTTGCTGAAACATAAAAACTGAAGCTTTAGCAATTTTTAGATTTGTCGAAAATATAGCTTCAGCATTTTTTTCGCTGAAACATAAAAACTGAAGCTTCAGCAATTTTTTGCTGAAAAATAAAAACTGAAGCTTCAGCAATTTTTCGCTGAAACATAAAAACTGAAGCTTCAGCAATTTTTTGCTGAAACATAAAAACTGAAGCTTTAGCAATTTTTAGATTTGTCGAAAATATAGCTTCAGCATTTTTTTCGCTGAAACATAAAAACTGAAGCTTCAGCAATTTTTTGCTGAAAAATAAAAACTGAAGCTTCAGCAATTTTTCGCTGAAACATAAAAACTGAAGCTTCAGCAATTTTTTGCTGAAACATAAAAACTGAAGCTTCAGCAATTTTTTGCTGAAACATAAAAACTGAAGCTTCAGCAATTTTTTGCTGAAACATAAAAACTGAAGCTTCAGCAATTTTTTGCTGAAAAATAAAAACTGAAGCTTCAGCAATTTTTCGCTGAAACATAAAAACTGAATCTTCAGCAATTTTTCGCTGAAACATAAAAACTGAAGCTTCCGCAATTTTTTGCTGAAACATAAAAACTGAAGCTTCAGCAATTTTAAGATTTGTTGAAAATATAGCTTCTGCATTTTTTTGCTGAAACATAAAAACTGGAGCTTCAGCAATTTTAAGATTTGTCGAAAATATAGCTTCAGCATTTTTTTGCTGAAACATAAAAACTAAAGCTTCAGCAATTTTAAGATTTGTCGAAAATATAGCTTCAGCATTTTTTTGCTGAAACATAAAAACTAAAGCTTCAGCAATTTTAAGATTTGTCGAAAATATAGCTTCAGCATTTTTTTGCTGAAACATAAAAACTGAAGCTTCAGCAATTTTAAGATTTGTCGAAAATATAGCTTCAGCATTTTTTTGCTGAAACATAAAAACTAAAGCTTCAGCAATTTTAAGATTTGTCGAAAATATAGCTTCAGCATTTTTTTGCTGAAACATAAAAACTGAAGCTTCAGCAATTTTTTGCTGAAACATAAAAACTGAAGCTTCAGCAATTTTAAGATTTGTCGAAAATATAGCTTCAGCATTTTTTTGCTGAAACATAAAAACTAAAGCTTCAGCAATTTTAAGATTTGTCGAAAATATAGCTTCAGCATTTTTTTGCTGAAACATAAAAACTGACGCTTCAGCATTTTTTTGCTGAAACATAAAAACTGAAGCTTCAGCAATTTTAAGATTTGTTGAAAATATAGCTTCTGCATTTTTTTGCTGAAACATAAAAACTGGAGCTTCAGCAATTTTTTGCTGAAACATAAAAACTGAAGCTTCTGCAATTTTGAGATTTGTCGAAAATATAGCTTCAGCATTTTTTTGCTGAAACATAAAAACTGAAGCTTCAGCAATTTTTTGCTGAAACATAAAAACTGAAGCTTCAGCAATTTTTTGCTGAAACATAAAAACTGAAGCTTCAGCAATTTTTTGCTAAAACATAAAAACTGAAGCTTCAGCAATTTTTTGCTGAAACATAAAAACTGAAGCTTCAGCAATTTTTTGCTGAAACATAAAAACTGAAGCTTCAGCAATTTTTTGCTGAAAAATAAAAACTGAAGCTTCAGCAATTTTTCGCTGAAACATAAAAACTGAAGCTTCAGCAATTTTAAGATTTGTTGAAAATATAGCTTCTGCATTTTTTTGCTGAAACATAAAAACTGGAGCTTCAGCAATTTTTTGCTGAAACATAAAAACTGAAGCTTCAGCAATTTTAAGATTTGTTGAAAATATAGCTTCTGCATTTTTTTGCTGAAACATAAAAACTGGAGCTTCAGCAATTTTTTGCTGAAACATAAAAACTGAAGCTTCTGCAATTTTGAGATTTGTCGAAAATATAGCTTCAGCATTTTTTTGCTGAAACATAAAAACTGAAGCTTCAGCAATTTTTTGCTGAAACATAAAAACTGAAGCTTCAGCAATTTTTTGCTAAAACATAAAAACTGAAGCTTCAGCAATTTTTTGCTAAAACATAAAAACTGAAGCTTCAGCAATTTTTTGCTGAAACATAAAAACTGAAGCTTCAGCAATTTTTTGCTGAAACATAAAAACTGAAGCTTCAGCAATTTTTTGCTGAAAAATAAAAACTGAAGCTTCAGCAATTTTTCGCTGAAACATAAAAACTGAAGCTTCAGCAATTTTAAGATTTGTTGAAAATATAGCTTCTGCATTTTTTTGCTGAAACATAAAAACTGGAGCTTCAGCAATTTTTTGCTGAAACATAAAAACTGAAGCTTCAGCAATTTTAAGATTTGTTGAAAATATAGCTTCTGCATTTTTTTGCTGAAACATAAAAACTGGAGCTTCAGCAATTTTTTGCTGAAACATAAAAACTGAAGCTTCAGCAATTTTAAGATTTGTTGAAAATATAGCTTCTGCATTTTTTTGCTGAAACATAAAAACTGGAGCTTCAGCAATTTTTTGCTGAAACATAAAAACTGGAGCTTCAGCAATTTTTTGCTGAAACATAAAAACTGAAGCTTCAGCAATTTTTTGCTGAAACATAAAAACAGGAGCTTCAGCAATTTTTTGCTGAAACATAAAAACTGAAGCTTCAGCAATTTTTTGCTGAAACATAAAAACAGGAGCTTCAGCACTTTTTTGCTGAAACATAAAAACTGAAGCTTCAGCAATTTTTTGCTGAAACATAAAAACAGGAGCTTCAGCACTTTTTTGCTGAAACATAAAAACTGAAGCTTCAGCAATTTTAAGATTTGTTGAAAATATAGCTTTTGCATTTTTTCGCTGAAACATAAAAACTGGAGCTTCAGCAATTTTTTGCTGAAACATAAAAACTGAAGCTTCAGCAATTTTTTGCTGAAACATAAAAACTGAAGCTTCAGCAATTTTAAGATTTGTTGAAAATATAGCTTCTGCATTTTTTTGCTGAAACATAAAAACTGAAGCTTCTGCATTTTTTTGCTGAAACATAAAAACTGAAGCTTCAGCAATTTTAAGATTTGTTGAAAATATAGCTTCTGCATTTTTTTGCTGAAACATAAAAACTGAAGCTTCTGCATTTTTTTGCTGAAACATAAAAACTGAAGCTTCAGCAATTGTTTGCTGAAACATAAAAACTGAAGCTTCAGCAATTTTTTGCTGAAACATAAAAACTGAAGCTTCAGCAATTTTTTGCTGAAACATAAAAACTGAAGCTTCAGCAATTTTTTGCTGAAACATAAAAACAGGAGCTTCAGCACTTTTTTGCTGAAACATAAAACCTGAAGCTTCAGCAATTTTTTGCTGAAACATAAAAACTGGAGCTTCAGCACTTTTTTGCTGAAACATAAAAACTGAAGCTTCAGCAATTTTTTGCTGAAACATAAAAACTGAAGCTTCAGCAATTTTTTGCTGAAAAATAAAAACTGAAGCTTCAGCAATTTTCTGCTGAAACATAAAAACTGAAGCTTCCGCAATTTTTTGCTGAAACATAAAAACTGAAGCTTCAGCAATTTTTTGCTGAAACATAAAAACTGAAGCTTCAGCAATTTTAAGATTTGTTGAAAATATAGCTTCTGCATTTTTTTGCTGAAACATAAAAACTGGAGCTTCAGCAATTTTTTGCTGAAACATAAAAACTGGAGCTTCAGCAATTTTTTGCTGAAACATAAAAACTGAAGCATCAGCAATTTTTTGCTGAAACATAAAAACTGAAGCTTCCGCAATTTTTTGCTGAAACATAAAAAGTGAAGCTTCAGCAATTTTTTGCTGAAACATAAAAACTGAAGCTTCAGCAATTTTTTGCTGAAACATAAAAACTGGAGCTTCAGCACTTTTTTGCTGAAACATAAAAACTGAAGCTTCCGCAATTTTTTGCTGAAACATAAAAAGTGAAGCTTCAGCAATTTTTTGCTGAAACATAAAAACTGAAGCTTCAGCAATTTTTTGCTGAAACATAAAAACTGGAGCTTCAGCACTTTTTTGCTGAAACATAAAAACTGAAGCTTCCGCAATTTTTTGCTGAAACATAAAAAGTGAAGCTTCAGCAATTTTTTGCTGAAAAATAAAAACTGAAGCTTCAGCAATTTTTTGCTGAAACATAAAAACTGGAGCTTCAGCACTTTTTTGCTGAAACATAAAAACTGAAGCTTCCGCAATTTTTTGCTGAAACATAAAAACTGAAGCTTCAGCAATTTTTTGCTGAAACATAAAGACTGAAGCTTCAGCAATTTTTTGCTGAAACATAAAAACTGAAGCTTCAGCAATTTTTTGCTGAAACATAAAAACAGGAGCTTCAGCACTTTTTTGCTGAAACATAAAACCTGAAGCTTCAGCAATTTTTTGCTGAAACATAAAAACTGGAGCTTCAGCACTTTTTTGCTGAAACATAAAAACTGAAGCTTCAGCAATTTTTTGCTGAAACATAAAAACTGAAGCTTCAGCAATTTTTTGCTGAAAAATAAAAACTGAAGCTTCAGCAATTTTCTGCTGAAACATAAAAACTGAAGCTTCCGCAATTTTTTGCTGAAACATAAAAACTGAAGCTTCAGCAATTTTTTGCTGAAACATAAAAACTGAAGCTTCAGCAATTTTAAGATTTGTTGAAAATATAGCTTCTGCATTTTTTTGCTGAAACATAAAAACTGGAGCTTCAGCAATTTTTTGCTGAAACATAAAAACTGGAGCTTCAGCAATTTTTTGCTGAAACATAAAAACTGAAGCATCAGCAATTTTTTGCTGAAACATAAAAACTGAAGCTTCCGCAATTTTTTGCTGAAACATAAAAAGTGAAGCTTCAGCAATTTTTTGCTGAAACATAAAAACTGAAGCTTCAGCAATTTTTTGCTGAAACATAAAAACTGGAGCTTCAGCACTTTTTTGCTGAAACATAAAAACTGAAGCTTCCGCAATTTTTTGCTGAAACATAAAAAGTGAAGCTTCAGCAATTTTTTGCTGAAACATAAAAACTGAAGCTTCAGCAATTTTTTGCTGAAACATAAAAACTGGAGCTTCAGCACTTTTTTGCTGAAACATAAAAACTGAAGCTTCCGCAATTTTTTGCTGAAACATAAAAAGTGAAGCTTCAGCAATTTTTTGCTGAAAAATAAAAACTGAAGCTTCAGCAATTTTTTGCTGAAACATAAAAACTGGAGCTTCAGCACTTTTTTGCTGAAACATAAAAACTGAAGCTTCCGCAATTTTTTGCTGAAACATAAAAACTGAAGCTTCAGCAATTTTTTGCTGAAACATAAAGACTGAAGCTTCAGCAATTTTTTGCTGAAACATAAAAACTGAAGCTTCAGCAATTTTTTGCTGAAACATAAAAACTGAAGCTTCAGCAATTTTTTGCTGAAACATAAAAACTGGAGCTTCAGCACTTTTTTGCTGAAACATAAAAACTGAAGCTTCAGCAATTTTTTGCTGAAACATAAAAACTGGAGCTTCAGCAATTTTTTGCTGAAACATAAAAACTGGAGCTTCAGCAATTTTTTGCGGAAACATAAAAACAGGAGCTTCAGCACTTTTTTGCTGAAACATAAAAACTGAAGCTTCAGCAATTTTTTGCTGAAACATAAAAACTGGAGCTTCAGCACTTTTTTGCTGAAACATAAAAACTGAAGCTTCAGCAATTTTTTGCTGAAACATAAAAACTGAAGCTTCAGCAATTTTTTGCTGAAACATAAAAACTGGAGCTTCAGCACTTTTTTGCTGAAACATAAAAACTGAAGCTTCAGCAATTTTTTGCTGAAACATAAAAACTGAAGCTTCAGCACTTTTTTGCTGAAACATAAAAACTGAAGCTTCAGCACTTTTTTGCTGAAACATAAAAACTGGAGCTTCAGCACTTTTTTGCTGAAACATAAAAACTGAAGCTTCAGCAATTTTTTGCTGAAACATAAAAACTGAAGCTTCAGCAATTTTTTGCTGAAACATAAAAACTGAAGCTTCAGCAATTTTTTGCTGAAACATAAAAACTGGAGCTTCAGCAATTTTTTGCTGAAACATAAAAACTGATGCTTCAGCACTTTTTTGCTGAAACATAAAAACTGAAGCTTCAGCAATTTTTTGCTGAAACATAAAAACTGGAGCTTCAGCACTTTTTTGCTGAAACATAAAAACTGAAGCTTCAGCACTTTTTTGCTGAAACATAAAAACTGAAGCTTCAGCAATTTTTTGCGGAAACATAAAAACAGGAGCTTCAGCACTTTTTTGCTGAAACATAAAAACTGAAGCTTCAGCAATTTTTTGCTGAAACATAAAAACTGAAGCTTCAGCAATTTTTTGCTGAAACATAAAAACTGAAGCTTCAGCAATTTTTTGCTGAAACATAAAAACTGGAGCTTCAGCAATTTTTTGCGGAAACATAAAAACAGGAGCTTCAGCACTTTTTTGCTGAAACATAAAAACTGAAGCTTCAGCAATTTTTTGCTGAAACATAAAAACTGAAGCTTCAGCAATTTTTTGCTGAAACATAAAAACTGAAGCTTCAGCAATTTTAAGATTTGTTGAAAATATAGCTTCTGCATTTTTTTGCTGAAACATAAAAACTGAAGCTTCAGCAATTTTTTGCGGAAACATAAAAACAGGAGCTTCAGCACTTTTTTGCTGAAACATAAAAACTGAAGCTTCAGCAATTTTTTGCTGAAACATAAAAACTGGAGCTTCAGCACTTTTTTGCTGAAACATAAAAACTGAAGCTTCAGCAATTTTTTGCTGAAACATAAAAACTGAAGCTTCAGCAATTTTTTGCTGAAACATAAAAACAGGAGCTTCAGCATTTTTTTGCTGAAACATAAAAACTGAAGCTTCAGCAATTTTTTGCTGAAACATAAAAACTGGAGCTTCAGCAATTTTTTGCTGAAACATAAAAACAGGAGCTTCAGCACTTTTTTGCTGAAACATAAAAACTGAAGCTTCAGCAATTTTTTGCTGAAACATAAAAACAGGAGCTTCAGCACTTTTTTGCTGAAACATAAAAACTGAAGCTTCAGCAATTTTAAGATTTGTTGAAAATATAGCTTTTGCATTTTTTCGCTGAAACATAAAAACTGGAGCATCAGCAATTTTTTGCTGAAACATAAAAACTGAAGCTTCAGCAATTTTAAGATTTGTTGAAAATATAGCTTCTGCATTTTTTTGCTGAAACATAAAAACTGAAGCTTCTGCATTTTTTTGCTGAAACATAAAAACTGGAGCTTCAGCAATTTTTTGCTGAAACATAAAAACTGAAGCTTCAGCAATTTTTTGCTGAAACATAAAAACTGAAGCTTCAGCAATTTTTTGCTGAAACATAAAAACTGGAGCTTCAGCACTTTTTTGCTGAAACATAAAAACTGAAGCTTCCGCAATTTTTTGCTGAAACATAAAAACTGGAGCTTCAGCACTTTTTTGCTGAAACATAAAAACTGAAGCTTCTGCATTTTTTTGCTGAAACATAAAAACTGGAGCTTCAGCAATTTTTTGCTGAAACATAAAAACTGAAGCTTCAGCAATTTTTTGCTGAAACATAAAAACTGAAGCTTCAGCAATTTTTTGCTGAAACATAAAAACTGGAGCTTCAGCACTTTTTTGCTGAAACATAAAAACTGAAGCTTCAGCAATTTTTTGCTGAAAAATAAAAACTGAAGCTTCAGCAATTTTTTGCTGAAACATAAAAACTGAAGCTTCCGCAATTTTTTGCTGAAACATAAAAACTGAAGCTTCAGCAATTTTAAGATTTGTTGAAAATATAGCTTCTGCATTTTTTTGCTGAAACATAAAAACTGAAGCTTCAGCAATTTTTTGCTGAAACATAAAAACTGAAGCATCCGCAATTTTTTGCTGAAACATAAAAACTGAAGCTTCAGCAATTTTAAGATTTGTTGAAAATATAGCTTCTGCATTTTTTTGCTGAAACATAAAAACTGAAGCTTCTGCATTTTTTTGCTGAAACATAAAAACTGGAGCTTCAGCAATTTTTTGCTGAAACATAAAAACTGGAGCTTCAGCACTTTTTTGCTGAAACATAAAAACTGAAGCTTCAGCAATTTTTTGCTGAAACATAAAAACTGGAGCTTCAGCACTTTTTTGCTGAAACATAAAAACTGAAGCTTCAGCAATTTTTTGCTGAAACATAAAAACTGGAGCTTCAGCACTTTTTTGCTGAAACATAAAAACTGAAGCTTCAGCAATTTTTTGCTGAAACATAAAAACTGGAGCTTCAGCACTTTTTTGCTGAAACATAAAAACTGAAGCTTCAGCAATTTTTTGCTGAAACATAAAAACTGAAGCTTCAGCAATTTTTTGCTGAAACATAAAAACTGAAGCTTCAGCAATTTTTTGCTGAAACATAAAAACTGGAGCTTCAGCACTTTTTTGCTGAAACATAAAAACTGAAGCTTCAGCAATTTTTTGCTGAAACATAAAAACTGGAGCTTCAGCACTTTTTTGCTGAAACATAAAAACTAAAGCTTCAGCAATTTTTTGCAGAAACATAAAAACTAAAGCTTCAGCAATTTTAAGATTTGTTGAAAATATAGCTTCTGCATTTTTTTGCTGAAACATAAAAACTGGAGCTTCAGCAATTTTAAGATTTGTTGAAAATATAGCTTCTGCATTTTTTTGCTGAAACATAAAAACTGAAGCTTCAGCAATTTTAAGATTTGTTGAAAATATAGCTTCTGCATTTTTTTGCTGAAACATAAAAACTGAAGCTTCAGCAATTTTTTGCGGAAACATAAAAACAGGAGCTTCAGCACTTTTTTGCTGAAACATAAAAACTGAAGCTTCAGCAATTTTTTGCTGAAACATAAAAACTGGAGCTTCAGCAATTTTTTGCTGAAACATAAAAACAGGAGCTTCAGCACTTTTTTGCTGAAACATAAAAACTGAAGCTTCAGCAATTTTTTGCTGAAACATAAAAACAGGAGCTTCAGCACTTTTTTGCTGAAACATAAAAACTGAAGCTTCAGCAATTTTAAGATTTGTTGAAAATATAGCTTTTGCATTTTTTCGCTGAAACATAAAAACTGGAGCTTCAGCAATTTTTTGCTGAAACATAAAAACTGAAGCTTCAGCAATTTTAAGATTTGTTGAAAATATAGCTTCTGCATTTTTTTGCTGAAACATAAAAACTGAAGCTTCTGCATTTTTTTGCTGAAACATAAAAACTGGAGCTTCAGCAATTTTTTGCTGAAACATAAAAACTGAAGCTTCAGCAATTTTTTGCTGAAACATAAAAACTGAAGCTTCAGCAATTTTTTGCTGAAACATAAAAACTGAAGCTTCAGCAATTTTTTGCTGAAACATAAAAACAGGGCTTCAGCACTTTTTTGCTGAAACATAAAACCTGAAGCTTCAGCAATTTTTTGCTGAAACATAAAAACAGGAGCTTCAGCACTTTTTTGCTGAAACATAAAACCTGAAGCTTCAGCAATTTTTTGCTGAAACATAAAAACTGGAGCTTCAGCACTTTTTTGCTGAAACATAAAAACTGAAGCTTCAGCAATTTTTTGCTGAAACATAAAAACTGAAGCTTCAGCAATTTTTTGCTGAAACATAAAAACTGAAGCTTCAGCAATTTTTTGCTGAAAAATAAAAACTGAAGCTTCAGCAATTTTTTGCTGAAACATAAAAACTGAAGCTTCCGCAATTTTTTGCTGAAACATAAAAACTGAAGCTTCAGCAATTTTAGGATTTGTTGAAAATATAGCTTCTGCATTTTTTTGCTGAAACATAAAAACTGAAGCTTCAGCAATTTTTTGCTGAAACATAAAAACTGGAGCTTCAGCACTTTTTTGCTGAAACATAAAAACTGAAGCTTCAGCAATTTTTTGCTGAAACATAAAAACTGGAGCTTCAGCACTTTTTTGCTGAAACATAAAAACTGAAGCTTCAGCAATTTTTTGCTGAAACATAAAAACAGGAGCTTCAGCACTTTTTTGCTGAAACATAAAAACTGAAGCTTCAGCAATTTTTTGCTGAAACATAAAAACTGGAGCTTCAGCACTTTTTTGCTGAAACATAAAAACTGAAGCTTCAGCAATTTTTTGCTGAAACATAAAAACTGGAGCTTCAGCACTTTTTTGCTGAAACATAAAAACTGAAGCTTCAGCAATTTTTTGCTGAAACATAAAAACTAAAGCTTCAGCAATTTTTTGCAGAAACATAAAAACTAAAGCTTCAGCATTTTTTGCTGAAGCATAAGAACTGAAGCTTCAGCAATTTTAAGATTTGTGGAAAATATAGCTTCAGCAATTTTTTGCTGAAGCATAAAAACTGAAGCTTCAGCACTTTTTTGCTGAAACTGAAAATAAGTATAGGAGATAGCCGAAAACTGAAAACAGAAAAGCGAAAACTGAAAATTAATTAATGCCACAAAACGTAACAAAAACTTTACGAATGGTGAAATACCATTTTCTCTTACACAGTCACAAACACCGTTTTCTTTACAGCTTTTGTGTCTAAGGTTATTAAATGTTGCGAAAATAAAGAAAAAACACAAATAACTCCCCAAAAGGTTTTAGGTCAAAATATTCAAATTTGATGTCATGCCGTGAGCTACAAGTTCAAATGTCATAAAAATGCGACACTTTTGGAATAAATTCTCCTAAAAAGTGTTGGTGAGGCTAAATATGACCCAAATGATATTTTTGGCTTGATTATGATGTTCCTCAACTATTTTGACCATTTTAGCATTTTTACTGACAGTAATACAGGTTTTGCGTCCATATTTGGAACACTTACTTTTAGGAAAAAAAACATGTTTTTATCATTATAAAAAATCAATAAGAAATCAATAATTTTAACTGGAGATACTTCCAATGGGTTTATCTCGATGTGCTGTACCTTTTAAGACCATAATATACCCGATCTGTGATCTACTTTTAATATCGCAGCTCATCCAGATCACATGATATTTCTAAAAACGCTCAATGGCTATATGACCTCGTAATATGCTTGTTATTGGGCGGACGGTCATAAAATGCACCAAATATTTCCTAAACGTGTTTTTTAATGTCTTGAATGTCCTTTAATGTCCCTATTTTTAATTTTTGGACCAGTAGAGATATCCTGAAAACAAAGCAAAATCTTCCTTAAAATCCAGCAATGCCGATGACCCTTAAGAGATCAATAATAACAATTGTAGGACACGCAGGGTAGAAAAAAACATTCAGTGAAGTTATAGCTAAAAAATAGATTTAAGTATTTCAAATATGAGCTTACATAAGCAAAAAGGAGCGATTTTTCGTCAAAAATGCCATTGCAATTTTATTTGGACCACCGTGTACACGTTATAAAAGCATCAATGTTTAAAATAGCACACGAAGATTCATTTGTTCCATTAATAATTGAAAAAAAAAGAAAACTATTGTACTAAATTAACAAAAATGTTGTAATAAATAGATAGAACAAAACACAATTACAAGACAACTTAGGCATTTTGAAAAGACCGTCAAGAAACTGGTTTTTTACATGAATAACTATTTTACAAAAGATGTTATTTTTTCCAGCATGTGTCATTTTTTTTTTAATTTAAAACATGAAGAACTGATATCACTGCAATTTATAGGTAAAAAGAACTTGATTCATGAATGCATTTATAATTAATACTGTAATGTAATGAGACGTTTTTTTGGTCATTTTTTAAACATTCCAGATATTGTCAACAATTGCATAATTTTATTATTTTATAAAAATTTGTGTACAGTTGCTAAAACAAATTATAAAATATTCAAATACAGATAACTGCGGAAAAAAAATTCATGCTAATTTTCAAAAGGACAAAATTTACGAGCCCTTGTTTCTGATTGTCATTTACATACAGAATGAGTACCACACGATTATAAAACATGACTTCTCTCAACAGCAAAAAAAACCATCAAAAAGAGTTATGGCTTTTTTTGCTGTCTAGAGAGCATTGAAATGTTAAGACTTACTTCAATATATGTGTGTGTGAAAAGACGCAGTAAACTAGCAAACCTTCCATTGCAACGTAAAATATATGCGTGTCTTTGTTTTTTTTAAATATGTTATAACACACTCGTTTGGATGCAGAAAAAAATTAAAGCAATTCCTAGATTCAATACCCATTTTTTTTGAATATTTAGCTTTATTAAATGTGTCTCATAAACAAATTTTCTCAAAAAGTTATAAATAGCAATATTTCAAAAACAAAGCGAAACTAACTACTGGATTCAGATGACCAAGCACACATTTTAAAAAACTATTCTGATTAATTTCTAATCAAATAAACATTGTATGTACTCTTCAAATGAGTTCATTAATGTTTCCTCAACACAATTCTTTTATTGAATCATGAGCTAGCTATCTTTTTGAATTCATTAGTTAAATAAATGTAAATAAAAAGTATAATTTTGTAGAGTATTAAAAAGACAGCAGACGTGACAGATGCTTTTTTGAGTATTTGATTTTATAAATTATGTGTGTAAAAACCGAATTTTCCCCTAATTTAATGAATAACAAAACACAGTGAAACTTATTACACGACCCTGATGATAAAAAAACATTAAAAAACTTAATTCTTTGTTTGATAACTTCTTGATAAAAAATGAGTCAATGCTTTTCAAAATGAGATGAATGTCCCATATTTGTGACAATTTTTTATATTCTGGCATTTGCTTTTTATTTCGTTGTTCATAAAGCATCGCCATCATTCGTTTGACAGAAAAACAAAGCAACAACAGCAGACAGACATGTTGCAACGGACGAAATGTCTTTCAATTTTATTATTCATTTTCCTAAAACTATTTTATTTTTTAGCTTATGATCCATTGGGAATTTTTTAAATATTTTTATTACAAGAAATCTGCTTATGACACCTTTAAATAACTTACTGATGAACAACACATATTAAACAAGCACAAGATCATATTACATTTATTTTTATACTTGTCCCATTGCGACAAAAAAATACTCATTGGCCGCATTTTTTTTGAAAAAAATTTTAAAAATAAAAATATGCGTTTTTTTCAATGTTTGGAAAAATTTTCGATAAAAATATACCAAATTGTTTACCCAAAAAGGCTAAAAACACATAATTTTATTAAAGAAACGGCGCAAAGGTCGATTTTAAAACTGATTTTCAAGCATTTATTGTTTGCTTTATTTTTCCACAAAAAATGATTTTTCGTTTGTTTTTGTGATCTTTGTTTGGCGAAGAAAATTGCTTTGAATGCATTTTTGTGTTTCTTTGTGCATTCTTTTTTGAAAAGCGATTTTTTCTCTTTTTGAAATAAGACAAAAAGCTATTGAAGAAATATTTTTAGTTTTTTGTACACAGACATTATTCGGCGAAAAGATGTTTTCAAATGACTTTTGAATTTTTTGCTTACATATTTTTACTGTTAGAAAATGAAATTTTTTGTAATTAGTATTTTATTTGCTTATTAGTTCTTAATAAAGAAGCTAATAGGAGTAATAACATCCAATATTAATGAAGAAATGATGCGTTTTTTCTTTTAACAAAAAAATAAGCTAATTTGATTAAAGGAGGCGGACGGTTACGTACTTTTTTTCAAATCTTACGAAAATATTTGTTTTTTACGAAAATTTTCGTATCATCAAAAAAGCTTGAGAAAGTTGTTTTTTCTGCAGAAATGCATTCCTTTTCGTGTCAAAACCAGCCTTTTTTTTCATTTTCCAGATCATGAAAATTTAACAAAAATTTTCGTAAAATTTGAAAAAAAGTACGTAACCGTCCGCTCCCTTTAAGTTACATTTCAAGAAGGAAAAAAATTGTTTTTTTTACAAATTTCAAAAATTTAAAATGCTAAACATAATTTCTGTCTTTGTTATATATTTATTGTCTTTTGAGCATGTCAAAAATTGTTTTTAAATAAATAATGTAAATAATCGATGCGATCTTCAACGAATATTTACAGTTAGAGAATTTATATTGTACTATTTAAGGATTGTATTCATCCACTCCAGCACTTTTTTGTTTTAAAAAATTCAAAAAAAGCTAAGAAAACTGAATATTTAAATATTTTGTCAATATTTTTGTTTTTACGAATACATTTCACATTGAACTTTGCAAATAAATGGAAACTGATAACAACTATGTTATGATAAAGATGCCAATATTAAAAAAAAATTCAAGAATCTGAAATTATGTTTTTTAAAAGTTAATTAGCGTAAAGCTGAGGAAAATATGTATTAAAACAACTTTTCTGCTGTTTCGTACAATAAAATAAAATAAGTTATTTTTGCTGAAAAGGACCATTTTTATTAAATTTTTTTAATTAATGTCAAGGGGCTTTAAATGTTTTGGATACGAAAAAATAGAAAATTTTAATTTATTAATATTAAAACAAAATATTCCGAAAATAAGGCAAAAAGAACCAACGACTATATTTTTTCAGTTAATAGACACGATGAGAAAGAAAAACTATTTTTTTGCAATTTTTTTGTTTAAAAAGCTATTTAAAATGCGGAAAATGTCTTTCGTTTCCCAAAGAAACAAAACAACATCAGTGCAGAAAAATTTGTTTTTTGAATATTTTGTGTTGCAAAAGCTTTTTCAGTTTTCAGTTTTCAGTTTTCAGTTTTCAGTTTTCAGTTTTCAGTTTTCAGTTTTCAGTTTTCAGTTTTCAGTTTTCAGTTTTCAATTTTCAGTTTTCAGTTTTCAGTTTTCAGTTTTCAGTTTTCAATTTTCACTTTTCGGCTATCTCTTATCCGTATTTTACGGTTTTCAGTTTTCAGATTTCAGTTTTCAGTTTTCAGTTTTCAGTTTTCAATTTTCAATTTTCAGTTTTCAGTTTTCAGTTTTCAATTTTCAGTTTTCAGTTTTCAGTTTTCAGTTTTCAGTTTTCAGTTTTCAATTTTCACTTTTCGGCTATCTCTTATCCGTATTTTACGGTTTTCAGTTTTCAGATTTCAGTTTTCAGTTTTCAGTTTTCAGTTTTCAATTTTCAATTTTCAGTTTTCAGTTTTCAGTTTTCAATTTTCAATTTTCAGTTTTCAGTTTTCAGTTTTCAGTTTTCAGTTTTCAATTTTCACTTTTCGGCTATCTCTTATCCGTATTTTACGGTTTTCAGTTTTCAGATTTCAGTTTTCAGTTTTCAGTTTTCAATTTTCACTTTTCGGCTATCTCTTATCCGTATTTTACGGTTTTCAGATTTCAGTTTTCAGTTTTCAGTTTTCAGTTTTCAGTTTTCAGTTTTCAATTTTCACTTTTCGGCTATCTCTTATCCGTATTTTACGGTTTTCAGATTTCAGTTTTCAGTTTTCAATTTTCAGTTTTCAGTTTTCAGTTTTCAGTTTTCAGTTTTCAATTTTCAGTTTTCAGTTTTCAATTTTCACTTTTCGGCTATCTCTTATCCGTATTTTACGGTTTTCAGATTTCAGTTTTCAGTTTTCAGTTTTCAATTTTCACTTTTCGGCTATCTCTTATCCGTATTTTAAGGTTTTCAGTTTTCAGATTTCAGTTTTCAGTTTTCAGTTTTCAGTTTTCAGTTTTCAGTTTTCAGTTTTCAATTTTCAGTTTTCAGTTTTCAGTTTTCAATTTTCACTTTTCGGCTATCTCTTATCCGTATTTTACGGTTTTCAGTTTTCAGATTTCAGTTTTCAGATTTCAGTTTTCAGTTTTCAGTTTTCAGTTTTCAATTTTCAGTTTTCAGTTTTCAATTTTCAGTTTTCAGTTTTCAGTTTTCAATTTTCACTTTTCGGCTATCTCTTATCCGTATTTTACGGTTTCCAGATTTCAGTTTTCAGTTTTCAGTTTTCAGTTTTCAGTTTTCAGTTTTCAGTTTTCAATTTTCAGTTTTCAGTTTTCAGTTTTCAATTTTCACTTTTCGGCTATCTCTTATCCGTATTTTACGGTTTTCAGTTTTCAGTTTTCAGTTTTCACTTTTCGGCTATCTCTTATCCGTATTTTACGGTTTTCAGATTTCAGTTTTCAGTTTTCAGTTTTCAGTTTTCAGTTTTCAGTTTTCAGTTTTCAATTTTCAGTTTTCAGTTTTCAGTTTTCAATTTTCAGTTTTCAGTTTTCAATTTTCACTTTTCGGCTATCTCTTATCCGTATTTTACGGTTTTCAGATTTCAGTTTTCAGTTTTCAGTTTTCAGTTTTCAGTTTTCAATTTTCAGTTTTCAGTTTTCAGTTTTCAATTTTCAGTTTTCAGTTTTCAGTTTTCAATTTTCAGTTTTCAGTTTTCAATTTTCACTTTTCGGCTATCTCTTATCCGTATTTTACGGTTTTCAGATTTCAGTTTTCAGTTTTCAGTTTTCAGTTTTCAGTTTTCAATTTTCAGTTTTCAGTTTTCAGTTTTCAATTTTCACTTTTCGGCTATCTCTTATCCGTATTTTACGGTTTTCAGTTTTCAGATTTCAGTTTTCAGTTTTCAGTTTTCAGTTTTCAGTTTTCAATTTTCACTTTTCGGCTATCTCTTATCCGTATTTTACGGTTTTCAGTTTTCAGATTTCAGTTTTCAGATTTCAGTTTTCAGTTTTCAGTTTTCAGTTTTCAGTTTTCAGTTTTCAGTTTTCAATTTTCAATTTTCAGTTTTCAGTTTTCAGTTTTCAATTTTCACTTTTCGGCTATCTCTTATCCGTATTTTACGGTTTTCAGATTTCAGTTTTCAGTTTTCAGTTTTCAGTTTTCAGTTTTCAGTTTTCAGTTTTCAGTTTTCAGTTTTCAATTTTCAATTTTCAGTTTTCAGTTTTCAGTTTTCAATTTTCAGTTTTCAGTTTTCAGTTTTCAATTTTCACTTTTCGGCTATCTCTTATCCGTATTTTACGGTTTTCAGAAATCAGTTTTCAGTTTTCAGTTTTCAATTTTCAGTTTTCAGTTTTCAGTTTTCAATTTTCAGTTTTCAATTTTCACTTTTCGGCTATCTCTTATCCGTATTTTACGGTTTTCAGATTTCAGTTTTCAGTTTTCAGTTTTCAGTTTTCAGTTTTCAGTTTTCAGTTTTCAATTTTCAGTTTTCAGTTTTCAGTTTTCAATTTTCAGTTTTCAGTTTTCAGTTTTCAGTTTTCAGTTTTCAATTTTCAGTTTTCAGTTTTCAGTTTTCAATTTTCAGTTTTCAGTTTTCAATTTTCACTTTTCGGCTATCTCTTATCCGTATTTTACGGTTTTCAGATTTCAGTTTTCAGTTTTCAGTTTTCAGTTTTCAGTTTTCAGTTTTCAATTTTCAGTTTTCAGTTTTCAGTTTTCAATTTTCACTTTTCGGCTATCTCTTATCCGTATTTTACGGTTTTCAGTTTTCAGATTTCAGTTTTCAGATTTCAGTTTTCAGATTTCAGTTTTCAGTTTTCAGTTTTCAGTTTTCAGTTTTCAGTTTTCAGTTTTCAGTTTTCAATTTTCAATTTTCAGTTTTCACAAGGGCAGCTAGTACTTGGGGGTTTTTCATACCTTACTATGAGCTGTTAATCCCCACTATTTTCGAGGAAATCCATAGATGACATCTCGTAACGGTCCCTTGTAAGCTTATTTTTTTAACTTTTTGCTTAAGGAAAAATAAAATTTATTTTCTATTATTTTTACAACTATGTTATGCACAGGTTATCATTACAAAGTGCATTGTGTTCTAAAAGGCATTAATTAAATTATTGCCTATTAGAACAATGGTATTTGAATAATTAAAATGTGTAAACAAAAAATTCAAATACCATTTTAATTAGTTTTGTTAAAAATCAAATGTGTAAAAAAAGCATAGAAATATACATTGACACTATTTTCAGAGAGGAAAGATTCTGAAAAGGATGCACAAAGAAAAACACATTTAAAAGTTTCTTCATAGTAGCTGTCACGAAAGATCGCAAATAAATTATTGTTCATAGATCAGTGTTCTTTGGAAACATTTAACGTTGAAAAAATATTGACAAAAAATACATGTATTCGTTTTGGGTTTGAAAATTGAAAACTGAAAACTGAAAATTGAAAACTGAAAACTGACAAGGGGCCGTTACGAGATGTCATCTATGGATTTCCTCGAAAATAGTGGGGATTAACAGCTCATAGTAAGGTATGAAAAACCCCCAAGTATTAGCTGCCCGTTCGCCATTTCACAATTTTAGTAGCATTTTGCTATTACACTGTAAGTAGCAGGCGATGAACGTCTTAGTCTATGAATTACGTTTGTGATAATTTTAGAAGGTCGTAGATGCCAAAACATAATATTTCATAAATAATTAATCATATTCCAAGCGATTACAACCATTTATAATTATCACAAACGTAATTCATAGACTAAGACGTTCATCGCCTGCTACTTACAGTGTAATAGCAAAATGCTACTAAAATTGTGAAATGGCGAACGGGCAGCTAATACTTGGGGGTTTTTCATACCTTACTATGAGCTGTTAATCCCCACTATTTTCGAGGAAATCCATAGATGACATCTCGTAACGGTCCCTTGTTAAATAATTAAGCTGGTTTAAGTTTGTTTAAATTTCTAAATTTTTTAAAAATTAAATTTTCTTTGTGTTCTGATAAGGATAAGAGTTTATTTGCATTAATAAAATAATGTGACATCCACTTTTTTCAATTATAAATAATGGATCGATTGAACAAAATGTTTGAATAAAAAAGCAAAATTTTATTTGTTAGCGTTGTAATATTTTAAACAAACAAATATTTTTTCCAGCGAAATATTATCAAATATTCAAACAAATGAAACACCAAACCCGATGTTAAAAAACGGACAGCTAAACAAAACCTTTCTCCCAAGCGCAGACATCTTTTTTTCATTTTTTGTCGGTTGTAACAAATTGTTATGTTTCGTTAAACAAGGTAAACGCAAAAAAAAGAATGACAAAAAGAAAGAAGAAAAGCTTTCATTTTTTTTGTTGCGAATGAATCATAAAAACTTTTCCATTTTTTAAATATTTTGTTGCCAAAGTTTAATGTCATTATTCAAAGTATATAATTAAAGATAGCCAAGCTGTCGCGTTAAAACAGAATGCGTTAAGGTGAAAAAACCATTATTAATTTAATGAAAATTGGTAAATAACTGCAAAATCGTATAAAGATTTTTAATCACATATTAAAACTTGTGGCAGCTTTTTGGTAACAAAATAAATACTAACCTTAAAAGTTTATGCACATAAGGCCAGTAGTGATTTTGTTTTTTTAATGCATCCATAATTATCCATAAAACTTTAAAGAAAGATCTCTAACAAGAAAAAAATAAATCTCATTGTAGCATGTTTCGTTGATTTGATATTTTACAAAATATTCCAAAAACAATATTACAGAAGAAAAAGTTATTTCGACTATTGTTAGTTTTTTTTCCACAAAAAACAATGAATCATTAAAAGAAACGATTTCATTAGCAAATTTTCTTTTTTCCTTCAACGTTTTTTTTGCTTTAGTTTCAACAAGAAAACACGTTGCAACAAAGATAATTCATCATTATTTGAATATTTGCAAATATTGTTAAATTGTATTCTTAAAAAATGTAACATCTTCTTTAATAAAAACACTAAATAAACTTTGGGATTTTATAATTGCTATTTATTTTTCCCATTAATAAAAAAGCTGAATAAAAACTTGTTTCAGTGAAAATCAAAGAATATTGAAATTTTAAGATAAGCTTAATCATGTCATTTAATCAATTTTGAATATCAGTGAGAATTCAGTCTTAATAACAATAGATCAGCTGAAGATTATTCAATAGATGAGTTATTTCAGTGTTAAAAAATGGTGTTATTTTTATACACTATGCTAATTTTTATGTCGTTGCAAAAATAAAAAAAACAAAAAATATTCGCTGAAACAGTTTTTACATTATTTTTTTATTAAATCAAAAGGTGCCCTGTTGAAAGATGCATTAAATTTTTTTTTAAATATTTGAGAAAACTTCTTAAATGGTTGAAAATTATTTACAAATAATTTATTACAATTTTATAATTTAATGAATTATCTTTGTTTTTTGTAACAACTTTATGGAAAATCATTAATAAATAAATAGATCCATAAAAACTAAAATCATGAATCATATTTGAAAAAATATTTTAACAGTTTTTATCAATAAAAGAAAAAAATTTTATCGCAAACATCCTTGACATCATGAACTTTTTCTACATTTTATTTTTATGTAAAATCATATTTTTGTTATTCTTTAAAAATGTTGGAATGTTTGAATCGGGAGCAATACGATTCTGGAAGAAGTAATGTATTGGCTCTCAACTTAAAATTTTTGAGTCAAATTATTACAATTTTCATTGTAAGCAAAATATTCGAAAAATGAAATCGCAAAAGAGACATTTAAAACAATTACTAATTTTTTCCGTCTCTAAAAACACAGAACATTTTTTCTAAGAAATTTGATTCTTTTCTTTTTTTGATTTTTTTTTGCGCTTTTTTAGTCCAAAAACATGTTGACCAACCAGTGTCGATGCTTTTATATAGACAAAAACAATATTCTTCAACTGCAACAATTTTGTTTTGCAGTAAAAAAATGGATAACACTTTTCTTCAAAGAATGTATTTCTCCATTTTCATTTCTTTCGATAAAACACTTTTTTTGGACAATGTTGTTTTGAATATTTCTTTTAAATATTTTTTTGTCAGATGAAATTAACAAGAACTTTTTTTGTTTTTCACTATTGTAAAAGTAAAATAACATTGAAAAAATTTAAGAAATTTGTATCAACATTCAGAAATCCATCATTATTGAATAACAAATTGTTTAAATTCACACATGCATTAGCAAAAATGCTATCATTAAGAAAAGTGTAATTTGTACTATTTCTTACAAAATAAATTTGTTTTAAAGCTGCCAAATATTCAAAAAACTGAAACAAAACAAAGATGTAAAAATCAAACATATATAAATAGCACAACGAAGGCATTATTTTTTCACCCAGCACTGACATCTTTTTGTTTTTCTAACGAATAAAACAAGTCGCAGTCTTTTGAAACATGGGAAGAGCAATTTTTTCGCGGATGTTCTCTCATTTTTTTGCACTGCCATGTTTTGCTCTATTTCAGAAGCAAAAAAAATTCTTTTTAAAAATGGAATTACGAATGCTTTTCATATCGTGTGAATATTTAAAACATTTACACACGATAATTGCTAAATATTTGACCAACATAATAGAAAAACAATACGATAATAAAAGCAAAGTATTTATCAATCATTATCATGTTCTGGATGTCATTATTAAATATTTGTGATGATATTGTTTTTTAACAAAAAAATACTGTAATCCCAGATAATTTAAAGCAAACGTATATTAAAGTTACAGATTTTTAAAAATATCATGTAATTAAATTCATTCATTGATTTAAGTCGTTTATATCATCCATAAACAAAAAAATACTTGGCCAATAACCTTTTTCTATTAATTTTTAAATAATGGCCAAAAACGAGGACGTTTTACAAGCCATGAATATAAAGAAGACGCTTTCTAACAGCCCCTCAATGTTGAATTATTATTGCTCGAAATTTTGATGAAACAGAGCCATAATTCAAAACGACATCAAGGACATTAGTATATAATTCTTCCAAATTAAAAGGTAATTATAGCTATAAATGATAAGTATGGGTTTGGCAACATTTGTTAAGTAGGTTTATTGATAATGAAAATATTCAAAAAAAGAAAAGCTTCACAAAAAATTGAAATATAATAAAAATTCGTTCACAATATTGTTTTTCCTTTTTTGTTTTGCTTTTATACTTTTTCAACGAATATTTATTTGGCTGTTAAGGATGGCCCTTATGTTTTTGCCGTCCTCTCTATTCCATTTAGTGGACGCTAGCACTATTTCTTTTTTTTCTTTTTGCGAGAGAAAGAGAAAGACAGAAGAGACGCTAGAAAAAGAAATCGGGGCCGTTTCAGGGGCTGTTTTTCACTCGCGTGTCTTCTGCCTTTCTCTTTCTCTCGCAAAAAGAAAAAAGTGAAATAGTGCTAGCGTCCACTAAATGGAATAGAGAGGACGCCAGAAACATAAGGGCCATCCTTACTGGCTGTCAAAAAATCGTTGATTTAATAAATGCATTTTCGACGTTTCTTATGCTTTTCGATCTGCATTGCCTTTGTGCCTTTTTTTCAACAGCAAAACAAATATTATTCTATGATTGCTTCAATTACTTTTATTTGAATATTTTTGATGATAGTTATTTTCTTGTTTATAATTTTTCTAAAACTATAGAACATTATCACAGATTGTAATAATTCATCTGTTTTGGAAATTTTCAAGAAATCTGCATAAAACATTATTAAATATATAATAATTTAATTAAAAGAAACAAGTAATACTTTTCATTTCATTAACTCTCCAACACTTAAAAATAAAACTTTTATTTGTCTCTTGCGTTGCCAGTAGAAATCAAAAGCAATTTCTTTCGTTTTGTTTTAAAAAACTGTTTGCATCATATTTTAATTAATACTGTTCAGTTTTCAAAATAAAAGATGCAGCAAATTTTCTTTTGATTTTCTTTTAAATAAATAAGGTTTTCATTTAAAATTGAAATTTAAGCTAAAACATTCAAAAACAGCATATTGAAAAGAAGAAACATTGTGCAACTAAATGAAACGACACAAAAGCATTGATACTTTCTTTTTTTTTATTCTGATTTTCTTGCGCTATTTCAGATGCAAAAAAAACGTGTTGATTGATGTGTAAAAAAATAAACCATTACGAGCAATGACATAGAAAAAAGATGATAAAGGAAGACCTTTATTGCTTGCTTTTGTTGCAGTGATATAAATATTAAAATCATCGTTATCAAAACATGCATAATTAAACTTGTTTAAGTTACGTTTGTTTACATGTTTTTTCAAATTTTAACTGTTCTTTATGTTTTATATCTGATAATTGTTTATTTGAATTAACACAATATTGCTACACACACTTTTATTAAAAATTTTAATCGATGGAATAGTCATTCCAACAGACTGTTTGTCTGAAAAAGCTAAATTTTGTTAAAAAAAGTTTGAATTGTAATATTTTAACAAATATTTTCTCCACAAAATATTATCATAATTTCAAATAATCGGAAAAAATAAAAGTCGTAAAAATCCGATGTTAAAAAACGGAGAACTAAAGCAATTTTTTTTTCTAAAAACAGACATCTTTTTTTTCTATCGATTGTAACAACTCGCGATCTTTTGTTAGACGAGGTGAAGCCAAAAAAAACAACCACAAAAAGAAAGGAAGAGCACTTTCTTTTATTTTTTTGTTGCAAAAAGATCATATATTTTAGTTTATTTTTTAAATATTTTGCTGCCAAATATAAAATTTAAAATAGCCAAGTTTTCACGTTAAAAAATTACAACAATATGACAAACCATTATTAATTAAAGGAAGATTTGTAAAATACACCCTGGGAAATCTTTTAAAAAATTTTCAATCACATTATAAAACTTGTGACAGTCTTTTGCTAACATAATAATTTTCAATGTTATACTTAAAAATTTATGTACAAAAAGGTATATCGAAAAAAACGTTAATGTGTTGAAAATACTTTGAATTTGTTTTTTTAAAGCATCCATAATTATCCATAAAACTTTAAAGAAAGATCTCTAACAAGAAAAAAATAAATCTCATTGTTGCATGTTTCGTTGATTTGTTATTTTACAAAACATTCCAACACACGAAAATAAATTTTTTCAGACTGATGTTAGTTGCTTTCTATCCGCAGAAAAAATCAATGAATCATTAAAAAAACGATTTCACTAGCGAATTTTTTACATTTGTGGCGACTCGTCAGCAACTCGTCACCAACAATCAAGCAGAAGAAAGAATGAAGGATAAGAAATTAACATAGTGCAACATGCTTGCTTTATTTGTCTATAAATACCCTCTTTGTTTTGTCTCTTTTATATGTTCATTCGTATCATCATTTTGTGTTGTTATCAACTCGTCTCTTTTGTGGTAATAAATATATTATTATTTATTTCTCTCTCTTCTTAAAGTCCCGCGTGGCAATTGGTGGATTGGTGTGGCAGCATTTCTCCACAAGTGGTGCATCGACCTAACTGGTCTTTGTTTTTGGTCTTCTATCAATATTTGGCAAAGCGTTCCTGTTGAATCAAAGCTTATTTTCTCCAGGTGCTGAATTTTGATATTTTTTTTCAACGATGAATATGAATTTTTTGAAAGTTCAAATTAATTCAATGAAAGCAAGCTCAACATCAAATGTTACTTCTGCAAGACAAACATTGGATGATTATTATGGTGATGGATGTAAGTCTCGTAAATTAAAAGCTGATATGGTTGTGTTGACTGAATATCGAGAAAATATTACTCGATTATTGGATAAGATTGATGAAGTATGTAGCAGTGTTGTTACTCCTGAACAAGAACAAGAAGCAGTGAAGATATATGAAAAAGAATTTTCACCAGGTGGATTAAATTCAATACGAGATGATATTGTTCGTTTGCTTGCCCATATCAAGGCAATCTTATCTTATCCACATTCTGCTGCTTCTGTGGTTTGTACTGGTGTATTAAAGAAAAAGTCTGATTCTCCTGTTTCTTCTGGTAGTTCTGTGGCTTCAAATGAATCATCAATTAGTGGTGCTCCAAGAAAAATGGAATCTAATACATCTTCAATCAAGGTACAAGCTAACGTATTACTTGAAGTTCCACCTGGATTTGAACAACCACCGCAAAGCTATTTGGATACTCCTCCTGGATTTGAAGTTGCTGTTGCTTCAACATCAAATGTATCATCTACTCCAACAGATATTCTTCAAACTCGTGATCAAGGCTCTTTTGGTGTACAAGATGGTGGTATGTCTTTAAATCTTGTTGGTCGGGAGGGTCTCTCCGAGAAAACTTCGAATGTTTCGATGTCTATTTCTCGTGGTGGTGTTATGGAAGGTCGAAAGAAGTATGGTATTTTCCGTAGACCAATTGTTCGTGATACTGGTGTTGCAAGATCTCGTTCATATAAATCAAATGTTCGTGGTGCTAGTATCGTAAGATCTTGCTCAAGTGTTTGGGTTACTGTATGGTATGAAGTTGGTCGTGGTCTACATGTTTATACTCTGTTTCCTCCTTTTATTATTATGGTATTTGATGGTGGTGGAAATATTTCTTCTACAGTCGTGATCTTGGGTGGTGTTATGAATCTGCAACATAAGCATCTCGTGGTTCAACTGTTCTTTATCCAATGGAAGTGTTCTCTTAAGCCCTCGGGAGTGTGGCGACTCGTCAGCAACTCGTCACCAACAATCAAGCAGAAGAAAGAATGAAGGATAAGAAATTAACATAGTGCAACATGCTTGCTTTATTTGTCTATAAATACCCTCTTTGTTTTGTCTCTTTTATATGTTCATTCGTATCATCATTTTGTGTTGTTATCAACTCGTCTCTTTTGTGGTAATAAATATATTATTATTTATTTCTCTCTCTTCTTAAAGTCCCGCGTGGCAATTGGTGGATTGGTGTGGCAGCATTTCTCCACAACATTTCTTTCAACAATTTTTCAGTTAGTTGCAATTACAAAAGCATGTTGCAACAAAGCAATATCATCAATATTTGAATATTTTAAAAAAGTTGCCTGAAATTATTCTTAAAGAATATAATATTTTCTTTAATAAAAAAAAAACTGAATAAACTTTTTTTTGGATTATTTACTTGCTATTTAATTATCCATTAATAAAAAAAACTGAACAGAAAACTGGTTCCATGAAAATTACAAAAAATTGAAATTTTAAGATAAGCTAAAACCTGTCATTTAATCAATTTTGAATATCGATGGAAAAGATTTCTATATAACAATGGATCAACTAAGGTTGAAACAAGTAATGAGTACTTTCAGTGCCAAAAAATGATGTTCTGTTTATACATTACGTTCATTTTTGTTTCGTTGTAAAGAAAAAAACCAAAAATTATTTAGATAAAGCAGTTTTTACATTATTCTTTTATTAATGGTTTTGTTGTGGAATAATGAATGCAAACAGAGCTCCTACTTGGATTAAAAAAATAAAATGTTACTGACATAAATTGAAACAAAATAAATTTCTAAATATTCAAAAACAGAAAAAAGCATTGCGAAAAGCCGATACTGAAAAGATATGGAGTAGATTTTCAGTCTGCAAAAAAAAACATGAACCAGTTCTTTTCTTTTGATTTTTTTGGGTTTTTTGAAGTCTTTTTAAAGAAAAAAAGGGTTGTCGAAATCTTTTGCAAGAGAATGCCAGCCTTACATATATATTTATTCATAAAGAATATTCCCCCATGGCCTAGACCAGGTGGATAGTTATACAATTTAAAAGTACAAAAAGATAAAAATACAATAGAAAACAATAATACCTAACAATTAAGAAGATAAATTATTTGTAGTTTCTTTTTGAGAAGATTTTTGATTTCTTTTATAGAATTGAGCAGCTTCGATATTTTCATCACATTCAACAGGTTTGGTTTCATTTGTAACTGTATTATGCACGAATATTTGTTTATCTTTAATAAAATATTTGATTGAAGCATTTCCTCCACGAGCTTTATAAAGTTGATCTTTCTTCTTGGTAAGTTTCACTTGAATTTTATGAGCAGCAGGAGATTCATAATTGTTCACGAATACTTTCCATTCTTTCAATTTTTCCTTAGATTTAATATATACTGGAGCATTCTTGAGAACATCATTCTTTTCGTTTTTGGTTTTGAAAGACACTTGAATTGGACGATTTAAGCCTTAAAGAGAAAAAATATTTTTAGTGCAACGCCTTGTTTACAAAAAACTTCGATAAATCTATAAAATTATTAAAACGCTAAAAGCAACATTCGTAATAAAAAAATATTTATACAAAATGATGTTTTCACTAATCTTTTTTTAATGCTCGAAATCCACAATTGCCGTCCTTTGGGCATAAAAATGAAAAGACGAAACGCTTTTTTTGTTTATTTAAAAAACATAAAAGCATTGTAATTTATTTGTTCTTTTAAAAATAAAATATTCAAAAAATAATTAGCAGAAAAAAAGTTTTAATTAGCTATCCCAGTCAAGCAAAATGAACTGCTGCATGATGAGCTGCAGAGTGGTTTTGATTGGAAAGCAATCGATGACGGGGAATACAAGCATCTTTTTTTTCATCCGCCAAATCGATTGTGAATGAAAGAAAAAAACACTTTGTTCTCTGTGATTGTCTGTCATCTTTTTGTTTTTTTCAGAGATTGAGATATTCGCTTTAAGCAATTCATGTTTGTAAAAACATCTTTATGTCCGCAAAATACGTCGATGAATCACCCAAAAACATAATTACTTTTTTTTCATTTTTTTTTCATATGCTCTGTTTAATAAGAAGTAAATATCAAACTGCTCTGATGCATTAATTTTTTTTTGAAAATTTAAGAAAACTGTTGAAATGGTTAAAAATATTTACAAAGAACTTATTATAATTTTTTAATTTAATGAAATGTTTTTGTTGTTTAAAAATCCTTTAAGGAAAATTTAAAAACATTAATAAAAAAATACATCCTTAAAAGCTGCAATTGTGATTCATATTATTTTTAAAAGATTTTAACATATTTTTTGATTAACAAAAAAAGTTTATCACAAACATTCTTGACATCACAGACTGTTGGTGCATTTTATTTTTGTGTAAAAAGATATTTTTCTATTAATTTTTTAATAATGATGAATTGCGGTAAAATACACGATGAAAAAATAATGCAGTTGTTCTCAGCATAAAATTATACAAGCAAATTATAACAATTTTAACTAAATATTCAAAAAATTGCATCGAAAAATAGGCATTTTGAACAATATCAACATTTTTTTCCAGCAATAAAAACATCAATCTGATTTGTTCTTTGATTTTTGTGGTTTTTAGAAGAATATTAAAGAAGAAATAATGGTGAGTCATTTTTCGCGAATGTCAGTTTGAAAGAGAAATAATGTTTTTAGAGCAATGTCAGTACCCAATTACAAAAAATATTGATGAAAGAGAAATCATTTTTTTCCTCTTCATTTGTACCTGCTTTTATGCTATTGCAAAAGCACAAAAATTGTTTAATATATCAGATAAGACTCAATTTCAGTGTTTGAATATTTGAAAAAACTTTACTAATACTTTTAATTTAAATGTTTCATATTAACTATTATTATCTCATGTTAAAATGCAATATCATTGTTTTTTCCAAAGAAGGAAATGCATAAACTCACCAATTTTTATTTTATAAGTATGCAAAGATAATCCAAAAATAATCATTAACTATTTTAGTAACTTTATATAAAAAACCTAACTTGTTACAAGCTTGGGCTCATGAATAATACAAATAAGGAAAACAGGTCCACATAAAAAAAGTTATCATTTTTTCATACTTTTTGAAATAATTTTGATGACCCCAACAATGCCAGTCGGCTCAAAAATCATTAAATTATACTCTTTAAACATTTCTGACACAATTCCAAATAATTCTTACAACAATTACCCTTAAAATACGCAAAATTCCATTAAATTACAGTCGCCGTGTTAAAAAGTTCCGGAAGGTTCTAGAAGGTTCGAGAAAATTTTTAAACTTATAAATTCGGTTAGGACAGTGTCTTAACTACCCAAACATGCCACATTGACCCAAATAAGCTTCAAATTTCAATTTTATAGAGCACCAACCCCACCGCTTGAGTTAAGAAATTAGCTTCGCCACGAAAACTCTTGAAACGCCTCTACTGGTAAGTATAACAAAAATTAATAATATTACATTTTTCAGACATATTCTGTTATATATTTTGATCAAACGTTGAAACTTGTAACGACAGATAGATAGTAAAAAAATTTTTGTTAACTTTTTAATGCATGTCGTAAAAATACTTGTAAAGTTTTTGAAATCTTAAAATGCGACCAAATCGTTTTGAGCTAAATCGCAATCAGTTTTTTAGCAAAAATGATCAAAATGACATACTTTTTATTAATGTCCATTCATATCAGTTGTTTCTGCTTTATCATAAGAAAGCAGATAAAAACAAAACCTATTTCTGTAGAAAGCAGAATTTTTTAACTTGAACTTTAAAGTGCTAGAATTATTCAAAATTCAATAGATGTGCAAATAATATATTTCAAGAAACGACTACTGTATCGGCAAAAAAAAAGGTACAAGGAAGAATCGTTTTTCGTGAATGTTCATTCATTTTTTGCATTGCGTTATTTGTGACGCAAAGAAAATGAATTCTTTATGTCTTACAAATTGAAAATGCTTAACAGTTAGTTTGAATATATTAATTAATTGTTAATTTAGTATTTAATATTTGTTTTTCAATGCTGCCATCGATTTCACATTTTAGGGAAATTAAAAGATCTTATTAGCAAAAAAAAACTAATCTTGTTATTGTGAATTTCTTTGATTTAGGTTTCAACAAAATATTCCAAAAAATCTCACGATGAATAAAATTTTTGTAGAAAAATCTTAGTTTGCTTTGTTTGCAAAAAATGGATGAATCGCTAAGAAAAATTTCATCATCAACTGTTATTTTATTTTTTTCAGCGGGTTTAACATTGATTCAAACACAGAAAGATATTGTAATTTGTTCAGTACTGTTTGAATATTTGAGAAAATTTCATGGAATCATTTTTTTAAGAATTTAATATTTTTTGATTAACAAATCAAATATTTTTGTGTGACAAGAAAGTTACTCATTTGTCAATTGCTTCAACTATTTTAAATTAAAAAAATGAACCGAATATCCTCCATTACTGCTCGAGCCATTAAAACTTGACAAAGTGTTGAATAATGTATTATTAATATCGAAAAATACAACAAAAACAGCTCTTTTAAAAAGTTTTATATTTTTTTTATTAATGGTTGTTAATGTTACAAGCTGTGTGATGAATGCAAATCTTTTTTTTAAAAAATGAAAAGTTACTAACTTAAATTGAAACAAAATTATTTTCTAACCAAAATATTCAAAAATTGAAGAATAAAGCGTTGTAAACAACGATATACAAATGACAAGGAGCTGTTTTTTCAATTTGCAAAAAAACATCGGTCTGTTGTTTTCTTTCAAAGACCATCTGCCAAAGCATTGCTTTTTAGAGAGAAAAAAAGGAATGTTGGAATTTTTGCAAGAGATTGTCTGCCGTGAAGAGAAAGAATATTTTTAAAGCAATGTCAGTGCCTTTTTGTTTTCGAAAAATATTGATGATTCATTGAAAGCAAAATGATTTTTTATCCTTCCAGCTTTAGCTGCTTTTGCACAATTTTAAAAGCAAAGAACTGCTTATTATGCCGGAAAAAACATTATCGTTCGTCTACAATATTGTTTGAATATTTGAAAAAGATTTACTTGTATTTTTAATCTAAATGTTTTATAATTGATATTATTATTTTATGTTGAAATGCAATATTATTGTTTTTTCTGAAGAATTAAATGCATCAACTGATTCATTATTAATATATATACATGCAAAGATAATCGAAAAATAATCTTTTCTTTCAGCTTATAAGCAACATTATCATAATAGAAAAAATCTAACTTCTAACAAGCTTGATGTCATGAATAATAGGATGATAAAATAAACTTACTAAAAAATTCTAAATCTATTAACGATGTTTTTATAAGCTATTTTGTAAAAAGTAGTACTGCAACATTAAAATTTATCGTGCAATCTTTGTTGTAAATATTACAGTTACTGTATTCGTGCATCCCAACAAATAATTGTTACAACCATTATTGTTACAATTTTTTAATTAAATTTTTTATGCATGTTATTACATCATCTTTGAACAAGGAACACATATTGAAATAACAGTTTCTCTCATTCATTTTTTTAAATTGTTTGGGCATCAACACGTCCAGATTATTGTCATACATAAATGCACGTAAAAAATGCACTGTCGCATGTGTTTAATTACTCCTGTAATCTTTTACAAAAGTAACAAAAAACAAAATATTAAAAAACAGACATTTGTCTGGCTGTGAAAAAATTGATGTCTATGAGAAATGTGTTCGCTCTGCTTTGCTTTTTTGCTGATTTGTTTGTTGTTCGATGACAACATTTGATTTTCGCTATTTGAACATTTGATTTTTGTTAATCACTTTTGACAATGTTATTATCCCAGATATCAAGCTGTTAAATTTTTTGTGAATATACTTTTTAATAATACACAATCAAGGTGTTGTTTTTTTTTTATTTCGAATGCTTCAAAAAAATTTCCCAAAAAAGGAAAACTAACAAACAAAGATAATTGAAAATCTATCATTTACAATAGAATACGGTTATTACAATCGATTTTATCTGCTTTGTTAATATATAAAAAATCTAAATTCCAACAAGCTTAGCGTCATAAATAATAGGATGATAAACTGTCAATGACTTTTATTAGCAATTTTTTTAAGATTAATAATATCATTAAAGTGAAGGACGCAATTATAGTTGTAAAAATTGTTTTACATGCACTCACACATCACACACACTTTGAAACAATTATTACTGTTACGTTTGTTTATTTAAACTTTTTTGCGAGTTATTTACATCATTTATAAACAAGGAAAATATTTTGATTGAAATTTTTTTTCCATTCATTTTTTTAAAATTTGTTGTAATGGATCAGAGTTACCTCTGAATAACACTACAAAAATGCACAACTAAAATGTATGTTGCACCATGTTCAAAAATTTTTATATAATTAAGAAAAAACAAAATATTAAAAGACAAACATTGCTCTTTATAAGAAAGAAATGCGTTCGAGATATTTTCCTTCACTTTTAGCATTCCTTCTTTTTGCACTATTTCATAAGCATAAGCAAAAAAAAGTATGTTGATCGATGACAGCTTTGTCCTTCTTTGAATATTCGGTAGTATAAATTATTCTATTTATAACAAATTCTGAACCATCAACATATGAACATTGGTTACTGTGATTTAAGAGATAACAACTGATCAATTTACTTATTATTACATTAATAAAAACATGCATTTGTAAAAAACAACAACTAACAATTGTTATTTTTAGAGTTGTTCCGCCATTGAATTTAAAATATTTATTGATATTTTGTTTGCAATGTTCAACATAGATATTAAACTCCGAATACTATTTTGTGTTGTTGTATTAAACATATTACGGCAGCATTGACTATGTTGAAAGCTTAAGTGTTTTTTCAATTGCCACAAAATTTTTTTCTTTTTTTTACAACAAAAAAAACCAAATGTCTGCAAAAGATGTGTTGCATTTAAAAAATTTTTTGCCTGTTTCATTCGTTATTTTTTATTTGCATTGCGTGCCTAATATAAGGAAAACAATTCTATTTATTTATTGTTAAATTGTGCAATAGTAAAATGAAATTTGATGCTTGTAAAGAAACAAAAAACCCAGTAATAATTATCACAAATAAAAATACTAGCATTCATATTTTTTACTTTCAAGGGTATTCATTCACGTGATCTGGAAAATGGAAGATAAACTTTAGTGTCAAAAAATGATGGGGCCAATTCGGATAATTAACAATCAGCGTGTTTTTATCCTTTATCATAAACAAAAACGCTTCAAAAATGACATTCGTTTATTTTGTTTTTGCCTTACAATAAATAAAAATTAGTGTGAAAAATAGCTATTTCTAGCAAATATTTTTCATGCTGTTTTTTATTTGATTTTCTTCCAACGGAAAACATTTTAAACGGCTTTTGTTTGAATTTTTCAGAAAATGCTTAAATTTAATTAAGTAATATAATTTCTCAAGAATTTTGCATATTGTTTTTATTTTAAACATAAACTTCAACAAACACAACATGCAACAACAGCACAACTGACCACACCAATTTATAATTAATGACAAATACAATTTTCAGCATAATACAAAAAAATGTGATCTAAAAAAAAGTATTAATACTGATTATTGTTATATAAAATTATGATATCACATACATTCATCGATTTAACGTATTTAGCAATAAAGCTGTAAAATGTTGTAATAGTGACCACAGCTTTCATAGACAAATCTTTTTATTCTTACACAAATAAATTTTACAGCAGCTTATTTTTTTGTTACTACAAACATTTTTGTTATTTGGTACTGATTTTTTGTTATTACAACAAAAATCAGTACCAACAAAGCAAATGTTGTTGAAAAAAATATTGTTGTTTTTTTTAATCTTTCACTTGACGAGAATATAATTTATTGATAACTTCACATAAGAGTGTTTACATGTTGCGAATGACAAAGAATTACAATACAAACAAAGCTTATATATGAAAAATGAGGTTTTTATACAAAAGAGATATGTTAATTTCTTTCTTCATTCATTCACGAATCTTCGTGACAACTTTGCTTTTTAACAGTTAAAGATTTTTGAGAGAAAAAATCCATCTGATTTTTGAATTTTTATTGTCGACATAGTTAACTTCATATATTATACTGAATCTGTTTTTGATACAAATAAAAAAATGTATGCCAATTTGTTTATAGGAACGAATGTATTGAAACTTTTTTAAATTCAAGAAATTATTTCTTCATTAAAATGAATGCTTGATTAAAAAAACCTCTCGAAAAATCATTTTATTCACAAAAATTTGAAATTTGGAGTATTTGCAATTTCATCATTTTGACCGTGAGCAATATACATCGGTTACCATAATCGTCATACCATCATCTGATCTAGTGCCTTCAATTTCACCTGCATCATTACAATTAAGAGTAGCAGTTTTTTGACCAGCTGTTGGCGGACTTAATGGAATAAAATCTTGATTTGCCTAAAATTGAAATTTCTAAAAAATCTTTGGTTTCAAAATAATTTTTTTACCCCAATACTAATTGTTGCAGCCCCTGAAGCTGGACATGTTACAGTATAAGTTTTACAACCATCTGCAGCATTTCCTTCTGTAACTGTACCACCTGGATCATCTTCTGTCAAAGTCGTAGGAGGGGCAGCAAGAATGGGAAGGTCACCACATGTTGTACATACTAAAAAGGTGAGATAGTACAGGGTGTTAAAAAAAGGTAATCCTTTGGTTGAATCCCATCTGCAAACTCTTAAATTTGAGATATCGAGTTTTTTCCGACAGCTCAAAATAGCTATTACTAGTTAAGTAGCAGAGGATGACGTTAGACTCAAAATTTTAAAATGCGATTTTTTGCTATAATATTGTAAATTATGCGTTAAAAACACATATGAAATACTTTTTAAGCGTTCCTGACTCTATTAAAAGCGTTTAACATAGATATGATTTTCATCGCCTGCTACTTACCTATAGCAATTATAGCTGCTTAAAAATAAAAATTCTCAGATTTCTCCCAAGTTTGCAGGAATGTCACATTATGTCTGAAGTTAATTGTAAACAAATATTATCCCCTAATACCCCTTCCCTGGACTACACCAGCTGCTCAAAATTGCTGACAACCCGAAATTTTTGCGCAACGATCTCGAAGCAAAAGTCAGGGGAAGTCATACTGTAGCCTGTTGACGAGTTTAGTTTATGATCAACCTACCCTCAATTTGGGACACCCTGTACAAATTATTTTTTCATACTTACATGATATTTCAGGTGTTGCTGTAACATCTCCAGTTGGAAGACATCCATTACTAACAGAAATATGCAAAATAAAAACTACCAAAAATAAATGCATTTTTGAAGAAAAAAGTGAATTTATCTCTTTCTTTTAGAATCTTTTTATAATAAAAAACTGTGAGAGAAACGAATCCTTTTTTAAAAAAACCGTTTTCGAAAAAGTGAAAGTCAAAGAGAGCATTGCCGCAGGCTTTGAGTGCAGTTTTTTGATTACATGTAATTAATTTTCTTCATGAAATTACTCGCGTTTTGACAATAAGAAAGATCTTGTAAATTTAACTCTTCCTCTTAGAATTTTTCAATGACCAAAAACTATGAAATAAACGAATCCTTTTAAAAATAACTGTTCCAAAAAAAAGTGAAAGTCAGCCGCAGGCTTTGAGTGCAGTTTTTTTAATTTCATGAAATTAATTGTTTCCTTCTTGAAATGACTCGTATTTTGACGATAAAAAAGGTCTTTTGTAATAAAAATGGGATATGAAAGTGGAACAAAAACATTAACTTCTTCGAATGCATAAATCAAATCTTTATTGGAGGTCAGTAGAAGAAGAATTGGTTTTTTCGTTTGTTTTTTCTTTGACAGTAGACAATGATGCCCATAAAAAAGCGATGTGCTTATGTTCTCCGTGTAAAACATTGTATATAGTTTAGAAAATTATGGTTTTTTTTTTTTTGCCATTTTTAAGAAAAAAATATAAATTTTCAATTTTTTTTTCAAAAAAAATATAAAAGTTAAAATATAAACATTAGAAAACATGGCACAAACATTATTTTTCTGTAATATTTTTTTACCAACATTACTATCAATCAATAATTTAGTATGTGTATGCACAAATTCGAACTCTGTTTAAATGTTTTGCAATCTGGAAAATTTTTCTGTATCATTATTAATTTTTAAGCATGTAAAGACAAACCGACAAGCTTTCTCTTTTTTCAGCTACAATTTTTTAACAAAGTTTATTTATGGAAATTCTTAAATAATCTTAAAACAAGGAAAATAATACAGAAAAAACTATTTTTTAAAAATGATTTGCAATAATTCAGCAGGTTCCATAATATGTACCATAATATATGTTGCCTCGTGTGTTAAATTATTTCTGTAGGGTTTTACAAAATCGAATGATAAATAAAATATTAAAGAAATAGAGCCAAAAATGAAACATTGTGAGCAGACGCTTGTCTGTCTGCAAAAACAAACATCGATCATTATAAGAATATTGTTCGCGATGCTTCTGTTACTTTTTGCTTTGTTTTTTTTTTGCTCTACTTTAGAACAACCAAGAAAATGTTGATCGGTGGCAGATGTGTTCTGACTGATGTTTGAATATTTGATTGTATTGCTCACTTATTCTTACAAAATTACGTAACATTAGCTTGTTGACATAGATTAATGTGTTTTAAGAAAAAAAAACGTTTTTTATGGCAACATTAAAAATTACATAAAGTTTTGAAAAACAAGAACTAACAATTGTTACTTTTAAAGTTTTTTCATCACTGAAAATTTATAATTTTTATTGATTTATTGTTGCAGTGTTCAACACAGATATTAAAGGTTATAATATAAATGTGCTAGATAAAAAAAACCTATCACAAATGAATGAAAAAACGACTTAATTATTAGCTTTTTTGTATAAAATGCAATAAAATAAAATTTACAAACATAATTATGCATTATCTGAAAGTCTTTCAGGGATGTCTTCTGCCCTTAAGCCATGATTTGACCTCTATTCAGCCATTCTTTGCCGTTCATTTCGTTTTTCATTTATGTAAAACAAAAACCATATTCCAACAATAACAAAAAAATGTGCAGTAATAATTTCTGTTAACTTAAAGATTAGCCATCTATTTTCTTGATAAATTAATGTAACTCGGAAATAATAAATAATTAGAAGGAATGTTACATAACCCAGAGTTAGATGAACTCGATCAACAGAATAATATTCAATTTGACAAAGTGATGACAGAATAAATGATACGATTACAATAATACTATTGAATAATAGTGCTTTGTTTTCGTATAATTCTAAATAATTCCATACATCAAAAAAGCAGAAATTTTTGTAATCAACGAATAAATTCAAGAATTCTCTCAAAAGATTGGATGACCATACAAAAGAAAACATTCTTAAACACATATTAATTTTATCATCTTGAAATAGTGAAGTATACTGAAGGTTGGTATAATCCCGTCTACATATTGATATGGCGTTTGACATACTTTTCATAATCTCTTGTTTTAATAAAACAAAACAATTTTTACAACGCTGAATAAAAGTGGAGTCGTTAACTTGCGGATATGGCTGTCCATTTTCGCCATGAGATTCACCAATAGCGTTAATAATCGCTACCTCAGTTTTCAATACATATTTAAAAGTGAAAATTGAATAAAAACAACAAAGCCACAAGAAAATTGTATATTCTGAAAATCAACTGAATTATTAGTTATTGTAAGCAGAATAATAACCTGTGCTAATCAGTCGTCTTGCATGATCTACTGTATCCATTGGTATCGACGTGTTTGGTAGATTGCAGAAAATTTGAACAAACCCAAGAGCCAATATTCCATAAAGAACAACTACATCCTATAACAAATATTTAATCATAGATTTTGTAACACAAACTTACTCCTTTATCAGTAGTATGGTTAAAAACAAGTGAAACTGTTGAAACAACTAATGACATAACGGATGTATAAAAATAATATGTTGGCCATCGTAAATAAAGATGTTCCGGATCATCAATTTTATATCCGATAAAAGCTACCAAAAATATCCCTGAAATTTTGATTACTCAAATAAATCAATCTTTTAAAATATTATATGTATGTGACACAGTTCCTGCTCAGATCCCCACATATTCTTGATGTAAAGTTAGTTATATATATATTAGAGATTAAGGATATTATCTTTTACTTACAGAATACAAAGATAATCAACATAAAAAACATGTGAACCAAGGTTGCGCATGAACAGATTGGTTGTGGTAATTCGTTTTGTGGCAGCATAATTTCGCGCGAATTATTGACGTCAGAATGATTTTGAATCATTTCATTAACATATCGAAAACACCAGCATAAGGCACATTTCAAAGAATGTTCACATTTTAAAATATTAACAAAAAGCTGAAAAAGGTTTTTTGCTTAACTACAGACGTTTACTAAATATACAGTGGCGGTCAAAAGTATCCGGACAAGGTGTTTTTAGAGGATATCTCGGGAATGAAGAATAGGCTCATTTCACTTTAACAACTTTTATTTTTCATTTTTTCATTCCCGAGATATCCTCTAAAAACACCTTGTCCGGATACTTTTGACCGCCACTGTACACTTACTCCCCAGCATGCATATGCTAGTAATGAAGTGACCAATAAAGAGATCCGTGATCGAAGATCTCCATAATCTTCTTGCTTGTGACACAAACAATTTGTGAAAGAAATTTGTTGGCATGTATCATTGCTAATATTAGAAATAAAATATAGACTGTATCGCTCCATTCTGTCAAACAAAAACGAGTACGCCTGTTTAATTTTAAGAAATGAAAATATTTATGGACATTACCATAAAAAGCTACACAAAAACATGCTTTAAAATTATTTATTTAACGAACAATTAAAATTAGTTGGAAGCAAGACGTTAAGGCAAATATTCATTCATAATATTGCCGTGTTTAAAAAGTAAGCCAGCTAATCCATAAAATGTGCCGAAGATGCCGTAGAAAAATAGAATGTTGTCATTCATAGAGCAGGAAAAATTTTTGTTATAAACGATAGCTACAAATACTGCACGATTTATAACATCCATGCCACACATCATAGTAACCATATAAACCTAAATTAATAAGTTGCATAAAATAGCTTGAACTTCATGTATTACCGGATCTTTATATGTTAAAATACTTCTAACACCCAATAATGCAACTGCAGTAAGAACCATCAAAAATACTATTAAGCCAAAAGTACTAAAAATAGATGTACTGTCTTCTCTAATATAATGGATAGCTGCAGAGAATAAGACATGAATAACCAAATTTCCAGTCATCAGGCAAACAGATTGCGTCAAAACTGATTTCTTGTCATTTTCTGGATTATCGTGATTTCTATATAGTATGAACCAAATAGAAAATGAAACAAAAGATGCAATACCACAGAAAATAAGATATCCATATACAACTAAAATTTGAATTAAAACAGGGCTTCCAACGTAGAATTCTCACTCACTTGGTTGCTTTAAGTTATCAAAATAATCATTAAAATTATATTCCTTTTCATAAGGCATGTGCCCCAAAGCTAGCATGTTCCCACCATACGATAACAGAGCATATATACGAATAGATGTTTTAGTTTGTGGATCATGATTAATATTATCTGGATGAAAATATAATGCGCTTAATGACCTGCAAAGTTCTTTATAAAATTTGAATGTTTTAAGAATTGTTATTGTAAAGCGGCACAAAAATCTACAAAGTAGTCACTTCCGGTGTTGTGTCCCTTCCACTTTATAAATCTAAAATGTGAAGCAATATTGATAAATCAAGCTGCCTCAAAAAAAATCAAAACTAGTGCTAACATGTCTATCTATCAAGTGAAATTATAAAGCTTTGCAGCGGCATTGTGTTTATGCTTGATAATATCAAAAATGATATTCTTCCCTTTTATTAGATAAGTGACCATATCTTTTTGACTATTGTTACTTACGTTAATATAAAGGTAAAAACAGTGTTAAAAGATTCAACAAGTCTTTCATCAACATCCGCAAAGCATTCTTCAGCAACATGTTCAATGATTTGTGGAAGTACAAAAGCTAAAAAAATTATCAGTTACGTAATAACAAATTAAAAACTAACTAATAAAGTAAATATGTGCTTCGCTTAAAAAATGTGCAGCTTTTTCCTCCCATGTTGTCTCACGCTTAAAATCGTTATATTATATAACGTTCACACAATTACAGAATCATTCAAGATATTCGCCAATTTTTATTGGGCTTTAAATTTCATTCACTATATTAAAGGTAGGTAAAAACTGACTGTATTGTTCAACTAAGCATTGTATATAATTTATTTTTTTTATTAAAAAAAGTTGAATTTTGTGAAACGTTTTTCTAATATAGTTTGTCCCCTTTTGTGAAACAACTTTGGTTATGTATAGGCAATGCTTAGTTCAGCAGTGCAATTGGTTTTTACTAACACTTGAATACAACGAATTTCCCTGCTATATGAAAATCAGGGAATTTTTTTATTCACCCTGTATTGCACTCACTTGATTGGGTTTTTTATGTTTCCATAGTTTTATAAATCCCCAAGAATGAATAAGACCACTTATAAAACCAACTGGCAATGACAAAATAATTTTATTTGTCGGATAAAAATAAATGCAACAACATTTTTCTTCTGTGTGACCACGATTTTGGCATTCTTCAAACTCATGTCGATTACCATACATCTAAAAAGTTAAATATTTTGTGAAAAAACATAGATTGATGCAAAAAAAAAGTTTTGACTCACATTTTAAAAGTAAATAAAAGGTATCTAAAAGTGTTTCAATAATTTTTGAATTTTTCTTTTTTCTTAAATATTTTTTTGCTTATATTGTTTTCAGAAAAATGTAAATTTTTTTGGCATGACGGTTTGTTTAAAGTTCAGATATAAGAGTTCATTTAGGTTTACGAAAAAGCTATAAGCAAGGAGTGTTGCCCTTTAAATAATTTTTTGTTGCTTTTTTCACTTATTTTATTAATAAAAAATTGAGTTGGTTTCAAGATTGAAAATAAGAAAGAGAGGGAAAGAGAATTAAGTTTATTTTCTTAAAAGGGTGTAGCTGGTATTGGTTGATAAAGCGTTTGATAACGAAATGATGTTTAAGAGTAAATGTGTGATGATTCATAACATGACTCTCTTACTGCTCCAAAACGCTTTATTTACAATATTAGTTTTTAAAAAAACATTGATAAAAACCTTTTTCATCTTCTTTGATCTCATTTTTCTCTAGCACTGTAATGATTTTTTATGAAACATTTAAGAATTGTCATTAAATAATGATCACCAGCAGTTCTTTTAAGAAACATCATCTTACACTTTTTTGCAAGAAATCATTTATCACTAAAAAAATTTAACGAAACATTCAAATAGTTTTCATAGCTTTAGATATAGAAAAAAGTTTCTTTTGCCTTAGAAATGGAGCAAAATCAGTAGTTTTTCAAAAAAATGTTCTTTAAAAATGAGACTTATTGTTTTATTAGATGTTTTTAAGCTATTAGAATGAGCCCAGTCACTGTTAATTAATGAAAACCAACCACGAACAAAAGCACTATTTTTTTTTCTTACAGCAGCAAGGTGGATTGAAGGGCAGGTATCATCTCCGAAACTGAAAAAAATCTAGAAAAGATCAAAGGCGTACCCCCTCCGAAACTGTTTTGTGTTTACCCCAAAAAAATCCTTTGTATACCTGCATTCATTTTAGGAAATAAGCCATGCTATGAATAATGCTAGAGTTTCAATTCATGTCAAAAAACACTGCAATTGAGAACAATTTGTTTTTTTTTATAAATAAATAAGATAATTTTCACTCATTAGTGAGAGGAGAGGTTATTCTTTTTTTTTACTTTAAACTTTTTTCTCCTTTTGTTGGCACACTTTTTGTGCTTGATGTTCTCTTTTGTTAATCCTTTGTTTTCTCTTTTTTGCAAAAAAATGTAATTGAAATGTTTTCTGTGATTGTTTTTGTTGTTGCTGCCTAATTTGAGTAAAAGGAATAAAAAAACGGAGTTGTGCAAAAATTAAAGAGATTTGCGCAGGTAAATCTCTTAAGTGTTTTTTTTTTCTTGAGTGTCACAAATGAAAAAAAGGAATTCCAGCAGTTACATGCCATTTTCAAATCATGTTCTCGGTAAACACTTGAAGTGAGAACGATTTGTTTTTTTTAAAACAGTTTTATTGAATTGAATGTGAGAGGTTTTTCTTTTCATATTCATTAAATTTCTTCTTCCCATTAGTTGGGCACGCTTTTTTTGGTTCTTGTCTTGGCTTTCGTGTTAATCTTTTGTTTTGCCGTTCTAAATATTGTTGTAATGTTTTTTAAGATGATTCTTCTGTTGCTGTCTACTTTCATTCAACGAATAATAAAACGCAGTTGCGCATTATCTTAAGAGATTTACGCGGGTAAATCTTTCAAGTGCTTAATGACATTGCCAATAAAAAGAAGAAGAGTTGTTCTTGCCGTTGAATTTTATTGTCAAAACTAGGGCAAACGGTGTAGATGATTTATTGTTTTTTTCCTTTTCAATATTCAATGAAACAATTACTACAACTTTTTTTTTCAAACTTTCGCCTTCCATTGCGGTCGCCCCTTTTTTTGGCCTAAGAGGTTTTTTGTCGCTTCAAATCTCGGGCATTCTTTTTTTTGCATTGTTAACCTCTGTTGCTTTTTTGACCTTCATCACAAAAATATTTTGTCGTCTGTTTTTCATTCGCTAGTTTTTTGGATGAATAAAAAAAACAATTGTTGCTTCATTTCTCTGGACTTTCCATAATTATTCGTCGGATTTTAAGTTAATTGTTTATGTTTTTTTGCAACGAAACATAATCTTGAGCTGTCTTTTTCACAAACACATAGTTCAATAAACAACAGCAAGCTATCTATAGCCTTTTTTCTCATAATTTGTGTCCAAACAAACTCATTTGTTTTTAATATTTAGGATCCACCCTGTACTGCTATTTCTTTTTTTGTTGCCACAACTGTTTATAGTCCTTTCGCTCTTTGTTTTTTTTGGTTTATTGTTTAAAAAAGGGCAGTTGTTTTGCATTTTTGTAAAATTATTCATTGTTTTTTCTGTCAGATAATGTTTATTTATTCTAGAAACGATAAAATGCAGAAAATTATTTTTTAACAAAAATATTTTTTTTATTTCTTTTTAAAATTTTCTCTTTGTCGGTGCCCAGTTTTACGTGCCCCCCAAAAAACGTTTTTCCCCAAATGCTGCATCATTTTTGCAAAAATTATAACCAAAATTTGTTTTGTTTGAGGTTGATCTCCCCAATTGAAGTCTTACTGCTTTGTTGCACCCTTTTTTACTCTTGATGCCATTTTTTGTTTTTTGTCAGCAATCATACAGTATGGTTGTTTGTTCATCTATCCCAGCTTTTTTCCTCTTTTTTCGACAGTCAATGAAAGAAAAGTTTCTTTTTTAAGCCATTTTAAATGTTTTTTCCATTAAAACAAATTATTTCATATAAAGATGTTATCCGTGATCGGCCTCATACTGATGATTTTTTTCTGTAACATAATTATTCTTAAACTTTTTAAAAACAATTTTTAGACTATTAACCTTGCAACTCGTTCCTAAAAAACAATGAAACGTCAAATGAAGCGTCACAGCAATTTTAATGAAGCATCATTCAATTCAACATGTTCCAAACGATTCAAAACTCTTTCCGTTGATGATTCAACATCACTCCCTCCAATTCATGGAGATATTTCACCTATCGCTCCACTATCACCATCAAATTTGAATGCATCATCTTTCACATGCACCAAACGCTTTAATATTCTTTCAATTGTTGATATACCAACTCCACTTCGGCCATTCAATGGCAATGAAAATGTTTGTCCCACATCTCCAATAGTATCTTCAATCGAAACATTTTCACCAGGTTTTGTACATGCTAGTGGAAAATCTTTTTCAACATGTTCTGTTCGTTTTGTTCGAACTAAAGCTCTTTTAAATGCTGCAGATCCACGAACACCAGTACGATCAAATGTCATTAGAAACTCAGCTGTTTTATCACCATCTTCATATCCCCTTAGAGAAACCTACACCTTCTCAAATCCTTGTCGACAACAATTTGCCTTTCCACCAACTATTATGCATTATCTCATCAATAAGCCCGAATCTCGTGAAACTTATCAAAAGTTAATGATGACATGCAAGCGTTTTTTTGCTCGAAATCCAGTCGTTCCTGCATGGGATGTATATTACAATGATGCAGATCCCGAATGGATTGCATATTGGGATAGTGATAATGCTCATAAGAAGCGGCTTTTTTTACAAGCAAATTCATCAAAATTTTTGTTATGGGGTAGACTCGATGTTCAGTCAAGGGCTTATGATGACTTGATCACAAAGCTAATGCCTCATGTTAATCGATGTGAGTTAAGTCAAATTTGTGTTGCAAATCAAAGAATGACAATGAATGAATTCAAGCTTTTGACAATTTATGGAAAAATTGAAAGATTTAATTTTGAAAATGTTGGAATTAAAAATGATAATGGATCTTGGGTTACTTTTGATAAAATTTTGGAGAAGCTACCAGATGTTCAAGTTTTTGAATTGTAAGTTTTATTTTTGTTTAGGCATAGTAATTTTTGGCAATAATACCTTCGATGAAGGGCAGTTGACCTTCGCAAAATTAATTTCGTTGAGCGTATGAAAGCTTGAGATTGGCATGCATTTTTCTATATTGGGGTTAATGATCAAAAAATTTTCTTGCAAATTCGTGAATTGTTGGTACCCAAAGTACTTGAGCAAGTAGAATTTTTTTCCAAAAATATTATAGCATATTGATGAGCCTTCAATCAAACACGTTTAATGAAAGAGATAGTTTTAATGTGAACTGCAAAAGGATGCACCACAAAATCGTGATGTTTCCTGTTTTCTTGATTTTTATTTTAGGTATTAGTAAAAAATTTTGTTAGTTGGCTTTTAAATATTAGCGATCTAAACTGTACTATGAGGCTTTAAAAAAGAGCTCAACCAAGCAAGCCAGCAAGAAACAGTTTTGGTTTTAGCTTATGCCCATCTTACTTAATTTCATAATGCCATTCAACGAGATTTATGCAAATTTCTAGCGGCTCATACCAAGAACTTTCATTTTCATTTTAAAAAGTAGCTCTTGCTTGCTACAAAAAATTACTTGAAGTGTTCGAACAGTTAAAGACTTATTTCAGTCATTAAAAATGTGTTAAACTAGATAAATCCAAACACAAGAGAAAACAGTAGGCACAGTTTTTTAGCTCAATTTTTTATGTTTCTTTCTTATTTTTGCAAATTTTGATCTTAGATTAGATAGTTTTCAACAGCTACTCTAAAAAAATGTTTTTTAAAACAATATTAAAATAACATTTGGCCCTTTTTAGCACCTTTGGTAAAAAATCTCCAATTTTCCGTGAAGAAACAATGAAAAATCTTGTTCAAATCTTATCAAACCATGAAAAGCTTGTTTCACTTTCTCTACATCAACTTCCACCCCTTCTTGATTTCGATACACTTGCTGCATTTATTGTTGTAGGTTTTTGATAAATTTTATACCTCTCAAAAATGACTAATGATTGTAATTTCAGGAAAATCAAAAACTCAAAATTTTCTTGTCTTTTGCTGCACCACTTTCTCTCATTTTTAGAGAAAAGCTTCAAAACTTTGTCAACAAGCTTGTTGAATCTCGTCCATCTCAAATGCCATTGATTCGATTTCCTGGACAAGATCATGCTACATTTCAAGCAATGAAAGCATTACATTCTTAATTCTTTATTTGTCCATATTGTTTAAGCTTTTTTATGTGCTATTTTTAATGCTAATTTTTATCGTCCAATCTGTTTTTTTCCATATAAGTTTTTCTGACAACCTTTTAATGTTAATTTTCCTAAAATTCTTTTCAATTCTTTTATGCTTATTTAATTTTTGTTGTTTCATCCAATCTCCGTTTTTTTGTAAATATTTCATATAAGTTTTTCTAACAACCCTTAAATGTTAATTTTACAAAAATTTGTGTTTTGCTGCTCCCCTTCTGAATTTTTTACCAAAGAGCTCCAAAGCTTTGTCAACAGAATCATCTTATATCTCAACCTAATCAGTTGCCTTTAATTCAATTTGCTGTACAAGATTTAATTGTACGATTTTTTATTAACTTCATTTAAATAAATCTTTTTGTTGCAAGCTATTGAAATATTTCTTTTTTTTGTATGCATATTTTTATGCTAATTTTTCTTTTACTATTTAACTGCATCACTCATTTATCATTTGTTTTTTTTTATCAATAAACATTTTCACCGATTACATGAGACTTCATTAAATTTTTTCGCATCTAAATTTTGATTGTTTAAGGAAGACATGTTGTCTGCCAAACTTGGTTGAAATGTTCACATGTGCTCATTAATGAAAAAAAAATTATGGTTTTAACTACAAAGATGATGAATATTGATTCAACCTTAAAAAATGTCTTCATCGCTTTTATTGATTCTAATTAAGTCTTTCCTCGTCATCTCTTCCCTTACACACACAACAACAAACTATAAAAAGTGATTCATTCATGGGTAGTTGTCGTTGCTTTTGATCGATTCTCACATAAATTGCTGCACTTGCTTAGAATGTATTTAACATTGTTATTACAGGTTTTCGTCATATTTTTGCTTAAACTTCTTTTATGGAGCTTTTTATTTTTATCTTGTTTTGCACTATTTTTCATAATTGTTATTAATGTTGATTATTGGCAGCATGATTTACATTACTGGTTTCAACGAAAAAAAGGTAAGTAATTTCACACTTTTTTTTATTTTTATCAATTTGGATTAAAGCTCGATTTCTGTAAAAGTCAAGCAATGCTTGGCACAGGAAAAAAAATATGCTCGAAAAAAGGCATAAAGTGCTTTTTTAGGGTAAACATGACCCAAAAACACCATTTTTGAGGTAATTTTGACCGTATCTCTTACAGTATCTGAGTTACCGTATACCCGTCGAATTATTCGAAATTTCGTCAATTTTGATCAAATCTCAACAAATTTGGTATCATTGGAAAGCCCTTGACGAGCTGAGTCCAAAAAAAGTAATATCTAACTAAATTGACCTACTTTTGCAATACTTTCTCTCCACAGAACGCCAAAAACCTCTTTTGACTACGGTAATTAGCCCATAACTTTTTTTCCTTAAGAGACCGGTTGATTTTCTCATCGGAATCGGATTCCTCACCCTTTTTTACCCCCAGAATGGGAAATATCGAAATTTTCCTGGGGGGCCAGCTGATTTGGCAGCAGGCCAAAGAGCGCCAATTTCAAAATTCAAAAATACGATTTTCGTTGTTTTAGCTCCAAATGACCTCATTTGGCTGGAAATGGTAGAAAAATATGTGGGAAAAATTATGGAAAAGGTTTTGAATCAAATTATTCAATTTTTCATTTTTCAGAGCATTTTTAAATTCATGTATTGTAAAAGTGTGTTTATTTCAGAATATAAGCTTTAAAATATTTTTGGTGAGGATATATTTTACCAAAATAATATTTTTAAATTTATTTTAATGTTTTATAACTAATTTTATCATTTAAGAGTTATTGTCTACTAAAATGTTTACCCCCGAATCTACATATGTAACATCCATTTTATCATCAAATTGTTTTCAGCGCTATGAAATGTTGCAGTAAGTATGATAAGAAAAAAAATTGTTTAGGTTTGGATGTTTGCAGATTCGTATAAATGTGCTTTTCTTTTAAATCAGTAATACTTTATGAATTTCAAATTTTTTATAAATTAATTGTTAGCTATAATTGTTGCCTCAAAAACTTTCGTTGATTCGAATAAACCTATCACAATAGCTGTGATTTAATAGTGGAAAAAAATTTTTTTGTTTTTCAAAAATCGCGGAGATAAACAAATTTTTTTCATTTTGTATTTTTGGAGTGATTAGTTATTAATTATTCTATATTCAAGATATTAAAACAATTCTCTAATTTTTGTGAATGACGGAAGAGCATGTATGCTATTTTCAAATTCCTCGAATTTCAGAAGAAGAGGTTACGGAAAGGACTTCAGAATCCTCTGTTACTGTCCAGTGCAGTGGTAATTTAAAAAGGTATGTCACAGTTTTAATATTAATGCAAGATATTTTGGTTTTTAGTTTTAATGATCTGTTTGAAAGAAAAACTTCTTACAATGGGAAAACAATTTCCGAAATTATTCTTGCACGTGGTGCTGCTAAATTTGAAGTAACTAAAGAAAATTTTAAAAATCAATACATTTGCTTGTCACATCAAAATGAATTATATTTCAAATGGGATAAAAAAGATGGGAAACATATTATTTATCGCAAACAGTCGAAAGATGGAACGAAAAAAGCTGCATGTTCTTTTCCTGATGGTTTTTTTGAAGATCATGGATGGTTTCGCCCTATAGCTATGGGAAATATAGTGACCTTTGATGATGCAAGATTGTTTTTTATTAAAGAAAAAATGTTACTACATGTTGGCCTGCGTAAGTAATGCTGTCTCCAAAAATTCTTTTCCCTTGTAAAATTTTCGAATCAATTTTTTACTATATTACCTATTAATTTTGTTTCAGCGATTTGCAAAAAACATAAAGAATATTTACAATCACTCAGTAATTCACCCTCAAAACAAAGTTCAGAAGAAGATTCATCATCATCACCAGCCGAATCAAGTGAATCAAGTGATTTTCGCCCTCCAAATGAACCTAAAAAACGACTTTCAAAACCTGAACCAATCGTTTCTAAAAAAATTTTTGATGCAGTTATCAATTTGAAAAAAGCCGCAGGTAGTTTTATAAATTTATAATTAAAATAACCAAAATTTCATAGGTATTTCACGAGTAGAACCGAATGAGAATTTTGATGCATTAACACAGGACACAAAAAGAAAAAAAATTTCAAGTTTCAAAAGCATTGTAAATGTGGTTGCAAAAGTTATGGCGCCAGATAACCCAGAATCATTAATGGCAGAAATTTCAAATAATTCAAAAAGAGAAACAAAAATGTCGAAACAAGTTGACTCACTATTAAATCAAGTTGTAGATAATTATTTATCAGCCTCAAATGATCGTGAAAGAAATGAAATATTAAGCCAAGTAGCATGCGCTTTTCCACTTTCTACTTTACATGAATATTTTCCATATTTGTCAAGAAACCGTTACTCAAATGCACGAAAAACAGCTTTATTGAGAACAGTAATTGACAAACCAGCACCAACTGAACACATTAAAGTACGATATTCAAAGCCGTTAATTAATCTTTTCATTGAATTTATTACAAGGTAAAGTCTATAATATTTAGATTTTAAAATATTTGAATTCAAACATAATTTTTAGTTCTGCGGTAATGGTTGATCTTCCTTTTGGAACACAGAAAATTAAATACTCATCAGGGGTAAAAAATGAAATTCCAAATATTATTCGAAAATATAGAGATAACGAACTTTGTTTAATGTTTGACAAATTTATGGAACAAACAGGAAGAGGTAACATCAAACTAAGTAATTCAACAAAAAAGAAAATTTTAAAAATTTGTAAAGCAAGTAGAAGAATTGCACTTCAGTGTGTTGATTATTATATGGCAGAAGGCACTGAAGTAATTGGTGTTTTATTTTGCTCATTTTTTTGATAGAAATCTAACTATTTTAAATTTTAGGCTTTTGAAGGTTTATATGACCTGCTTGAAAAATTAATTGAAAATGGTTTGATTGACGAAATGGAAAAGAAAGAAGTAAAAAAATTATTGCAAGAATATCAGCATTACTTAAAAACTGATTATCGAATGAATGTCAAAATGCAATCGAGATGTGCGGATCATTGTATTACTTTTGCTCTTTCTGATCCACTTAATGAAAAATTTTCATCAGTTGAATGCGAAAAATTAAGTGAAAACCAACACAAACATGACTTACAATGCGAAAGATGTTCATATTTTCCAACTGCAATTCAAAAATTACAAAAAATTATTGATGACAAATTAAATGAAATAAATGAGGAAAATGAATTATTTGATAAATTATGTGAATTTGAAGAACTTATTGAAAAATTCGAAGCAAAAATCGAAAATTACAAAAAACATATATTGAGATCAGTATTCAGCGACTTAGAGCGAGCATCAATTATTGCAAAACTGAAAAATGGAGAAGCTTTTGTAACTATGGATTACGCACAAAAATGGATTCCAAGAAAGAGCAATCAGCAACAGCGAGAATATTATGCCCTAAAGGGCCTTTCATGGCATATTTGTCATATTTTTGTGATGATAAATAATGAATTAAAGCAACATTCTGTAACATATTTAATGGGATTTGAAAAACAGGTAATTTTAGAACTTTGTTTCACAAAAATTTCTCAAAGTTTTGCTATTTTAAAACATTTTTTTAACATAAAAATTTTCAGAGTGCAAAAACAGTAATAACGATGGCAAGAGATCTTCTTACTAAACTAAAGTCCTGGAATGTAGAATGCGTTACATTCCGTTCTGATAATGCTTGTAAGTATATTTTAAATTAAAAAAGAAATATTAAAAAAATTATTTTAGCAAATTACCGAAATATTGAATTAATGCTTAACTTATTTGTAATAAGCGTACAAGTAAAAATCCGAATCAAAAGATATAGTTTCAGTGAAGTTCAAAATGGAAAAGGATCAGCTGATATGGAATGTGCAAGACTAAAGCGACGCATGAGAGATTCACTTGATGCCGGAAATAATATTGAAAGTCCAATGGCAATGTACGATGCAATTCATTATGGAACAATTCCATTATGCGCAATGACTGTTGTTGTGGCTGAAGTTGAGGGCAATGATTGTGTAAGCAAAAAGCCATTAAATGGAATTACAAAAATTTCTGATTTTATTTTTAATTATGAAAAGAGAAAAATTCGGTACTGGAAATATTTTGGAATTGGAAAAGGTGAAACAATAGATGTTGATGATTACAAAATTCTTACCTTGGATGCACAACTGAAAATTAAGAAAGAAACTTCAAATACACCAGATACTGAAAATTATATTTTTTGGCGACCAAGCCATGTTGCAACAAATGAAATTGAAAAAGAATATATTTTACCAGCAGTTGAAGAAACGGAAGAAACAAATGAAATCGATCCAGAAGATGATGTTCCGAATCCACGAGAAGATGCAATTTTTTTTGCCCTGAAAATTGTTGTCAAAAATGCTATGTCACATATGGATATTTGCAGCGCCATTTAACAATGGGAAAGCATCAATATGCTCCTGAAAGATGCACCTTGCAAGATTATGCTTTGAAAACATATGCACGAAATCTTGAAGGGTCCGGAGGAGCCAAAAGCTTGCCTGTTTATTCAGAAATATTAGAAAATTTTAATGAAACAGAAGAAAAAACTCTTGAAAAAGGATGGGCAATAAGAGAAAGATCTCCAAGAATTAGTTACACTCCAAATATGAAAAAATTTTTGGATGAAGAATTTACAAAATCACAACAAACAAAACAAAGAATTAACCCAAAAATTGTTCAAGAAAGAATGGAAACATTGCAAACACTAGGTGGTAAAATGCGTTTCAAAGTTGCAGAAAGATTAACTTCAATACAAATCGAACGATATTTTGCATCCAAACTTAGCAAATTAAGAAATGATGAAACGAATGATGAAGAAAATGCAGCTGAAAATTTTGAAGGTATGTAAAGTTTGAATATGAAATTTTAAAAACACTATAATTTTTAGATGATCTTTATCATGATGAGCCAATGTTTTTCGACAAATTCGAAGCTCTTTGCGAAGAAATTGGAGATTTTTCAACAATTATTCCTCCTGGAAAAAAAGAAGGAGATTGGGATGACGATGATGATAGCGAAGAAGAAATACCGCAAAAAAAGACCCCTAAAAAAATAACACCAAAAAGAAAATCAAAAACACCTCAAAAGAATAAAGAAAATCAAACACCAACTTCGACGTCATCAAGAAGAACAAGAAATACAAAACCTGTAACACCATCTTCATCAGAAACCCCTAGTACATCAGGAACAAAAAGACCAAGAACGTCTCCAACATCCACTAAAAAGAGCGATTTCTCAAGTAGTAAACGTCTAAGGAAAGGCAATTAATACTTTGTTTGTATTTTAATTTTTTGTTATGTAAATAAATGATCTGAAATAAATTTAAAACAAAATTCCCATAAAAACATGACAATATGTGTAGTAGTAAAGCTTACAAAACCAGTTTCAGAGATACAAAGTACTTTGAATTTGTTTGCTTTTTTATCAGTTTTTTCTCAAAAAAATGAGCAAATAAATTCAAGGTTCATAATAGAAATGCGTTTTTTGACATTAGAAACAAAAGCAAAAATTGTGATAGAATACCTAAATTTGAACATGTGAAAAATAAAAAAACTACTAAAGTAGTTGAGAAACATCATATACAAACAAAAAATATAATTTTTGTCCAATTTGGTCACATCAAAACTGTTTTAGGAAAGTTGTATCAACAATATCGCATATTTATGACATTTGACCTCATAGCTGATGGCATGACTCCAAATTTGAATAATTTGATTCAAAACCTTTTCCATAATTTTTCCCACATATTTTTCTACCATTTCCAGCCAAATGAGGTCATTTGGAGCTAAAACAACGAAAATCGTATTTTTGAATTTTGAAATTGGCGCTCTTTGGCCTGCTGCCAAATCAGCTGGCCCCCCAGGAAAATTTCGATATTTCCCATTCTGGGGGTAAAAAAGGGTGAGGAATCCGATTCCGATGAGAAAATCAACCGGTCTCTTAAGGAAAAAAAGTTATGGGCTAATTACCGTAGTCAAAAGAGGTTTTTGGCGTTCTGTGGAGAGAAAGTATTGCAAAAGTAGGTCAATTTAGTTAGATATTACTTTTTTTGGACTCAGCTCGTCAAGGGCTTTCCAATGATACCAAATTTGTCGATTTTTGATCAAAATTGACGAAATTTCGAATAATTCGACGGGTATACGGTAACTCAGATACTGTAAGAGATACGGTCAAAATTACCTCAAAAATGGTGTTTTTGGGTCATGTTTACCCTAAAAAAGCACTTTATGCCTTTTTTCTGAGATATTTTTTTTCCTGTGCCAAAATGAAGTCAAATTGCTTACCTTTTACAAAAATCGAGCTTTAAAGAGTTGTAACATAACAAAAATGATAACAAAAAATGTGTTCTGAAATTTTATTGATTCAATCAAAATTTGCAATTCTACATTTTTTTTTACTTTCACCACTACTGAGTGGTCCAGGTAAATTAATCACTTGAGCCATTATCGATGTCTTTAACTTTTGGCTTTAAAAGTGGAAAAATGTCAGCCAATAAAAAATTTTTGCTAAAATAAGGAGGAAAAGATCACAAAATCTTTTAACCTTTTGTAATACAAATTTAATAATTCATTTACAGAAGCTTCAAGAAAACAATATAAATTAGACAATGTTAAACTTCAAAATTTTTCATTACCATATAATTATATGCTTTATAATGCTGACAATCCATCTTCTTCAACATCTTTGGAAAAACTACAAAAAACATGCAAATATTTTTTCTCTAGAAAACAAATTCTTATTGTTGATAGATTCTATTTCAATCACGATGAAAAAGATTATTATGCCATGCATAAAAAGCACTGGAAAACTGTAGATCGATTTTCTTATTCAAAATATCGTGTATCCATGGAAAAACTTCCAAGCAATGCATTATTTTGGTTAACAAAAAATTTGGAATACTCATATCAGAGCTTTGGAGAATTAGCTTTGCCGAAAATTTATGCATCTTCTTTAAGAAAAATTGAATTTCAAAATTTGGATTTAACTGATGCAGATTTTGAAAAATTAGCATTTTCTGGGAAGTTAGAAAAGTTGGAGTTGCTTGATGTTAAAATTGTCAGTTCCAATGACGAAAAATGGACATGGCTTGGTGTTTACCAACAGCTACCGTATCTTAGAAGCTTTGAATATGACAGCAGCGAAGAAACAACAGATGTTCAAACAATTCAAAAGCTAAATACCATCGAACGCAAAGCAAAACTTCAATCTTTTAAACTTGCTTTAACTGTTTCATCACCATTTACGGATATTTTATGCTTATGGAAATTTATGAAAGATAATGCATGCCCTCCAGTGACAAAAAAAAGAAACGGCCATGAATATACTTCAAAATCAAGGTTTGAATTTTATCTTCGAACTGCAGATTTAGAAACAAACTATTCGAAAATTGGTAACCTGTCATTGAATTATGAGATTGATCTTACAGCTTATCCATACATTATCCCAAATTATGATGAAAATGAATTTTTTCAAAATGGTGTAATTCAACGTTTGGTTTAAACTGTTTTTTTGTCATGTTTTATAAAATGTTATTATTGAGGGATACAAAGTAGTTTTTTCGTTTGCATCCAAATGTTTTCCAAAATTTTAGCGCATATTTTTTTTGTTGTAGTTGTAAAAATACTTTATTATTTCTTAAATCCGTTTTTATAATCGTATGTTCAAGATCACGAGGTGATTCTAATATATGTAATAATTTTTTTACAATTCTTTTGTTATTTTTTTTAAACAAAAAAAACTTTTTGTTCCCAGAAATAAAACAAACTATTCAAGCTAGTACTGCCAGTATATTGAATTAAATCAAATTTAGTTCCCACTTTTTTTCATTGCATATTTCAAGAAGGGAGTCCGTAAAAACTCTTTCACAAGAAGAGTCACGTCTCATTACATTAAATTACCACGTAGTATCCAATACAAATCTCATCAGGAATTAAAAAACTATCTGACTAGCATTAATAACTTAAAGTTTAATCCATTTTAATCCATTTATTCTTATTGTACTTTTTTTGTAATTTTTTACATTGTCCAATTTATTGTACTTTTTGCCATTGTATTTCATTGTCAAAGTTACCATTAATGTTTTCTTATTTTATTATTGTAATTTTTTGTATTCATAATTTATCACCATTGTTGTACTATTATGCAAAAAGAAATTTTATTTATTTAATTAATTTAATTGTTTAGGTTTTAATTTAACTTTTTTACTTTCATTGTATTTTTACTTTGTATGTATTTATTTGTATTTTTAACAGCATGCGATCGGGCATGTAGAATAAATAAAAAATAATAATAATAGATTAGACCCGAAGAAAAAAAGTATGTTGAAATACGATCTTTCTTTCTGTCTGTCTGCAACAACATTTTTGCTTCTTTTTTTTTCAACCAGCTAGTCTATTGATATTGCTTTAATGCAGATATTGTTTCAAAAGTAAACAGAGAATGTGCGTTACGAAATATTATTTTGCAAAAACACTTTTATTCCTTATTTTCTTTGAAATGTTAAAACGTATTCATTGCTTGTTTTAATTTTTTGAATATTTGAATATTCTTTGAATAAACTTAGCAGGTTTTTTGCATTATCATAATAACAGCGTTGTTACTGCAAAAATTATGACTTTTGGAAATTTGGTAGATCTTCACATTAATAATTTTGTGTTCTTTCATTACCGTTACATAATAATATTTTTAAAAACATTTTGTCTTTGTAAAGATTTTACTAAATCACTGCATTTTTTCACATAAAAATAAAAAATATTTGTCACAGATTTTATCAAATATCAAATATAATTTTTGTTTTGTTAAAATCAACGTTAAATTTTTATAGCTTGCATTTCAGTCTCAAGATCGCTGATTCATGACACTATTTTCAAGCTTTTCTTTTTTGTAGCACCGCACAATAACAAGAAATAGACAAATATTGGTGAGCTAAAACTCTATTCTTCCCATTCTTTTTTTATTAATGCAAAAATAAATTCTTGTTTACTATTGCATTACACTGACAAAAATGAAACATCATAAAACATATGGGTGAAACAAATTTTAACTAAAATAATAAAATCTTCAAATCCAAAATAATAAAAAAGAAGGAAATATAGAATAAAATTTGGCATGAAGGTGTACATACAGTAGCCATGAGAAATGATGGACTATGGTCTATATTCAACATCACAGCATCTATTTAGAAATTGACTGTAAAATGTGTTGAAATAAGTCTATTTTTCTTCACTATGGTGAAAATAATATTTTCGCTGTTTTTTCTTTTTTTTCAACGACAAATTTATTTTTCGTAAGTAAATATTACGAAACAACATTTACTTTTATGAAAGCTGCAAATTTTCTTATTTTCCCATAGAATTTTGCAATCGTACATTTTTTGAACATTTAAAAACCTAAATTATTTATTCCTTTTTTTGATATTTATTTTTGTGTAAAAACTTTATAACTAAAAAAATTATCGTCTCCATCAAAATCATGACACAACCATTAAAAATATAATGTTTCTGGTTTTAGTTGCTTACAATGTAAATTTTTGGTGAAAGCTTGACAAATGCTTTCAATGATAACATTCTACAATCAAAAAAATTAGTTAATGAAACAACAGCGTCCGATTTTTTTTAATTAAAAAACGTTTATAATGATATTTCAATATTTTAAAATAGTGCTGCCAAATAAAATCCATATTCTTGCAAGCTATTTTTTTATGCATTTATGTCATCGAACATTCATCATTTCAAAAATGTTTATCTTTCTTAAAAATAAAACAAAATATTCAAAGTAATTTATGAATGTAAAAAAAAGAAGCAAACTTGTTTACTTCGTTTTTTTATTCCTTAAAATATCTGCGATATATTGGTGATTTTTGATTTATGGACAAACCTGCCTTACAAGGGACCGTTTTGAGATGTTACTCTCAGATTTTTTCTTCATAGTGGGGAATCAACAGCTCATAGCAAGGTATGAAAAATCCCCAAGGGATTTTTGCTTGTTCGCTATTTTATGATTTTAATAGCAATTTGCTATTACACTATAAGTAGCAGGCGATGAACGTCTTAGTATATCAATTACTTTTGGGATGATTTTAGATGGGTGTAGATGCCAAAATACAGTTTTTCATAAATAATCGGTCATATTCCATGCATTTACAACCATCTAAAACCACCTCAAATGTAATTTATGTATTACGACGTTTATCGTCTGCTACTTATAGTGTAATAGCAAATTGCTATTAAAATCATAAAATAGCGAACAAGCAAAAATCCCTTGGGGGTTTTTCATACCTTGCTATGAGCTGTTGATTCCCCACTATGAAGAAAAAATCTGAGAGTAACATCTCAAAACGGTCCCTTGTTAGTGAAAAAAAAACAACATCGTTTCGGAAGACGATATTGAGAAATTCTTCTTTGTAAAAAAAGAATTTATTTTAAAAAATAGCTTATTTTCAACTTTTTGAATTGTCAATAGGTTTTTGAGTTACTCGTTATTTCGGAGAGAGCAACTGACCCCCCTTAACTACGGCTTAGACTTTTTGAAATGATGTCATTAATCGAATTTTATCACACTTTAAATAAAAAATAAAAAATTAAATTGTTGTGGATCCAGCTTCTACATGTCATGTGCTAAAAACATCTTGAACAACTAAATTCATACATATTTTAATAGCATAAACAGTTAAAGTAACTTTTATAGATGTAACCCCGGTAAAATTGGGAGGGTTTCAGCAACTGCAAATTGAACCTTGAGCATATTAATTTACATTAAAGTTTGCACATGTTTTAATCATTTTGCTCTTAATTATTAATGTAGCTTTAGCAAGGCTAATTTTTTTAATGCAATTATGATGGTCGATAGCAAAGAATATTTTAAAAATCATTCTTTCTAAATGTAGTTTGGGGTGAAACATAATTATGAAAATATTCAAACAGTGTTCGACTCGTTTTTTTAATCTTCGAAAAAAAGGAAAAGAAAAATGCATAAAAATTTTTTAAAGCAAATATGTATTTCAGACATCCGTCATATTTTGTTGCAAAAAAAGCAGCAAAAAAAATATGTCGATATTTTTTTCTTTCTGTCTACAACAACATTTTCGCAGCTTTTATTTTTTCTTCTTTTCAAATTGTTGTTGCTATTCTTTTCATGCATACATTGTTTAGAAGAGAATGTGTTACGAAATATAGTTTTGCGAAAACACTTTTATTTCCTTATTTGCTTTGAGATGTTAAAAAGTATTCTTTATTTGTATTTATTTTTTGAATATTTGAATATCCTTGAAATAAAATTATGCTATTTTTTCAATATCACATTAAAAGCGTAATCATAATTTCACTGCAAAAATTATGGTTTTCTTTCATCACGATTTTGAAGATAATATAATTACATTAATAATTTTTGTTTCCTTTTGTTATCATCTCAATGTAATAGTTTTAAAAAGAAATTTTGTCTTTCACTGTTTTTCAAAAAAAAGTTTTTTCTAAATTACTGCAGTTTTTGCTCACCAAAAATTATTAAATTTTTATCACAGGTTTTGGCAGTTATAAAATATTATTTCTGTTTTTTAATACAATCTTGGAGTTTTGTTGATGATATTTGATAAAATATAACGCTACTTTTTAATACAAGGCATGTGTATGAAACATTCAAGGCATTCTATATTTTAAAATAAAACTATTTAATAAATACTTCGGCAAAAAAATTTCACATATGTTGCATTGCTCTTTCGAAATAGCGTAAATGTCAAAAAGATGATGAAAATCGTCACAAAGAAAAGCCAGAAAGACACAGACAAATAAAATCATCAATTCTTTTCACCTCTCTATAGGACGTTAAAAAATGTTCTAGCAAAGGTAACACATTATAGTCACTACTTTTTATTTGAATATTTTGTTTTATATTTTGGATCTAAATATATTATCTAATAAGATCCTTTGACCAGTGATTAAGGTGTTAACAGAAACATAAGAAAACAGCGATATTAATGATATCGTGCAAGAGATTATGATTATGTTGATGTGTTACAATTGCTGACACATTCTTTGCCCGCCCTAAATTTGTTAAATAGTTTAATGAATTTTTCTCTAAAATTTTGGAAAAATGCGACACAGTTGCGTTCCCAATAATGCGATGTCTGTGCAACAAACCTTCGATGCTATACAGCTTTTTTAGATTTCATATTTGTTTTTGAAATTTTTATTTTATTGATGGTTTTTTCATTAATTATCTAATGACGTTTTTTTAGTATTTGATGTTAAACAGTTTGACATAAATCAGTTTCCGACAAAAGAAATACAGCACATTATTTTAAAAGTGAGTAAAAAATGAAACATATCACATAACTAGATGGGACATCTAAACTGCACTTTCTATTGCAAATTTCAAATGTATAAATAACAGCTTCTAAAAAACAAGCTGTTTCAACTTTTAATTGTTTTTCAATATTCTGACACTGTTATGAAAGTTTGTTATGAATGCTCTTAAAACAATAATTTTATTTTTTTATTTTTATTTTTAAACAACGACATTTCATTGATGAGCTATGTGAAACATATGTAATGGCTATTTGGGTGTTATCTTCAAACCTTTTTTATTCATTCAAAAACTTCTAAATCTATTTAATTTAAGTTATGATTGAAAAATCATCGTTTCACTTTCAGATTAACAAAGAAACAAACTTTGAAATCAAAAATGCAATAATAAATGTTTTTTTAACGTCATCTTTTTTATTAATAATGATGAATAATATTAATTGCGGTAGTTTTTTTATACAAACAAGACTCTGCTGATTTTGTTGTTTTTTTTCATTATCAATTATTTTACACGAGAAAATATTAAATATTTATTTTGATTCAAAAAACTTAAAACAAAATATTCAAATAAAAAATGGCAATATTGATGTGTTTCATTTGTTGCTCGAACACTTTCTTAACGCTCCACATCAAAACGATAGTGCAATTTCTTGTTAGAAATTCTGGCTAACTGTTTGTCAACGCCGTCTGAAAAAAAAACTTTCAATTTTTTTCGTTAATTTTTTTCTTTGTTTTATTCTATTGGTTTTGTTTGTTCAACTTTTTTCAACAAATTTTTTATTGTGTTTAACACACCTATTGTTTCGAAAGAAAAGAAGAAAAACAAAAAGGCCAGTTTTATATTAGTGATTTTCAGTTTTTAAAACTGAATGCATAAGAACTAAAAAAAATTTGAATATTTGACAATAGTTTTTTTTAAACATGTTGCTTTTAAAATATTACAGAGTTATAAAACTAAATGGCATTAACAAAAAATTTTTTTCGCACAAAGGGGTAGGGTGAAGATATAAACGAAAGCTAAAAAAGTTTACAATGATTACAGCTAAATTTATGCGTCTCAAAGCTCGTTTATGTGTTGGAAAGTGAAATATTTAAAGATGAGAGAATAGATGCAGAAAACATAAGCATTCGACTTTTTTTCATATATTCGTTTTAAATGCAATAATTTTTATTTTTTAATAATGTCATTTATAGCCTAAGCTAATCTGTAATCAAACCTATGTGTTTTTGTACGTTCTCTTCGATTACTTTTTCATTGTCTAAAATCAAAACATTTTACCGTCAAAAAAAAGAACAAAATATTCAAACCAACGCAAAAATGAATGAAAAAAATAGTGCTTTTGCAAGTACTTTTTTTAGCGTATAATAAACAATATTTTGAAAAAAAAAGGTTCTTTTCTGTTTACAACCTTTTTACTGCGTCTTCTTTTTTTTTCTCTTTCACCAGCAAGTCTATCTTTGTTTTCTTCTTGGGCATTAAAGGTTACAAAAAAAGTCACAAAAAGACAGCATTACGAAATAAAATGTTTTTATTCCAGTGAGAAAAATTTTTTTTCGGCTTTTTTTCTTTCTTTTTGAATATTTTAGGGTTTTGTTAAAATTATTAATGTTTAAGAGACAGTCTGGCTAAGTTTTTCACTTTTTAAAGCAAGCCATTTCACAAAATAAAAAAAATTTTCGATTTCGGCCTTCAAATTTTTATATGTTGTTGGCATAGGTGCCAGGATGCCAAAAATACATTTTTTCGATTTTTTCGTGTCAGGAGTCGACTTCTGGAGGATTCAGAAGGCGCAAACTTTGAGGCTATAGGAAAAATCGAATTTTCGTTTGTTTTTTATAATTCCCCGGATATATAGGTTTTCGACCACGGGGAATCCAGTGGCACACTCCGTTTTTTTCCAAAATTTCGTTTTCGTGCCGAAACAAAATTTCGATTTTTTCGATCTCGATTTTGAGTACCGTAGACCCCGACGGGGGTGAATTTTAAACCTTCATTTTATAGCCCAATATGTCTATAATAATGATATATGGGTCTTTTACCCCAAATCGGTCCGGAGCAGGGTCATCCAGCATCTGATATGAAGCCGATTCAGAATTCCCAAAATTCAATCGGCTGTTAAAAATCAGGTTTTCACCCGTTTTAGCTAATTCCACGGGTATAAGGGTTTTCGAGCATAGGGAATTTAGTGGTAAACTCCATTTTTCACCAAAATTCCGTTTTCGTGTCGAGACCGTCAAATTTTCGTTTTAGCTGTAACATCTTAGTAACAAAATCGCCATGGCTCTATTTTTGCGACGAGGTGGCTGGAAATAGTTTATTATTGTCCCAAAATAACTGGTTTATCATTGTTTACTCAAAAAATTAGCATCTGGCACCCGTAGCTCAAGTTACAGTAACCCAAAGTCAACTGCTGGTGTTGTAGTATATGTGTTCAAAATAAAAATGCTACAACTTTGCGAAAAACAGTGATTCCAAGCTGTAAATAGTCTAAAAATGTTCCCTAACATCGTTTTTATTAATTCCAGTTGATAAAAAAATTTTATCACTGATAATCAGCGTCTACAGTAACCAGATGTCACTTACACCAAAATCATCGAAATTTCGACCAAAATCAATATTTTTCAAGCAAATATCATCTTTTATAGCGTCAAAATTCTTAAAATTATGTTATTTATCGATTCCAATTGAAAAAATAGGTTTTTGGAAAAATTTAAAAATTTTCGATTTTTCATCGTCTGCTTCTTGATAAGCTAAAAATCGAAAATTTTTAAATTTTTCCAAAAACCTATTTTTTCAATTGGAATCGATAAATAACCTAATTTTAAGAATTTTGACGCTATGAAAGATGATGTTTGCTTGAAAAATATTGATTTTGGTCGAAATTTCTATGATTTTGGTGTAAGTGACATCTGGTTACTGTAGACGCTGATTATCAGTGATAAATTTTTTTATCAACTGGAATTAATAAAAACGATGTTAGGGAACATTTTTAGACTATTTACAGCTTGGAATCACTGTTTTTCGCAAAGTTGTAGCATTTTTATTTTGAACACATATACTACAACACCAGCAGTTGACTTTGGGTTACTGTAACTTGAGCTACGGGTGCCAGATGCTAATTTTTTGAGTTAACAATGATAAACCAGTTATTTTGGGACAATAATAAACTATTTCCAGGCACCCTCTCAAAAAATTAGAGCCATGGCGATTTTGTTACTAAGATGTTACAGCTAAAACGAAAATTTGATGGTCTCGACACGAAAACGGAATTTTGGTGAAAAACAGAGTTGACCACTGAATTCCCCATGGTCGAAAACCTCTATACCCGGGGAATTAGCTAAAACGGGTGAAAACCTGATTTTTAACAGACGATTCATTTTTGTGAATTCTGAATCGGCTTCATATCAGATGCTGGATGACCCTGATCCGGACCGATTTGGGGTAAAAGACCCATATATCATCATTATAGACATATTGGGCTATATAAGACGCCTATAACTAAAATATTTTGGATGCCCACCAAAAAAGAGGTGAATCTGCTGTTTTTCACTCATACAATTTTTGAAAACCTTGTTTTTAGTAGTTTTCACTCATCAGTAATTTTTAGTAAACTGATCTGAGTGAATTTTATCAGATTCACAAACTTTTTAAATTGTATTACTCATTTACTTAGTCACTAATAATTTGAGTGAAAAAAGTGATCATTTTTTTCACTCAGCTACTATCTGAGTGATTTTTTCAATTGCTTTTTTCACTCAGCTTTTTTTTGAGTGATTTTTTTAATTATTTTTTTCACTCAGCTTTTTTCTGAGTGATTTGCCTTGACTGAGATTCGAACTTTTGACTTTTGCATGAAAGTCAAACGTCAAAACCACTTAGACATTGCGCCAAACGTTTTTGTGTTTCTTTTTTGTCTCTTGTCAAACAAAGGAATTTCAACACGCGCGCAAAAAAAGAAAAGAAGCAACAAAAGAAAATTACTCGCGTTTCTTTTCTCACACTTTTTTTAACACAATATTTTTTTATTCTATCAATAAAAATGTAACAATAAATTTCAACAAAATGTACAACAAAAGTAAATTTAAAAAATTATTCTCAAATAATATTTACTTCTTTTTTGCTCTTTTGTTGGAAGGTGGAGTTTTTGCTGTTGTTTTGGCTGTTGGTTTTCGCTTTCTTTCTTGTGTAGCATTAGAAGCAGCTTCAGAGGATTCTGGTTGATTGAGATCCCAAGGTTTTTTGATTTTTTGAAGGAATGCTTCCATAAGTTCATTATCATTATCTTCAGGAATAGTAATATTAATTTTTTGTGAAACAACTTTTTCAGAAATACGTTTCAACAAATCTTTGAAAGGTTCAGGCTTATAGTTTTCTTTAATAAATTGTGGAAGATTAAAAAGTTCTTCGTAATCGTGATTTAAAATTATTGGACTAACAACTTTGCAAAGTTCATCATGCTTTTTAACATTAAATTCTTTTGGATCAATAATATTTGGAAATTCTTCGACGTTTGGTGGTTGCTAAAATAAAATATCAATTTATATATATTGTTTTTGATTGACAAACCTTAAATAATGGATAACCATATATATTGTTTTTGATTGACAAACCTTAAATAATGGATAACCAGCTTGCTTTTCAACTCCGGTGGAAAGATACTTTTCAGATCTTAAAAATCTTGCAATTTTGATTGTCACTCTTCCATCTTCTTGCTTTGATAGTTCAAAAAAGTGATTTTTAAATATTTGTCTATTTTCAAAAACATTTTCTCTAATAAGTGAATCAAAGTCATAAGTTGTAGGAAATAGATTATTGCTTGTTATTCCTTTGAATTTTTGTGCAACATATCTGGCATATCCTAAACGTAAATATAAAATACCGTCTTAATTTTAAAAAATTACCTTGTGGCGTGTACACTTGATCTCTTTTTAAAGCCTTTGCTAAATTTCCAAATTTTGCATCGACGTCGTTATGGGTGTGGCCAACTTCCGATGTGCAAATATAAATCTAAAACTCATCTTTAAATAGCTATTTTTTGAAATAAAAATTTACGTTTGTTAATTTGGGAATCCATTTAAGCAACATTCCAGAAGCACCGAATAAAGTGTAACACAAAGCAATTTATTCAATAGAAATTGAAAATACTCCAATTGAACATTTCAAACTATCAAAACATTTTTGGAGTACATGGATTAAAGCTGCAAAAAATAATTCTGCTGAAGCTTTAAAAATATTGTCAAAATTTGAACCAACATTAATTGGAGAAACCGAAAAAGTTAGTTTAGACATAGTTAATTCAAAGAATTTTACATGTTTTGCTCATTTAGCTTTTGAATGATATTAAACCAAATTTGTTGGAATTTTTAAAGAAAAGAGGTCCACATGATTATAAAACCGAAGAAGAAGCCATTAAAGATTTAAGTGGAGGAATGACAACTGATGAAAAAGAATTAATAAAGGCTTTACGAGCAGAAAAGTATGTTTTGAAATTTGTAATACAGTCGAACCTCGTTATAGTGCGGTCCAAGGGACCGTGATAAAACCGCATTATAGGCAGGTCCGCAGTACAACGAGGTTCAGTTTTTTTGACTAGTTTTTGAAAAATTTTTATTTAAATCAATTTATAGCATACAAAAAACCACAATTATGATAAAAATTGACTATTTTTGCTTGAACAGCTTTTTTCCGCTATTTTTGATAGAAAAATCCATAAAACTATTGAAATTTTTTAAAAAAATGAAAGAAATGAAGTCGAAGTTCATTGATCTTAGAATAACAAAAACCGATTTTGGAAAAAAAAATTGAGTATGCAGTATAACAAGGTCGATTTTCCTTATAAATTTTTGAAGGGACCACAGAAAAACCGCAGTATAAGCAGGTTTGCACTATAACAAGGTGCATTATAACGAGGTCTGTATTAGGTCATTTCCTTAAGACATTTGCCGGGACCGCACAAAAACCGCAGTATAGAGAGGTTCGCATTATAACGAGGCGCATTATAACGAGGTTCGACTGTAGATTGTTTAATTATTTTAGATGGTTTGGGTGAAGATCCTTTAAATTTGCCTGAAACAGAACCAAGTTTTGTTTTTGATGTCTTGATTGAAGAACCAGTAATGATCGGTATGTAAACATCTGTTTTTATAGAGATAAAGTTTAAATATATTGTAGATAAAATTCCTGACCATGTGCCAGAAACAGGAATCAAAGCATATTTATATTTACCAAATGCACCAGAAACTGGAAAAGAACAACATTTATTGGAATATGCAAAAAGCAAAAAATTCCCAGTAGCTACAAGGTGGAAGCTTGAAACTTTTCATCATATTGCAAAATTAGCAAAGGATTATGGAAATATGTTGATTTACAACACATCTTTTAATAGTAAGCTAAACATTTTTCCAGAACTTTTTATATAATTTTTTTAACCCATTTTGCTTTAGTTACAAAACATTTTTTAAATGAATCAAAATATTATCGTCACATCCATGTTAATGGAAATGAAGAAATAAAAAATTTGGTAGCTTCTTATAATTCTGAAACTATGGAAGATAATGTTAATACAACAGCAGAAATGGATACAACAGCAAATACAACTGCAAATACAACTGCAGAAATGGAAGAAGATGGAGAACAATGAATATGAAAATAATTTTTTAAATTTACTTTTGTTGTACATTTTGTTGAAATTTATTGTTACATTTTTATTGATAGAATAAAAAAATATTGTGTTAAAAAAAGTGTGAGAAAAGAAACGCGAGTAATTTTCTTTTGTTGCTTCTTTTCTTTTTTTGCGCGCGTGTTGAAATTCCTTTGTTTGACAAGAGACAAAAAAGAAACACAAAAACGTTTGGCGCAATGTCTAAGTGGTTTTGACGTTTGACTTTCATGCAAAAGTCAAAAGTTCGAATCTCAGTCAAGGCAAATCACTCAGAAAAAAGCTGAGTGAAAAAAATAATTAAAAAAATCACTCAGAAAAAAGCTGAGTGAAAAAAATAATTAAAAAAATCACTCAAAAAAAAGCTGAGTGAAAAAAGCAATTGAAAAAATCACTCAGATAGTAGCTGAGTGAAAAAAATGATCACTTTTTTCACTCAAATTATTAGTGACTAAGTAAATGAGTAATACAATTTAAAAATTTTGTGAATCTGATAAAATTCACTCAGATCAGTTTACTAAAAATTACTGATGAGTGAAAACTACTAAAAACAAGGTTTTCAAAAATTGTATGAGTGAAAAACAGCAGATTCACCTCTTTTTTGGTGGGCATCCAAAATATTTTAGTTATAGCCGTCTTATATAATGAAGGTTTAAAATTCACCCCCGTCGGGGTCTACGGTACTCAAAATCGAGATCGAAAAAATCGAAATTTTGTTTCGGCACGAAAACGAAATTTTGGAAAAAAACGGAGTGTGCCACTGGATTCCCCGTGGTCGAAAACCTATATATCCGGGGAATTATAAAAAACAAACGAAAATTCGATTTTTCCTATAGCCTCAAAGTTTGCGCCTTCTGAATCCTCCAGAAGTCGACTCCTGACACGAAAAAATCGAAAAAATGTATTTTTGGCATCCTGGCACCTATGCCAACAACATATAAAAATTTGAAGGCCGAAATCGAAAATTTTTTTTATTTTGTGAAATTGGTGTCAAAAACTTAGCCAGACAGCGTCTTAAGAAGATATAAAAGTAACATAGCTAAAACTGTGAGTGTAGTGTATAATGAAAATCCTAGAGTAATACAAATTGAATGAAAATTAAACCAATATTGAAAAATGGGCCTTATTTTTATTTTTTTCAGTTTTATGTATTTTTGTGAAAAATTTTATTTATCTTTTTTTAAAATAAAAGAAGTTGTAAATCAAAAAAATATATCAATTCTTTATTAAAACAAAGTACATGTCAAATCACGGGTTCATTTTACCTCCTTTTTTATCCGGTTCCCGTCACGAACCGGGGAATCCCGTGGCCTTGGTAATAATCGATGGAAAGCAACTCAGGAACACCTAAAATACACTTTAGAACTCAATTTGAGCGATTTCCGGATTCTGCGTTGAATAACAAAAGTATATTATATTTAACGCTATTAGATAAATTGGTTTTTTAATTAATACTGAAAAGTTTCTTTATCCGATGCTGTCGTTATGCAAATTAGCTTTTGTTAATGTCACACTCATTTTTTCAGCACTTAGTATTATTGTTCAGTAAATAAACACTAAAATTTATTTTTATTCAAAAAAATGTAACAAAATATTCAAAGAAAAAAAATTTCGATTATGATGTGATGCTTTGCCGACAATCTTTTTTTTGACGCTCAATACGAATGTGTTGAAATAAATCGATTTTTTGTGTGTGCAATATTTTAGCTGTTGTTTTTGCCTGTTCATTTTTTTCCTTTTGACAACACATTTTTTATCGTGTTTAGCATACTTTTTGTTTCAAAAGAAAAGAAAAAAATCAGCTAATGTCGCTTTTTTCCAGTGTTCATTTAAGGTTCACAACAAAAAAAATTGTTGTTATCAAAAAACAAAAAAAAATATTGAAAAGCAATTCCATTAAATTTATTCACTGAAATAAACTATTTTTAAGGATTCACGTTTACAGCAATGAAAGACGATATGTTGAAATAAGTCGATTGCTGTTATTTCAACATCATCTTTTTTTTTCTTTTGTTGGACCAGTTTTTGCATTTGTTTTCTTTATTCATCGACACATTTATTTTTAGTGTTTCTATGTAAACATTATTTCAAAAAAATGAAAGAAAGCATTGCAACTGAACCAATATTTTTTTGCCGAAAAAAATTGGTTTTGTTTTATTTTCTGTTTCTTTTAAATATTTGACAGTTTTTAAAAGTAATGCTACTGCTTTTAAGCATAATATGATACAAAAGCATTGTTATTATAACAAAACAAACACTATGAATCAAAAACCGTCCTCATTATCAAATAAACTAAAGCGTTGAGTTTTTAAATTATTACAGTTATAATTTCAAAATTCATAAATAATTTCGTTTGCTAGAAATACTATTAATTATGAACATTGGTTGTTAATGTCATTATTTCTATTGACATTGAAAAAGCAAACGTGGGAGTACATACAATAAAATATTTTTCTCCTGTTCAACGACATCGATAAAATGCTTTTCTGTTAATACTGATATCTTTCATGTCGTTGTTTAATTTAATTGTGTTTTGGTTAATGACCTTATCATTGCTCATTGAATTAACTAGATAATTTATTTCAATCAAAAAAATGAAACAAAATATTCAAATAAAAATTTGCGTCTATAATATGTGCCTTTGCTTTTTTTTTTACGCTATATTTTTGTTGCCGTTTTTTAAACTGTACCATTAGAATAAAAGTTCTATAACAAAAATAATGTTTTTCGGAAGAAATAATGTTCCAAGTTCTTCACAGCAAAAATCGTCTTCTTTTTTTCCTGCATTTTTTGTTATTCATGTATTCCACAAATAATGTAAAACAAAATATTCAAAAGCAACAGATACAAAAATATCGAGTGAAAAAAAGTCGATACGATAATTCGATAATTTTTATCGTTTAGATTTTTTCGATACGACAATTCGATAATCGATATGACGCAAAATGCTGTCGATACGATAATTCGGCATTCGATAACGATACGATAATATCGTATCGAATTATCGTTATCGCAGGACCCTGACAACGAAGGATAAATTAAAAAAAGACCGAAGCATTTATGTATAGTGTGTCCGTGCAGACATCATTTGGAAACATATTAAAGGAAACATTACAAAACAGTATTTTGTTAAAGAAATTTTTGCAGTTCCATTTGCAGTTTTAAAGTTGCATATATCAGTATCTTGCTTTTTTGAATGTTTCATAAACTGATTTTTCAACTTAATTTTATTCCTTTAATTTTAACACCGTAAAACAAATTTTTATGCCCCCAAAAAAAAGACACTTTAATGTCCAAAGAATCAAAGTTTAGACGCATTTTTAAATACAAAATAAGATAAATAGACAACAGTAATATGTTGTTTGTTTAAAAATAACTTAACGACCGAAAATATATATAAAGATATTTCGAATCTCACAGTTTTCCACAAAAACAAGTAAACAATTATAATAACAATTATGATTGTCAGAAATGCACTAACAGCAGTATCATATTTTTCAATGTTAATGTAAAAATGGTGCCTTAATTAATATTGTTGATTTTTATCATTTGTAGTTGCTATATTATGCAACATGCTGATGTTGCTGTCATTATTGCTTTATTAGCCATACAAAATGACAGATCAACCCGAAATTTCATTCTATTCAAAAAACTATATCAAATGATAAAAAAGCAATGTGCATAGAAAAAAATAATGTTTTTGCTAGTATAATAAACAACATTTTGAAAGAAAATGGCTTTTTTCGGTTACAATCTTTTCACTGCGTCTTCTTTTTTTTTCTTTCAACTGCAAGTCTATCTTTGTTTCTTTTTGTGAATTGAAGGTTGCAAAGGTCAAAGTTTTTTTTGAATATTTTAGAGTTCTTCCACTTATATCTATTACTATTTAAGAAGATATAAAAAACATTGCAAAAACTATAACTGTTGGTCATTACAAAAATTCTGCAAACGACAATCATTTAAAAAACTTCACCATTATTAAAAATTTTATCTCCTTTTTAATTGCTACAATTCTGTATGCTGTTGTGAAAAATTGCTTTTTTTACAGTTCTGCTTTTTTTTTAAGAAATCGATGCAACGATAAAGCCATTTCATATTAAACGATATCGAATAAAATGATCATTAAATTAATATTGAGCTGTTCAGGTGCAGTGTTTTGGGCGCCAATGTCGTCCTCATTTTTCAGCGCAAAGCTTTGTCGATAAAATAACACAAAAAATTATTTCTGTTCAAAAAAATGAAATAAAATATTCAAAGAAAAAAATTTGCGACTGTTGCTTTACATGCACTCTTTTTTTGACGCTAAGACAAATGTGTTGAAATAATTTGATGACTTTTTTGTCTGCAATGTTTCTGCTGTTGTTTTTGACTGTTCACTTTTTCCTATTTTCAACAAATTTATTATTGTGTTTAACGTATCTCTTGTTTCGAAAAAAAGAAAAATATTAAAGGTTGTTTTGCAATATTTTTCAGTTTTTTGTTTCTTTTTTTCGGTTTTTGAAATACAATGAACCTTATAAAATTACTTTTTAGGTATATTGCTTATAACGTAATACAGCGATATAAAGTTATACGGCATAAACAAAACAACATCGTTTCACCATTCCTGCACATTAATAAAATTAAAAGTGATAGCTATTATCCACTGTAAATTATTGATAGCCAGAGTTTTTTAACATGCAATATATTTTCTTTACAGAAATCAAAAGTTTAATAATTTAATTGTTCTTCAATTAAGCAAACCATCAGAAAATAAAACATTTGATGTGAACTTTTTCTAAAAATAAAAATCTGTGCGACGTGCACAAAATTGTATTTAAAAAAACTGAAATATTTTGACTTTTAATGCTAAAACAAAAATTTTATCAATCGTAAATTAGATTTGTTGTTTTTAATTCTCCTTTTCTATTTATAATTGCCATTTTATTAGATGCTGAAGTGTACGCAAATATTTTTGAAGACATGGGCTGTATATCAGAAACCTTTGCATTACAGCAAAAAAAGAAATTTACAAACATTTCAAAATAAATTTTTAATATTTAAATATTCGCTGAAAGAAAAAACACTTTTTTACATTTCATTGATGGTAGTCGATGATCAATGAAATGTAAAAACAGAAGTAAACAAAGAATGTGTGGTACAAAATGAAATTTTGCAAACACTTCCTTGTTTTCTTTTATATGGAAATATACTTTGCTTGATTTAATCTTTTTAAATATTTGAATATTCTTCTAATCGAGTGACGATGCTTTTTTTATTAAGATATTTATAGTGTTATTACAACTTCACTGCACAACTTACTTCCATTATGATAAAAGGGATGGAATGAGTTCATTAAAAATTTGATGTTTTTTTACCATATCAAAAAAAATATTTTAAAAGAAATTTTGTCTTTCATTGTTTCTTAAACAAAGGTTTTTCTAAATCCCTGCATTTTATGTTCACAGAATTACCAAATATTTGTAACAGATTTTGACAATTGTCAAAAGTAATTTTTTTTTGTTAAAATATGCTCTCAATTCTTTTAGAGCTATAGCATTTTAGTTTCCTAAAAAAGGAATGTGTCTTAAACAATATCTTTCTGTTTTTCTTTTTAGTAGCATTACTGAATGATGAGAATAAATGAACACTGTCGAGCTAATACTACATTATATCCTTCTATATTTAATAATGTAAAAATGCATCTATGCCATATCATTATATTAAAAACTATGGAAAGTAGTCATTGGATATTATAACTTTTTTGTGAAATATTAAAAACAAAACATAATTAAAAAAAATTAAATATTCAAATAATGTTCAAATCCAAAGTACGAAAAAGGCAAATGTAGAATAAAAATCGGCAAAAATGTGTACTAAAAAGTGGCCATAACAATGACGGATTTTGACTTTTATTCAACATCGCATTATCCATTTTAGAATCGATTGTAAAATGTGTTGAAAGAAATCTATCTTTCTTTATTTTGCCGAAAATATTATTTCAGCTGCTTTTTCTTTATTTTCAAAAACAAGTTTACTTTTGTTTGTTTTTTATGCAGGCATCATTTCGAAAGAAAATGTAGAAAATTGGTTTTCTACTATAGGTGCTGCAAATTTCGTTTTCTCTCTTAGAAATTTGCAATCATTTTTTTAATATTTAAAAATCTTTTAAATCGGTTATTCCTTTTTTGAAATTTATTTTTCTAACAAACGTTAATAACAAAAATTATTGCCATTGGCGTTAACATTTTGATGTACCGTTCCTGAGCATTAATAATATAATTTTTTTTGTTTGTGGTTATTCACAAAGTTTGTTTTTTGTGAAATAGCAAAACAAAGGTTTACCACCACAACTTTTTACAATTAAAAAAATTCGATGATGAAACATTAGCGTCTAATTTTTTGATATTAAAACGTTTAAAATTAACATTCTTATATTTTTTCAATAACGATGTAAGGTGAAATCCACGTGATTTCAAGCTATTTTTTTATATTTTTTTCTTCATCAATCATCGTTTATTTGTCATTTAAAATTTTCAGTTTTTTATTTTATTTCAAAAAAATGTCACTGTTTTTTTTAAAAATAATTTTTATATAAAATAAGCTTGCGTTTGTATTTAACTTTTTGAATTTTTTTAATAGGTTAATTCTATCTTTATAAAACAATGCCATACAATAAGCTTTTGAAACAAAAATAGACTGTTTCGGTTATTATCTGCATAACTTTAATGATTTTATGGCATTATTTAAAAAAATACTGATTAAAAGACCACAGTAAGATGTAATTTTTTGATGACATTTTAAGAGTTAAGAGTTATTTTTTCGTAACAATAAAAGGGTTGGGTTAAAAAAATGTGTTATCGATGGATGTTCCTTTCTTAATTTTTCAATAATGTTTCAATAATAATAATTTGGTTGGTTTTTAGTACAAATGACTCTGCTAATTTCGCTTTTCCCAATGCTAAATTTAATTGATGCACAGAAAAAAAATCATTGTTACCAAAAAAAGAAACAAAATATTTAAAAGCAATTACAAAAAATTTATTCAATAAAACAAAATCTTTTCAATATATTTACATTCACAGTTTTTACGTTAAAATAAAAGATTTGTTGAAATATGTCGACTGCTGTTCATTCAACTGCATCTTTTTCCACCATCTGTCTTCATTCATCAACACAATTAGCTTTAGTTTTTTTGGCAGACATTATTTCGAAAGAAATCAAGGAAAGTGTTACCAAACCACAGTTTGCAGTATTTGCTTTTGTCAATTTTTCACTTGATTTTTTTAATATTTAATAGTTTATAAAATTAATTATATTGATTTCAACATAATATGACGAAATAACTAATTATTGTTATGATAGAAATACTAAAGGGCGATTTAGATTATTAACACAGTAATAAATACGAAATAAAGTAGAAAAACCATATTATTACGTTTTTTATTGATAGTTTAATCATCGATAAATATCTTACTATTACTTTTGAAATTTGATATTAAACTTTACTATTTATTTAGCAATAAGAAAAGAAATGTGGCGTCAAAGATGCTGTTATAAAAGTTTTATTCTTTAAAGTAATTGTTATAATGGGCTTTTAGTTAATATTGAAATAGTCAGTTTGTCTTTCTATTTTACAAATTATTTGCGGACGTTTTCGTTTTTATTTCTACCGCAAATTATTGATCAACAGATAAACTTAATAAAGTATTTATTTCTATCAAAAAAGAAAAAAACAAAATATTCAAATAAACTTTTGCGTTTGCTAAAACACTTTTTTTCACGCCTAGTGCACGAAGGGCAAAAATAGCGGTCGTTATTTTTCTACTTCATTTTTTTTCAAAAAGTTCTTCACATATGCTGTTACGATAGAAAAGAAAAAATGAAAAGACTGTTTTGCACTAATTTCAGAGCAGTTTTTTATTGAAAATTTTTAGTTTTAAAAAACTTATAAATAACTAAGAAAAAAATTTGAAAATTGAATAATAATTTTTTAGGCATGTTGCTTTTAACTTGATGCATCATTTTGCTATCAATTATTACTGTTTTAACATCATTTATAGCTTTCCAATTTTTTAATCAAATTATGATGATCAATAGCAAAGAATATTTCAAAAATCATTGCGGTGAAAATAAAAATTATAAAAATATTCAAACAGTGTTCGATTTATTTTTTCAATCTTCGAAAAAGAAAACGTATAGAGCATATACGTTTTTCAGACATCCGTCTTTTTTTGTTGTAAAAAAAACAGCAAAGAAAGAAAAATGCGTTGAAAAGCATAAATAAATCTTTTTTCTTTTTGTCCACAACCACATTTTCACGGCTTTTATTTTTTCTTCTTTTCAACAACAAGTTTGTTGCTATTGCTTTAATGCAGACAATGTTTTGCCAATAAACAACGAATGTGTGTTATGAAATATAATTTTGCGAACACTTTAATTTCCTTATTTTCTGCTAAAAAGTTTTTTTTCTTTGAAAGATGTGATTTTTTATGAATATTTTAGTATCCTTGAACTTAAATAATAATTTAGTATTGACAGCGTTATCATAACTTCACTGCAAAAACTATGGCTTTCTTCCTATACGACTAGGGAGAACAGGACATTAATAATTTATGTTTCTATTGTATATCATCTCAAAGTAATATAGTTTTTAAGAAAAACGTTGTCTTTCATTGTTACATTAATACAGATTTAAATTATTTATGGGATTTTGTAGAAAACTATTCAACATTTACGACTTTTTTTATTAGTTAAGCGTTCAAAATGGAATTATTTTTATTTTTAATAACGGAGTTTATTAAATGTGCAATGTGGAACATATGTAATGGTTATTTGTATATTCTCTTTAAGGATTTTTTGATTTATACAACATCTTCTAAAAATAAGACTAAATATTCAAAATATTGCAAAACTGGTTGAAAAAATAGTGATTTTGCTAGTGTTTATTTAGCGTTCAATAAATGGCTTTTTTTCTTTACAACTTTTTCATCACTGTTTCTGTCTCTCTTTTTTTCTCTTTCAACAGCAAGTCTATCTTTGTTTCTTTTTGGGCATTAAAAGTTGCAAAAAGTCACAAGAAGACAGCATTACGAAATAAAATGTTTCAAAATGTTTTCCCACAATTTTTACTGAAAAATTGCATTTCTAAATTGTTTTTGATTTTTCTTTTGAATATTTTAGAATTCCTCAGATTAAAAATACTACTGTTAAATAAAATAAAAATAGTAACACAGTAAAGAAAATCTATGAATTTATTCTATTAAGAAAATGCTTTGGGTCAAAAATTACTCAATGACAATATACCCGATATTAAAAATTTGACCTTTTTTTATTTTCCTCAAGGTTATCTATTATTGTGAAAAAAAAATTTCTTCCACGTAAAGAAAGCTTTAAATCAATACAATTTTGTAAAATCAATATTATCATTTGTAAAAGATAGAAAGTCAAAAGCTTCTACTGATTTGCAAATTTTGTGTAATGGATAATTGATAAAGTGAATCAACTTCAAGTTTCAATGATATTAATAGTTGAAGCCATAAAAACAATCATATCCTATATTTTAAAATGAGTGCGCCGACAACGTTCTGTTTTTAATATTGCTTGATTTGTCAGTATCGACAATAATTCGCATCTGTAAATAATGGTATTATCTTTTTGTCTTCAATATTCTCATCAATCAACGTTAAAACTAAAATTTTGCTCAAAAATAACAAAATATTCAAAAATAAGCGTAATTCTTACTGAAATAAAGAACATTTCAGACACTTTTTTTCCTGTGTTGCCACTTCTTTTGCTTCAATCAAAAAAAAAAAAGACATGTTGAAACAGAGCAACTCCTTTTCTTCATTTTGCATTATTTTGTGGTCTATTTTTGCTTGTTGTTTTGTCTGTCAAATGCATCTTTAGTGTTTCTATGCAGACATTATTTTAAGCAAAAAATCAAAGAAAGACATCATAAAACATCATTTTGAAAGATCTTTATGATGATTATATAAAAATTAGTATTTTTTAAAATTGCTTATATCTATTTTTTGAATATTTGATGGTTTTGATAAAGATAATTTTAATTGCTTTTAAAATTAAAGAATAAGATAACTGTTTATGCCTAGAAAAAGCACAACAATGATAAAAAGCTATATCACATTATCAAATATATAATAATGTTCGTTTACTTATAATTTTACTACCATCGGAAATATTACTGAAAAATTATCGCAAACGTCGACCTATTCATATCAATAAAGAAACAAATTTTGAGATCATAAATGCAACAATTAATGTTTTTTAAGGCTAACATAACATAAACCGTAAATAATGAAAATGGCATTTTTGTTAATACCGAAAATTGATTTCTTTAATTGTTTTTTTTTTGAGCTAATAAGGTTCTGCTAATTTCAATGTCAAGCTTTTCAGCGATAATTACAGCACAACGAATCCAAAAAACAAAAAAAAAGGTGATGTCTTTGCTTTTGCTAGAACACTTTTTTAACGCCCCATAGACACAATGTAGTCAACTTTTTATGTCACCGAATGCCAACACAGTGTTTGCTGATGTTAAAGATGTTGATGCAGTAATGTTTAACATTAAATAAAAGTATTAAAATGCATTATTAAACATGTTTTAGTTCTATTTATATCACAACAAGTATATAACAAAGATATTGTTTTTCACCGTTTTCATTTAGATGCAATAGCCACAATTTGCGATCGATTACAAATTTGTGCTCCATTTTTCTGCTATTTTATTTTCCTATAAACTTTTTTTTTCACGCTCATTTTTAAGATTTATCTATTAAAGTACATTAGTATAACCCTAAAGATATGTGTCTACTAGTTTGCTGTTAGTTTGGCCCACGTTTTACAGATTTTTTGCGTAATTTGTGTAATACACCGATTTTTCAGCTACAACATGGTATAGATTCTATATATTCTTCAGATATTACTTGAAAATACTACAAATCAACTTCCAATGATCAATAACATAAATTACATTTACCACAAACACCGTTCAAATCTAAATTATTCAATGCAAAAGCAACAAACATCACCTATATCCTCAACATGAGATGATGGAGAAAAATCTTCAAATTTTATCAATAACTATCAAATGAAAAGCTGTAAACAATGGAGTAGTGGTATAAAAGCATGACAGTAAGTACTAAATATTTAACTTTAATAAATTTGGTTGTTTTAGATCACTTTCAAGTATTCAGCAGCATCTATGTATACTGTAGTTTTTCAATGTGTATATATTTCAATGTAACGTATATTTATAGCTTTGTTTTTATTAAAACGGATTTGTGGTAACTATGTGAAGCTTCAATTATCATGCTGAATGTTCTAAAACTACATATATGCTTGAATAAGTAAGCTAGAAAGCACAGTGTAATGCTTACTTCGCATATACTAAACAGCTACCATGAACGTTTTATTTAGTTTTTCTTACGTAAATATGCGTTGATAATGCTTGATAAAGCTTCTTGAACATTCATTGTAATAAAAACAAAGCTATAAATATACGTTACATTGAAATATATACACATTGAAAAACTACAGTATACATAGATGCTGCTGAATACTTGAAAGTGATCTAAAACAACCAAATTTATTAAAGTTAAATATTTAGTACTTACTGTCATGCTTTTATACCACTACTCCATTGTTTACAGCTTTTCATTTGATAGTTATTGATAAAATTTGAAGATTTTTCTCCATCATCTCATGTTGAGGATTGTGCATAGACAAACGGCAAAAATAGACAGCACATTTTTATGCCTGCAACCTTTTGGGAGTTTTCATTCTTTTCACCCATGAAACTATCGTTGTTTTTAGCACATGTTTTAAAAGAAATCAAGAATGACATTATAAAATATAATTTTGCCACAAAAGTTTCATTTATAACATCTAGATTTGAATAGATTCGGAGAAATTTGAATATTTAATAGTTTTTAGCCTTTTGCTGCTTATATCATCAAACAACCTTAAAAAAACTACATGGGATTACCGAAAATTGAAAAACAATTGATGCACGGTAATTAAACATTAATAAATATAATAAAAAGTTATAAAATACCCAAAAATCTGCATAATGAATACTTTTCAAATATTATAAATGTATTATTAATGGATTATTTAGGTTATCCTTGCTATTATACCTCTTTAAAATCATCTGTGCCGAAATTCGTACACAAAAATAGCTATTATTTGCTATTTATTAGCTATATCCATTTATCTATGAAATCCACAGATTAAGGATTTGGCCGTTGATATTTTGTCGGTAACTATCCCTTACTATGACGAGTATTTAGGCAAAATATGGGGCCTCAACTCTGGAGTCACTCGGGGACTTTTCAACAGCAAGTGCATCTGTGTTTCTTATTGTTCATTAAAGGTTACAAATAAAAAGTCACAAAAAGAATATGAAATAAAATGTACGAAAATGTTTTTGCTGAAAAATTGCACATCAAATTTTTTTCTGAATATTTTAGAGTATTTCAACTTATGACTATTACTGACTAAGAAGATATGAAAATAACATAGCAAAAATTATGAGTGTATTCCATAACGAAAATATGAGGGCAGCAACAATAGAAAGAACATTCCACCAATATTAAAAGTTTGATCTTGTTTATATTTTTTTAATGCTATGCATTTTTGTAAAAAGTGTATCAATCTAAATTTGCACATGAAAATACTGCCATTATCTTTTTGTCTTCAGTGTTCATTGTTAAAACTTAAATCTTGCCCCAAAATAACAAAATATTCAAATAAAAACAAGTGCAATATTCACGGAAATAAAAAATATTTCTGACACATTTTTTTGTCTTTGTTGCCACAACTTTGCGGCGATCAAAAAAAGAAAGACATGGTGAAATAGAGCAATTGCTTTTTTTCAGTTTGTTTTTTGTTTTTGTTATATTTTTGCTTGTGTTTTTTGTCTATCAAATACACCTTTGGAGTTTGAAGAAAAATCAAAGAAACAAATCACAAAACATTTTTATAAAAGATCTATTCCTGGTTTTATAAAAAAAAAGTACTTCTAAGACTTTCTTTTGAATATTTGATACTTCAATATATCAATTTTACTGCTTTCAAAACTAAATGATAAAATAACTGTTTATGCCCAGAAAAACACGTTTTTAATTTCTTAAGAAGCTTGTGCTCATTATCAAATACATAACATTATTCAATATTTCGTTGTTCAGTGATAATAGGAAATACCCTTAAAATACTCAAAATTCCAACAAATTACAGTATCCATTTAAAATGCTGAAGTACATGCAAACATTTTACAATCACTGCAGACATGTGCCGTGTATTAGATAGTCTTACATTACAGCCAAAAAAATATATCAACATGCCAAAACAAAATTTAAATATTCATTCGCTGAAAAAAAAACTCTTTTTTACATTTCATAGATCATAACAGATGAAAACAAATATATTAAAACTTGTCGATTTTTTTCTTTCTGTCTTCAACTGCATTTTCATTGCCCGTACATTTTTTTAACAACCAGTCTATTGGTACTGCTTTAAAGCAGACATCGTTTTAAAAGTAAACAAAAAATGTGTGTTACGAAATATAATTTTGCAAAAACACTTATATTCCTTGTTTTCTTTGAAATGCTAAAAAAGTATGCTTTGCTTGATTAAATTTGTTTGAATATTTGAATATTCTTTTAATTAAATTATATTGTTTTTTCCATTAAATTGTCTACAGCGTTATCAAAACTTAAGTGTCGAAATTATGACTTTCTTCCATGAAGATTGTGATTTGTTGATCACTATTAATTTAATGTTATTTTTTAATCATTTCGAAGGAATATTAAGAAAACAATTCTGATTTCCAAGGTTTCTTAAACATGAACTTTACTAAATTGCATTATTTATTTGTTCACAGAAAATTGTCCAATATTTCTCACAGATTGTGGAATGTGTAGAATGTAATTCCTGTTTTATGAAAAGATACCCTGAATTTTTTTAAGGCTAGCATTTTAGTTTCATAACAAAATGTGTAAATAAGTATTAAATCATATACATTATTATTGTTCATTACTGTCGAAATTAAGTTGTACTAATTAGCCATCAAAACGTAGTTTTTGTCTCAGTCACTTATCAACAATTGCAGGAAAAAATTTATCTAACAATTGTAAGAACAAAATATTCAAATGCATTTACAATGTTTTCTGCTTTTTATTAGCACATTTTTTATGTCAAAAAAAAATGTGTTGAAGCAGAAAGATCGATGATTTTATATGACGGTAATACTCTCAAAATTTGACCAACGTTTTTGCGCCGTAAATTGATTTGTTTCTTCTTTTTTCATCGGCTAGCGTTATTTTGAAAGAAACCATAGAAAATGTTATGAAATAAAGTTTAAAACTAATTTTGTCGATTCTTTCTTAATAAAACATTTTAAAAATCAACTGTTTTTGCAACTTTTTTTTTAATTTTAATAGATTTCCAAATTTTTTATGCTGTTTTATAACAATGCCATCAAAGTAAATATTTTGTTACAAATGAATTATATCAAACACTAATAATTATAATACAAATGATAATTAAAAAGCCACATTAATACGTTATTATTAAAAAACAAATTTAAACAACAAATGTCGTCAGCGTTGAAAAATGATTGTAAATGTCATTATTTCTGTTATAGAAAAAAGGAAAACTTGGGATCAAAATGTTGTAATACATATGATTTTTTTATTCAACAGTAACAATGTACCCCTTTTTTAATTTTTTAATAATGTTCTAAGTTCTTCACAGCAAAAGTCGTCTTCTTTTTTTCTGCATTTTTTGCTATCCATGTTTTCCACAAAAACCTAAACAAAATATTCAAAAGCAACAGCTACATGTCAACGAACAAAAAAAACGTATACAGCGACAGCTTTTCTCTTCACTGTTTTGGTTCTATTATTGCTTCGATTTTTTTTCATTGATCAAGGCATTGGCAAGATTTTAAGTGTTTTTTTGATTGCTTATGCAAAAACAAAGGCTGTTTGTACAGAAATAAAAAACCCTTTTTTGTTAGAAAACTGCATTTATGAAAGTATTATGTGTCAAGATTCAGTATTTTTGAATGTTTAATAATTTTTTAATTAAGTGCTTTTATGCATAAAGATTAGCCAAATAAATAATCATGCCCCCAATATGACTTCACATATAAATTATGGATTACAAAAAGTGCTTTGAAACAAAATTAAATACAGAAAAAAATGAAAAGATTACACTAATATGCTATTTATTTTTTATCGGTTTTACCACTAAAGATGTCAACATTTGTAAAAATTCTTTATTGTTTCTGTGTCATTCTAAAAACAATAAGGACCAAGAAATAGATGCAACAATAAAAGTATTTAACATTTAACGTCATTGAATAAAAAGGGCTTTTAATCAATATTGGTAATATCTTTTTGCACCATCTGTATGCAAATCAGTTTTTGCTAATGTCGTCTTTATTTTTTCAGCGCTAAGCATTATTGCTCAAAAAATAAACAAAAATTTTTTTTAGTTCTATTTGAAAAAAAATGTAACAAAATATTCAAAGAAAAAATATTTGTGATGTGTTGCTTGCTTTGCTGGCCTTCTTTTTTTGACGATCAAAACAAATGTGTTGAAATATAATTCGATGACTTTTTTTGTCAGCAACATTTTAGCTGTCGTTTTTGTCTGTTCATTTTTTCTTTTTTTCAACAGATTTTTTATTGTTTTAAACAAACATCTTGTTTCGAAACCAAAGAAAAAACTGAACGGTTGTTTTGTAATATGTTTGGGGCAATTTTTTGTCAGTCTTTTTTTCAAACAGAATGCATTGTAACAACAAAAACAATTTGAACATTTGATAATAATTCTTTAGGCATATTGTTTTGAACATGCAACAGAGTTATTAAACTAGATGGGATAGCATAAACAAAAAGATTTTATTCCTCTAATTTACATTATTAAACGTAATAAAAAATTAGTTGCTATTATCTACTGTAGATTTTATTAGTCAGAATTTTTTACATTAAAAAAATTTTCTTTACAGAAGTCGAAAGTTTAATAATTTAACTGTTCTCCAGTTAAAAAACCATAAAAAAAATAAAACATTTGAAGTGAAATTTTGTTAAACATTAAACAAAATTGTAATTGGAAAATTCAAAGAAATTGAAGCTTCTTAATTTTTAATGCTCAAACAAAAATTTAATAAATTCTAGATTGTTTTTGTTGTTCTCAATTCGTCTTTTATTATTTATTATTGTTTTTTTTATTTAATTCTAAAGCTAATGCAATTATCTTACAATCACTGCAGATATGTGCTGTATATTAGAAACCCATGCACTACAGCAAAAAAAATAAATTAATCAAAATGTATAAAAAGAATTCAAATATTCAAACATACACAGAAAAATAAGCAGTGATGGAAAAAAAACCGTTGACGCTTTTTTGACATTAATGGTGATGGTTTTTTCTTCACCATAAATGATGGAAAAGTGATGAATGTGTCATGGTTTCTTTTCAGTATGTGAAAGCGTCACATTTTTTGACAGAAGAAAACATCACTATTGCTACAGCTAGCGCGAACAAAAAAAGAAGAAAAAAAAGCAAAGCAATTGCATTTTGGAGACTTTTTACCCTTGAAAACATAATTAAAAAATCGCCACTTTACTTTTAGATTAATAAAAAAACAAACTTCACAATAATAAATGTTTTTTAACACCATCTTTTTTTATTAATAATGATAATTAACATTACTTGCTGTGGGTTCTTTTTTCATGCAAATAAACTTCTGCTAATTTCGTTGTTATGTTTTTCAGGGATAATTTTTATGCAAAAGAAAAAATTAAATATTTATTTCGATCAAAAAAATAAAACCAAATATTCAAACAAAAAATAGCAATATTGATGTGTTGCTTTTGCTGCTTGAACACGTTTTTAACGCTCGATAGACAAGTGGCGAAAAAAGACAGCAGCATTTAATTTAAATATTTAAAAATTTTTTATGGCATTTGTTGCTTTTTTCATAATGCAATTTTGAAAAACAAGATGGGATTACAGAAAATTAAAATGTTTTTGGAGCAAGATTTTTTTTGTTTTTTTTTTAATAGATGTAATAAAAAACTTAGTCATTTTTTTAAAAAGAATAAGGACACAGAAATAGATGCAACAATTTAAAGTAAGCAAAAATGTTTATTAAACAATTGTAAAAATATGACATATTAACACTTGCATTTACCAGAGTTACAAAATTCACCCATCATTCCTGCAACAAATTTTGAGCCTTTTCGATCGGCCATTACACCTGCAGCTTTTGCTGCAACAACGCAAGCGTGATAAGCGGCGCACGCAGCAACACAATTTTCCTTTGGCTTTGGAGTAGTAGTCTTATGTGGACGAGGTGTAAAATTCGGATTTGGCTTACGTGATATCTGTGGATGTGGCGTTGTCTTGGGTTTACGTGAAGATACTCGTTTCGGCTTTGACGTTGGCTTTAATTCTCGTTTTGGCTTTGGTTTTGATTGTTTTGGCTTGGGCACTGGTTTTGGTTTTGTGACTGGTTTCGGCTTGGGTTTTGGCTTTGATGCTGGTTTTGGCTTGGGTTTCGGCTTCGACTGTGTTGGTTTAGGTTTTGGTTTTGATTTAGGACGGTGACTAAGTTGGGTTTTAGTTGACTGAAAAAAGGAAAAAAATCTTTTATTACAAAAATATTGTAAAAAAATTTCTTTTATTACCAAGCTACTATTATTGGCCTTTAAAAGTTGGCTTAAAGAACCATCTCCATCACTTTTATTTTCCGATATTGCACCAGTAAAAACAGAAAGCATACCCACAAACAAAATAATGACAGAGTTGAAAGAGACCATGGTTGATAGATAATCCCTTGAATTTCAATCATTTTCACGGCATCTTTATATACTCTTTTTTTGTTCGAATTAATTTTCTAACATGGCACCGTGAAGTGTTTGCTTTTGGATTATCGTCAAAAAATGACTTCCTTAATTTTTTTATCGATCAACAACAAATATTTTTAATACAAGAAATCAAAATCACAAAATAGTATTTGCCTTGTCATATAAACCAGACATATTTTTTTTATTTGACCAGCTTTGACGAAGTCAAATTAAAAATTTATAGTTTTGTTGTAGCAGTGTAGATATTTTTACTGCAAAATATATGCATCAAAATTCGACTATTTTAGTCAATTGTTTGAACATATACAGCTAAGTAAATCAAAACATGCTTTGTTTACTCAGTTTAATTGAGCTCTTAATTTGCAGAGCCGTGATTTTCACTTCGCAACACAATGAATGTCATCTAATTTTTAAAAGTATTTCATCTGACAAAATAAATATTTTTCTGTGATCTTGATGTCTTGTATTAAAAATATTTGTTGATGACCAATCAAAAAATTAAGGAAGTCATTTTTTGACGATAATCTAAAAGCAAACACTTCACGGTGCCATGTTAGAAAATTAATTCAGTAAAAAAAAAGAGTATAAAAGGATGCCTTACAAATGATTAAAATTCAAGGGAATATCTCTACCAATCATGGTCTCTTTCAACTCTGTCATTATTTTGTTTGTGGGTATGCTTTCTGTTTTTGTTGGTGCTATATCGGAAAATCAAAGTGATGGAGATGGTTCTTTAAGCCAACTTTTAAAGAACAATAATAGTAGCTTGGTAACAAAAGAAATTTTTATAATTTTTCTGTAATTATAGATTTTTTCCCTTTTTTCTGTCATCTGAAAACCAGATTAGTCACCGTCCTACATCAAAACCAAAGTCAACGCCGAAGTCATCACAATCAAAGCCAACGCCAAAGCCCAAGCCAAGACGAGTAACAAAGCCAAAATCGAGACGAGTATCTACACGTATGCCGAAGCGAGAATTAAAGCCAAGATGGATGACAAAACCAAAATCAACATTTACTTTAACTCCTAAACCAAAATCAAACCGAAAGTTCATGGATTTTCTTAAGCGTACACGTAAGCCTACCCCAAAGCCTGCAGGAGATTGTTTTGATACCTCTGTAGTCTATTTTCTATTCAAAAAAATATATAACAAAATATTCAAAGGAAAAAATATGCGATTGTGATGTGTTGCTTCACTGGCCTTCTTTTTTTGACCATCTCAATGCAAATGTGTTGAAATATAATTCGATGACTTTTTTTGTCTGCAACATTTTGGCTTTTGTTTTTGTCTGTTCATTTTTTTCTTTTTTTCAACATATCTATTAATGTGTTAAACACACATCTTGTTTCGAAAGTAAAGAAAAAAATAGGCCAGTTTTATATTAGTGATTTTCAATTTTTAAAACTGAATGCATTGGACCTGAAAAACAATTTGAATATTTGATAATAGTTTTTTTAAACATGTTGCTTTTAACATATTACAGAGTTTTAAAACTAAATGGCATGAACAATACAATATACTTCCTACACCAATCTGGCACATTAATAAATTTAATAAAAAATTAGTTGTTCCTAAAAATAGAATAAACTATTCAAACAACCAATTTTTTGAAATAAGACAAAGCCAGTACAGCTTTTTTTCGCAATTCATAATTGAAAAAAGGATGTTAAAACGCGTTTTTTTTCTTTTTGTCTACAACAACATTTTTGTTGCTTTTGCCTTTTTCTTTCCAGCATCCAGTCTTTTGCTCTAGCTTCTACGCAGCCATCGTTTCAACAGAGAAAAACACATTGCGAAAGAAAATTTTGCAAACACTTTTATTCCTTATTTTCTTCGAAATGTTAAAAAGTATGCTTTGCTTGTATTTATTTTCTTTGAATATTTGAATATTCTTTTAATCAATTGATAATGCTTTTTTCTTTTAAGATATCATAACTTCACTGCAGAAAGTATCTCTTTCTTCAATTACGATTATGGAAATCCTACCTTTAATAATTTTTTTGAAGAAGCGGATGCGATAAAAGCGGGAGTACAATGGTATTGCACTGGATTGTTTCCGTATAGAAGAAATCAACAAATCAGTATTTGGCACATATGTATCTCTAAAAATAAGAATGTTTGTTTTTTCATTTTTATGGTGTCAAAAAAACCGAAAGTGTGCAATCATTACATTACAATTGTTTGTAAACTGTGTATAACAAAATTTTATTTTCTGCTTTGTAAGTTATGAAAAACGTGGTTTAAGTTTTGATTTTATTTAAATTCTATCAGGGTAATACGTTGCTTACATCACATTCATTACTTTATGGAACTAATAAAAATCACAGGTTTTTTTGCTCTTTTAAATATGCTATATAAATATATCCGATAAGGTTTAATACAAAATATTGTCAAACATGTATCATACAATCCCATACAATTCATGCAAATTGGAAAAGTGTTAATTAAATAAGAGGGATTTTGTACTTGCCAATAAAATATTCCTGCACCAATAACAGAGAAACCAAGAAAGAAAAAAATTCCGCATAGCTGCAGATAAGCAATTTTCAAAAGAAGTGCATGATTTTTTGACATTTCGAAAGAAAGCAGGCTCTTAATAGAATAAAAAATTTTTAAATTTAATAATGTAATCACAAAAAATAGAGCTGCAAGTAAAGCAGCTAAAAATCCTAGCGAAAAAAAGTAAGGTGCAAAAATGGTATCTTCTGCTCCACGAAAAGAGAAAATTTGTAGTGAATTTATTTTTAAGCTTAAGTTTGTAAATTTGTTGTCTGCTAATTTCTTAATCTCTTCAGGCGGAATAAAAAGTAGGTCATTCAATGATGGAATATAGATAGTTAGCAATCCTGCAATCCATACAACCAACAAAAAAATCGATAAAATAACAAATACTTTCAGCGGTGTTTTGGAAGCTTTTTTTGATATCGCTTTAATATTTCTCAAAGCATAATTTCTTTCCATTGCCATTCCAATGCTACAAATAATAAAGCCCATTGTTGCAACAGCACCAGTTCCAACAATAGCAAATGTTAAATTTCGTGGTAGCAGATTTGCTATTCCAATTGGATAAATGTATAAATATGGATGTAACAGAATAGGAACATATAGAACAAATACTATTTGTATGATAAGGGTTGAAAGAGTATATGGTATTAAATATAGCTTTAAGCTTTTCATAAATTTTGGTGTCTTTTTAATAATTGCAAGAAGCAAAAAGATATTTAATGTAAACGTAAGAATAAAAAGAATACGAATAAAATTTGCATGAATAAACGCAAAAGTGCTGTTGTAAATATCTTCCGCGTCAAACATTTTTTTAGATTTATAATTTATCAAAATAATCGATGGAAGGAAATGTGTACCCTGTTGAAGCAATAAATAAAAACAGGTGAATGGTTTTAAAATCTTTTTGAAAATTGAAAAAACTGTGAAAAAGGTGTTTTTTAGTCATTTTCTCATTAATAAAGACATTTTTCAACAGCTGCTGTTGCCAGTGAAATTCGATAAAACTTTTAATATTTAAAATTTAGTTTATCTGATGAAACTACTTTTTTTAGCATTACCACGTATTTGGTTATTAATCTTTGTGGTTCTAATGATGATTCATAAGGTGTCTCAACACGTCTATCAATAATCCAAAAATTTCCTTGTAACATTTTTCAGCGCCATGTTTCAAAAGCGTATTGCGGAAAAATTGATATTCATGAAAATCGAGGTAGAATGACAAATGCTGACAGAATTTCTGTACAACTCGTAATATTCTATTTGGTTTATGTTCAATCTCCACTATTGAACTCTTTTTATTGTCTGATTTTTCAGTTTTTTTGTAACAATTTTTGGCAAGAATTAAATTTACATAAACAACATAGCCGTTTATGTTTTCCTGGAAAAATACCAATCTATTGTTTAATATATGCAAATTATGATAAGCATAGCTTACAAACAACAATCCATTTTACCTTTTTTACATTTATACTTTTCGTGAACATTTATACAACGTCGATAAAATTCAGCACAGCCATATATATCTTAAATTATAAAATATATCTCAAAATAGCAGACATAAAGTAAAACTTTTTAAATTAAAAAATAAAAACAACCTTGAAAATGTAATTTTGTGACGACGTGTCTTTCAAAGTCAGTAAAAAGCACAAACTATGAATGAACTAAATGAACTTGAGTGGTATGAAAAATAAAGTAAAAATAATTTTTCTTCCTCCCTCTAGCAAAATGAGTTATTTTTTCATCTAAAAGCCAAAACATCGGCAAATTTTTGTAGTATTTTCGTTAACAAAAATATCACACTTTAACCAACTGCAACAAATTTAAAGATTGAGATATAATAAGTTTATTAATGAAACCTATTTTCATCTTTTTCTGTCGGGAGATTTTTTCATTGTTTAAACTGGTTAAAGATTGAATTTCTTTCGTAAAACCATCATTCATGAAAAACAAAAAATTTTTCTCTTTTATCCGTTTTCAACCCCGATAAACACATATTAACTTCAATGAAAGAAAATAAACAATCATTTGTTAGAAATTTATCCCACATTTGGTGATTGATTTTTTTGAATATTTTATTTTAAAAAATACGCAATCAAAGAGGTTTTTAAAAATTTAAACTCTTGATTAAATTTTCTACCACAAGTTTTATTTGGCGGAAAAAAACATGGAAAAAACAAAGAGTAAAGTAATGCAACAACGGCTACATTTGAGAGGTCCTACCCAATATTAATTTTTTTATCATGATATTGTCTACATCAGACAAAAAAAACTTATGGGTGTGAGCCTTGTCAAAAAAGAATAATTGAACAAAAATTTCTTAATTTTTTTACTTTAAAGAAAAAATAGGGTATAATTCCAATAGAAAAGACTTTTTGTCTAATGCATGCAAAAGTTCTTTGATAAAAAATTAATCATCTACCAAAAAGCATCATTTCCTGAAATAAAGAAAATGTTATCAGCACAAAAATAAAGATTTCTTAATAGCTATTAAAATAAAAAAAACTGACTATAAATTTTTGAAATGGTACTATTCTCGTTTACGCCCCCCCCCCTTCATTTTTTATTTTTTTTATTTTCTTCATTCACAGTGGAATGATTGACCATGTCGTCTAAACTCAAAGTGTGTATGCCCTTATATGCAAATTTTTGTGTGTTTTTGTCAAAGACAATGCAAAACAGAAAAATGGAAAATGGTGAAAAAAAATGAAGGGGGCGTAAACGAGAAAAGTACCTTTCGAAAGCAATAAAATAAGCAAAAGTATTTTTTTATCTAAAAATAGTGTGTCTCAATAATTTTCAACTCTAGCTTTATAATTGTTCTTCAACAAAATGGGTCACAGTCAAAGCCAAAGTAAAAATAATGAAACATATTGTTGTGGAGGATCTATTACCGTATGTTTGAAAATTATTGTATTTTTTCTAATAAAAACTATTTTTAGACATTTGCAAAAATTGTATGCTTTATTGGAATGATTGCTTCGCTGCTTAGTTTAGGATTTTTTATTTATGTTATAATAGCTCGTTTTGAAATTGAAAGAATTGTTGCACTAATATTATGCACACTATTTACGGCTGTATATATTTTGGGGTTTGTAGGTGTTATTAATAAAAAATCAAGCTATCTTATTCCTGCATTATTTTGTATTGTAAGTATTAGATTTTAAGAAAATTTAGTAATTTACGGTAGAAGCATTTTACAAAATGTTTTATTTTTTAATTATTTTCATTAGAGAAATTCAGCTCCTCGGGGTTGTCATTCCCCAACTCTTACTTTTACTCGTTGATTTAAACATTGTTTTTGTTTTCCATTCTGTTTACTTAGTAAGGAATAGCTAGGGACGAAATATCAGCGGCCCAAACCTCCTCCCAGGGATTTAATAGCTATTTGAATATAGCTCATAAATAGCAGACAATTGCAATTTTTATTATAAAAATTTTGATGTCGATGATTTTAAAGAGGTATAATAGCAAGGATAACTTAAATAATCCATCAAGCATACATTTATGATACCTGAAAAGTATTCATTATGCAGAATTTTGTATATTTTATAGCAAAAATAGATATCGTCAGCTATTTATTTGCTATTTTCAAATAGCTATTAAATCCCTGGGAGGAGGATTGGGCCGCTGATATTTCGTCCCTGACTATCCCTTACTAAGACGAGTATTTGGGCAAAATATAGGGGATTTACTCCGGATCCACTTGGGGACCTCTACGGTTAGTCTAAAATTGGCCACAAACCTTTAAATAAATTATATTTCAGACACTTAGTTACATTTCTGGCAGTGTTCTAGCAGGTTATTCTTTCATTTTTTTGTTATTAACTGGAAAGGCAATGAGTAAGTTTATTTTCTGCAAAACTGTATGAAAAAAAGTAATAATAATGTTTTTTACAGTTTTTTTTATTGTGATGATCATATTATCGTTGATAATATTTGCATATAATCTATGGGCATTTGTTGTCATGATGAAAACTCGTCGATGTTTTATTAAATGTTCACAAAATCTGGTTGTGCTAGTTTAATTTCGTCTAATCTAAATTGTAATCGAGTTTTTCACTTGGATAATTAAAAATATAAAGATTTTCTTTTGCTTGCATTATTTTGAGGTTATATTTGTTCATTATGATGCAATAATAAATACGTCATCAAAATGTTTCTTCAATATAAAAAAACGAAAAATGCAACATTTGTTCTGAAGAGATCAATGTCTAGTTTGTAAAACCAAAACATTGATGTTTAGACAAAAATGTTTCTTAAGAGACAGTCTGGCTAAGTTTTTCACATTTTAAAGCAACCCCGTCGACAAAATATCAACACAGAGTTCTGTTAAAAAAAGCAAACTAAGAAATTTCAAATGTACAACAACCATTATTAAAAGAAATATTTTTTTAAACAAATTATGATAAAAAAAGTAGTGAATTCCTTTCTTTTCTTACAACAAAATTTTGAAAATGTGCACCTGAAGTTGAGTTTTTTTGTATGTTAAAAATCTTGCTTAAATTATATGCACGCATTCTTGCATTTATTTGTAAGAATTCAGTCGTGGTTTTTTATATTTATTAATGTCTTCTTGGTTAAATCTTCTTGGTGTTTTATACTTACGAATAAAAAATAAGAAAAAACCAATATTTATAGATTTTTTGCAAACAACTTTATTATTTTTAGTCAAATATTCAAAACTGTGTTCAAAGTCTTCGACTATTGACACACACATCAACATGTTTTTGCAAAAAAAGATAGGGCGGAGAAGGTGACGCAAAAATATAAGAAAAAAATATGTCCAAACAAATCTTTTGTGAATGTTGTCTTCTTTATACCAGACAGAAATTAAACTATTGTTACTAAAAATGCTTTGTTTTTTTATTCAAAAAATGTTAAGCTGGTTTAAGAAGAAAAGACGTGCGTTTTTTTTTCAAAAGCGACAGCAAGAAAATTCGCGAAACAAAATTGTCATTTTTTGCTGCCACAAGAAAACACTGTTGTTGCTTAGATTTCCTTTCCTTTTTTCCTTGCAATCATTTTTTGAATATTTCTTTTTTTTATGAAAATGATGCCATGTTTTTTTTGTTTATTACTTTGTTTTATGGTTCTTTATATGGATAAAAATCCAATCTATTGGCGATAAATACATTAATAATAAAATTATTATTTTTTATTGTTACATTGACTTAAACAAGCTTTTAACAGTGGGGGGAGTCGAACCATCAACATTCGTGCTCTCTCTTGCTCTCAACTGCGCGCGTTACACCACTATCCTTTTTTTGCGTTTATATAGTAATTATTTCCTTGTTGTTTGATTCATCTACGGTCAAAGAATTGAAGCAGAGATCTTACATTAAGATTTTTTTTTAAAATTTTATAAATAACAGTGGTAAAAAATGACTGCGATCGATAAAAACTATTTTTTTTAATAAAATATTGGTACACTAAAATTAAATGCTGAAATACTTTTTCCTCATCATGCTGAAGTCCTGCCCCAAACGAGGAGTTTCTTCTAGGGCAATTTAACATTCTTTGTACAAAATTATAATATATCATTAAACTTTCCATTTTTTCCCAACAGAAGCATGTTTAATAACAGCTTTTTGGCAGTATTAAGTACATTTCAAAAATTATGGGCTTTAGTACAGTTTTCCGAAACGCTTATTTTAAAATTTTAAAGTTGTATTGTTAATTCAAATTGATACATAATTCCTAGTTGTGAAAAAGCTCCGCCTCGTTCTTATCGTTTTTACATGTTTCAGAGCTCTAAATCTTGGCGTAATTTTTACTCACTATCTTAAAAACAAGTGTTGTTGAATAGTTGGAATTATTTGGTGTAACGAAAAATGTCTCTTGAATATTACAACGAAATAAAAAAAAATCTGACGTGGTATCAATTGAATTCTGATTACAAGGACCCAATGTATCAATATATGTTAAACATTTCAAAAGATGTGAATTTAAAGGTTATTTCGCCTTTACTAAAATCAAATTACTCGCTAATAGATGACTATGTAGCAAATTCTAAAAATGAAATCCTTCGATATGGTAGCTATCAATGCTCAGTTCCTGGAAAAGAAGCATATTGGGATTCTGCCTTTTCTTGTTTACTTTTTCAACTACCATTTTTTCTTGAAAGCATTCAAATTGGTTATATTGGATTTGTATTTATTATTCCAATTATGCTAATTTCAATTTTTGGTGGAATTAAAGAATCATATCGATGGTTCATTTTAAATCAAGCTATTTGGGATGCATTTTTATGCTATGATTTCATTTGTACAAAGCCGACTTTACTTGGATGGTCGAACACTACTGTCTATACTAAACAAAATACATGCTTTTATCGAAACGAAGCTGTCCATCCATATGTATATTTTACACTTAAAGGTATGTAAAAATTGCATTTTAGGTTAATCGTTTAATGTTCGTATTGTTTTTAGCATTTAGATTACTTTTACGAAATGCTTCATTCATTCCAATCTTTCATCTGGCGCTTTCTCGATTTCTGGCAATGTATTTTTCAAAATTTTACAAAAACTTCACAAAAAATGGCTATAAAATTTTAATATTTATAATTGTTTTCAATACAATTTGCCTTCTTATATTTGCTGCTTCGCCTTTATCTTTAGTAGCTTTTGGAGGTACGGTAAATTATGCAAGTTGTGATGTTTTTTGTTCTGCTCCACAAAATGCAACATATTGCAATCAAAATATTCCAAAATATTTTCAATGCCAAAATGGAAAGGCTTTAAAAGCAAATGAGCTCTTAAAGGAGCAGCGAAGAATTGAAAGAATTTTTAGATATATTTCATATTCGATTCCACCGCTTATGTTTTTGTTATCAATCATTTGTGCAGGATTCTTGTTTTATAAAGTTGCGTCACAGCTTAAATTTCAACTTAAAACTAATCAAGATTCTTTTAAACAAACAATTAAAATTTCGTTTGTTGTTGGATTTCAGTGCTTAACAATGTCTGTGATATTTATGATTACAGGAATACAAAAGTTTTTTCTTATTCAAAGTGAAAATGATTCTGTTGCAAGATTCTTGGACATAAACATATATAATACTTACGACAATATACCCCCCTGGTTATTCTTGCTGCAGTATTATACAACAACAGCATCATTAAATATGATTCGGATACTTTTAGATTCTTGCATTATTCTTACCGTATTAACTGGGTACTCAAAATGTGTGATTTCTTTTTTAAAAATTTTTTACCTATGTGTAACTAATCCAAAACAAGCCTTTAAGAAAATCCAATACATCATTTGTGGTTCCAAAGTTACTACCTTATCAACATCCCAGAAATAAATATCTTTTTGTTTTTCTGTAATTTTAAAATGTCGTTAAACACAAATTTTTACTTTTAAAAATGTACTTCTATTAAAATGTCCATATTTTTGCCGCCTAATAAACTATTGTTATGACATGCTTTTTAAATTTTCTATTTTCGGACATAGCAATTAAAGATGTTAAAAAAGTAGGTTAAAAATAAGTTAAAAATGCAAAATTTAATTTTAAATTGATATGAAATATCAAAACTATATATTAATGCACATGTTGCTACAATAACCATGGAAAACAACAGTAACACACCACTCTCAATTTTAATGAAGCTTTTTTTGACATTCTATGTATTTTTGAATTTTTGAGATAAATTAAAAAATAAATATTTGATAAATAAATACTTTTAATACTTTTCATACTATAGTTACTTTTTTTGGGGTTTGTAAAACAGGGTGAAATAAAATAACACGACAACGACATTAAAAAGCTTTTATAACTATTAAATGCTGTCAGTTAAATGTTATAAAAGCATTTTGTTTTACAAAAAACTGTCATTTTCCAAGCTTTTTCACAGAAAAAGTGGGTTCCTATGCGATTCCCATATATTTCCTATGCGAGGGAGACCGAATCGCATAGGAATAATATAGGAATTGCATAGGAATTTTATGGGAAGGGCATGGGAAAAAATTTCCTATAGGATTCCCATATATTTCCTATAACTTTCCTATAACTAATTTTTTAAAAATTAAAATTTTTATTTTTTGATTGATTGTAAAACTCTGAAAATGCTTTCAGAGCAAGCCAAAATTTATTTTCCAAAAATTGGAATCTGGAGAAAAATCTCAAAAAATAAAGTTTTTTCAGCAATATATCAACATTTGCATGCTGCTTTGAGTACAAATTTCATCCTTGCGCCAGACAACGAAAGAGACGCTATTTTTCGCAGGGTAAAAACAGGATATAGGAAATATATGGGAATCCTATAGGAAAACAGCCATTCTAACGTTATGGTCTATATCTTTCTCATAATTTTCCTATAACCTGATTATAAACCATGTTTTTATGTGAAAGATATAGGCCTTATAGGAATCCTATAGGAATTTTATAGGAATTCTATGGGATATGGGAAGCGCATAGGAATTATGTAGGAAGTGCATAGGAATCCACTTTTTCTGTGTTATTTTTGAAAAATGAACAAATTGTTAAAAAATATTTTCGTAAATGAGTCTCCGATAAAAACCAAAAATGATTAAGCAGATTAATATTGTAGGAACCAAACTGCCACCTATATCCACCAAAATGAAAATGTGCTTCCATTACTCTTTGGTGAAATTTCAAATGTAATAAACAGCGCGTTTAATTAAACTTTATTTTTATTTTCCCTTTTAAATAATATTTTTCATAGCAAAAAAGCTTCTTTAAAGAACAAAGATTATTTTTATGGAAAAACGTTTAATTGACAAATTCCAGCAAACTGCGAATCGCATACATAATCTTGTGTAACAACATTGTTATAAGCTGATGCGCATGTATAAGTGCTTGAATCAACTAAATCATGATTCCATGGAATATAATCTATTGTTTCATTATCTGTAAATTTCCATTTCATTTCTAGTGCATCATAACTCTTATAAAGGCCAATCCAAAACCAATTGCCGACCATTTCTAAAAATTATAGTTTCGGGATTGTTTTATTAATGTAAAACACAGACATTACAAAACTTACCAAAAGCAGGCTTAATGGAATCTTTTCCATTAATAATTCAAAGTCTCAAAGCATGGATAACCAAATTTTAATAGTGCGAGAAACACATATTTTTCATAGAAAAAAGTCTTTATCAGAAAATGATATCGAAAGAAACAAATAAATTGACAATTTTTTAATCATCTTCAAGGAGAACTAAAGGAGCAGATATAAAATATTTATTTTCGAATGGAAGGACATCGCTTTGTTTCTTTTCATTTAAATACTGATAGCAGCGAAAGAAGATATAAATGCACCAAACATTGAGAGCAAAATCAAATATATCATACAAAATCCATTTTTCTTCATAAGATTCTTAAAAAACATTTGCATAAAAATTAATCATTATTAATTAAATTAAACTTACTGTGAATTAAATCAGAACCAATAACATATACATCAACAGCTGTAACTACAATCTGAAAATTAAATGCTATCAAAAAAAGATAGATATGTTACATCCCAATTTGTTAATCCGCCGAATTTGTTTTCGCTATTAAAAATCAACCAAAACTCAGAAGATCTGACAAAATCCACAAAACATAAAATTTAATGTTTAATTTAATCGTTCTGCTTGATAGAAATGTTTAACTTTGCTTTTCAAAAAGTTTCAGTTTTACATTCGATAAATAGTTTTTTGTATTTCACCTTTGTAGCAATTTTTGAATATTTGATACAAACTTAAACAATCAATATTTTTTGGACATGCAGATGCTAATTTTTTAAACTCCACAAATAGAAGGAACTAGAGAATTTGACGTTAAATTGAATGATATCGGTTTATGTAAATGTTTTAATGCTGAAATTTTGACGATAAATGTATTTTTTTATGAAATCTGTAACACAAAAATAGCTTTGAGAACAAAAATTTAAAAACAAAGAAGTACAAAAAACAAAAATATTCAAATACGTAAAAATGACATGTTTAATTATAGAATTCTTTATCAACAGTTTCTGAGATTTGATAAAATGATTGTTGATTAAAAATTTCATCAGCAAAATTCTTATCTAGTTGATCAATATCGGCCAAAGGCTTTTCTTTATAAAAAGAACACAAAATAAAATCAAGGCATCTTTGCCGAAGTTTAGGGACATAAAAGTGAATAGCCAAATTTGCAATTTCAACGACGGTCATGGCATTAATTTTCCGTTCTAATTCAATTCCAATAGTTTCCTGTAATATGCAAATTTTGAAGAATCTATTCATTACAGTGGATAAGCTTACAATAACTTGCTGCATGTCATATTTATCAGCCAATTGTAGTGCTTCAGTCAAAAATTGCAAACTTAAATTTTCTAGAATCGGTTTACCATAGCAGAGATCAACAACAAATTTAACAGTTTGATAATTAAATCCAATTAAATTCATTTTATTTTCAAGTGATTCTTTCATATGTTTGTATCGAAACATTGCTGCAAAAACTGGTGAAGCAGCTGCCATAACATTTTTGTGAACCTAAAATTGATAATTTTATGTATAAAATTTGCATAGATAAAGCAAACTCTGTCTGCTTTTGGACAAATTGAATCTAATATTAGTTGTATCAGGTCGTTCCATAAGTTTCTGCGTTTGGTATTTCCTCTGCCATATTCAAATGAAGAGTCCAAAAAATCTGAAATTTCGCCTGGAGGTAGCCATGGGTCTTGGTCAAAGGGTCCCATATCGGTTTTTGAGGTATCTGGGATTTTCATGGAATTCTGAGGGATTTTCGTGTCGAAACCAGGATTTTTGAGGATTTTCGTGGAACGAGCTCTATAAAATGAGAACTTGAAGCTTATATGAGCTGATATGGCCTGTGGGGGTAGCCAAGACATTGCTCTAATGGAATTTACATGTTTTGGAATTTTCTCGAACCTTCTAGAAGCTTCTCGAATTTTTAAACCACAGTTACCATAATTTAGTGGAACTTTGAGTATTTTGATTGTATCTTTTTAAAAAATTATTTAAAAAGGTGCCAGAAATGCTTTAAGAATATAATTTAATGATTTTTCAGTCGATTGGTATGATTTGGGCACATTGAAAGTTATTTTAAATAATTTTAAACCATTATGAAAGGGGTACAGTAGCCCATCTACTTCTGAAGCAATTAAATGACGAAAAACACATTTTTACGCAAAATCCTCTGAAAGGGAGTGTCTACACACCCCCAGGCATCGTTTCCAATCAAAATCTCAAAAAAAAAATTTTTCGACTTTTTTTGTGTTTTTGACAGGGGGGACCACGTGAAAATGCCAAAAAAGTCGAAAAAAATTTTTTTCGAGATTTTGATTGGAAACGATGCCTGGGGATGTGTAGACACTCTCTTTGAAAGGATTTTGTGAAAAAATGAGTTTTACGTCATTTAGGAGCTTCAGAAGCTGATGGTCTACCGTACCCCTTTCATGATCATATAAAATTATTCTAAATAACTTCCAATGACCCCAAATGATACCAATCGACGGAAAAATGATTAATTTATATTTTTTAATCATTTCTGACCCAATTTCTAATAATTTTTAAAAAATTTTACTTTAAAATACGCAAAATCCCATAAACTTAAAGTAACAGTTGTTTAAAAATTCGGGAAGCTTCTAGAAGGTTCGAGAAAATTCCAAAACTTATAAATTCTGTTAGGGCAGTGTCTTGGCTACCCCCACAGGCCATATCAGCTCATATAAGCTTCAAGTTCTCATTTTATAGAGCTCGTTCCACGAAAAACCTTAAAAATCGTGCTTTCGACACGAAAATCCCTCAGAATTCCATGAAAATCCCAGATACCTCAAAAACCGATATGGGGCCCTTTGACCAATACTCATGGCTACCTCTAGGCGAAATTTCAGATTTTTTGGACTCTCCAGTCAAATATGGCAGAGGAAAAACCAAACGCAGAAACTTATGGAACGACCTGATATCTCTATGTTTTTTTTGTTATGGCTTTACGCAACTTCTCTAATTATTTGGCTTGAATTCTCCAAAGAATTAAATAATAGCGTTATCGGACAGTGTATGCTGTTGTAACCATTTTTATATTGATTTTGTTTTTAGAGTTTTTTGATGCTGACAAAAACAGTGTAGCAGCAAAAAAAAGGGAAGAGAAAAAAAAGTCCAGCTAATTTGCATAAACCCATGTCAAAAAAATTGTTTAAACCAAAGAAGAAAACAACTTTTTCTTTTTTTTGTTCAGCGATTGATGGAGTGAAAAATCTTAATTTGAATATTTAAAGAAATTCTTAATGCTAGATCGACATTGCTCTGGAAAAAAATTTGTGCTATTACTAATGTAAATTTAAAAAATATTTAGAACCATGTTGCCTATGCCCCTTCGGATCAATAAAAAAAGCCAAAAATATCTTTTTTAGATTTTATAGTTAATAAAATTTCGATTAACAAAAATTTAGCATACCTTAATTTCTTTTCCTTCAACGAAAATTGAAAAATCATAACCAGCATCTGTATCATTAAACAAATTATCAAATTGTTGAAGAAATTGCAATAATAAATTCTGATTGTCAGTTTCACGATCAACGCTTAAAATACCAATGATATCAAGTTAGGTGAAAGTTGAAGGAAATGCTCATATGAATGCAGCAAAAAACATTTGCGGAAATAACATTACATTTCGTATCCCATAACATTGTTTGTATAACAATGTATTAGGATTTAGTTAATCAGGTATGAGGTTCATATTTAATCTTTTCCAGTATAGAAACTCTATCAAAACAGGGACTAGTGTAACATAGCAAATATCATAACATTTTGCATCATTTGTATTCAAATATTATCCTCTACAACGTTCAAAAATTTTTTAGTGTTTCGAATTGGGTATTGTACCACTCTTATTTTAACTGTTAAATTTCTTAGAAACCATATGGTTCTCGCAATAAGATCTATCCTGTTTTAGTAACTGCATTATCCTTTTTTTCATATATTTTGTGTAAAAATTAAATATTCAAAGGAACAAAGAAAAATAATTTTTCGACAACAACTTAACGTTTCTTCATGTGTCTGTCGAGATCAATGTACAAAAAGCTATTTAAATACATTTAAACCAAACTACAACTTTTTTGCTTCCTTTTATTTTGAAACGAAGTTTGTTTTTCACTGTGTCAAGAAGGGTAAAAAAACAAAGATTATAAAATTTAATACTGTCAATAACATTTACTTTAAGCTAAATATTTTATTTGTTTTTAAGAAAAAAGCAGATATTTAATGTTGTGAATATAAAATCGTCTTCTTTTAAACGATGAATGATGGAATACTTTGCTTATAAAAAAGTTAACCATTTTTGTATTTTCTCTTTTGCACATTTTTTAAGCAAAAAATTAAATATTCTGAAAAAATCATGGAAACTGATGACACTGCAACATTGCTGATGTCTTTGTTGGAAGAAGGATCCATGCACAAATAATTCTAATGCATGTCCACCTAACTACAAATTTTTTGCTCGCATTTATTTTGAAATAAAGATTTTTTACATGCTTCCTAGTTTTTTCTTTTTGAATATTTTATTTTTCTCGCAAAAATTAAGAAAAAGCTTTAATTAACTACCTTAAATTACATTTGATCAAAACTAATATTATATACAAAAATTATGGTTGGTAAATATACTACGACATTAACCAAAAGCTTAATTTTTTGCCATACTTCCAAATATTGATCTAAAGTTAGTTCTTCAAATTGTTGAGTGTAACAGAAGAGATGTTTTTTTTTCGATAAAATTAAGTACAAAAATTGAATGTAAGTCGCTCTTTTATGTAATGTTAATACATTTTACCATCGTTTTAGGAAAATGGGGATTTATTTAATCTGTTTTCATAAAATGAAAAAACAAATTGGCCATAAAAATAAATTTTTGTGTACAAATATTCACTGTTTGGGTGAATTCAGTATTGCAATGGTCGAGCATGAATTTGGTTTTCCTCTCATGTTTATATTTTAAACTTTATTTTAACTTATTTGTTGAGTGTAATATTTTTTTCAGAAACGACTAAAGTAAGAACAATGAAGTTGTTAATATATTTACTGCTAAGCTTATTCAGCATTGATTCAATTTCTGGTATGTGAAATTTTTTGCGAATATTAATAGGGACGTGCATGGAAAAAGTGAATATACTATATTTAAATAAATAACACTTTCTTTTTATAATTTTGGCTATGCTGAATTTAATGGAAAAAATTAAAAAGCAAAAAAAACAATAATTTTTGTAAAAAAAACTGCTTTTAATCAGATTTTTTGTTTGAAATGGTTTGTAATAATTTTCAGTGAGCGAAGTGTTTCCCTTTACTTTCAACGTTTTTGTATGATTTTTTCCGAAAACTAAATTTTGCTATTTTTTGGTTTAAATACTTTTTCTTTTTATTTAAATATTAAATATGAATACTGAATGCTTTGGTGATTAATAACTATCCATATACGAAAGCTTATGAACGCTACTGTAGATCTGTTTTTCTCCCGGTAGATTTGACAACCCTATTACCCAGAAACGTTTTCAAAAATCCCAGAGACGGTAAATACCTTTGCGGGAAACGGAAACCGTGTGATAACAATAGATAGTGTCACTGTTGTTATCACTAAATGATAATGTTGCAACTAGATTAAAAGTGAAAAAAAAGGAAAAATAGCTATATGTTTTAGTAACCATTTTCATTTTTATTACAACAAAGAACTAAATACAGTATATTTTCCTTTTTTCCTTAACCTTTGCAAAAAAGGTGAGTAAAAGGCAACAAATAATGAGTAAAATTTTTCGTTCGAAAGTGCCTCAATCAAGTTTTTGTGCAAAACAAAAAGGAAATTAATTTAAAAAAATGTTGTATTTTGTTTACGCAGCTTTGATCACATTTTGATGCTTATCTTAAAATTGTTTTAAAATATAAAAATATTAATTGATTGAGCAGCTACATTTACATTTTTAGCTGCTCAACCAATTACTGAAGCAGATTGCAAAGATGATGAAAAATTTGTTGCTTGCGGACAATGCGAATCAACATGTGAAATTTTACGTGTAAGTTTTTTAACTATGATTCTAAATTTTTCTCTTTGGTTTTGTAATAACTGATAACTTACTCATTTTTTACTCCATTTTTTAGCCAACATGTTCAACGGAATGCCTTTCTCCGATGTGTAAATGTGAAACTGGAAAAGTTCGAAATTCTAATGGTAAATGTGTTTTCATGTCCCAATGTGATCCAACATATAATCCTTGTGGGCCAAATGAATCTTTAACTTATACACCAAATCCGTGGTGTTTTGCAAGTTGTAGAGATCCGAATGTAAGATGTTGTTTATAAAATTGTCATCTGTAATTTTGCTATACTTTAGCCACCTTGTTCAAAACATTCTAACGCATGGGGAGAAGGATGTGAATGTTCAAAAGGATTTATCCGAAATAATGAAAGGAAATGTATTCTGCCAAGCGAATGCCCAAAAACTGTTAATGAATGTAGTGAAAATGAGTCTTTAAAGAATTGCCCCTGTGAACCTACATGTCAAAATCCTAATGTTAGATACTTGAATTCAACTATGTTTATATAAATCATTTTTTCAGAAAACATGCTATTCAGAAGCAATTTGTCCATCAGGGCCAATATGTCAATGCTCACAAGGTTTTATTCGAAATAATGCCGGAAAGTGTGTTAAACAAACAGAATGTTAAGGCCCTCACTAAACGGCGGTCCGGTCCGACATCCAATCCGGTCCACTAAACGCCGGTCCGGTCCACTAATTGCCGGTCCGCCCACTAAATGCCGGTCCGGTCCATTGATTCTGAAGTTAGTCAAAAGTGCACTTGTTCTTTGCTTCTCTAGACAAAACAGCGTGAGGAGAAAACTTGTCTTTTGTTGTATTTCGTGATAAGAATAAAAAATAAAAAAAAAACACAATAAAAATGGATTCAGATTCTCAGAAGCTGAGCCTTCAGAAGCTAAAAGCCTCTGAAAAAAATTTTTGGGAATCTGATTCTATTGAATCTGAAATTTTTTAAGAATTCTGGGGAAGTTTTGACTAACTTCAGAATCAATGGACCGGACCGGCATTTAGTGGGCGGACCGGCGTTTAGTGGACCGGACCGGCAAATAGTGAACCGGACCGGCGTTTAGTGGACCGGACCGGATGTCGGACCGCCGTTTAGTGAGGGCCGAATGTTAAATGCTATAAATATGACTTTGAAAAAATATAAGTACATGTGCAACAAAATGAATAAAAAATATGAATTAACAAACTAACATTTTTTTATTCTGTACCACTTGTTTTTCATCATCTGTTGTTTTCCATTGCTGCTAAAATAAAAGAAGCAATTTCTCGCATATTATTGTGTTTTAACTATAACTATTTATGATCTAAAATCATATTTGTGGTGATTTTAAATAAGTCTAATGAAAGAGAAATGATAAATTATCCATTAGAGACTTATTTCAAAGCTTTCAGAGGCATTAAGTTTGTAATTTTCAAGTTTTTTAGACAATAAATAGTTATCGTGTCCTACTTACCAGCTATTTTCAATTAGCTGTTGAACTAAGGGTGCTTTGTCAACTGCATTTTTAATAATGACAAGCATTGATTGTACCAGAAAATGAAAATTATGCAAAAAACCAGATTACACTTTCATAATATGGATTTCCTAAAGGATATTGATCTGCAGACATTGTCTTTCATCTCTTTTTTCTTGGAAAGGTTATGATGATGTTATTTTATTTTTAGTTTCATTCATGATGCAGTCTGACCATTTGATCTTTTCATACCCTAAGGCATAAAACAATGTGATTGTGTAAATAGATGGTTTGCTTTAACAGCATGCGATTCTGGTAGCACACAAAAAAGCAACAACATTTTTAATTTTGAATATAAAAGTAAAAAACAATACAAAAAATATTACACAAAGAAGTTTTTTTTATCGACGACGAGTACCATTTGCTGCAGCATTCCTTATCGTAGCTGCGGTATCCCTTGTACTGCTTTCTATTGGACTTATTTTCCATCGTAGAAATATTTTTTGGAAAATATTTAAAATACTTCTTCGATATCCACTTAAAACCACCAAAACAACAATTGAATCAATAAACACTCGAATAACATTGATACATTTTTGATCATTTTTAAATGCACGAATTAATGGAGGTGGCAATTGAATATTTAAAGGCATTTTCAGAATTACAGTATTAAATGTTGTAATAATATCCATAGGAAAATCATAAACTGATGTAAACGCAAAAAGTATCATCAAAGTGATGCATTGAAATAGTAGTACCCCAGCAATTCTAATATTTGCACTTTTTTGTGTATGACTTTGTTGTTGTGATTGAAATTTAAGTTGTTGAAAAATTTTAACCAAAACAAATATTGTAAAAATTAGCGAAGCTGGAATTATCAGCAGCGTTATAGCATATTCTGGTACGGTTAATGAAAGTGATATTTCATCACCCCATGTATAAATTGCCAAATAAGTATTTTCAAGATTGACAGAAATTATAAAGAATAAATCAAAAATTAAAATTGCAAAAATAGTTTTTAATGGTGTATTGAAATTTCTTTCATAAAAATGATGAAAATATAATGCCAAAAATCGAGAAAATGATAGCAAAAATAACATATAACAAGCTTCTTTATTAATAATGTCGTTTGCAAATCTTGTCAACTTTGTTGAAGATGAATAAAAGCAGTTGGGTATTGCTGAATCTTTGGAGTTTTTCCATCTGTTTTCATCAGTTCGTACCAAAGTAGCTACTGAAAAGGACAAGAAATAATGGGGACAGAATTAGGGGTAAAGCTCATTGGGAACGAGTAAACGGGACATCTGCGCCGAAAACGTACTTTTTGCTGAGGATTGATGGGATACTATTCGTAATTCTGCATCACACGTGGGCAATACTAGGGATTACTAGGGATTTGTCCCTAGTGACGTTACGTGTTACGTAAGGCAAAAGTTGGGAGGTTACGTAAAAGCGGAGGAGAAAAAAGGAAAAAGAGAGAGAAAAAAAAGAAAGGGAAAAGATAAAAAGAAAAAAAAGGAAGGAGAAAAGAAAAAGAGAAAGAAGAGAGTAAAAGAAAGCATTATACTGTGCATTTTAGGATACGTAACGTAGAATTACTTTGTATCACTTTTATTTATTTCTGAAATGTAACGTAACATTCATTAATAGCATCTTTTAATAGCTTTGAAAATTACTTACGTAACGTAACTCATTAACTAACCATTTCTATTACTCGTTTTATTTGTGACGTTCAAAATTTTTAACCACAGAAAAAGTAATTTTTTTTATTCAAAAAACATTTCTAGTGTATTTAATGGCATCTTAATATCCAAAAATTTTCGGCGCCGCTACCGCGGCGCTTTAATATCTTATAACAATTATTCTTCAGCTTCGCCCATTTTTCTCAGCATAACATATAAGTAAAAAAACCAACTTAGGTTCAATTTATCAGCAGTTCTAAACTCTTTAAGCGATTACATTATTAATTAAAAATCTACAATTATTTTTTAGCCATATATAGTGAGATTACAGTTAATTTTTGCTAAAATTTTATTACTTGGTATATACTTTTGGATTACAAATTTTTTTACTAGCCAACAAAGAGAAATTATTTGCGCCAAAAATTTAAAAAACGTTGTTCCCTTGAGTATGAAAAACGCAAAAAGGGTTATAGAAAAAAGTGAGTGCCGAATTTCAAAAAGCTGTCGGCTGGGCTAGCGCATGTCTGAGCGTAATGTTATCTAAAGCAGAAATTGCTTCTTCGTTTTCGTGGAAAATATTTCACAGGGTGGGCCAAGGCAAAAAAGGAAAATTTAAAAAAAAATTTGAAAAAAATGCAAAGGGGGGACCAAGACAGAAAATAGGTTACGTAAAAAAAAATTTTTTTGTCCCTAGTACCTGCCCACGTGTGTTCTGCATTAGTCGTAGCTCTAACTTACTCCAATCATTTGCATTTGGCCTTGCACAAATAGAATCGTATGAAACAAGTAAATCCCAAACTGCTTGATTCAAGATAACCCATTTGTATGATTCTTTTATTTTACCAAATACTGATATGATAATAATTACAGTACACAATCCAATACAAATATACCCCATTCCAATATCTTGAAGAAAAAATGGAAGCTTAAATAAAAAACATTCCAAAAAGTTATCTGTTTTAGCTGCAAAAATTCGAGACTGACAAAGATTGTCTTGAACTATAGGTCGCAAAGTTGTAGTAATATTTTTGATTGATGGTAATACTGTACTTATGCCTGTAGACATATTTTTATAGCTCAATAACACAGTACTAAAAAAATTGTTTTTTAAAGAAAAAACAGTTGTACTTAAAAGTTTTTTATTGAAATGAAATAAAAGGTGGGAAAATTTTTAGCTTTACAACAACTCATTTTTTTAATCACTTTACTTATTAATGTAACGGTAGCAGGTGGAAATCGCATGAAACTTTCTTAGTAATGTCCATAATAAGGTGTTATTATTTTTTAAATGGTCTTTAGAGATGTTCTCAGTATTATTGCAACTAATAATTTAAGCATGTTGAACATGTATTTGATAGATGTATACTTTTGCAGAAACGAAATTTGTTTCATTCGTATAAATATTGGAAAAAATTTTATTCTATATAATATTAAGGGGAAACAGAACAGTAAAGCAATTGGCATTTTGTTTTTTTATTCATTCATGTTGAACATCAATAAATCTGCATCAAAAACACAAATGCTTTTTTAACACCAAAAAATTATTTAAACAATTATTTCTGATTTTTGTTTTTATAAAGGGAAACTTTGTGATCCCTATTACATAAATCGTTATAAAATGATGTTGCACATGCATCAATGTCGTTTCTTACATCTGCACAATGAACGTATGCAAATATTATTCTGCAAAAGTACATATTTATCTTATGCATGCTCAACATGTTTAAATTATTAGTTGCAGTATTACGGAAAACATAAAACTTTTTAATGGTTTTTCTGCTGACAAAAAATAATAATACCTTATTACAAATAAGCAAGTTTCACCTGTACCGTTACAATAATTGCTAATGGGAATAAATAATGGGTACATGTAAAGCAGAGATTTCTCTTCGCTCTATATTACACGTTTATCAAATACAGTGCAACTGTTTTCTCTTTAAGTTATTAATTAATTAGTTGCCGGGGGTGAGAAAAAAACGCATAGCTATAGACAAAGAAGCATAAATTTTGCAATTAAAGGAAATCCCTAAATGTATATTTATTTTTCTCTATGCAGTTGAATTAGGGGGAGCTGAATTAAGAGGCTGAAGGTTCATTTGGGGTGACCACACTAAAAATAAAAAAAACAGCTTAGAAAATAGCAGAAGTAACTGCAGTTACGAAACAATAAAAAATCGTGGTAAATTGCCTCTTTTTTTGGTTAAGAATAAGCCTTGTTAACCAATGCCGACAGGAATGCTGCACTAGAGATATTCTCTAAATGCAGAGTCTTAGTATCTATACTTTTTCTTTCTCTTTCACAGGCTTTCAGGTCAGCCATGCATGAAGAGTCAGCACTTAATCTAAAACATTGATTTTTGTCAGGTTGTTGTCCTCTAAAAGTTAAAAAAATTATTTAAAAATGACTGATTTATTCTGCTACATCTGCTTATCAAACAATCATTCAACATCTGAATGCATTCCCGCAAGTGAAACATCTCGAACTCGTGAACTACTTTGTTATATTTGTTTTTCAAAAAATCATTCTGTAAATGATTGTGTTTATGCAGGTAAATTTATGTTGTTAAAGCTTTTTGATGTCCAATTTTCAGTTCCGTATTTATTCTTCCCAAATATTGACCAAAACTTATTTCCTCGATTTATTGACTTATTAGTCATTGAAGAAAAACTTCTTTTAATGTTTACATATCCAAGAATTTTTGTATCAATACAGATAAAGCCTATCAAAATTATGGAAAAATATAAAATCAAATTTTCAAACAAAGAAAAATTTTTGGATGTTGATTTAGTGCTTGCTAATAGAGCTAAGGTTAATAATAGCTATTTTGGTGATTTAAAATCAAGAATTGCTTTTCGTGTTGAGCAATTAGAGATCATTTCGTTTTATCTATAATTTGTATAAAAACAAGAAAAAAATTCCTTTTAAAAATTTGACGGATTCACATATTTGACGGTAACACATATAAAACGAGGAAATGTAAAAAGTTCCAAAAAAAGTTTTTTTTCGTAAACTGCTGAAAATTTGGCAAAAAACTTTTTTTTCAAAATTCGACAAAAAAATGCCACATTTTGCGCTCTTTGACGATTGTCTAAAAATTTGGCACAAAATTTTTCCAAATTTTCATTGAATCGCAAAAAAAAATTTTTTTTGGAAAATTTTACATTTCCTCGTTTTATATGATTCTAATATGTAGATTTTTTTTGTTTATGTGCTTTTGAAAAGAAGAAAGAGCAAAAATGTGGAGAAACGCGTTGTAGTGCACAATGTTAGCAAAAAAGGGAACATAACAATTTGGAGAGCTGTCTTTTTTATAAAGGTCAAAATAGAATGGTCAGTTGTCTTAATGTTTTTGTTGCGAAAAGGTCTTATGGACTAAATGCAAATTGCCCCAGCATTAATGCTACAATCGAGATATTCTCTAAAAGAAGACTCATAATGTCTAAAAACTTTCTTTTTTTTAAGGTCAACCATGCACCAAAAATCATCATGTTTCCAATACTGTTTTTTTATTTTGCATTTTGTCTTGCATTTTCCACAATTAAAAAAATCGGTCTAAAGATGTCTGATTTACACTGCTATCTTTGCTTATCAAATAGTCATCCAACATATCAGTGGATTCAAGAAGCTAAAAAATCTCAAACTGAAGCTCCAGCATCACGTAAAATGTTTTGCTATATTTGTTTTACAAAAAAGCATACTTTTGTTGACTGTGTTTATGCAGGTAAATGACGGTTTTCTAAGTTCTTGCTAAACAAGAAAACATTCAACTTTTTTTGTGCCATATTTGTATCTTCCAAATATTGACTTTTTGTAAACGTACATCGAATTCAAATTACAAACTGGTCACAAACTTGATTTTTTGACAACAAACCGCTTTTTATGCTTCTCAATTTAACATCAAAACATGTTATTGATTCAAAATGGAGTGGGTAATGTCTAAAAAAATGTCTACTAAAAGACAAGGTCATGGCTGCTATGGATATGTGAAAATATCATATTTTACAGAACGAAAATATAAAAATGCAGCAACGTTGAAGCACTTGAAATGCTCTCTAAAGGGAGACAGTGGATTTCTCTCTAATTTCTCACTAAACCCTTTTGTTTTTCATCCATTTTATGGTCATCTAAGAGCTGTGAACATCAATTCTTTTTCCAGAACATTGATTATTAGTTTTTTTTTCTTGGATTACTGTGTGTAAGCAAAAGGGAAGGAGATTTCCTCAATGTTTAAACATCAGTTTCAGCATTGAGTGTAGTAAAAAAGACAGAAAAAAGACAGCAGCAAAGTAACACTTGAAGATTCCCTCAATGAATTTTCTCTGCACTCTTAATGACTTATATTTTTTCCTTTATCAATCATAAGGAGTACTCGATCCTTCCTTTGTACAAAACATTGATTTATCGGTTGCTGCTGCATATTTGCTTTACATAATTACTCATTATACGAAAAAAAAAACCATTGAAAGATGACTTTCTGTTACGTTTGTTTTTCAAAAAAACATCAACTTAATGATTGTATTTATGCAGGTAAACCATTGTTTAGCGTAATTTTTGTGTTAATTTACTAATAAAATTTTAGTGCCAAATTTATTCCTTCCAAATATTGATCAAAATTTGTATCCTAGGTTCATGGAATTATTAGTTGTTGAAGAAAAACTGCTTTTAATGTTTACATATCCAAGAATTTTTAATTCAATTGCAATAAAGCCGGTTACCATTAAGGAGGAAAATGTCATTGATCTTGTCAGCAAAGAAAAATTTTTGGATGCAGATTTAATTCTTGCCATTAAAGCAGATGTTAAAAAAAGTTTTTATGGCGATTTAAAGTCAAGAATTGCTTTTCGCGTTGTGCAATTAGAGATTATTTTGTCTCCTCCCGGCCCCGGTTGTTTAAAGCTTTCTTCCAATGAGCTATTCCTTCTTTTAACATTTAAAACAAAAATCCTAAAATGCACAAATATTGAATTTCAACCAAAAGTAAATTTTCGTCAAATTGTTGAAGCAGCTCCTATTCTAGTAAATATTGATATTTATGGGACAAATATTGAAGTGGATAATACATGGTTGGAACTGCTTAATAATTTAAAATATTTGAAATGTATTTCGTTGGCGATTCCAAATTTAAATATTAATTTTTCAAATTTAGCTGCCATTATTAAAGTAAGTATCAGCGGAATACGATGAAGCATCATATTTAGTGAAGTTAAAGAAAGCTATCTAAATCATATAAAAACGAATATGCAAATTTGCTTTTTCGTTGAAATACCTAAATACAGGGTGTCCAAAAAAATCACCATCTTTAATGGGAATGCATGCCAAATTTATTTGGGGATTACAGACGAATAGAATATGTGGGGGTTGATACTTGATACTTAACCCCTAAGCTCAGGGCCGCAACTTGGGGGAAACTCAGGAGGGGGAAAAAGAAAAAAATTATCGTAGCTACCTGTCAATCTTTGGCATTCGTCGCACTTGGCCTAATTTGGGCCAAAATCCAGAGGTTTAAAAAAATTAAGCTATACGTTAATTCTTTTTTAATTTTCCAATTTCAGGGGGGAAATTCCCCCTCCCATAGTTGCGTCCCTGCCTAATTTATAAAAGCTCTTTTGACCCCCGACGCCCCCCCCCCCCGTAGTTGCGGCCCTGTCTGATTAATAATAGCCTGCATAAGCTCACTAATCGTAGAGTATCACATCCTTATCACTTTCGTGGTGGTACCACGGAACGTTCAAAATACAAGGAGGCGGTGATTTTTTTGAACTCTCTGTAAGTAGATAAGATATCACATTTTTCAGATGTGCAATATCATTTAAGCATAACTTAAAATCGCTATATTGAAACTTGTTTTTCAGAAAAATGAGCTCCATATTTTTATTTACATAATAATTTATCGAAAAAAATTTATTTTTGATCGAAATCTTGCTTTCCAGTTAGTGACTGGAATACTCTCATCTCATTTTGTGCCAACTGAATGTTTAAGAACATGCATTACAGTTTCATTCAAATTTATAAACGGGATTTACACCATTGATAAGCGTCGTTATAAATTAAAGAATAGGGAAACACCAAGCATCAGTTAAGAAGGAAATTTTTTTTTGTCGGAAACGTTTCTTTTACGAAAATTTTTATTTAAAAATGTTTTATTTCACTGATTACTTCACGAATTTGTAGAAAATTTTATTTTTATGTTTTTTTATCGAGGGATAATAAATAAACTTTGAGAACAAAAAAATTTTACTTACACATATGATTCTAATATACAGGCTGACACTCGATTTTTTTTTGGTTTATGTACTGTTGAAAAGAAGTGTCGCAGAGAAAGAGCAAAAATGTGGAGAAACGCGTTGTAATGCACGCAAAAAAGAGAACATAAAAATTTCGAGAGCTATCTTCTTTCTATAGGTAAAAAAATGGTCAGTTGTCTTAATGTTTTTGTTGAGAAAAGGCCTTTTGGACTAGTGATCGGATCCCGTCCCGTTTTTTGAAAATTACGGGAACGGGAAATCCCGTATTTCTAAAATAGCAGCGGGACGGGATTACGGGATTCCCGTAATCTGGAAATTTCCACGGGACGGGATTGCGAGATTCCCGCGGGATTCCCGTAATCCCGTGAGACATTGATTTTTCCCAAATAACCTCAAATAGAAAATGTTTTATATATTTATGTTATAAAATAACCTAAAAGCAACTAAGATTTGCTAACTGAATCATTTTTAAACTATTTTGGGTTAAAAACTAAGCACGACAACAATCTTGATTTCAAAATTTATCTTGAAATTTTCGATTACGGGATAAAAATAGCCGCGGGACGGAATTACGAGATTCCCGTATTTGAAAAAACCCACGGGACGGGATAACGGGATTCCCGTGAGACTGAAATTAGTGCGGGACGGGACACGGGAAATTCCCGTACGGGATTCCCGCGAGAATCCCGCGGGAACGGGACGGGATCCGATCACTATTTTGGACTAAATGCAAACGGCCCCAGCATTAATGCTAAAATCGAGATAAAAGCAAACTCTGCATTGCTGCAATAAAAGTTATTCTCTAAAGGCACTTTTTTCCTGCCACAATGTCAGCATTCAACAACATTTACTTTGCCTTGTCTGGTTCTCTTAAATGAGTATTCTCTTATCCATCATATTGATCTATCATTTTTTTGCATCAATAAAAAAGTATTTTGTTATATTTGTTTCTCAAAAAAGCATTCTTTAAATGACTGTATTTATGCAGGTTAGCTGTTTATCTAATAAAAGCATCCATTTAATGTCAAAAAAATTGCAGTTCCATATTTATTCTTCCCAAATATTGATCAAAATTTTTTTCCTAGATTCATGGAATTATTAGTTGTTGAAGAAAAACTGCTTTTAATGTTTACATATCCAAGAATTTTTAATTCAACTGCAATAAAGCCGGTTACCATTAAGGAGGAAAATGTCATTGATCTTGCCAGCAAAGAAAAATTTTTGGATGCAGATTTAATTCTTGCGAATAAAGCTAAAGTTAATAATAGCTATTTTGGGGATTTAAAGTCAAGAATTGCTTTTCGTGTTGAACACTTAGATATTTTTCCGTCGCTTCCCGGCTCCGGTTGTTTAAAGCTTTCTTCCAATGAGTTATTTCTTCTTTTGACTTTCAAAACAAAGATCTTAGAATGCAGAAATACTGATTTTTATCCAACAGTAAATTTTCGTCAAATTGTTGAAGCTGCTCCTGCTCTTGAAGATATTGATATTTATGAAACAAATATTGTAGAAGACAATACGTGGGTAGATTTGTTAAACCTGTTAAGAAATTTGAAGACTGTGTCACTGGCGATTCCAGATTTCAATATTGACGTTGCAAATTTGGCTGCGGTAATTGAAGTAAGTAAAAACAGTGCTGCCATTTATCGTAGACAACGCACAACACATAATTTTTTTAGGAAAATAAAAACGGTCTCAAAATTTATCTTTACCTAAGCGTTCATCGACAAAAACAATCCTTTAAACAAAAACATTCTTTCCAATTTGTTACTGATCACCTCTCATCACATTTTGTACCAACTCATGTATGGGGCACCTGCATTACAGTTTTATTCAAATTTAAAGATGGAATTCTTAGTAGTTTTTATGATCAACACTATGAATTAAAAAATAAATAATGGAAGAACCTTTTCAACATTATTTCTCCAGTATAAAATTTTTAAGATCGGGTCGTTTTTTATGTTGTTTATTACCATAATAAATTTTATGTTACTGAAAATTCCATGATATTCAAATTTTTAAAAGTTAGGGTTATAGTATTTTTGTCAAGGCCGTATTTAAGGGGGGGGCAAACGGGGCAATTGCTCCCTCCGAAATCATAAATTTCCTTTGATCTTTTGCCGACAGCGGCAAAGGCTTGCGCCCTCCGAAACCGAGTTTGCCCCCCCCCCCCCCCCAAAATTTTTTCCTGTATACGGCCTTGATTTTTGTGTTGATTTTATTTAACATCCTGTAAAAATCCAAAAGCACAAAACTTTTTTGTAAACGTACGTATATAATTGAAATATACAAACTGGTCATAAAAATTAAGAAATTTGAAGACCGTTTCTTTGGCGATTCCAGATTTGCATATTAATGTTTCAAATTTAGCTGACTTAATTAGAGTAAGAAATTATTTAAACTTTTTGTCTGATAATTACAAAAAAAACACATACTTTTTCAGAAGAACAGAAACAATATCGTAATCAATCTCTATATTATTGTATCGCAACAAAAAGGCGTTTTTGATGATGAAAAAGTTTTAAAAGTCATACAAAATCTACTTTTATCTCATCTTTTCTTATCTCATATTACTGAATGGTTCTGCCCCGTGGTAATTTGCTTTAAATATAAAAATGGACTATCTGGATATTATAAATTCAAAATGTGGGAACATTAATGAGATTTTTTAAAAGAATTATTTGTTTCAAACTTTGCTGTGTTTTTGTTTTCCATTAAATTAGATGTTCTTTTTTTGCAAAACTAATTATGATCATGTTCAAAATAAAAACTTTTATTAAGTTTTTGTTACAATTTTTAAATGGAAGCCTATACAAACATTCTGTTTTAATTTTTAATTCATCAGTTTTGTTGAAGAAATTATTAGACATCATTTTCTATTAATTATGCCGGAAATCTCTTTTCTTTTGTGTTAAAAAGTATGAAAAAATGAAGAATTTTTTGCCATTTGTTGTTGGTTTTTAGATGTAAATAATAATAAAAATAGTTTGATTTCAAGATTAGCCGAATATCAGCACTTGTGAACCTATAATCAATAAAAAAGTATTTTGTTATATTTGTTTTTCAAAAAATCATTCTTTTATGGACTGTGTTTATGCAGGTAAGCTGATATATATAATAAAATATATGTTTTTAATGTCACAAATATTCAGTGCCAAATTTATTCCTACCAAATATCGACCAAAATCTATTTTACCGATTTATGGAATTATTGGTTATTGAAGAAAAACTGCTTTTAATGTTTACATATCCAAGAATTTTTAATTCAATTGCAATAAAGCCAGTTATTATTAGGGTGGGAAATGTAATTGATTTTTCCAAAAAAGGAAAATGTTCGCATGCAGATTTAATTCTTGCGAATAAAGCTAAGGTTAATAATAGCTATTTTGGTGATTTAAAATCAAGAATTGCTTTTCGTGTTGAGCAATTAGAGATCATTTCGTCGCCTCCCGACTCCGGCTGTTTAAAGCTTTCTTCCAATGAGTTATTCCTTCTTTTAACATTTAAAACAAAAATCCTAAAATGCACAAATATTGAATTTCAACCAACAGTAAATTTTCATCAAATCGTTGAAGCTGCTCCTGCTCTGGAAGAAATTGATATATTTCTGACTAATATTGTAGTGTACAATACATGGGTAGATTTGTTATACAAGTTAAAGCATTTGAAGACTGTTTCTTTGGCAATACATGAGCTGAATATTAATGTTGCAAATTTAGCTGCATTAATGGAGGTAAATGATATAATTAAAGGGAGTGTTCTATCACATGGTTTTTACGTGCAGGTGTTCCTAGCGCGAAAGCAACAGCGATGAAGAATACATTCGTGTTCTTTGTCCATCAGCAAATACACATTGCATTCTCCATTATTACATGCACGTAAAAAACCATTTGTACTCCCTTAAGCTTAAAAAATTACTCTTCGAACGTAATAAGACGTTTATTTAAAAAAAGTTCATTCTTTTTTAGAAAAATGAAAACGTTCTAAGAATTCATCTCTTCATAATTGTTCCTCAAAGCAATTACTGGTTTGACCAAACTTTAGCACATCTGAATATCAACAATCTACTATCAACACATTTTTCGTCAACTTTAATTTCTGTTGCTTGGACATCACTCACTATTTCATTCAAATATGATACTGGATATTTTGGTAATTTTTATTCCCAACTTTTTGAATTGAAGAACATCAATAATCGAAGAATCGCTTAAATTTGTTTTATCTAATCGATATTTCTGTTAAGCAAAAATTTACTGTATTTGTGATTTTATAGTTGACTAATAAACTGTGTATTAAATCTCATAATATTGCAATTAAATGAGAAAAATAATTAGAAGAAATATAGAAACTGGTTATGAACAATTTGGCTTCGGCCGCTAGAATCCTAAAATTATCATATTCGGGTTCGCCAAACAGTTGTAATATATAAAGTATACTCATACATAGAAATAAAGAATTTCATTTCTCTTGAAATCCCGGATCGCGGAAGTCGTCAGGGCTCCCGAATCCCGGATCGGGCAAAAGAGTCAATCCCATAATAAGAAACATCCGATTTTTATTTCACTCAAACATAATAAAAATCAAAAATCAAAGTTCTACAGAGATTTGTAAAATTTAACAATTTTTTAATGCAAAATTTTGAAATTCATGACTCATAATCCACAAGGCTGTATCACAAACAGTACGAATTCGGATGCATTGTTGGAATTCGTACTTTACAGGAATAAAAAAATTAGCCAGTTTATTTTTTAGTTTTTCAAAAATGTTGATATTCTTATTTGTATCAAAACATTCAACTCGTGGTACGATGATATAAAGATGAATAATTAAATTGATGGCAGATTGTTTCTAAAAAAACATTATGTTAGTAAAATAAAATATCAATATTTTCAAGGCTAATTTGAGTTTGCAGCCAAAGATAAAATGCCCAAAATTGAAATTTTTATAAGAAGCCCAAAGACCATATTTAGGGGGGGGGGGGGGCAAACGGGGCAATTGCCCCCCTCCGAAATTCAGAATCTTCTTTGATTTTTTTGCCGACGCGTGCCAAAAGCGGCAAAAGATCAAAGGCTTGTCCACCCCGAAATCGTCAAAAAGTCATTTCTGTATACGGCCTTGAAGATGCCGGACTTTGTACGGGATACACATTGCAGTGTAGTTAATGCCCATGACTCCATGTGATGGAGTATCATAAAAATTAATAAAAAAATATTACCTACCTTCATTAAAACTGCTAAACTTTCAGCATTAAAATTTAAATCAGGAATTGCAAAATCTAAACGTCTAAGACTCTCAGCTTTATTAAATTCAAGCAAATCATCTGCCCATGAACTGTCAACTTCAACATCAGTTAAACAAATATTAATTTCTTCTAAATTTGGAGCACTTTGAAGGATTTTTCTAAAAGTTAATTTCGGACTAAATTTTGTGCATCCACAAAATAATGTTCTTGTTTTGAAAGATATGAGTAATAGCACATCTTCGGCTAATAGTGACGGACTACCAATACTAAGATTTCCAATTAAAAAAGCATGAGATTTAATTGAAAGTTCTAGCTTGAGTTGTTCATTATAATAACAACGACGACAATTACATTTAATGCATTTAGTGTAAACACTTTCCACAACATTCAGTTCATTAGGATTTAATGAACACCTATGGAAATCAGGAAAAACCACATAATCTTTATAAAACACTTTTAGAGGGTTTATGCGGATCAACTTAAATAGTTGAGGATATGAAAATGCCATTAAATATTTTTCATGTACATTTAAAACTGCCATAAATCGAGGTAATAAATCGCTATCAATATTTCGAGGGAAAAATAAATTTGGTGCTAAAAAATTACTATGCATAAACAAGACATATACAACAAAATTTGTCACCTGTCAATCGATCGGGGCAATAAAATGTATGATGGTGTGGTGAAAAACAGATATAACATTTTTCATTTTGTTTACAGCTTACACAACATGAACTTCTTTCCTTTAAAGCGGTTAAACATCTTCGACAACATTTTTTTACATCTGCTCTTTTTTGACGTGATTCATCCGATTTATACACATTACAATTCTGTGAAGCATGAATTCTTGATTTACAAAAGAAGCAAGACATATTTAAGAATCAAATCTTTAACAAACAAAGACTAATATAGTTTATGAAAAACAGCAATGAAGTAAAAACTAAAACGGCACGTTTCAGCAAAACTAAAGTTTAAAGTTTGTAGTTTAGTGTCGAAGAAAAATAAAATAAATGACGCCATTTCATTCAATGCTTCCCCTGTTTTATTTTCAGACTCGAGTCTCTTTTTTTAACAATTTTCATCGACCAGGAAAATATGCTAGATATTCCTCCTACTAGAGTGAAAAATATAATGCTTATTTAATATTTACAAATAATAATACTAAAATAAATTATTGTAAAACTGTAATAGGTTTAATCCCAAGATTCTTTCTTTTGAAGTTGAGTTCCATCAGCTTTACCAAGATAAATTCCTTGTCCTCGAAGATACCATGATGGATTTTCATCAAAGCTTGAATCATAGACAGTCCAGTGCTTCTTTTTTCTAAAAACATGTCTGCATTACCTTCATTATCGCTTTTTTGACATACCTATCAGAAGAAGTAACATCACACCAAAATTCGGTTGTTTGTACAACATTTGGATCGAATGGCCATGCAAATAATTCACCATTTTTAAGTTTTGTTTAATCAATTTTGTCGTCTGCAGTATACACAATTGGCAGTAATTTCAACACCATCGCCCAAATGATTCTGTACTCGAACATATGGGATTGATCCGCAGTCCGCTTTTCTGTTCGGCGGAGCGGATTGCCTTACACTAATCTACACTATGAATTAAAAAAAGCTTTACAACATTATTTTATGAAGGTTTTAACCCGGATTTTTCCAAAAGAAAATTTTTAAAAGGAAATATTTCTTGTTTTTATCCAAATTATAGCTAAAATGTGTTATTACTCACTTATTGTTACAACATAATTTAACTACGAAAATGTTTATGTTTATTTTTATCATGAAATAAAAAAATACATTTTGTTGATTTTTTTTTAAAAAAATTTTTTTTCTTATAATAGCACACCAGGGATATGCGGTACAGGTTTTTCGTTAACGGTACGGTAAACGGTACGGTAAGCACATCTTTACCGTTTCACGGTACGGTAAACGGTAACGAAAAAACTACGGTATACCGTGGTTTACGGTAACGGTAAAATTTATGTTTTTTTTCTTTAAGATCATTTGATTCTGCAACTTCTTCTGCGCTATCTTCAAGTACATCCAAGAAGCAAGATTTTTTAGCTGTTGCTTCAACAAATTGATGTGATGGCATTTGCATTACTCCTTCGACAGCTTTTTCATGTCCACAAATTTCATCCAAAAGTTTTTCAGCATATTCATCCTTCAATGCCTTATTTAAAGGATTTGTACAGCATTAACTGTTTCCTGATCTGAACCGGCAGCATGATGTTAAGGTCAGGAGAGGTGGTAGAAGAAGTGAGTGTTTTAGCTTGCGATCTTTATATTCTTTTCTGGCGGATGTTAAAGAGGGAGAAGCGTCAACTGTTACATCTCAGGCTGAGCCTGAGATGTTCGTTCAACTGGATATGTGGTCAGATATGTAATTACCCACAAAGATCCAGTGACGTTAATGTGGTGGAGAATGTCTGACAGCATGTTTGACATACTATCATTATACGCGCAAAAAAAAGCCAAAGCAAAATGCAAAACCTATTTTTGGCGCCAAAGCAGATTTTTCTTTTCAAAGGCAAAAAACTGTCAATTTGTTGAAAATTTTATCACAACACATAACCAAAATTTTACCGTTTATCGTGCGATTTTTAGCCAAAACCGGTACGGTAAACGGTACGGTACAAAAACCACGGTATACCGGGGTTTACGGTAACGGTACCGGTATACCGCACATCCCTGTAGCACACATTGATTTTAACAATGATTAAACTTTTCTTTTAGAAAGCACATGATCCACACAATGTTATTGACAAAAGCCAAACTTTCAAGACAAGCAAAGGAAAGAAGAGGCTGCACTAGAAAACTAAAAGACGAAAATGCCCTCTAAAGATTTTTTTCAAAAGGCTGAATTTCTTCTATATATAACCTCATAACCATGGCACAATCACAGCATCTATACTTTTTCTTCCCCAAACTTTCCTTGATATAGAAGAATAACACATAAACTTACCGGATATGACTAAACTTACCTGTTTCATCTTTCCATCTTCATCAGCTAACTCTGAAATCCACGCAAAGAAAGAAAAAAAACGATATGGCTAAACCATCCAACAATCTTTATTACATTCAACTGACAAAATTAAAAAAAAGTAGAAAAATTATAAAATCCAACACAAAATATGCAAGGATTTTATATATCTCAAAAAATTGTGCAGCAACAAATTTTTTTTCTTTGAAAAAAATGCTTCCTATTTTCGTGTCAAGAACACTCATTTTCAAATTCCTGATCATGAAAATTTAACGAAAAGTTTCGTAAAATTTGAAAAAAAAGTACGTAACCGTCCGCCTCCTTTAACAACACATTTTTAAATATTTTAATTATAAGTACTAAACAAAAAGTGCTCGCTAGACGAATATTGATGATTTATGAATCATGCTTAATTATTTTTGTGTATCACTATTTTAAGAATAATAAAAAAAATGTCTATTACCGAATTCTTGATTGCACATATATATTTATTGATGGAAGGATCCTGAAATTTTTTTATGTGTGTTTTCATTTTTTTAACCAACATGAAATGTAAACATACGTTAGTGCAAAAACATTTAAAATGAATACAGTAGTTACAGTCAAATATTCAAATTACGTTCAATGCTCTATTGCTCTGTCAAAAACATGAACATGTTTTTCCTGCTTTTAAGATAGTGAACTAAAAACCGCAAAAGAAAAAAGGAAAAGAAAATTCGTGAAAAAATTTCTTTGTTCTTTTTTCACTGGTGCTGTTTGCCGCTAAAAAAATTCAATTCATTATATCTGATTTTTGGAATTTTTTATTTTAAAATTGTCTTTTTTTGTAAATAGAAGAAGTAATCTTAGTAAGACAGTAAGATGTCGATTTTTCTTAAAAATATCTTATTAAGGAAGCAGCCATTAATAAAAATAAATGAAAAAATATTTTTAACACAGAAAATTTTCTCTCTTAACTATGGTCGTTACAAATAACGTAATTTAAAATTAATAAAAATATTGATATGTCACTTCTTTCATCTTTACACTGTAATTGTTATTTATTTGACAGTTTTTAAATATCTTGCTTTTTTAATGCCTGTGTGCGCACGGTCTGCAATTTTTCAACAAATTCAAAGTTTTTTGTTCTAAAAACAAGGCGGAGGAAGTGCAATAAAGATGTAAAAAAGCATGCGTGAACAAATCTTTTAATAACCAATATTAATTTGCAGACAGAAACAATGTCATCAGTCTACTGATGATTACTGAACAATGTTTAATTTTGTTTAAAAAGTTGTATTTTATCTCACTTTTAACTTTATATATTTAATGGCTTAATGTCCATGTTTGTTTTCTTTTGTTAACCAACACGAAAATAAAAACGTATTTCATTTAAAAAACATTTAACAATTACATTCAAATATTCAAATTACCTTCAACGCTCTATTGCTCTGTCAAAAATATCAACACATATTTTCTGCTTTTGAAACAGTGCACTAAAAATCGCAATAGAAAAAAGAGAAAGAAAATTTGCGAAAAAAATTATTTGTTCTTTTTCGACAAATGCTATTTGCCGCTAAAAATATTCATTTCTATGCTTTTATTTTTCGGAATATTTTATTTTGAAATTGTTTTTTTAAAAATAAAATAATTTTAGTTAGACGATAAGAATTGTTAGTTTTTTTCAAAAAATTGTTATCTCCAAATGATAAAAAATAAGACTTTAATGAAAATAAATGAAAAACTCTTTTTAGCACAAAAATGTTTCTCTTTAAATTATTGAATCTACAAATGATATAATTTAATATAAACAAGTATATTGGTTTCTCACTTTATTCAAAATCTGTGAGTTTTTATTAAACATACATTTCTTCATTTTTGAGAAAATAAGGTTACTATTATGGGTTTAAAGTTTTTCAATATTTTACTTCAGCTAAATTATAGAAATCATCACTTTTGGAATAGCATTGTTTCTGTAAAAGAATATTTTCTTTGAGTTGAGCATGTATCAAACAGTTTTTTCTCTTTCAAAAAATATTCTTTAAAATTTTAGTGCATTCAAACAGTGACTCATCGTGCTGCTGTCGTTGTCGGCTTTCATTAAAAACAAATGTCAAAAATAACAATGTTGCATCTTTGTTTGCAACAGCGTAGTTTTTTTGAACATCAATAACATTGACGTTTCTCATAAATATGTGCGTTGTGCAAAATGTTTCGTCTTTCACAAAATTTTCGAAAAAAATGAACATATGTTTTCAACTAGTGTTACAAAAAACAGTCTTTTTTATGTTTTCATGAATACTTTGTTTTTCAATATTTTGTTTTATTAATGACAAAATAAGCTATTATTTAATGATTGTTGTCACGTTAGACGTAACTGACGTTCGTAATCCTGAAATAATTACATTATTAAAAAAAATTAAAAATGTAAACATATCACATAATTGTATTTTTAATTTATGTTTGTACTGCAAATCAGTTAAAATAGCTTTTAAACAACTGACTGTAGCTTCTTTTATCAGTTTTTTCTTATAATGTGATGGTTGGAGTAATAATTAATTCAATCAATTTATTGACATATTTTTCTGTTCCTCTCCGTTATAGAGCAGTCATGCTATGGCATTTGTCTTTTCAATGCCACACCAGAATAATTATCAATATACCAAAGATAGTAAAAATTACAGGGATTGGTAAAACTTTACATCCAGGTTGATATTTTTTTTCCATGCAAAAAACTTTTAACACATGCTTTCTGTTTAGAAAGATAAATTTAGACTATTATTCTCATATCTCGACAAACCTAAACATTTTTTCTTTATTTAGCTTTTGAATAAAGATTTTTGTAATAGTATTTATTTTATATTCAATAAAAAATGCAAAAGTAAAAAACCAAGACAAAAATCAAAGTTTTAAAGGTGTACAAGAATGTTTACTACCGACTAATTTAACATATGTGTAGCCATTTTCAGTTTCGAGAACTTCTGCACAGACGAATTCATTGAACGTACATTGTGTACAAAGATAATATTGTTTATATATTTGTGAATAAATATATCCATGTTTTACATTCTTATAATCAAAAATAGCAAGCCTTTTTTGTTCTTTTTGATTAAGAATTTCTTCATAAAGTTTAAAACGTTTGTAATTTTCATATTGAAAATATTTGCATAATTGCATTAGCTTGAATTGAAGATAATGATTTGAATTATTGCTTTTCATCCATTTGAGAACATCTGATGGAAAATCACTTTGTGGTGGATTGCGTGGAATCGTTGTGGGATCCATCTTGATGTGACTAGTATAACCTGAAATAATGACAAATTAAAAAATAATAACTAGATAGGTAAATGATTACAGTTGTGTTTTACAGGTTTACAAACATGTTTGTTTTTGCCCAATTTAAGATATGTTTTACCATTCTTCTTTGAAAGAATTTTTGCAGACACATATCTCTTTCGCTTATCACATGGTATACAAACATAACTATTTTTGGTTGCCTCATAATAATAAATATATCCACATTTTCTATTATAAAAATCACAAATCGCAAGCATATTTCGTTCCTGTGGACCATAAGATGCTTGATATGATTTAAAACATTTGACATTTTTGATTTTAAAATATTTGGATATTTCCATCAGCTTCGATTGAATTCGAACATTTCTAGTGTTGGTTTTCATCCATTTGAGAACATCTGTTGGAAAATCACTTTGTGGTAGATTACGTGGAATCTTCTTGGGATTCATTCTTCGATTGTATTGAATATTATAGCATAAAATGATAAATATTTACTAATAAAAATAATTCATCAAATGCGCACAACTGAAGTCTGCCAAAAAAAAATGAATAAATGGCTTAAAAAAGTTGCCACAACTATGCGAGCAACGAGATGACCTATGAAATATTCTTCAATCAATTTGATGAAATTTTTGTGATGTGATTATAGGAATAGTAATTATTGTAGTTTTGTTTCTTTTGTGTGTGCCATTCTTAGTTCATCCCAGTTCATCCCATACTTTTGTGACAATGAAAATTGTATATTTAAAGCATAATATGACAGCCATGTATTTTTGTCCCTTATTGAATGGCTGTGATCCAGAACAATTTATACTTTGCAGAAAAAATAGTTAAAAGTATCGTATCTTTTTGACAGACTCCGATATTTGTTAAATTGTCATTCACTGTACTAATCAAAATTATGTAAGTGCCACAGATGATAACAAATTTAAAAAAATAGCCAGATATAAATGATAAGCTATAACAATTCTTTTTTTGCAAACATATTTAAAAATCTATTGCATTAATTGCGATAAAGCCTTTATGCTTTGAAAGTGGGGAAATTTTCGTAAAAGAACTAAAAATGAGAAAAAAAGATATTCGCGAACAAATTTTTTTTAGTGATTGATGCCTTCTTTTTTCATATAAAAAAGACCTTTTTTGCTTACACATTTTTTGTTTGATTTATTTTTAAATTTTTTGTTTTTGTTAAAAATGCATAATTACAAATTCAGTTAGCTGATGTCTAGTAGTAATTGCTAAATAATATAACAAATATTGCATGGTTTTGAATTTGGAGAACAATACATTATTAAAAAAATTGATTTCTTCTTTTAAATAATTACAAGCTTGTGAATTAAGTGTTTGCCATACTTTTCTTACAAGAAAGAAAATGTAAAAAAAATGGCTTAAGTGGGTACATAGAGTTTTACTTGTTTTGTAGCTTGCAAAATCAATCAAAATAAATTTTTAATGATGCTATTAACTTTTGGTTTTTTGATTTATTAATGATTTCGTTTCATTGAAGTTGTAATGGTTATTTCCAAATGCTTGTAAAAGGTGAATTACAGCATTAATATTTTCATCAAAAATTCAAATCTTTATTCACATCCTATGTGTATTGAAACAAAAATCAACATTTTTATGGACCAAGAAAAGTGGCGAAAAATGAACAAATTATGTAAAAAGAGTTCTCCTAAAAAGTAGTGAATCGTTTAATCAAAGCATTTTGAACTGGTTTTGAAAGTGTATTTTTTGTTCTCGTAAAGCTTGAAGGAAATTCTGTAATCAAAGTAATAAGCATGAAGCTATTGTACAACGTGAAGTATTAGGTGAACTCGGCTTAAAGGAATATTAAATAAATTACCAAACTAAGAAAGAGGTGATAGTGTTTTAACGGAAGAGACTGATCCTAATACACGTTGTTAAAAGAATCAAAGAGCTTTTGGATTTGAATGCTCTTAATATTGAAATAAATTTGGGGGATAAAAATGTTAAAGTAAAAATATTTTCATATATTCAGTATTATCGATAAAAGGGTTTTTTTATTTATTAATAACTAGCACTTCATTAATAGCAGCAGTTGTTTATTTTTTCATATGTTTTCCTGCTACTTTCCCTGTCATGTCTTTATTATTTCTGTTCAAAAAATGTGTCGAAATATACAAATAAAAACATGTGTTGCTTTTAGTCCGATACACAAGTGATGAAACTTTTGAGACTGTACTTTTTTTCTTTTCAATGACAAATCTAACACTGTTTTTGACACATCTTTTATTTCAAAAGAATGTAAAAAAGTGAAAGGTTGTTTTGGAATATGTATTAGACAGTTTTTTATTGTAAATTTATATTTTAAAAACTGAATGCCAAAACTACCAAAGATTCTTTTTTAAGAAAGAATCTTTGGTAGTTTTTTTAGCTAAGTTGCTTTTAACATCTTATAAGAAATTGAATGTGATAAACAAATATCTCTAATCAGTTAAGCATAAAACTTCATGATTCGATTTACACTAGTCGAAGACGTTGTGGTTTTAGAAGAAAAAAATCAGAAAAAAAGGCTGTCTGAAAAAGTAGACAAACAAAAAGATGAAAACACAATTCGAAAAACAGCTTTGCGAAATAGCTGTTTATCCTTGTGGCTTTACAACCAAAGAAAGAATATTCATGTTTTGCTTTGTGTGCAGCAGCTCCTCTCACTAAATAAACAGTTTTTTCTTTAATCATGACTTTTTACAGCTTGAATCACCTTTTAATTACTATTTGTTGGCACGTTTTTAACAGTCTTAAATTTTTAATAATGGCTTACGCCACTTTCCACAAAAGTATTTTCAACAACTGTTTACCAAATTTTACTTTGTGTTTTATTTCAAAAGTTTTTTTATCAAAAACAAATGAACAAAATAATAAGTGTAAATAAATATTCAAATATTATTCACTGTTTTTTTGATTTGCAAGAAACATTATGAGATTTTTGCACAAGAAAAAAGTGCAAAAAAATCGCGCAAAAAGACAAAAAAAGATTATTTGTTTAGATGTATTTCTTATTGAATGTGTTTTTGCAGTGAATTTTCTGCTAGTTATATAATACAGATTAAGCATTGAATGTAAGCATTAATAGATGTAATTCTGTTCCAACAAAAAAGTACCAAAGACATTTTTAAAAAACGATTGAATGAAAAACTGAAACTTTTTTAATATTTTATTTTTACTTGTACTTAGCTTGTTATATTACTAATAAAAATTTTCAACAACTGTTTGACGTTCCTTCATCATTGTTCATTTATATTTACTAATGGAACCCAGTTTTCTGCATTCTGGGTGTATAGATTTTTATTTAAAAAAGAACTAAAATTCAAATTTGTTTGTAATTTTGTATAATAGCATAATTATTTTAAATAAAATATTCCAACATATTTTTAAAGAAGAAGTGCTCTGAAACAAATTTCAACACCTTTTTTGCACTAAGAATAGGGCGGAGATAATGGTGAAAAGAAAAACAAGAGAAAAAACATTTCCAGTTTTTTTAGTGACTGATGTCTTTTTTTGCAGACATAAAAAATGACTCCTTTTTTTGAATATTCTGTTTTTTTTCTTGTTCGAAAAAAACTTTTTTAGTTTAAAAAAAGAGAAAAAACTGTGAAATACTTTTTGCAAGTAAATCAAATGAAAAATACAATTTTAAAAAAAGGACATTTTCAAAAACACATATTTAAAATATTTTAATTAGAAGTGCTAGACGACAATCGCTGGATGAATCTATCCAAATCAGAAGCATTTTTAAGAAATATTTTTTATTGTTGTGATAACAGATTTTTAACTTTTTTGTTTCTCATTATTCGTTTACAAAGATTTATAACTGAAATAACGAAAATCAATCGACTGAAATAGAAGCAAAATAAGTAAACATGCATGTAGTATTTTGGTGAGGTAAAAAACCGAATGTTCAATGAAAACAGTGAAACTCATTTGTTTATTTTTTTTAATGAATTTGTGGATAGTTAAAATAAGCTATTAAAAGTCGTCTGTTAACTCACTCTTGGGTTTAGATCTTTATTGGTCGGTTCACTTTGTTTTTCCTTTTATGGTAGTTTTCTTTTTTTAGCCAACATGACATTAAAACGTTTGTTAATTCAACATCATTTGAAACAAAAATAATAAATAATTACAAACAAATATTCAAATAACATTCAGAAATATCCACATGTTTTTTCTTCCTTTTGCAATAGTGCACTAAAAAACGTAAAAGAAAAAAAAAAGGAAGAAAATTTGCGAAACAATTTTTTTGTTCTTTTTTGACTGGTGTTTTTTTGCCGGCAAAAAAATCATTTTTTTATTTCTGTTTTTTTGAAATATTTTATTTTAAAATTGTTTTTTTGTTAAAAATAAGATTTATTACTAGTTTTTTTTGTTTATAATAATTGTCAGTTTTCTTTGAAAATATCACCACCAAATTTCAACGATGATGACATTAATTAAAATAAATGAAGGCATTTTTTAACAGAAATATTTCTCTCAAAATTGTGAATGATACAAATAACATAATTTAATATAAAAAAAAATTTTGTTACCACTTTTTTCAAAATGTTTATTCTTCCATTAAACATTCGTTTTTCAAAAGGATAACGATAATTGTTATAAAGGTTTTAATTCAATTAATTGAAATCAAAAGCATAGTATTTGTATAAAAATATTGGCTTTGAATGGAGCATGCATCAAACAGATTTTCCCCTTTTTAAAAACTAGCCACTATATTTTAATGCATATTCTTTCAGTGTGTCATCAAGTTGCATTTGTGAAATAAAAATATCAAAAAAAGAAAATTGTTGCATTTTTGTTTGCAACAGCGCATCTTTTTGAACATCAACAACATTAACTTTCTCAAAAATATTTGCGTTCAGCAATATATTTCTTCTTTCACAGACAAATATGCATTTTCAAAAAAACCACATATGATTTCAAGCGGTGGTGCATAAAAAGAGTGCTTTTTTATGTTTTTATAACCACTTTTTTCTGAATATTTTGGTTTATTAATTTGGTTTTTATTAATTACAAGTTATTTTTTAATGATTGATGTGGAGTTAGGGGTAATTGTCCTTGAAAATAGAATATTGCTTTATTAATAAAAAAGAATGAACAATGTAAACACATCACGTAATTGATATCTTATTTTATAGTTGTACTGCAAATCAGTCAAAAATAGATTTTTACACAGCCGAATGTTGTCTCTTTCATCCTTTTTTTTCTTATGTTCTAGTAGTATGATCTTGAAAATACTTTTGCATTAATCTTTCGAAAAAATATCAGGATGTTATAATTACATAAAATGTTATTCACTGTTTTATGATTTAAATCAAATATTCAAAACATTCCTTTACATAAATCACAAATCAAAAATAAAATAATCAATAACACGTTGTTTTCTATTGAGCTTTTTTTGCAAAAAGAAGAAAAATTTTTTTTAAAGATCCAAACACAAGTCTATAGTACATGTTGAAAGAGTTGAGCCAACTGACTGCGATCTTTTGAATCACTTTTTTTTCTTTTATTTTTTTAATATTTAAATTATAGCCCCATTCAATATCAACAATTTCGTTATTCATACTCAACGAGAAATTTTCTTCTATTAAAAAAGGTAAAAACTTATCAACAACATTAATTTAAAAAAAACATGACAATTTGCTTTTACTGTAATAGTGAATGAAAAAATAAATTAAAACAGTCTAAGAACAATAGCTTTCTGTCACTTTGCGGTTGTATATTTATTTATTGATTTTATCAATTTTTAACATGGTGGAATCAAGACATTTCATACTGTCATAAAATGTATTCGCAAATTGCTAACAATATCAAAGTAAAAAAAGAATGTAATAAAATATTTAAACTGCAATAAAACTCCAAACATAAATGCTTTACCACAAAATGCACTTTTTTTCGTTTAAACTAAGCGAGGACAAAAAAGAAAAAGACAGAACTTCTTCTTTTTAATGTTTTTTAGAGAACGAAAGAAACGTTTATTTCTCATTTTTGTCGGAATATTTCATTGTGAAATAAACATGCCTAAATTTATTATAGTAACTTTTTTTTTGAGATAACTGATGATGAAGATGACTCTTCCACAGTTATTGGCATTAATAAAATATTAAAGAAATAAGTAAGAGCTTTATAACAAAATAATATTAATATTTGGATGTTGTAAATGATAATGATGAAAATTGAACAATGAGATAAGCAATATTTACAGGTCATTTACCACTGCTACCGATTTAGTTGGTAAACATTAATTACAAAGACAACGAGCATTTCATTGAATTCAACAAAGTCAATTTTGTGAATGTCAACCATATTGTTTTTTTGTTATATTTTTTAAATATTTTTGTTTCATTAGCTTTTTTCATAATCAAATGTAAAGCTTTTTTAGTTACTGATATTCATCTAGGACAAACAAAAGACTGTTTCTGGTTATTTATTAATGAACAAAATCTTTTTTAAGTTTGGTTACGTTACATCAACAAAAAAAATAAGCAAAACATTATACTGAAAGTTTCTGTAAAGCTAAGAATGACAGGATCGTTTTTTTTAAAACATTCAAATCTCTGCGGCAAATATCATTTTGCTTTAGCATAAGAAAAAAAACGGAGAAGCAATGTGTCAAAAAAAAAGTAAGAAAAAATTCGCGAACAAGTTTTTTTTTCTTTCTTTTATTGATTGAGAACTATTGAAAATTTTAAGGCAAAAAAGCAGACAGTCTTTGTTTAAAATGCTCTATTTTGTGTTGTTTTTCAATATTTTGTTTAAAGTAAAAAGGTTTTGAAATGTTTTTTCAGTAATTTTATTCTAGATATTCAGCAAAAAGATTACGTCGAAATAAATTACCCAACACCGTCGATGATAAACACATTAATAAAAACAAACACAAAAATCACTTTGAACTTTTTTTGCAATGATAGAAGACGTTATGAGACATCCTACAAATGTGTAAGTTTTATTACTTTATTTACTCTTTATTATATTTACTGGGAGTAGCAGTTGACCAAAATTCTCCAACCTTATAACGAAGAAAACAAACTGTCACCAAATTTATTTCTTCAGCATTTAAAGTAATGCAATAAAATATTCAAACTGTAATTTAAAACTCAGGATAACAACAGAAATAAAATTTTGAGGAAGTGACATTTTGTAACGGCACGCTTTTGACCTCTTGCCGCTTTCACACGGCAGCGATGAAACATCAAATAGCTTTTGGTTATTTGAAAATGGACAAGTGCATCCCATTTGTTTGCTTCCTTGCTGACAAATATCAACATGTTTTATGGCTCCCCAAATATTTCAAAATAAGCAATAACGCAAAAAAACTACAAGAAAATTCGCGAAAACAATTGTTTTTAAATGTCGTTTTTTCGGCAGACAAAAACGAAGGAAATAATATTGTTGTTAAAAAAACGATCTTTTAAACTGTTGTATTTGAATATATGATCGAAAAATAATTTTTTTTGAAAATGAATTATCTTTGTCTTTTATTTTAGCCAAATAAATCTTATTTGTAATTAATGACGAACGAGTACCACATAATTATGCCGATCAATAATAATACACAAAATTATTCAAGTTTTTTAACATAAATAAAGGGTGTTGTAATAAATAAGGCAGCTTGGTCAGCAGTACATTAATTAAACAAAACCAAACAGCATTCTTTGTATAACATTGTAATAATTACACTTCATTTAACATCGCAATTATTACATATATCTTGCAATAACTTTTATTATAATTATTACTAACATATCTCACAACAATAATGCTGCAATATTATTATTTTAGTCTTCTTTTTTTCACAATTTTAATTATTTGTTTAAATTCTTATGTGCCTTAACACATTAAATTGTTTTTTTTGTTGTCAAAAAAATTTTTTCCCTTTTAAATTTATTGATCTTTGATCGATATGTTGTTGATACCTGTAGCTAAAAACACTAAAAAAAAGGAATTTCGACACCATCTTTTTATTAGCATCATTTCTTTTTAGTGTTTTGAGCTGCTGTTTCGCCAAACAATTACATAACAATTACGAAATCTGTCGAAAAAAATTATTAACAATCACTTTTTTCTTTCTAAACCTTTTTAATAATAATATATGTTTTGTTTCATAATGTTATCGACACAAACAATGCAGAAGTAAACAAACGATATGTAATTTTGTAAAAGTTTTATAAATCACTTTTTTGAATATTTTAGTTTATTTGTTTAATCTCTCAAATGTTTTGCATAACAACGTAGCTCCCACATTGTTAAACCGATACTCCAGCAGTTACTGAAGTATGATTCCTTTTTTATCTTTGTTTTGTGATTTTTTTCCCAATAGAGAGATGATTTTTTTTTGTGTCAGAGGCAATGACTATTTGGATTTAAAATTGTTTATTTCACATTAAATGATTTTTTGCATTTAATTCGTTTTTTACTGTCATAGCATTGAAGTTTAGTTAAAAAAAAGCGTCAACCAATAATTTGTTGTTCGTTTAAGGTCGATCATTAATATTTATTAATGAGATTGTATCGGAAACCTTTTGAGTTCTATTTTTATTTTTTTTTGCAACAAATACATTTTTTTATTGGCCTTGATATCGAAATCTAATGTTACAGTGTCTGTTAAATTTGAATAATATCGACATTATTTTAATCAAATATTCAAACATATGCTTAAAGTCAAAGTTTTCTGAAACAAATATCGACACCTTTTTTTGCGCAATAAAGAGGGCGGAGATAACGACAAAAAGAAAAACGAGAGAAAAAAAGGCTTTTTTATTGATTGCTGCCTTTTTTTTCTGCAGACACTAAGAATGACTCCTTTTTTGAATATTTTGTTTTATTTCATGTTCGTAAAACAATACTAATTTAGTTTAAAAAAGAGAGCAAATTGTGAAACATTTTTAGCAAATCGAAACAAGAGATGGATATAAGCACTTTAAAAAAATAAAAAATTACATGAACACTTTGCGTTTGAAAAATTTTGTGAACTTTGACTTTGACGAATTATCTTCTTCTAATGAGTGTTTAGCAACACATATTTAAAAATTTTTAACTATAAGTGCTAAAAAACAACACTCGCTGGGCAAATATATCCAAATCAAAACCATTTTTAAAAAACATTTTTTATTGTTACGATAACAGATTTTTAACTTTTTTGTTTTCCACTTTTCGTTTACAAAAATTCATAATTGAAATCACAAAGATCAATTTACAGAAATCGAAGCAAAATTATTAAGCATGTTTGAAGTTTTTTGGAGAGATAAAAAAAGAATAGTCAGTGGCTACTGTGAAAATTATTTGTTTAATGCTTTTACAGATTATGTTGATTGTTGAAATAAGCTTTAAAAAGTTGTCTGTAATTTCACCCCTGGATTTATATATTTATTGGTCAATTCCCCTTGCAGTTCTTTTTATGGTAGCTTTCTTTTTTTAACTTATATGAAATCAAAACATATGTTAATGCAAACAATTGTAATCAAATATTCAAATGACTGCATTGTCAGAAAAATCAACATGTTTTTGCAATAGCGCAATAAAAATCACAAAAGAAAAAGGAGAAAGAAAATTCGCGAAAAAATTTCTTCATTCTTCTTTGAGTGCTGCTTTTTGCAGTTAAAAATCTTTATTTCTCAATTTTTATCTTTCGGAATTTTTTGTTTTATAATTGTTTTTTTATAAATAGGGGAAATAATTTTAGCTTTGATGATAAGAACTGTCGATTTTTCTTAAAAATATCTTATTAAGGAAGCAGCCATTAATAAAAATAAATGAGAAAATATTTTTAACACAGAAAAGTTTCTTTTTTAATTATGGTCGTTACAAATAATATAGTTTAAAATAAATAAAAATATTGATATATCACTTCTTTCATCTTTACATGGTAATTATTATTTGACAGTTTTCATATATCTGGTGTTAGCTGAATTATTGAAATCACTTCATCTATGGTGTCGACGTTGACAATCTCACTAAACTAAAACTATGTCGTTTATATTCACGGCCGCCCTGAAAGATGAGTAATATAAATAAGAGTATCAAATTTTCACATTTTTCAAAATCTTTAATATTTCATTAAACTCTCACACCGTTGTTTTTGAGAAAAATACAGTAATACTCTTTGTTTTAATGGTTATAAATATTTTTCTTCAACTGAATTATGGATATCACTTTTGGTAAAGCATATTATTATGTAAAAATAACTGCTTTGATTTGAGCATGCATCAAACAGTTTTTTCCTTTTTAAATAGTAGCCACAACATTTTAATGCATATTCTTTCATTGAATCATCGAGCTGCTATCGGTGCCTGTTTTTGTGAAATAAAAATGTCAAAAAGAGAAAAAAAAGTTTGCAACAACGTATTTTTTGAAGATCACCATCATTGTTTTGTGGAAAATGTTTCTTCTTTGACAGCGTAAACAAGTATGTACTTTCGAAAAAAAAAACATTTATTTTCAAATAATGGTGCAAAAAAAGAGTCGCATTTTATGTTTTTCATGATTACTTTCGTTGAATATTTTGATTTGATAATCTAGCTTTTAATAATAACAAAATAAGCTATTATTTATTGATTGTTGCGAAGTTAGGCCTAACTAAAATTGAAAGTCAAGATATAAATCCATTATTGATAAAAAAAATGAAAAATGTATCACGTAACCGAAGTTTTACACAATGGTTATACCACAAATCAGTCAAAATAAGTTTTAAACAATTGAGTATTGCCTCTATTTTATCTTTTTTTCTTATGTTCTAGTAGCATGATCTTGATAATACTTTTGTAATAATTTTACGAAAAGATATTAAGAGGTAATGATTTCATGGAATGCTATTCAATATTTTATCATTTAAATCAAATATTCAAAGCAGTTCTAGAAGTCTACATTCCTTTATTTAATAAATAAACATTTTTGGCAAGAATTAGCGTCGAAAAAAAATTTTAAAAACATGTTTTTTTCTTTTTTCTTTAAACGTTTTTTTTTTTGCAAAAGTTCCTTTTTTAAAAGAACCTTGCCATCGCTAACACAACTCTCACACCTTTCTGACGAATAAAAAATCAAAAAACACGCAACATTTCTTTTCTCGTTGTTAAAAGAGTTGTGTCAACTGGCTGTGATCCTTTAAAACACTTTGCTTTCTTAGCTTTTTTTAATATTAGATTTTTAGTCAAATTCAAACTAATTTATATCAATAATTTTGTTCGTCATAACCAACGAGAAAGTTTCTTTCTGATGAAAGTGGTCCAAGTTATTCACATTAATTATTTAAAAACCCATTACAATTTACTTTTACTATAACATTGGATGAAAAAATCATTTAAAACAGGCTAAAAACAATAGCTCTTTGTCATTTTATCCTTGTTTATTTATATTTACTGATGTCATCAATATCTAGTATTGCAGAACCAAGACATTATATGCTATCATACAGTGCATTCGCAAATTGCTAACAGTATCACATTATAAAATGTATGCAATAAAATATTAAAACTGTGCTCCAAGCATATATGCTTTGCGATAAATTGCACTTTCCTTTAAACAATAGCTCGAAAAAAGCGAAGCAAAAAAAGTGAAAGTAAGAACATTTCCTTTTAAATGTGTTTTTGCAGAAGGAAAGAAAAGTTTAGTCTGAATAATTTATTTTGAAATAAACTTGCTTAAATTTATTATAGTATTTGTGTATTACAAATAATTTGAGATAAAGGATTTTGAAGATGACTCTTCCGCAGTTATTGACAGTAATTAAAAAACAGAATATTAACAAAAAGCCTTATAACAAAAAATAATTTTAGTTTGAATTTGTAAATGACAATGATGAAAATAGAACAATCTTATGCTAAAGAATGATTAAATTTATAAAGCTTAATTCGTTAATCTCAGCCATCAGGCGTAATTGTATTAAAATAATAAAATATCAAATGTTTTAAAATTAGCTTTTAATCATAGCGTTGTATAACCATCAATTTTTATATTTATTAATGAATTTTTTTCGGGAATTCTGGCTGTTTTAATTTAACAAAAAAAAGGTTATTCTCAAATTTATGTTAAAGGTAAATACCACATTATCATTTTTATTCAAATATTCAAAACTATGTTTTGTTTCTTACAAGTGTTGTGAAGCAAATATCAACATACTTTTCTTTGAAAAACGAATATGTAGTTTTGAAAAAAATGAACACATATGTTTTCAACTGGGGCTGAAAAAGAGTCTTTTTTAACGTTTTTTTTATTTCTTTTTTTTGAATATTCTGGTTTTATAGATTTGACTGTTACTAATAACAAAATAAGCTATTATTTATTGATTGTTGTGGAGTTAGGGGCAACTGTCCTAGAAGATTAAGAGATGGGTGCATCATTGATAAATAAAAGAAAAATGAAACATACCACGTAATTGATATTTTACTTTATGGCTGTACAGCATATCAGTTAAAATAAGTTTAAAACAATTCAATGTTGCATCTTTTATCTTTTTTTTTCCTATGTTCATTAGTAGTATAATCTTCTGTATTAAGTTTTACAAGGACATATCAAGATGTTATAATTCCATAAAATGTTATTCAATGTTTTATCATTTATTTTAAATATTCAAAGCTGTTGTCGGAGTCTATGTTCCTTTATTTAAAAAATAAAACATTTTTTTGCAAGAGTTAGCATCGAAAAAAATTTAGTAACATGTTTTTTCTGTTAGTCTTTTTAAAAAAATTTCTTATTTTTAAGATACACAACCAGCGCTAACACAGCTCTCACGCCTTTGAAACAAATAAAAAATCAAAAAAGCGCATCATTTCTTTCCTCTCTATTGAAAAAATTGTGCCAACTGACTGGGGTTCTTTAAAAAAAAATTTTTTCTTCAAACGAACAAACTAACGCTCTCGCTTCAGTTAGAGGATGTCATCAATATTTAGCATTGTGGAACCAAGACATTTGATGCTAGCATACAGTGCATTCGCAAATTGCTAACAGTATCACATTATATTGTTTCCAAATGCCAATATTTTATGTGCAAAAGATGCTCACCTTTGTATGTAACATTCTTAGTTTATGCCTTTGGGACCTTCTGGGACGAATTTAACAGCAGTAAACATGGGTCAGACTTAAAAAAATCACCCTGTAATTTTGTTTTTCAAAACAAATCAACGAAAATTTTTTCTTCTGTTGAAAAGGATCAAAATAAATTGTCAAAAGCCTGCTGCATTAATTAAAAAAACCATTACAATTCACTTTTACTATAACATTGGATGAAAAAATTAATTAAAACAGATTAAAAAGTATGGCATTTTGTTATTCTGTAATCGTTCTCTTATATTTATTGACATCATCAATTTTTACATAGTTGAACCAAGGTATTTCACGCTATCATAAAGTGTATTCATAAAGTGCTAAAAGTATCATAATATCTTTTTGCTATTAACAATATTTCAAAATGAGCGAAGCAAAGAAGTAAAAGAAAAATTACGAAAGATTTTCTTTTTTGAATATTTTTTTTCAGATGGAAAAAAATTTATTTTTATTTTGTTTGAATATTTTCTGTTGATATAAACATTCGTTTTTTTATTTCAGTAATTTTGTATTCGACCCGCTTTTGACCATTTGCCGCTTTCACACAACAGCGGTGAAAGATCAAACATCTTTAGATTATTTTTTTAAGAAGGCGAGTGCGTCACCTTTGCTTACTTCCTTGCTGACAAAAATCAACATGTTTTATGGCTCCCTTAATGCCTAAAAATAAGCAGTGCAAAAGACTGAAAGAAAATGCGCGAAAAAATTATTCTTTATTCCTTTTGCAGACAAAATGAAGGAAATAATGTCGATGTTAAAAAAGTTGTATTTGAATATTTTATTGGAAAATAAATTTTTTGAATAAGAATTATCTTTGTTTTTTATTTCAGTCATATAAATCTTTTTTTGTAATGTCATCAGATGAAGAACGACATTGTTATGAACATTATTAATACACAAAATAATTCAAGCTTTTTAACATAAATAAAGGGTGTTGTAATAAAGGTAGCTTGAGAAACAACACATTAATTAAACAAATCTAAACAATTTTCTTTGTATATCATTGTAATCATTACAGTTCATTAAACATTGCCAGTATTACTTATATCTTGCAATTTTTCTTTAAATATAATTAACATTAAAATTTCTCACAACAATAGTGCTGCAAATTTTAGGATTCTTTTTATTACAATTTTTATACACAGTTTTTTTGTTTAAATAATAATGTGCTGTGACACGTCGAATTCTTTTTTTGTTGGTAAAAAAGCCTTGTAGTATTTACTCCCTTTTAAAGTTATTGATCCTTTTTATTCCACATGTTATTGATTTCTGTGCTAAAAAAAGATATTTTGACAGCATCTTTTTATTACCAGCATTTCTCTTTAATATATTACGCTGCTGTATCTACAACAGATATGATTTTTTACAGCTGCACTGCAGTTCGTTGTTCACACGTTTGAGTAGCCGTGTTTTTTTCTTTTGATTTTTTAGCCGCAGAGAAAAAAAACAGAGAAACAGAGACTGGGCACTCATGGATTAAAGGCGCTGCTATTTGCTTTCTTAAAAATAAAAAAATCAGAAAAGAGTGATAGATATGCACCAAATTAATTGTTTTGAATGCCAAACATTTTGTTTTACATTTTCCTTTTTTTAATATTTTTGTTACAGTACTCATATTTTGATTAATTATCAAATGTGAAGCTTAATTATTTACCGTAATTCAACAAAATAATGCTTAATAAACACACTCTCAAAGAAATTATCGGGTACAGTACTGAAAAAAATAATGTAATAAAGTATAGCATGTGATTATAGCATTTACTTGTTCTTAGCATATCAGATTAGTTTAAACTAGCTTTGAATTGTTTCATTTGCAATACATGGATGTTTATGTTTATTAACGCATGTAATCATTAACTATTTGATGGTGCATAAATTTTACAAATCTTTATTATCAAATGTCTATAATCGATGAATAATATTATTCTTATTTTAATCTAATATTCAAAGCTCTGACACAAATACGTATTTTTGCATTAAAAATGGCGCATATGCGGTATAAAATGAAAGCAATATTCATCAACAAATTTTTTTTAATGATTGATGTCTTTTCCTGCCGACAGAAAAAAAAACCTTTTTTGCTTAAAAATGTCTTATTTCTTTTTGTCTTTTTAATATTTTGGTTTAGAATAAACTTTTAAAAAGCTGTACATGTATGAATAATTTTTTTCTGCATTTACAAAGGGAAATTTGTGTTGATAAACTTAACGATACTATGAAACATTTATATGCATTAATAAATAAATAAAAAAAGACAATTATGACAGAATTCTTCAAACATGCTAAAAATGTGTAATTTCTTTATCCGCATTTTCATATATTTACTGGTTACAACTACAACCGATGTTTTTTCAATATTTTAAAAAAGTAGAAGGCTATCACAAAAATTATTTTTTATGTTATTAAAACAGAAAAGTAGTACGATAAAATATTCAAACTGAGTTCAAAATTTAGAAACAAAAGCAAAAACATTTTCTATTAGGGCCAGCTTTTGGTCTTTTATCGCAAACATTTTGGAGTGAACACGTGCCACCTTGCTAACAGATGTGTTACTTTTGCTCTCAAAATGTTTCAAAAGAAGCAGTGCAAAAAAAAAGATTATTTCGTAATATTTTCTCTTTCGCTGCCAAAGACGAAGAAATATTGTCACTACTCAGAAAAAAATCTTATTTTCAATGTTACGTTTTTGAATATTTTGTTTCAAAATAATATTTGTTCATATTTATAGCCAAATAAGATGATTTTTTTGATATTTTCTTGATAATGCAAAAAATAAATATCATCACACAATAACAAAAAATATAATACTGGAAGTAATTTCATTTTGATGATTAGAACGGTCGATTTTTTTATAATGTCGTCAATGATTACCATGAAGGTGGCATTAATAAAATTAAACAAAGGCACTTTTTTAACAATAATATTTTACTTTTAATTATGCATGCTATAATACAAATAACATAATTTAACATTAATGAAAATATTGATATTTCACATTATTCATAATCTTTAATCTTTCATTAAACTCTCGTACCTTCGTTTTTGAAAAAACACCGTAACATTTATTGGTTTGAAGGTTTTAAATATTTTACTTCAGCTAAATTATAGAAATCACTTTTGGAAAAGCACAGTTTTTATCTAAAAATATTTGCTTTGAATTGAGCATGCATCAAACAGTTTTTCCTAAAAAATTGTTAAGAAAAGAAAAATGTTGCATCTTTGTTTGCGGCAAAGTATTTTTTGGACGTCAACAACATTGCCTTGTCTCGTAAACAAAAGTGCGTTCAGCAAAATTTTTTTTTTCAATGTAATTTCGAAAAAAAGAACATATATCTCTTTGGTTTCAAATGGTGTTGAAAAAAATTCTTTGTTTTTTTTTTGTGATTACTATTTTTGGATATTTTGTTTTATTAGCGTTTATTACTCACAAAATAATCTATTATTTAATGATTGTTGTGGAGTTAGGCGTAACTGACCCTCAAAGTCAGGAAATAAATGCATTATTAATAAATTGAATGAAAAATGTAAACATATCACATAAATAAAATTTTACTTTACGGTCATTCAAAATAGATTTTTTAGATTTTAGCAATTGATTGTTGCCTCTTTTATCAGTTTTTTTCTTGTAGTTATTGAAGACAGTATGATTACGAAAATCAAGATGTTATAATTCTACGAAACAAAATATGAAAAAAAAATTTAATGACCACTGTTAATTATTGTTATAGCTGTCATCAAATTTATTTCGTAATCATTTAAAACAAAAGAATAATGCAATAAAATATTCAAACTATTATCAAAACCCAGAATGTCAATAAAATTTTACCGAAATCACAATTTGCTTTGGTGAGAAAGACATGCTTTTGACCGTTTGCCGCTTTCACACGACATCAAAAAACTTTTCACTATTTCGAAGGCGACAAGTGTCCCATATGTTACTTTCTTTCAACATGTTTTGTGCTTCAAAATATGCAATGCAAAAGACTAGAAGAAAATGCACGACAAAGGTTTTTTCAAAATGTCGTGTCTTTTGCAGACAAAAACAAAGAAGATGTTGTCGCTGCTCTAAAAAAGAGCCTTATTTTTTCTATGCGTTGTTTTTGAATATTTGGGTTTTGATATTAATTTTCCATCTTTGTCTAAAATAAGTTTATTTTTTCCATATTTTTTAGATAACACAAACTAACAGAACAACAATCACGCAATAATAAAAAAATAATAAAAAATGCGTCATAACATAAATGAAGATTGTTAAAAATCGTGATACTTTTATCTTTTAATAAAGATTGTTGTGATGAAAAAATAATAATTTTTAAATATTCTTGTAAAGATTTTAGTTATCATATAACTTTAATTTATGAGCTTTTAAACTTACTGTTGCACTGTCATGGAATTAGTTATGATTATAAATTAGTTAAATTGAAATTTTTTGTTATTACAAAAATGGTGTTCATCTTTTATTAAATGCTGAATAAAAAATAAAAAGATGAACACTAAGAATTATTATTTTTCAGTTTTTTCTCTAGTATTCATAGGATTTTTTTTTAATTTGAAGACTTATTTTTATCAAAAAAAAAATAAACCAAAATATTCAAAAGTGTGTATAAAGGGGACTTGCTAAATTTATTACTTCAATGTTCGCAACTTTGTTTGGCTCAAAAAGAATGTTTGTTGAAATATGTCATATGATTTTTTCTTTTTTCTGCAACGCTTTGATTTTCTTTTAGTATTTTTTTAAAGACGAATTTGTCTTTCTTTTCAAATATGAATGATTTCAAAAGAAATTAAAGAAAGCTTTTTGAAACTAATTTTTTGAAAAAATCGTTTAGTGCATTTCTAAAAGTAGGATGTGTTAAAATTCGATGTTTTTAAATGTTTAATAGTTTTTTAAGTTTATTTATATTGCTTATATCAATATTCTGGAAAGAAATGTTTATAAGAAAAGCAGACATTTTTATCTATCATGGATTGATCTTGCTGCATTATATAAAAACCACTTAAAGTAAAATCATGTTTGAAACACATTGGTGTTTCTGATGCTCGAAATGTAGTGCAATTCATTTGCAAAAAATTATATTTGAAATAATATAAATCAATCTACTGATGAAAAATAATTAAAAATGCATCAAGTGTTTTGGAGAGGTAAAAAAAAAATGATCATTGAACACGGCTCAATTTTATTTGTTTATCATTTTTAATGAATATCAGGGTACTTCAAATAAGCTTTAAAAAGTTGTCTGTTATCTCATCCTTGGCTTTTTATATTTATTGGTTAAATAGTCTTGCGATTCCTTTTATGTCTGTTTTCATTTTTTTAACCAACATGAAATTAAAACGTTTGTTAATGCCTAATCACTTACAAAATGAATATAATAATTGCAGTCAAATATTCAAATTACGTTTTATGCTCTACTGCTTTGTTAGAAATGCCAACATGTTTTTCTTGCTTTTGTGATAGTGCACTAAAAATCGCAAAAGAAAAAAGAGAAAGAAAATATTTTTGTTAGACAATATAAATGTTCAATTTTTTTTGAAAATGTCACCATCAACTACCAACAAAGCAGACATTAATAAAAATAAATAAAAAAATTTGTTTAACAGTACTTCAGAGGCTTTTGATTGCTGCTGCACTGCAGCTTGTTGTCCCCACATTTGTTTGGATTTATGTCTCTTCTCTTTTTCTCATCTTTATTATCTTTTGCCGCAACAGGAAAAAAGGAATAAAGAAGCAGCGACAATTTGAAAGTGTGGAAAAAGAAATATTTCATAATATGTAAAATTAATATATTTTTCTTGTCATAAAAAAAGGGACGGTTTTGCTAGTAGTGATAATGCAACAAATCCATTTTTTGCGAAGTTTTAACATTATTATTTTTTTTCATTTACTCTTTTTTTTAATATTTTATTTCATTAACCTCATGCTGATGAATCATTAAATGTATAAAGTTTAAATAGTTAATATCAATCATCAAGGCATAACTGCATTTAAATACAAAAAGAAATGATTGGGTACATTACTGAAAAAAAAATGAAATATAGCTTTTACTAGTCAAAACTCGTTTTAAATTGTTGTGCATGTTATACTTGGGTTTCAATATTTATTAATGCCACCTGCCTAAATTTGTTTGACGGTGTATTAATTTAACAAAAGTAACACATCTTTATTATCAAATGTCTATAATCGATGAATAACATTATTATTATTTTACACAAATATTCAAAACTTTGAGATCTGTGACAAAAAAAACAACGTGTTTTTTTACTAAAAATAGCGCAGTATAAGTGGCGATAAAAGTAATATTCACGATCAATATTTTTTTAATTTAATCTTTTTTGTAGCAAGGAAAAAGACTGTCTTTTGCTTAAAAATGTTTTATTTTTTGCCTTTTTTTAATGTTTCGTTTAAAAATGTATCAACAGTTTTGTTATACATAGTTAAAGAAAATTTTGTGTTGAAAAACTTAACGATATTATGAAATGTACAAATTCATTAATAAAAAAAAAGAAAGATAATAGCAGAATTCTTCAGTGGTGCTTAAAAAATTTAATTCCTATATCCACAACTTTTTATATTTACTGATCACTGTTGCTAACCAGAAAGCTATCACAAAACTTGTTTTTTAAATATTCAAACTTTTTAAGGTGTCGGACAAAAGCAACAAAACTTTCTATGGGGACAGGCTTTTAATCTTTGGTTGCGTTTTTTTCAGCTAGACATTTCTTCTAGCTGAAAAAAAGTGAAAACAAATATATTAAAAAATCTGTGTCTTTGAATGACAAACCAATTTTTTACTGCTGAACAGTTTTTTCCATTTTTTCTAGAATCTTTTTTGAATATTTCGTTTTAATAACCAAATTTTCACTAATCACAAAAGTATTTAATTTAACGAATGTTTTAAAATGCTTAAATATAGTCAGGGGTAATGAATTTGGAAAAAAAAGAACTTAAAGCAATATTAAAAAAATTAATGAATAATTAAACTTGCCTCATGATAGAATTTTTACTTTATCGTAACCTTGTGTATCAGTCATAAGAAACTAATTACATTTGTATGTTTTTATCCTTGGCTTTTCATATTTATTAATGCCATTGTAACCTTCATTTTTAACAAAAAGAAATCTAGATGTTGTTTCGAAAGTGCTGTAAGATATAGATCAATATTTTATCTTTTTAATCAAATATTCAAAGATATTATGAAAGTCTTTGTTTTTTTTCATAAAAGACAAACATCTTTTCGCAATAAAAATGTAACAAAGAAAACAGCATCAAAAACAAAAAAAAGTGAACTAACATTTAAAAATTTTTTTAATCATTTCGTAGGAGACAGCTGCAAAGGTGTTTGTTCTTGTTCACTTTGACATATATCAACATCTTCTTGCTCTATGAATATTTCAAAGAAAAGCAGTTCAAAAAAAATATTTTTGAATGTCGTATCTTTTGCAAACAATGACAAAGAAAATTTTGTTGCTGCTCAAAAAATGGAACATATTTTCAGTGTTACGTTTTTGAATATTTTGTTGCAAAATAAAATTAGCTCAAAGTTTTTTTTCATATCTATAGCCATATTTTTCTTAATAATACAAAAAACAGAAATTATATATATATATATTCACGGAAATATGTATTTGCTTGCTGAATTAAGTGTTGGAACTTCTGGATTTCAAACAGCAAATGGTTGTCAAATTGAAATTGAATGAATGATTCATGTATTTTGTTTTATGTGAAAACTTATTTTTTGTTTTATTATTTCGTTTGTTTGCTTCTTTTTTTTCCTTACCATTTTTGCATTTGTTGCATAAAAAATTTATTATTCGATTCGAAATTTGTTTTTTTATACTAAATTACTATAACAAAAAGTTCAGAGTTGTGTCATCAAAAGTAATGCTTTTTTACGAACGTTAAAAAAATAGCCAAGACTACTGTATTTGTAATGCAACACCATTCATAGTGATTTAAAGAGAAATGACGATGTTCAGTTTTATTTTGTTCTTCCTGCTTTTTCAAATAAAAAAGGCAACTGATATTGCAAAATATTATTTTTTATTTTGTGAGATCAATGGTAATAAAAATCTTAGCTATGGTGCTGCTTGCCTAGTTTTTGATTCTCGCAATAATTTTTCTTCATAAATTTTATTTATTTATTTTATTTATTTAAATACATGCCAGTAGCATATCAATAATATATTCAGCAGCTAAAAAATTTGCATGAATCCTTCCTTATAGTAGACGACATTATGGGCATTATGGTAATGTTGCCAAGCGCCTTGCTACTGTTTTTTTGTGTTGCTTTTCTTATTGTTAAATTTTTTTTTGATTCTTGAATCAGAAAAAGCAATTGCAGATCTATTTATTTTAAGCAAACATTTAATGTTACAAAAATATTATTTAGCATTGTTGTAGCTTTGAGAGAAAACAAGAACACACAACCACACAGTAGAAGGGAAGAGAGATAGGATATTCATGTATACGGAACCACAACAGTTGAATTATCTGCACCAGCATTTAAATTTGCAGCAGCTTTAAAACTTTTCAATGGATTTAACAAATAAAATGCTAGCGCTTTAATAATTTTGATTAAACCTTCTCGATAACCACCCAGCACAGTTACAGCTACATTTAATAAAAATTCGAAGATTATTTAAACTTTGTTGTGTATTTCTTAAATTTTTTAACCATGGTGGAGTTGCCCACACAAAAATGTTTACATCTTTCGAAGGCTTTTACAGCAAAATTGTACGATATCTATGCAAATAATCCAGAATCCTGTATTCAACTAATGGGTTACTTGGCAGAAAATCCAAATGAAAGAAAAACTTTAGAAGCTTTACTTTTAAATGAAAAGGTAATGTTTTATAAAAAAAAAATGAGGAGAACAAGGAGTGAAATAAAATAATAACAAATATCCTTCTGGTGTTCCATAAAACAGAAGAAGGGACGCTGTTCTGTTACTTCTTTTAAAAATGTAAATTAAGCACTTTTTATTTTTCAGGCATTTAAACTATATGCTGACGCGCTCCTACAAACTATAAAAAGCAACTCTGAAAGCAAGTTATGGAAATATTTCGCTAAGAACTTTAAAAAGAGCAGATATGCCATTACAGTAGCTACATGTGGAGTTACCGGTACAATATGTTGTGGTCCATGGGGCGCACCAAGTGGTGTTGTAGTTGGTGAAGTTGTTGAAGTTGTCTGGCAACATCTTCGTACGGATAATAAACTTTCACAAGATTTAAAAGATGCATATGTATTCCTTGGAATCTCTCCTAACGCTACCAATGAAGAAGTTGACAAAGCTTATCGCGAAAAGAGTCGAATTTATCATCCAGATAAATGCGGTGCAACAGAAGCACAAACTCAGCTTAATGCATGTGTAGAACTGATTAGAAGCTCACGTGGGAATAAAGCAAATCATGATGAATTTGAAATTGTTTGACAACATTAAGCTTATTTTGTATAGCTATTGTATTATATACAAGTGAATCCAATTTGATATTTGAATGACTTATATATTTTTGATTTGCAAAATTTCTTTAATAAAAATAAAGAAGATCGAACATTTAGCAAAAATTTTATGACATTTGATAATCGTATTTTGCGATCACTTAATATTTCAAAGCATTGGGAAATACGAGAATATTATTCAAATTTCGAATATATTCTTCTTTCTCGTTTTTTATAGATCAAAGCTTCTGTTTTCCTAAAATCATCAAAATTTAAAAAAGGAGGAGGAGATACATCACAAAATACAACTTTATTTGAATTGTTGTATACTGTAAATAATCCTAATTTTCAATTAGAATTGCTTTTATCGTCCAAAAAAACAAGGTGCACATTGATGGATGCACCCATTTTCTTTTGACTGATGTCAACCGCACCCTCTGATTTTCTATTGTCAATTTATTTCCGCCAAAGCACTCCTGAATCATTGCTTTGTTTTAACTGATAAAAAAAAATAAGATCAACATTCAGCTTTTTCTGTTGTTCTAAAAGTTGCTATAAAAAGTCTTTGATTTTTCATCTTTTTTTGTCTCATTGTACTTTTTTTATTGAAGATGTTTTATCGAGCTTTTGTACTTTTGTTTTTTTCTCTTGTTCATTTTCAATTGTCTGAAGGTATAACATGTTCAAATCGAGGCATTGTATGGCAAGATAGCTGCTTATATTTTAATAATACCTTGGCATCCGGATTTGTAGTTGCTGAAAGGCATTGCCAAGAAATTGGTGGACATTTAATTTCAATTCATGACGCATTTACTAATGCTTTTGTTGGAGGTAAGTTTTTCTTATAACGCAGGATTTAAAAAAGATAGGGGTAAAAACATTATTTTTATTTTTGGCATCATATTTAAGCTCTGGAACACAGTTTCAAAAAAAAGTCGAAGAATTATCATTGTTTGACACATTGCCAAAAATTTAAAACACGCATTTTAGCACTGTTAGTAAAAATCAAATTCACGTTTTTCAGAAAAAGCTGGAGAACTCTTTGGAAATTGGTATGATTTTTGGATTGGTGGAAATACTTTAATGAGTGGTGCTACATGGTCATGGACAGATGGCACACCTTTTGGATATGCTGATTGGACAAATGGTGAACCTGATACTAATAGCCCTGATAAACAATGTATTCTTGTATCAAAAGATTCTGGATATTGGAGTACAGAAGAATGCTCACGACAACGTCCTTTTGTTTGTTCAGTTTCATATGCTGCTACACAACCTCCAACTCGTCCACCTCCATCAACAACCCAAGCACCTGCTACGACACCATATCGAAATTGTACATTTGGATGGATATATTTTGAACCAACAAATTCATGCTATGGTTATAATAATCAAGGAACGCTGATGAGCTGGTCTGCTGCTGAAACATATTGTAGCAGTCATGGTGGACATTTAGCATCCATTCATAGTTATGAAGAAGAAATGTTTGTTAACGGTAAGAGTGTAAACAAGTCTAAACAGAATTGCCCAATTTAACATAATTTGAAATTTTTTTATGCAAATGTTTTTTTTAGAATTTGCAATATTTGCATGGAGAAGTATATGGATTGGTTTGTATTCGATCGATCAAGGAAGCACCTGGATATGGACAGATGGCAGTCAATTTGATTACAGCAGCTGGTACAATGGTCAACCATCACAAATTTATAGCGGCCAAAATTGTGTTTTGTTACAGAGTTCCACAACCAGATGTGGATTTGAAACAAAATCATGCTCAACAGATAATATATATCCACTTTGTAAAAAGCCGTATTATTCTTAATAATAATTAGTAACGTTAAATGTTTGCTTAAAATAAATAGATCTGAAATTATATTTTTGATCTAAGAATCGAAAAATATTTCTATTATTTTCTCGGACAATTTTCAAGCTTGCTTGACCAGTAAGACTTTTTTTGCAGGTTTTTGGGTTATGATGTGATTAGCTTCTTATAACAGTCAAAAAATTTGTTAATCTTCCGTCATATATTTTTCTTGTCGATGAACAACTAATCTCATTAAATTAAAAGTGGTTTAATAGAGTGTTGTGTGGATTTTCTTTCTTTGTTTGCTGTCAAACAACTTATTTTTTTAACTCAACAATGTTTTTTCTGTTCTGTAAACCATTATATCACAAAATGTAACCAAATGGAGCCATTTAATTTTTTTACACGTGCCACTTTAACAAAAATTAGTAAGCAAATTTAATACATAATTTTAAAAAGCATAGGCGTGTTAATGGGAACGTACTTTGAATATAGGAGTAATGTGTTTTTGATAAAAGAAATGGTAATCAAGTCATTAAAAAGTATTTTAAGAGGTTTTTAAAACACTTTACTTTTTCAAAAAGCTGTCAAGTTTTAAAATAATTTTTTACAACAAAACTCAGAATAAAGTTTACACATAAATTTGTTTTGGTACAAATTATTTCACTGTCAGAATTTTTGTATACTGTTTTTTTCATTATGAGTTTAGAAAATATGAATGAAATTATTTATATAAACAATGAGCCGTATAGAAATTATACTGTTATCCAAAACAATGGAAATATCTCTTGCAATTCCCCTGGAAGGCCACTATTAACTGATACATGGTTTTCATGTGTCTGTTATCAATTTGCATTTATTTTGGAAATGCTTGGTTTTGGATATATTACTGCTTTCCTTTGTTTCATAATAATTATAATTACATTTTTTGGTGGAATAACCGATAATTATAAATGGTTTATTTTTAATCAAGCTATATGGGATTTGCTTGTATCATATGATTTAATTTGCAAAAAACCTACAAGCCTTTTATATGATTTATTCTTCGATATAGAATTTAAAAAAGCAGCATGGAATCAAGGACCTCCAACATGCTTTTATCCAACAAAAGAAAATCTTGATAATGCAGTTTTTTCTTGGCCACTGATGTTTCAACGATTTATTGCAGGAACTCTTGAAAATATTCAATATTCTATGACATTCTCTTTAGCATTTTCACGATTTTTGGCAATGTTTTTTCCAATCTTCTATGCACGACATTCGTCAAAACATAAATTACTTAAAATATTAATATTATATAATTTATTAACAGTATTTTTGTTAAATGTACATCTTATATGTGATTACTTTAATAAACATCAAATTATACGCGAATGTTATTGTGAAACTTGTAAAAGCAGTGGCATCACAGCATGTATTACAATAGTCCAAGACAAATGGTGGCGATATACTATTAATGGCATCAGATATGTAGCAATGTCAATATGGCTATTATTGTCGTCTGTGTTTACTTATGCTGTATTATTTAAAATTTTATTGCATATAAAATTTCAATATCAAAATAATCAAAAAACTTTATTTTCATCACTTCGAATATGTTTTGCATTATTTTTTACAGCGATTATATTTTTTCTATATTTTTTATATGTTTTTACACAAGAATTTATGGCAACTTGGATAACCCAGCTATTGCTACAAATAGGAGTACCTTCGAAAACTGCAAACATATTTGTGTTTGCCAATCCATCATGGTTAAAGAATTTAAGAAATACACAACAAAGTTTAAATAATCTTCGAATTTTTATTGAATGTATGTTAGCTTTAACTGTATTGGGTGGATATCGAGAAGGTTTAATCAAAATTATTAAAGGATTAGCATTCTATTTGTTAAATCCATCAAAAGGTTTAAAAGCTGCAAAGCTGAAAGCTGGTGCAGATAATTCAACTATTGTGGTACCGTATACATAAATAAAATGATTCATCTGAGATGAAAATCAAAAATGTTTTTTTTAAAAGTGTCTGAAGTTGAAATAAAAAATTTTTTCTTCATTCTACATTTTACATTTTTTTCTGTTTGTTCAGTATTCATCGTATATTGTTCACATGAAAAATGTTTGTTTCAAATAAACTTGTAACAGAAAATAAAAACCCACAAATTTGATTTTATTAATAAAAAAAACTCAGGATTGAAATCGAAGATCTGTAACACGGCAGCCCTGAAAGGAAAGTGAAAGAAAAAAGAAAGGTGTGAAAAAAAATTTCTTCGCACCTGGTTTTCTTTGCTCTTTATCACAGCCCTAGATATCAGCTTATAGGTTATCTTTTTTTGTGATTAATTGATAGATCGATATATTTGGATCTTATCTAAGCTTCAGCTCGACACTTTTTTAATTAACAAATTTTAAAAAAAGATATTAGCTTTTTAAGATTAACAAGCTCAAAAAGACAATAGAAGAACAATGGAAATACAAAAAAAAAGAACAAAGAAAAAAAGTAAGAATAAAAAATTTTTTCACACCTCTCTTTTTTCTTTCACTTTCCTTTTTTCTATTAGACGGGTCTGCCGTGGCAATTGAAAAAATGTTTGTATTACAGAAGTATGCAAATATCCTCGAGAATTTCCATGTTGTGACGGATATTTCCTGTTATGTCAAGATGATCAATTTCTTGCTATCTTATCTGAAGTGTTTGTCGAACATTATTATTTTTTCGTTAACTTTTAGTGTTACTTTATTGTTGTAGACAAAATTCAATGTTAATAATAACTCATTTTTATTATTATGTTCTATGCTTTTTTCAACATAATGAATAAAAAAAGCTGCAGCACACGCATTTAGCCTTAATTTTTTAACAAAATCTAACCTCATTGAACATAGAAAAAAAGTAAGTGAAACAAAAGAATGAAAGACAGACAGACTGACTGACGTTTTTGCATTCCTTTGCAGCATAGAAAAACAAAGCATATAAATATTATTTTTTCGTGTGTTTTAGTCCACTTTCTACTGATAATTTATTTTAAATTTTTTGAATTAAAAAAAAAATGACAACCGCCTATTTTGCACTATTATAATTACACCCAAAAAAATATACAATTTTAGTAAATAAGCGTGGTACTAAAATTTGTTTTTACCAATATAGCGTATTATTAGCAGTAATTATATCCATATTTTTTAAAAAATGTTTTTTAAAAAAGCATATTTGAAAACATTAGTTTGTGTTAAAGTTACAGCTTCTGTATTACATTTGTAAATAAAAAAATAGATCTTATAAATCTTAAATTGTAAGCAATATGGATTATTTTACTACTGTAGAAAAAATTACTGTAGGATGTGAAATTATAATTTATAGTTTTTTGCTTTCGCTAATCATTATTTTTATTATAAAAATTAAAAAAGAATTTAATGGAGCATTTTATAATTTATTATTGGTCATGTTTATTGCGCATTTTATGATGTGGCTTTTTATGGTAATACTGTTACAGTATCTAAAATAGAAGAAACTCAAAAACAAATAAATTTCAGATTTTGTGTATAAAATTTTGGAGATACGGTATTTGGAGAAATTGGTATTTAAGCAATCAATGGGTCGCAGCTTTTGTATACACAATGTCGGTCTATGTTGACAATGTTGTGTATGCAGGACAAAGCTTAATTGCATTTAATCGATTTACGTGTCTTTGGTTTCCGATGCAACAAACTAAAGTAATCTTTTAAGCTTATTACCCATTTAGTGACTGTGCAGATATCCCGTGATGAGGCTGGGTAAATATCTGTACCGCCTTTGATGTGCGGAAAAAAGTGTCTGTGATGTAGAGGGGTAAACTAGGGCTGTCAAAGGAAATTTCCGGAAAGTATGAAATTTTCATGTGTATACTGCAACATGAAAATTTCATACAAAAAGGGGTCATTGAAGTACAAATGGGGTCATTACCGCTTCCAAAATTGTTTAAAAGTACAAAATCACTTAAGTTTTATGCTAATTAATCTTAAATTTTGTATGTGACATTTCTAGTTTATGCGACACTTTGGAACCTTCTGGGACAAATTTGACAGCTATAAACGTCGGCTGGACTGAAAAAAATCACCCTGTATTTCTACTATCTTTTGGGCAACATTAAGGACGTCAGCAAGGGATTAGAGCACAAAGGGTACGCGCCCCCCTTAAATCGTCAATTTTCTTTGATCTGTTGCCGACGCATGCCAAAAGCGGTAAAAGATTAAAGGCGTGCCAAACTCGAAATTTTTTTCTGATTTTTTTTAAAGTAATCCTTTTATATTTTTTTAAGATATGGAAACGTAAATGGTACCTACTATTAACAATATTTTTACCTTTTCTTTTTGTCTGCTATCGATTTCATGCTGAAGGATATATGAAAGTATTTCCAGATGGAAGTGTTCAGGGTGGAAATGTTGATAAAAATTTAGAAGCAATTGGTACAACTATAACTGCTTGTGCGCTTGGAGTGAACTCTGCCCTATCATTAATTTTTAATGTTCTAACAATTTATAAACTTAAAAAACAAAATCAAACAACTATGGTACCAGCTGATAAAAGTGTGGAACTTATTAGTGAGTGTTTTATAGCGTTTTTGAATGCGTTATAAAATTTAACAAATTTTAAATTACAGTATACTCGATAATTTTGACAATTGTTCAATGTGTGAGATTTGCATATAATCGCAATTTTTATTTACAATGCTGCTGTAACATTTATTATCATCACAACATATTCATATATCAATGCTGCTCATACACTTACTGCATCCTTGGGGATATTGATTTTGAGGTAAATATGCTAATTTTGATGCCTAAAGGGTAAAAGTTTTTAGCCGAATGACTCGTGAAACATATTTTGATTTTTATATTTATCCTTTATTACCAAAATGCTTACAAAAGAAAAAATATTTTAATCAAAACCGATCCTCTCAGGTAATACCCAAGTGAAGCTTTGGTAGAATGAATTACAAAGTTGTGAAAATAATATTTATGTAAAAAGAATGATAATTCATTTTTTTTGCTAGTTTTGGAAAATTAGTTGCAGTTTAAAAAATTTAAGTTTTCTAGTTTGTAAGTATAAATTTATTTACATCAATTTTTTTGAGTAACAAAAAATTGCAAGAACTGCTGTCAAATAAACAGGACACATATTTTTTTCAACTTTTTTAGAAGAAAAAAACATTTTCAACAACAGTCGCAGTGACTGAAAAACAACTTTGAATGAAATTTTTTTAAAAACGAATTCTTCTTTTTAAAGCAACACTGAAAAACACAAAAAAAAAGATGCGTTAACGGATTTCCGAAAAATCGCTATTTCAATGCCATTTTTTTTCTTTGAATTACGTTGTTTTTTTTCTTCAGATTTTTATCAAATTTAAAAAAATGAGATTATTGAGAAGGCTGCTGAAGTATTTTTAGCTAAAAATAACTATTATTTTGGATTATTCATTGATTTTTCTTTTATGAACAATGGGTCTTTGGGGGAGTGGACAGTAATAAAAAGACTCAAAGAAGGACTCTTAACACATAAATGATATTGAAAAAAGTTTTTATTAAACAAGTATTTTAACAAAATACATTTTTACAAAACACCAATACAACAACTATATCAGATATATATGCAAATCAAAAAAACAAATATATGCAAATTTATAATAAACACATCAGAAAAAGAAAGACATTAAAAAGCTGATTTAAAACTTCTAACAAGTGATGATGCAAGAGATAATGATCGCATAAGGGGTGAAGTAGTATTTGATGATGCAGCAGATGTTGAAGGCTTTGGTGGTGGTGAAGAACCTTCTGATTGTACTTCTCGCTTATTCCAATTATTATTACCAAATTTTTGACCACGTCGTTGTCGAGATGAAAATGATCGTTGAAACATTGATGGTGGTGATGTTGTTGTAGCTGTTGAAAAATTTGATAATGATGATGGCATTGCTCTTATTCCTCCTGATGATGCTGCTGCAGGGGATGATGGTGATGGCCATAATTTTAGTTGTGATGATGTTGATGCTGATTGAGCTTTTGTTGTTGCAGTTGTTAATAATGTCTTTTCTTCTTCAGCTTCTTCAAGAGCAAGTGAAAATGGTGAAATATTATTTTCAAGGAATTGACTCCAAAATTCCTGAAAAAGAAAAATGCTAGAGATTAATCAGTTAGGCAAGTAAAATACGAGTTAAGCTGTTGGTTTTTTCGGTTTTTGGTTCAAACATAAATTTTACTGTTAAAAGTCATAAATACAGTAACCCGCAAATTTGATGTAGCCCAAATCCCCGCTCTTTTAATTTAAAAAGTCAAAACTCACAGCTGGAAGTTTTAAAAGTCGAAAAAGGATCATAGTTTGATTACAATTAATTGTATATTCTTCTGCAATTTTATATGGAACTTTTTTAGAATATCCAATAAGCGTAGGAGCAAGTACACGAGCAAGATTTTCAATTGGCATTTTATTTTTTGATGAATATTTTGCAACTTTTTGTAAATGTAGAATCAAGAATGCAAGGGTATCACGATTTGGTGCAGGTAGTTCGAAAACAGCAGAAATAATTTGTTGTTCATTATTTTCTTTAATAGCTTGAATAAATGTTTCATATGAGTTTGAAGGAACAACTGAATCCTGAAAAAAAGAAGAAATTGATATGAGTTTTTTGACAAAGATGAATTTTGTGCACTTTGTGAATGGCAACTTCACTTTCGAAAAAGAGGGTTACTGTAGTCACCAGATATGCAAATTTTTATTTAATAACCATAAAACTTACTCGTAATTCTTTAAAAAATTTCTTAATACAACCAGTAATATTTTCTGTTGGAATATTTGTTAAATCAGGGCATACACGTGAAGATAAAAAATCATTGAGTAGCTTTGTAACAGATGATACAGTACCAGAAATTCGATAAATTCCTTCACGATCTAAATGTTCACCACGTTCAAGTGCAAGTGTACAATGAATAATAAGTGATGGAATATATGGATGTGAAGCAGAACAATAATCAATTAATATTGAACTTCTTTTTTGTTGTTTTGCTGCTGCTGGACTTGCTGGTAGTGGAGCTTTTGGAATACATGGTAGTGGAGCTAAGCTTTGACATTGACGATGAAATCGAAGTTTACAATCTGAAAAATTTTTTGTGGATCAGAAGAAACAGATGATTTGAGCAAAAAAATCATACCTCGACATTCAAAAGCATTTCGAGTAAAACCAAATCTCTTTTTACATACATCACATGACATGCTGATAGGGAATGATAATGGAGAACCATGATGTCCACGTTCAGCAATATCTTTTCCTTCAGTCCATGAACCAGGGATATCTCGAACATCCTTTCTGCAAAAAAGAGAATTTATCAAGAGGGATAAGGTTTTAAGGGTTTTAAAATTACGGTAAGAAAGTCTTTGAACTCACTATAGTCAGTAATAAAAAACTTACACAACAAATGTATCACTAAATATTCCATGTGAAGGTTGTTGTGGTTGTCGTTGAAAATGTTGATGACTACGAACACTTGAACGATGTTGAATATGATGTGATGTTGGAGTTGAAGTCAATGCAAAAACAGCTTTTTGTCGATGTTGTTGTTGCCATTGAGTATGTGAAGACATTTCATTACGGCTAAATAATAGCTTTTGTGATGTTTTAAATTTTGCAATTTCTGGTTCCATTTCATTACAGCTATCAGATTTTTGTTGCCGTGGAAACTGAAAAAAAAGAAGATTTACATGGGAAAGGTTACAGTATGAAAATTGGATTAACATATGCTAATTTCTCACTTATTGAAAACAAAGGGATATCCGGAATCCAATTTTGGAAGTTACAAAAGCAATTTTAAAGAAAGCCGCTTTTGATCTTTTGCCGACGTCGGTTAAACTTCAAAGGAATTTTCTGTTTATGGTAATTTTTCCCCAATCCCCCCAAAAACAAACCTCTGTTGTACTTGTTGAAGAAGAAGATAGCAGATCTTTATCAGTACTTTTATTCAATCTTTTATCAATATTCATTTTTAATCCATTATTTGTACCACCTCCTTCACTATTAAATGATTCATTATTGATTGTTTCTGTTGTTGCAGTAGGTGAGGAGATAGCATTTTCATATGCAGCAATATGAAGTGAAAGGGTGCTTTTATTGATGGTTGTAGTAGGATCAATTTTTGATGAAATATTTTTGTCATCATCTTTTTTTAATTCATTTCTTTCAAAAATTGATGAAAAACTTTTATTGGATGTATCATGAATTTTTGAAGGAGTAATTTGTTGTGATTCAATATTTGTATAATCTGGTGAAAAAAAAATGAGGCTGCAGTCTTTATAAAAAATTGTGTTTCGGGAAAACGTCAAATTCGACTTCATCTTTGGCTTGTAATTAAACCGAAATGGCAGTCAAACTAAAGATGTACCAAATGAACAAAAGATTGCAGCCTCTTTTCTCTCTAAAAATTACCAAATTTATTGCTTTCATTTTTAACATTTTTTAAGCTGCTTGTAAATGATTGATTAGAAGATTGATGATGATGACTTTGATGATTTAAGTTAAGATTATCATATTGACCATTTGGAGAAGTAGTACAAATTGTATTGCTGCTAGAAGTAACAGAATCCCTCTTTTCTCTAAATGGCAGACAATAACCTTCTGATGACATCTAAAAATAAAAGTTTTTAGGGCCGAAAAAGTGATTTACAAAAAAGAAACACAAAAAAATGGGAAAAATATTTGTTTGATGGGGCAACAGTTTTTCGTGAATGAAAGAAAAAAACACGCTGAAAATAAAGAAATATGTTTTTTGACGAGCACAGCAATAAAAAAAATTGAGAAAGAGTAGCGACAGACTATTATCGAAAATATCAAGTGTTATGCAATGAAACGTCTGCTTTTGATCAAATGTTTATTAGAGAAATAAGCAACACCGAAAAAGAAAACAATTTTTGCCGTTTTTCTACACGGGGAAAGATTGTTCAAAAATTACATCAATGAAAAAAAGATGAAAAAAGAGGTGCATAGACAACAACGATATATAATGGAAGAGGCGAGGCGGCAAAGGATTAAAGAGAAGAAATAATGCATGGAAAGAGAGAGAGTTTAATTTTGTGTAATTTTTTAACAGCAATTTAAATGTGAATCATAAAAACAACGCAAGATTAAAAATTTATGTTTCAATAAAAGTCATTTTCAGAAGCTACAAATATAATAAAATATATTACATTGTATTGTTGAAAGAAAAATGAAAGCTTTATCACAATTTAAAGAATTACAAAAAACTTTTTTTCGTAGAAAAAAAACTGCTGATGGATTAATCTTTTTAGAGCTATATATTGCATGATGCAATTTGCATCATTCTTATATTTTAAAATGCAGCAAAAAATCGTTTTTTTTTCAATGGGATGTCTATCAAAAACTGTTCTTTTTTATTCAAGCATTCTTACTTTCTGCTTTTCCCGTCAAAATAACATTTTGTGATCTTTTGGGAGCTAATTTCAAATTTTGCCTTTTTAAGATCTTTGAATGTTAATGTAACAATAGCTGAAACAAGTAAGATCTATTTGTAGAAGCAAATAATTAAAATATCTACTAATTTGTTACATGAAGGGCATTTAAATATTAACTGTTATCGTCAAATGTGTTTACGATTAAAATTGTAGTTATAGTTTTAATAATACTGTTGTTCTTTATTAAAGTTCATAAATGCTGGAGGAAATGCTTGCAATTTCTATTTCATTTGATAACAATTTTTATGAGCTACAAACAGTTTTAATGGTTACTTCATTAACCACTTGAGCTTTTATCTTATTTTTATAGTTTAAATAAAAGAAATTGAATTAAAATAACTCATTTAACAGCTTTTTTAAAAAGTTTTTTTCTGTTGCATTTTTTTGTTGAAAAAAATGTCTCTCATTCACGGCAGATTCAAAGCGTAGTTGAAAAAAGCTACAACAAGATTTTTATTTTCGTGTCAAAAGCATTTTCGCGCACCATTTTTAATGTTGAAGATAAAGTAATACATTTTATTATATGGTGTTTTAGCAAATGTGTTTTTAAAAATTATATTTTTTGTTATTATCACATTTTTAACAACTATGACTAGCATTATAGTCTTTTACTGCATTTAAATCAAACAAATATAACGATTTTAAGGATAGCTGAAAAGTGTCTTATATTCTTGTGGCAGGATTTTCGTCCACCATGAAGATACAGCTTAATGACTTATATATTCAGATTCCCCATTGATTTTTCTACAAATCGTATAGAAAAAATGTTAACATTAAAATTACGAAAAAATTTGCTAGCTTAAATAATAAAAAAACGCGTCAAAAATGCTCGTTTTTTGCCCAGATTGAAAAAACTCTTGTGGCAGGATTTTTGTTCCCAGATTAGATATCAAAAATCTGTTTTTACAGATAGATAACTAAGATATTTTTCTACAAAACGTATAGAGAACATTTGGAAAAAGTGTAATATGCGCCGATATCCTGGTTAAATAGTAATTTTTTGCGTAAAAAAGTACAAAAAAAAAGAAAAAAGTTTCTCTCTTTCGTTGTCTGTCGCTTTTTTCTCGTGCAAATGTTCTCTAACCATTGCGTCTTTTTTTAACTCCGTTCAAAAACAAAAAAGAATCTGCCGTGCATTCAACTCACGTTTATGTTTGGCAAAATGTCCCCTAACGAACAACAGCAACAAAAACTTTGAAAAAAACAAGTTTGCCTCCATTTTTTTGAGACAAACTTTTTTCTTATCATCTTTACTATTATTACTCTATATTTACTATTATTACTACTTGTTAAACATCTTCAATAACATCTATTGAAGAAACCATGTCAGTATACTTTGGTACAGCAATTCAACCGACAGGTGTTCGAAATATATTATATGGAAATTTTATTACTCCTACACAACAAAATCTTATACTTGTTCGTTCAAATCGTCTTGATCTATGTGAATTTAGTAGTAGTAGCAGTAATAATGTCAATAATAGCAGCAGCACTAGTAATAAAGCTATTAAAATTGTACATGAAGTTGCAGCAAAAGGAAAGATTATTGGTTCTGTAAAAGTTAAACTAAATTCTGGAGATGTAAGTTTCTTGCTTGTTATTTTGTTGGACTAAAGGTCTTCAACTGGATGGAGGAGTTAAGCTCTTGTAAATTGTATATATGCTTGTCTTGTTAAGGAATAATTAGGGACAACAATGTATTGACTAGAAAGATTACATAACTAACTTTCATTCGAGCATATCAATGAACCGGGAGTTAAATACCTTATTTGTACAGTAACACCTTCTATCTTTTAACTTACTTTATAAGCGCCGGATGAAACAACAAGCTTGTGATCAGATCGTTTTTCAATTGAAACAATATCAACGGCTAGTCCAAGAATGCTTAACCTTTCTATCTCTTCTCTTCCAAGATTTAAGCTGCTCAATTCTATCGCCTCTTGGAGTACTTTCACCAAAAAAGCATCCATCTTCACTTCTCCAAAGATTTAAGCAGCTCAATTCTAACACCTCTTGGAGTAATATGAATTTTGAATCTTGGTTCTAAAACTCCAACAAACAACGCATCAGATAATGTATCAAATCATAAAAAAGGGATACTGTAATAGATTCAATTGTTAAAAAAATGTTACTAGAAAAATCAGGTTCAAAGGTTTCAGGTTTAGAATATCGTTGTACAGAAAAGCTTTCTTCATTAACTTCAAGAATTTCATAGCCCTGTTGTCGACGAAATGCAAATCGGCTTACTGGTGATGCAAGAAAATTCAGTGGATATACATTTGGAACATATGAGAAAGGATATTTTGCCATAGTATAGATACTCATACAGTTTTTGATAATTCGTAAAGAGCCGTACTGAAAGGAGAGTAATTAGAATTTTTGTACATTGTACTAGCGTTTATTCTTATAGCCTTTAAATAGTCCTCTCAGCTCCATCTCATCTGTTGATTTTTCCAACATCGAGAAAGAAACACTTCTTCAATTCCAATTGAAGACCTTTACCGTTAGATATATTTACAATACCGTAATCTATATACAAGCATTTTTCAGCAAAAAGATTGCGTTGCTTTCTTAACTACAAAGCTCCAGCTAATTATTTATTCATTTGATGAAATTGGTACTGCTGAAATTCGTGTTATGGGTACTATTGATAAGGGCATTGGTAACGATTCAACAACAGGAATTTTAATGGTTGCGTTAAAAAAGAATGTAAGCTTTTTAAAGGGTTTTGAAGCATATAACGCTAGCTATTATTTTACTAGTGTTATATCCTTTATTAAGTTGTTATAATGAATGTATATATAGTTACACTATTTTTTAGGCAATAGTAATTCATTGTAAATCTTCATCAATAGAATATGTAACATGGGAACGATCAGCAGATTCAAGAAAAATGATCTTTGTTACAAAGCAATATCGTCGATACGCTTTTATTGCTTGTATTGCACCGTTGGATAATGAAGGTATTTGTGATTGGGAAAAGCTAATATATAGAGGGTTATTGGAGAGATGAGGGTTAGATTTAGCTAGCAAGATTGATCTTTTATTTAGGGGTAAAGCTAATAGTGCATCAGATAATGTATAAAATCCTATGATAAGGGTATACGGTAACAGCTTAAGCTGCTTTAAATAGCTAAAGAGTTGCAAATCTTCTATTGGATACCTTGGAACATAAATAGAAGTTCCATTTTGGTAGCTAATGCTTCTTTAACTAGCTTTCAACGATATTGCTTTCAATCAGGCTCCATCTTGGCTTCTCCTACTATGCATATACAATCTCAAAAAGTCATTTAAGCTTAAGCTCTCTTGTTTTTTCCTATTAATAATCTCTCTTCCTTGTTTCAGAGAATCATTTTGCCATTGTTGAAAAAGATGGTCATTCATATCAATGTCATGTTGCTAAAGAAGATCTTATAAATGAAGACATACAACCCGTTGAAAATTACTCTCTACATGATGTTGGAATTGATTACCTACTTGTAATTCCATTTGATAAGGTTCCTGGTGGTGTACTAGTTATTTCATGTACAAAAGTAACATTCATTGCACCTAATCATGTACAATATTTTCCGATTACTGGTTTACAACGTCATTATACTTGCTGGACATCCCTTACAGCACAAACAAGATTCTTATTAGCTGATGATAATGGTGATATTTGTGTGCTATCTGTTGAAATGGATGGAGCTGATAAAGTTGCGGATGTTAAGGTATAGTGGTTATAAGGTGGTATTGTACAACAGCAACTGAAAAGGGAGTTGTTGTATATTAGCATCTAACGCTTTTATATATGTGTACTTTAACTACCTCTTTTTTAGATTGAAAAAATTGGTGTTGGACCAATTCCAACATGTATTCAGCGATTTGATAAAGGACAGTTCTTGGTTTCTTCGTGGCTCGGTGATCATGAATTACTTAAAATTGGAAGAAGCGAAGATGGATGCTTTTTTATTGAAAATGTTGAAACACTAAACAATCTTGGACCAGCTGTAGATATTGTATCAATTGAAAAACGATCTGATCGAAAGCTTGTTGTATCATCTGGTGCTTATAAAGTATGTGAAGGCGAAATGCTTTTTTGAGTTAAGATGAAGCTGAGAGAATATCTTTGCAAGCTTTCTGCTCCATCCTTCGCTCGACTTGTTACTACTGGTATACTATAACCACTACTAATTTTTGTCTTCTTTTCAGCATGGTTCTCTACGAATTATCAAAAATTGTATGAGTATTTATACTATGGCAAAATATCCATTCTCATATGTTCCAAATGTTTATCCACTGAATTTTCTTGCATCACCAATAAGCCGATTTGCAATTCGTCGACAACAAGGCTATGAAATTCTTGAAGTTAATGAAGAAAGCTTCACAGTACAACGATATTCTAAACCTGAAAATTTTCTACCTGATTTTCCAAGTAAACTTTTTGCATTATATCAGCAACAACATTATGCATCTTTTTTAGGATTTGATACATTATCTGATGCTCTTTTTGTTGGAGTTATAGAACCAAGATTCTATATTCATATTACTCCAAGAGGTGGTAGAATTACAACAGTAAATGGTGAAGAAGTTGCGACATTGCCTCCATGTTCTGCTGCAGATGTAAAGCGATATGGTGATATTGTAATTTCAAAAGGAAATTTTGTATATTGGTATCGTTTTGATTCAACCAATGGAAGTTTGATTAAAGTTGCAGAGCAGAAATTTCCTCGTCCGATTTGGAGTGTTAAATTTGCTGATTCAGGTTAGTTTGGATATAGTGAGATAGTTTAAAGAGAAAGGTGTGGGTTTATCTAAAACACCACTTTCTCATATATACTATGCTTAATCATATATACTTTTCAGAAGATCCAGCTTGCCGGTTATGCTTTGTTGTACCATTTTTATCAAAGAATTTCTATCTTGTTGAAACACCTGATACTGCTGGATCTGCTCTAAAATCTGCTATCAAAATTCCTGTAATTCATGGAAAAATTGTTGTTACTCCAATACTATTATCCTTTCCAAATTGGAGATCATATATTGTTTGTGCAATGGATGATGGTTCAGTTGATTATTATCTATATGATCCTGTCGAAAAAACAGTTGGTTCATGTGAAACTTTAAATGTTGGAGTACAACCACCACTACTTTGTAAAATTTATGTTCAACGACAACTTCATTTAATTTTATGCTCTGATCAAACTACCGTAATGAAAAGCGATAAACATTCTCTTGGATTTTGTAATATGGATGTTAAAGATGTTGGATTTATGCTTCCACTATCAGCTAAAGAAGATCAAGAAAGTGTTAATTCATTGCTATACTTTTCTGAAGGACATATATGTTTGGGTAAGGAATTTTTTGGTGAGAGTTGTGGATTATATTACTTTAACTTGCCAAGCTCATAATGTAGTTGATCAATATTTTGATTTCCAAATTGCTTATTTTTTGTAATATTGTAATCTTATTCTACTTTTTTCAGGAAAAATAATTGATAAACAAAAAATGACAATTCAAAAAATTCATGTTGGTGAAACTTTAATGCATTTGGAGCATGATGTTGATACGAATGTACTTGTTGCTTCATCTGTTCATTCAAATGTAAGTTTGTTTTTTTAATTATCTGTAGCTGTTAATGCTAGTCATCGTTTCTGACCTCATATTTATGCAATTTTTTTCAGCTCATTACTGTTACCCCAAATACGGGTGCAGATGTTATTGATGAACCAAATACACTTGTAACATCATTTGAAAATCGTAAAAAGTTGCTTTGGCCTGCATCTGATGAATATAAATATGAAACTGGTGCTGGTTCAGTTCCTGTACAATATATTGAAGATATTACTTCACTTGTAATCTTTGGAGCTGATCGTTTTACTATCCTTGATGCGGTACAACTTTCAAGATTTGAAGAAATTTTTTCAATGACTGTTGCAAAATTTGCTGGTGAAACATATGTTTTTTGTGGAACTGCTCTAGCTTTTCCTGGTAATGATGCTATTGAACAGGTATGAAATTTGGAATTATTCAAGCTGGGTTAAATGCGGAATCACTGCGCTTTCATATCTTTATTAAATTCTTTTTTTTAGGGTCGACTTTTGGTATTCCGTATTGATCCTGGTACATCTCGTTCAGAACCATCAGGAATGCTTCGACAAGTTGCAGAAAAAGTTGTTAAATCTGCAGTATATGGTATTAAAGCAACTCCATCATGTATTAAAGCACTAATTGGTACATCATGTTGTGATGTAATCTTTAATCCATCCCAGCATACTCTTGAACTTTCAAATAATACTTTAATTGGTCATTTTGTATATTGTAATTCTGCAGTATTTAATGATGATCTATCAGCTCTTGCAGCTTCAGATGCAATGCAATCACTTATTTTGGCAAAGCTTGATGGTATAAATGATAAAGATGATGGAAAGATTATTGCAAGGTAAGTGGATTTGGATGTTGGATGGGGACATCAGTAATCACTGCTATCATTTTCAGAGAACGTAATCAAAGAGCATTTTTATCCCTCAATTTCTTATCAGATCATGAATTTATTGGTGGTGATTCAGAAGAAAATGTTACAGTATTTACAGATTTGCCATCAAAAGATCATGCTCATATTGATGGATATCCAAATGGTATTTCGTCAGAGCTAACAAATCTTGGTTCAATGTATCTTGGACAAACTGTTAATAAAATTCGAGCTGGTGCACCATTTCTACCCATTTATGCAAAACCAAAAAAATCAAATTTTAATCATCGTTATTTTTCATCTGCTGATGGTGCAGTAGGAATTTTTGCAAATGTTGAAGAAGATGTTTTTACGTGAGTTTTTGGATTCAGTGGGATTAGGTCTAGTACTAGATTGTTGTGTAATATAGGAGACGAGATTTTCTATTTATAAAATCTTGTATCCTTCCGATATTCACGTGGAGACTTTATTTATCAAAGAGGGGAATCCTTTTAAGAAAATCTATTCTAACTAACTCATTTAACCTTTTTTTTTAGTTTCCTCAAATCAGTTGAAATGGCACTGAATAAGAAATCCGCATCAGTATGTGATCAAATGACTTTTCGTTCAACAACCTATCTGCCATATAATGAAGCACCATTTATTGATGGAGATTATCTTCGTGAACTGCTAGCTTATTCAAATCCTGATGAAATTACTGAAGGTATTACAGTACCAGATTCGCTGAAAGCTGAGAATCCTGGCCTTTCACCTGGTTATATTGCTTTTAATTATTTAAGACAATTATGGAGTCTTCATTGATATTATTATTTTTGTTTGGGTTGTACTTATTTATTTTTTTGATTCGATTTGTATTATTATTATTTTGTTTGTGTTTGTGTTTCTTTTTGATATAATAAATAAGTATTGAAAAAATTTGAGGGTTACTGTAGTTGAAGTTTTAATATTCCAGCTTTTTATTAAGTACAAAAAATTTTATTTTAGTGAAAACAAATGAGCAAAGAAGTACTCAATCTTCGTTATAAATGAACATAAAAAGCATATGATCTTTTTGTTTATCAAGTCCATGGAAAAATAAAAAAGGAGGTTGGTAGCTATGATCTTCAGTTTCGAGAATTTCATCAATGATTTTTTCCAAACGATTTTTATAGGCTTCAGAAATGGAATCAGTAAATTGAAGATTAAAAATTGTATGTTTGTTTTTCTAAAAATTCTTTTTTTAAGTGATATTTTGGAGGTCAAAAAAGTTCTGTAAATATTTAAAACCTCACCTTCATATAGATGTAAAAACTTTCTAGATCAAACAGTTCAGAAATATCACAAAGTTGTAAATATTTAAGTGTTAAAAAATGTGGAGAATTTAAAAGTTCTTTTACCGTAGCAGAAGTAATAACTGGAAATGAACTAAAAGAAAATAGAAATTTTTCTTATCATTAATCACACGCATCGATGGAACTTACTAGTCAATCTCTTTGATCATAGGAAGCTTCTCGAAAACTCTTTCAAAAACAATTTTACTGCCTTCTTGATCAATGAAAATGAGTATAACACGTAAATGGAAACAGAAATATGATATATAATTTTAAAAAACATTTTTGACTGATGTACATTAATTAAAATGTTGTCAAACCTGTTTCATTCAAAGTCTGGCAAGTTGTAATTTTTGACGCAGCACCAAAGAATTTACTAACATTTTCTACAGTGATTTCCATTTTTGATTAAAATTCATGACACGGTTTTTTAAGAGAATGTGTTATTTGAAAAAAGAAAAAATGTGCAAAAATATTATTCTTTTAAGGTTTATTACTCTTAGTTAAGGGTTTCCCCTTAACTAAGAGTATATTCTTTACGGTTAAATTTTCCTTTTGTCTCTAAAAAATCTTTTAAATTTTATATTTTCTCTCTGGAATAATTTGAGTGTTTTTGAGTTAAATGCAAAGAGTCCAAAATAGAAAAAATAACAAATAAATGGTCGTCTTTATTATATGAATGAGCAAAACTATCTCTTTTTATTCTAGCAGTAATGAATGTTTTATCGTTTGATGCCTTGAATTTTTGCGATTATACAAAATATGGAAAAAACTATGAAAAAGCTGTGATCAATTTGATTAATGTATTGAAAGAAGCAAACAGAGAAAATTTTGAAAAATATATGGAAGAATTCAGTTTAAAATATACAATGCTACCAGAATTTTGGTTATTTTGGGCTAAGTAAATTTTGTTTTATTGTTTGTATGTAAAATAAATTTATTAAAAATTTTGCAGAAATATTTACCTTCCTCCTGGTAGAAGAACATATGGCCGCATACATCAGGAGAAATTGAGTAAGATTGTTGTCAAAGGATTTAAACATTTTAAAACCGATGTGCTTCTGAAGACATGTTTGAATAGAAATCTTAAAAAGGTAAATAATGATACATTAAATATTGTTAAAAAATACTTTTACAAATATTTAGAGATTGGGTATTAACAAATCTATACATTTATCATGTCTTAATAGCGTACCAAATGCAAGAAGTCTTTTGGTTACTCCACATAAAATGCTACGATATTTTTATGCAATATGTCTTGAGATGTCAGGTAAGTCTAAATAACATAATAAGCTTTTTGTGGAAAGCTTTTGTTTTTTTAAACTTTTTTTACTACAATGTTTACAAACAAAAAAATTTCAATTTTTTTTTGTAGATTGCGCTATTGATGCAAGAATCCAAAATTTGTTTAAAAAATCGCTTGATTTATATAAAAAGTTAGAAGCTGAAGAAGACAATGAAAAATGGTTTGAACTTTTAAAAGAATGTAATGACAAAGAATGTATTGAACAAAATGTTGAATTTCGTATTGGAAAATATCCTTCTGATATTAAATTATGGAAACTTTATCTCACTTATTTAAAAGAAAACGATCTTGAGGTATTTCCATGGTTACTGTAGAATTCCCAAAAGAAAAGCTTTTAGGAAATGTTATTCGTTTACCGACGTTACTGTAGATTATTTCTCAACGATTACCATATGAGAAATGAATATTTCAATGAAATAAACCATTACATGGAAAAATCGCTTGTTAAATGGTGGATGGATCTCATTGACATTCAGCATATTGCGAAGTTTGATAAATCTGCTATTGTTCTCATGATTACTATTTTGGTAAATGAATTAAAAACTAAATTAATTTTTTGTTGTGATGATACCAACAATTTGAGAACATGTTTACAAACATTTAAACAATGGGCTATTAACAATGAAAACCAAAGGATGGCATCATATTTGATAAAATGTATAACTATCCCGACACCATTATTACCACCACAATATACATTCCAAAAACCTTATTGTCAATCGTTTGCACTTCCTTATTATATGATGATTAAACTTTTGAATGTTCAGAATTATATTTTTCTTCAAAATTTATTCATGACTTGCAAATATTTTTTTTCAAAACGTCCATTACTTATTTGTCATAAATTTGTTGTAAACGCAAATCAAATTTGTGATAGAAAATACAATCAGCAATCACTTTATCTTTTGCATGAAATGTGGAATACTGTAAACTACAGCAACCTGTGTTTCACAAATGCAATCGACTTCTGCTGCCAAAATGCTTATGCTCTTTCTAGCATACTTTCAAAAATCAGATTATGTACTGTAAAATATTTGGATATCTTGCATCAAAATTTCTCATTACAAGAATGGAAATTAATAACAGCAGAGGGAAACATTATTAGATGCTTTCTTAATTTTTGTAAAATAGTAAATGGTGCAAATGGCGTTGTACCATTTGAAGAAGTAGTAAATCATCTCCCAAATGTTTCGCAGTTACATGTGTAAGAAATTATTTTCAAATAAACTCAACAAAAACATAAGATACAGGGTGCTTTAAAAAACTTCCCTCTTGTAATTTGGCTTCCACAGTTATACTGTTGAAATAAACCAAAAACCGAATTCTCAGTCGTTCTTAGCACCCCCGGGTTTTCATAAAGAAAACATTTTTGAGCTACAAAATTTTTTGCTCTCCATGATTCAAAAAAGCAGTAAGAACGACCAAGCTAAACTCTAAAATTTTAGGTCTTAAAGATTTGTTTTTTTTATCAAAAACACAATACCTGGGGATGCTAGGAACGACTGTGAAGTCCGTTTTTAGTTTACTTCAACAGTATTAGTTTAAAAACCAAATTACAAGAGGGAATTTTTGAAGCAATCTTTTTTTCAATTTGATCGTATTTTAGAGTACCTTGTCCGGAAGATAAATTATCATTTTATACATCGGGTACTCCGAAAATATTTGTAAACTCACAACTCAAAAAAAAGTTGGAATATTTCCACCTCGAATTTTTACCACCAATATTGGATGCTCATGATGTAGGAATATTTATTTGGGTATTTCTGCAATATTTAAATTCGATTAACAAGTTCAGCTTTTTAGACACACGCTGCACCTCATTCAAGTTTTGTCTTTAATTTTGATATCAATGTAACTCAAGAATATAAAAAACATTTTTGCACCATTGCTGAGAATTGTTTATCAAAATGGTTACCAGAATCCACAAAGCCAACTCTTAAAAATTTGTGGTTTTTTGGTCGGAAACCTTATATTTCTGACTAGAAAAAAAAATTCCAACAGCTTCAATTAATAGAAAACTGCATCGTGTTAATGTGTTTTATGTTTTTTAAAAAATTAATTAGAACACCTGAACATCCAAGCAAATACAAGGGTAAAAGTTCTATGATTATTGAAGGACATTAAGATATATAAATGTTTCTATTGTTTTTTTATAATTACTTTTTGACAATAAAAATTTGTTCTAGATTTAATTAAATCACAAAGCTGAAAAACTAACTAGTAAGTGCTTCGCAACTGCGACTTAACTTCCAAATGCACACCGACCATGATCACAAAACCGTAAGTCGCAATATCCTAATGGCTATGACTTTTGACAATCAAGCAAATATTAAAAGTTCGAAACCCATTTATAGAAAAAACCGAGCAAAACAAAATTGACAAAAAAATTCGCCCATAACCATGAGAAAAAAATTATCAAATTATTTTGCCTACAATATTGCAAATGCACGAAATTTGCATATTTTGCGGTTTTTTGTATCTTAAAATCCCTTGGAAAATTTAACTAACACTTTTGTGCAATTAAAATTTTATATTTTTGTTTGACGTAAAACACCTTAAATAGTTTACTATTCAGGAAATATATATACTTACAAATATCTGTTAAACAAAACAAAGACCACCAGGGCAGCTAATATTGTTTTCCTTACTATTCCTCCCTTGAAATAAAATATAACACAAACATGTATTCGTTGCATTTTATCACTGTGTTTTAATGGAAATTTAGATGATCTCCAAAAAATTATATTAATGCAAACAACGTTTTTTAGTAAATTGTTTTTACCAAATAATGCGTTTATAGTAAATCACTAAAGTTTTACAGAAAAAACGTGTTTGTCTTTAAAAATGAAAACGTGCAAAAATGAATATTTTTATTTTGTTGTTGATTGCTTTGATAATTGGAGTTTGTAGTGAGTCTTTTGCAACATATAAATACCAAACAAAAGTAATCAGGTTTATTGATTCATTTAATTTTATTGGCTGCTCAGGCTAGTTAAAGAGAGGGTGTAAAAAATGAGACGAAACTGTTTTTTTTGAATTTGCTGATTTAAGACATTGTATTAAGTAACTGTTTGTCAAAGATACACTGAACCAAGATTTGTTAGTTCTGGTGAAATACCATTTGAATATCCATCAATATGAGCGTGATCTTTTGATGTAACATTTTCTTCTGAATCACCATCAATATATTCATGATCAGATAAAAAACTGAGGGATAAAAATGCTCGTTGATTACGTTCTTTGAAAATAAAAGATAGCTAGTAGCTGACGTCTTTTTGTTCTTTGTCGTGAAATTTGCATAAAATAATCTAATTTGTATTTCTAATAACAGTTTTTCCCTCTGCATTTAAACTCACAGTTTTTACTCTCCTCTTATTCCAATTTCAGCAAAACTCCCAAAAAAATGCCAATCAAACTCCAATACCTTGCCATCCGATATCTTGCTGAACCTGCACGTCTAATCCTGCATTATGCAAATGAACCATTTGAAGATGATCGATATACTCAAGAAAATTGGGAACCCATCAAAGCATCATCTCCCTACAAAACTGTTCCAATTTTAACAGTTGATGGTGAACAAATTGCTCAATCAATGGCAATTTATCATTATCTTGCACGTCGATTTGGGCTAGCTGGAAAAGGTGAAATTGAAATTGCAAAAATTGAAGCAATTGGAGAATATTTTCGTGAAATGATGAATAAAATTGTACCATATTTGTTATTTTTAATTGGACGTTATACTGAAGGAACAAAGGTAATGTATTTTTTGGCACAAGGATACTGTAGTTTAGTAAGTTGGCGTTGTAATGAAAGTTGTCCAAAGTTTCTTATTAGCTTGGCAAGGTTGTGACAGAATAGTTGAAATTAATAGACAAGTTGTTACTAATAAATTTACATAACTACTGCATTTTAAATTACCCGTCATTTTAAGAAAATTACGCAAATTTTGCAAAATAAATTTGCATATTTTTAAAGTAATAATATTAATAAAGACTCCATAATTGTCTTAAATAATTAAATGCAATATAACCAGGTGAAAGACCAGGATTTTCAGCTTTCAGCGATTCTGGTACTGTAATACCTTCAGTAATGTCATCAGGATTTGAATAATCTAGTAGTTCACGAAGATAATCTCCATCAATAAATGGTGCTTCATTATATGGCATATATGTTGTTGAACGAAACGTTATTTGATCACACACTGATGCAGATTTCTAATTCAGTGCCATTTCAACCGAAATTAATTAGCTTTAAAGTTATGCAAATTTTGGTAGATTTTTGAGAAAAAAACCCAAAATTAGTTAAGCCTATGCAAATTTCGATGGTTTTCGCTTACACGTATTTTTGGGGTAAAATGTAAATTTTTTTTGACAAAACTGATGAAATAAAAGAACAGAAATTACACTTGTCTTCTCAAAATTTGCATAACTACGGCAATCTCGACATTTCCTTTTTTGCTAATTTTATGTTAAAATTCGAGTGTAGCTGGGTTAAAATTTTTCAGGTTAAAAGTTAGTCAACCCAATAAAAACCTGCATAATTACAGTAATCTCTTTTCAACCAAGTTAAAATTCATGCAAATTTTAGACATATAGTTGTAAGATCGAAGTTCCAAAAAGGCAATGTTTCACAGAGTTCAATAATTTGCATAACTACCGTAATTTTGACCCCACATATTTGTCATCTACAAAATTGTGCAAATACGACAAATGTATTTTTGGAACGAAAAATTCTTCAGTATTTACCAAATAGCCCTTTTCTGCACAACTACCGTAATCTCTCATAATCATTTTTTTCAGGAAAGTAATTACGCAAAACTTTTTGAACCCAATATCAAGCAGTATCTCCCCGTTATCACTCAACTTTTGAAGAAATCAAAAAGTGAATTCTTTGCTGATTCTGGGCTTACATGGGTTGACTTCTTGGTTGCTGAATATATTGATAGTGCAAACGGACATGCACCAGATCTCCTCAAAAATTATCCTGAACTTTTGGAACATTCAAAACGTGTTCATTCACTTCCACAATTACAAAAATATCTTCAAAGCCGTCCAGCAACACCATGGTGAAAAGAACAGAAATATATTGTGGTTTTGATTAGATTATGAAATTTTTTTTATTTTTTCTAAATAAAGTTTACAAACAAATTGCTAAATCAATTTTTTTGCGACAAATTTAAAAATTGTTTGATTCTCTAAATTGCTCGCTTATCCGAATCATAAAATTTACAAACAACAAAACCATTTTTCGATAGAATTTAGGTAAAAAAGGTTTACATGATAAAAAACAAAGAAAGAAATTTTATCACACTAAAACGGTGTGCACGAAAACACATGCGTTAGTTGCCGGCAGTATTGTATATATCAAATATACTTCTTTATTTCTTCCTCAAACAAGTTTCTTTGCACCCCCTATCTTTTTTATCGTGTGATTTTTGCGATACTACCATGTAAAAAATCAGAAGTAATGCATAGCACTGCTACTATCTCTGTTTCATTGTTTGTTGGTCATTTTAGATGAAAGAGGCTCAAGCTCGTTGCAAAAAACGCGAAACCTTTTTTTGACTGCAGCAAATTCTTTTTTTTCTCTCTTTGGACCATGTCTTTTTTGCTACCTCTTTATTTATTTATCATCTGTTGCGAAATATTTTCTTTGCTGATCAAATTTTCCTTCTCTTTTTTTCATTTTTTATAACCTAAAATTAAAAACGCAGTATTGAACTTTTTGCTTTTATGCCATAGAATATTTAATCATGCCATTCGTATTACCCTTTACACCGAATTACATAAATAACAGATACTTTATAATATTTTAATTGAATTTAATTTCAGCATCTTCACCAACACACTTTATCGTTGATGGCAGCAAATCTTAATGTTGTTCAAAATTCATTGAATTATCCTTACAAAAATTCTTATCGACCATTTCCTCGTACTTTATTTTATTATATTACAACATCCCCATCTTCGGCAAAAGGATATCTAAAGCTCATTCAAAGTTGTAAATATTTTTTTGCTAAAAATCCAATTTTGGTTATTGAAGATCTTCGTACAAATGTTTATAATAATGATAATGATATGTGGATTGCTTATTTAGATTATGAATTTAAACTGATTGCTTTTAAAAAATCGCCAAGCAAAGCATGGATTACAAATAATTTTGTAAGCTGTGCTGATTCATCGCTAAATCTTATTCCATGGATTATTCCACGCATTTATCGATTTGATGTCAAAAAATTAGAACTATATAATCAAAATCTTCCATTTGATCAATTTTTATATCTTTCTATAAATGCTAAAGATTTTACTTTTCGTAATACTATTATCAAGAAAGAAGATGGATCAATTCTTACTTTGCAAGAACTTGTACAAGTTTGTCCAAAAATTAAAGACATTAAAATGTTAGTTTGCTTTTTTATATGTTTTTAAGCAAAAAAGTTTTTTTTTCTAGTTTTGGTACTGCTGTTGCATCATATATCACACCCGAAACAGTTCAAAAACTTATGAATATTGATCATTTTCGAACAATTAAAACTTTGTATTTGGATCATATTCCTGAAACGTTTGATATTAAAACTTTTATTGTTTATGTAAAGGTAAAATAATATATTCGCTTATTAAAAATAATCATAAATGACGCATTTTTTTCAGGCACGAATGTCCGCAACAATTATTATCCTTAATTTTTGGAATTCAACATTATCTCCTGCTTACAAAAACATCCTTGAACAAATTGTTGATGAAATAATGAATGGTCAAACCCATGACAATAAGATTATTATCGAATTTAGTGGTCTTGCACAAGAAAAATCTCGGGCAATGAAATATCATTAATAATTTAAAGATTATTTTGTTATGACATTTTCTTTTTAAGCCTTTAATGTTTATGTTAAAATTTTTAAATAAATGGAAATAAAATTACTGTTATGTTCATTGATTCGTTTTTTTTGTGCTTGCGTTGAAAATGAATGATTTTTTTCTTTTTTTGTATGTATGTATACAAATTAAAGACATGTGGAAACAAAATTTTTTTATGAACAATAAAAGTATAAAATAAAAAATATAAATATAAATATACTGAAAGAAAAACCGTAAAGCATCAGTTGTAAAAACAATAACATCTCGGTAACGAATTCATCAGTGGGTGACGAAATTGTGACGAGTGATTTTGTTACAGCTTATTTTTAGTGTATGTATGAAACTACAACAACAATAAAATTATTTTAATCTTTGCCGATCATTAATTTTCTTTAATTTTTCATCAGAAATACCATCAAAATGAATGCCAAATTTGTAAATTCGAGGATCATAAATTAATTCATCAAGAATTCTTTCAAGACGTTTTTTATATACTGCTGAGATTGAATCACCGAAATGAAGAGAGACAGATGTAGACATATTTATCTATAAAAAAGTTTCGATTGAAAAAACTGTTAGTGAATAAATGCATTACCTTATAATAATTGAAGAAAGCTTCAATATCAAAAATGTCGGGAACATCATACAAATTCAACACGGCAATTTTTGAAAAATGAGAAATTTTTGATAGCTCTTTAACTGTAATGGTTGTGATATTTGAAGCCACTGCAGCACCACACCTGAAAAAAAAACACTTTACGTTTTGAAATTACAAGATTGCCCAAAATTGGGACTATAAATAAACTCAAAAACCGTTTTTGGATACTTCCCTTTACTCCGTTTTTGCGAGCTCGTATTTTCACCATAGAGGTCTCTAACCGTTAAGGGTTTCAAGTGATTACGAAGTGATCTCACATAATTTGTATGTATACTCGTCTTAATAAGAGACCGTTAGGGACGAAATATCAGCGACTAAACGCTCGATTTGTGGATTTAATAGATATATGGATATAGCTAATAAATAGCAGACGATAACTATATCTGTTACAAAATATCCGAAAATCTGCATAATGAATAGTTTTCAAATATTATAAATGGATTATTATTACCCTTGATATTACACCTTTTTAAAATCATTGACATCAAAATTTTATGACAAAAATAGATATCGTCTGCACTTTATTAGCTAAATCCATTTATCTATTAAATCCACAGATATAAAATTCTACCGCTGATATTTCGTCACTTACTATCCCTTACTAAACCGAGTTTAAGAACAAAATATTGGATCTTAACTCCGGCATGACCTGAGGACGTCTACGATGTGAATATTATTTAAAAAAACAAAAAACATTGGACCACCTAGTGAATTATGTAAAGCAAACTTACATTTTAATTTTTTTAATTTCTGGACAAACTTGAACAAGTTCTTCCAATGTAAGAATTGATTCATCTTCTTTCTTTATAATACTATTTTTGAAAATAATATTTTCAACATTTGAACAAAAAAATAAAAATTCATTATATAAAATCTTTTGATCAAATAGATGTAGTTCTTTACCATCAAATTGATAAATACGTGGAATAATCCATGAGAGAAGATTTAACGATGAATCCACACAGCTAACAAAGATATTTGTAATCCATATTTTGCTTGAAGATTTTGTAAAATCAATCAATTTGTAATCATCACGATACCAAGCAATCCATTTGTCATTATGTTTCACATTCGTTCGTAAATCTTCAATAACCAAAATTGGATTTTTGTAGAAAAAATATTTGCAACTTTTAATCAGCTTTTGATAACTTTTTGCCGAAGCTGGATGCATTGTGAGGTAATAAATAATAGAATCTGGTAGTGACCAATTTTGAAGACGAAATTTTTTAATAACTGGATTCACTGAATTTTGAGCGTCAGATGTCATTCTCGAAGTTGTTGAACAATTAAATACTAAAATAAATTTGCAAAAAAAATACAAGAATAAGTTTAATGCAATCAAAAAAAGGATTGGTTTTATTGATAATGATCAATTACAACCAGATAAATAAAGCAGAGGAGTAATGTATAGTTGTTATTCTTATTTTATGCGGGAAAAAATTTTGCAATCTTTTTTTGGCATCTCTCAAGGTATTTGAAAAAATTTGCGAGTACCCCCTCTGTGAAATAAAAAAAAAAATTTTTGATTATTGATTGCCAACTTTCCACATTTGTCTACAGTGTGAATACTGTAGATATTGGCTTGTTGTCAATTGTCCTACCATTTCTGTTTCCCACAAAAAATAATTATATGTTCCGTTTTGCCAATGCATTGATACTTTTTCATCTTTATCACTGGTGTTGCTTTTGCAACAGAAAAATTTAAATTAAACTGAAAAAAGCTGTAATTTTTTAACAAACTTGTTTTATTTGCCGTTATTTCTTTCCATACTTGCTAAAGTTATACATTTTCCATTGATTATGGTTAGGTTATAACACCTATTTTATTCTTGTTAGATATGAATCTTTCATGCAAAGATATACAGGTAAGTACACACTGAATTTTGCAATTTTTAAAGTTGTTCGAGCAAATCGTTATGTCGGTATTTTTTTTGTTTGCAAAATATGCGCAAACATAAGATTTCAGTTTTTTGTTGTCGTTTGTATTGAAAAATTTCAGCTTAATCTGGGGCTTTGTAATATTTTATAATTATGAAAAACAATATTTTTAGCGGCATGGGTAAAAATTGCTTGACATAACCTTGCCAGCAAATAAATGAAAATTTTTATTTCGTGGATAACATCTTTTTAAATGGAATTTTTTCTTGTTAAAAATGTATGAAAAATTCAAACAAACAAATTTATTTAAATATTTTTGGAGCATTTGTCATTTTTTTCACTTTTTAATAAGGAATACCATTAAAATGAATATCAACTTCATAGTTATGATGTCGAGAGTCATCATAAATTTTATCAATAATTTTTTCAAGTCGATTTTTATATGCTACTGAGATTGAATTATTGAAATAAAGGGAGATAATGGCGGACATATTTTTCTAAAAAATGATTAAATTTAATTTTAGTAAACTATTAAACAAATTTTTACCATATAGTAGTTGAAAAAAATTTCTATATCGTTGATTTCTGGAACGCTTTCCAATTGAAAAACCTTAATTTTTGAAAAATGTGGAATTTTAATGAGGTCTTTGACTGTTTCAAATGTGATATATGAAGCAAGAGAAAGAGCAAAACTGAAAGAAAAATATACATGGTTAAAGGTTAAAACTTCCCCAAATCATGTCATTCACTTGCGGGCGCCTATACAGATGGATGTGATCCGTGGCTGTTTGCTTCAGGTGCCAGATCCGAAGATCTTTGGCGGTACAATCCGGTAGTGGCCACCCATCTGACAAATGTTTTTAAATTCTTTTGCAATAAAATTGTTTTATATTACGCGTTAAAAACACATATAAAAATTTTAAGCGTTCCTGACTCTATTTAATGCGTTTAACAAAAATATGATTTTCATCGCCTGTTAGTTAAATATAGCAATTATGGCTACTTATAAATCGAAAATCTCAGATTTCTCACAAACTTTGCAGGAATGTAACACTATGTCTGAAGTACACTGTAAACAAATATTACCCCTTTCCTAGACTGCACCAGATGTTCACAGTTGCTAAAAAATCAAAATTGTTGAAAATTGTTTTATTAAAATCGCTGTGTATCTTGACGCGTGAGCCTTGGGAAGTCATACAGTAGCTTATTGACGAGACCCATCTATGGTCTAGCAGAATACGGCTCTAGAGGAGAAAAAATTCTACGAATGGATCGAAAAACGCTGCTTTTAAAACTTGTCGTTCTTGGAACTCCCGACATGAAAACTTCTGAGAAGTCTTTATGTGGTGTCAAAATTGCATCAGATCCATGTTTTTATACCCTAATTTTTGCTTGAAACAAAACTTCGGATTTTTTTAGACTCTCTGCAGAGAGTCTAAAAAATACATGTAGAAGGGGACGGAGCTAAAGGTCTGACATTGCATATCACATTATCTGTGAAAATCCACATAAACAGCTTGTCACGATTCCAAATATACTTGGACTATTTTGTATTTTTGTAAAGCAAACTTACATTTTAATATTTTTAATTTTTGGACAGTCTTTAACAAGTTCTTGCAATGAAACATATGATTCGTCTTCGTTTTTAATAATAGTTTCATTAAAATTGATATCTTCAATACTTGATGAAAAGAATAAAAATTCATTATATAAAATATTTTGTTTATAAAAATTTATGTGCTTGCCATCAAATCGATAAATACGCGGAATAATCGATGAAATAAGTTTTAAAGATGGATCAGCACAACTTACAAAGATATTTGTTATCCATAATTTGCTATATGATTTTGTAAAATCAATATATTTACAATTATAACAAAACCAAGCAATCCACATATTATTGGATTTAACGTTTGTATGTAAATCTTCAATAACTAAAATTGGATTTTTGTAAAAAAAATATTTGCAGCTTTTTATCAGCTTTTGATAGCTTTTTGCCGTAGATGGATGCATTGTGAGATTGTAAATTATTGAATCATGTAACGACCAATTTTGAGGACGGAATTTTTTGATATCTGGATTCTTGGAATTTCGAGTGCTTATTTTATAATTTGATGCCATTGGTGATTAAGTTGTTGAGCAATTCAATATAGATATATAAAAAAGGGCCTGCAAAAAGTACAATTTGATGAATAGGTTGCTTTTATTGGAAAATACGAGTCTTTTCAGTATTTACGACTACAACGACCAGCGCATAAATACTGAGTCAAATAGACAATGTTATGCACAGTTTTTATTCTTATTTAATATAGAAGACTATTTTGCCATCTATTTTTGGCAAGGTTTTTATCTTTCAGGGTATTAGGGAAAATTTTTTTAAAATGCTTTGAGTACCTCTTCAGAGAATAATTAATCAAATATTGTTGATCAATTGTCAGCTTTCCAAATTTATGTATTTAAAAAAATTTATTTTTTTCTTTTGCATCACTAAAAAGTATCAAAAAGTTGTTCAAACAACGAAACATCAAAAATTAATATTTTAATCAGTCGTTAAAAAAAATAAAAAAGGTTTACAATTCATGATATATAAAAGTTAAACATAACTTTACAAAAAAAATATTCATGTATTTTGTTACCTAGAAAAAAAGAATGGTTTTTTTGCAACCTCACAAAACGGACCATTGCATATTCAATGAATATTATTCATCTTCTTTGTGTGTATTGACTATTCATTGATTTTTTTTGTGTTTAAAAAGGAGCACCTTTTATCTCAGCATCGTTTGTCCGCTGCCAAGCAAAAAAAATGGTTTTTGTTTGTTTGTGTCAAAGAAAGAGTAAAAAAGATGTTGACAATAAGTTTTTTTCTTTATTTTTTTGAATTTTTTTAATATATTTTTACAGAGAGAGAAATTCCAGCTTTAAAAAAGCAGAACAAGAGATTATAAACCTTGAGTTGTTTATATCCTATAAAAATAAACAGCATATTTATTGGTAAAACGACACATTTTTAATTATTAAAATTACTCAATGTCCACTCTTGTGCAAAATAAGGGAAAAAAAATTTACAGGGATTCAATAGCTTTGAAATCCCAAAAACTCGTGGATTCATTGTTTTACTACATTCTCGAAATTAATGCGCATGAAACTGATACACAGTTTTTAAAAACTTATTTAACACAGTAAAAATAAGTTTTTTTTGTTTTTTTCATAATGTGGTAATAAGCATTTATTCATAAAACAATAAAACACAAACACCAAAAAGTGTAAAAAAGTTTGTTTTTATGGAAAATAAAAATAGTTTATTCATAATACCGTTCTCTCATAATAATCCATTTTTCATCATCTTGTTCATCGTATTCAATATTGCATTTTAAGGTTTCATCTTTAATTACAGTATCAATGAGAGTATCCAATTGATTCTTAAATTCTTCCGAAATATTTTCAACAAATATAAGCTCAATCTTAGCATGTCTGAGTTTCTGTAATAACGTATTAGAAATAAAGATGACCACCAAAATAAAAACCAACTTTGATAAAATTCAAAACATCTTCAACATGAACCTTTTCAGGAATATCATACAAACAAAGTTCACGAAGATTAGAAAGATTTTTGAGATTTGCAATAATTTTAAAAGTGGAAGAAGTAAATATTATTGATTGACACGAACTAAAAAAATTAGATTTCTGACAGCAATAATATATCTTAAAAACTTACGAAATATATTCTTCGACCCTTGGAACTACTGCAAGGATGGCATCAAGTGTAACAGGATTTCCATCATCATAAAACATTTTAACATCAGTTAATGAAATTTCTTTTGCAGATAAAGCCATCAATTTAAAATCATTAAATAAAATTTGTTGATTATATAAGGCAAGACAAACAATATCAGATTGATAAAGTTTAGGTGACAATCCTGATACCAAATGAAGATTATGATTTTCATAGACATAAAGAAAATTAGTTAGCCAAATTTTACTTGAGGTTTTAGCAAGATTAATATCAACGCAGCATTTACGTTCATTTTTAACACATTGTTCACCGTTATTAGAACATAGTTTGGTTTTTCCATCATTATCAAAAAAATCTTTTGCAATAAGAAGTGGCAGTTTTTCGAAAAAATATTTGCAGCTTCGAACAAGTTTGAGGTAAGCAGTTGGATTTGAAGGATTCTTGGAGATATAATAGATGATTAAAGAAGGAAGTGAGAAATTTTGTGGCTGTGATGGTTCATCTGGCCATGTAATTTTTCCAAATTGAATAACATGCTTTGAAGGAACATATGAAGTTAAAGCACTCGTTTGCTTATCCATGGCTGAATAAAGACTAAAAATTAAATTGGCATTAAAAGATACAGTCACTATGCGTAAATTAGAAAAAAAACGAAATATTGATAAATAAGTTAAAAAAAGGTAGAACAAAAAAACTAGGTTTATATGGATATATTTTTATATGTGCATTGCAAATAAAAGGCAATGCAGTTGCGCAACTAAGATCGATTTCTGATAAATAGGGTAAGAACGAGCAAGAAGAAGCAAAAACGACCAGTTTTGTGCTTTTCTATTATTTGCGGATTTTTTTTATCAAAAATAATCATCTTATTTTACCGTAGACACCCCCAACTTAAGGTGAGGTTTTGGGCCCAAAAAGTTAGCTCCGTACTTCTTTAATCATGGATAAAGTAATGTAATTACTTTAACACCATCTGCACCAACAAAACCGATAACTGCCGCAAATAACTGAAAAAGAACAGTGACTAAACTTTCGGCTGTTCATTTATCTTGTGTCCAGCTTTGTGTTCCAATACTGCCTTCGTTATGATAATCAAAAAAAAATTCAAAGAAAAAAACGGAAAAAAGTGTTCTCTGTTCATCTCTAGTTTAATTCTCCTTTAACTTTATTAAATTTTAATTGAATCACAAAAAAGGGGTTAATTTTTCGTAGTCTGGGTTTTTTTTGGGTTGGAAATATTTGCACAAAAAGATGCAAAAAAATTTTTTCACTACATAATTGAGAAAATTGAGAAGAAAACGACTTAAAAGAATTGAGCGATTAATTCATCGATTGAACATTTTTATGACAAAACAACAAGATGATAGATAAATGTCTAAGAAGATTTGTAGTCATTTAAAATAAAACTGATACTGACATATGAATTATTCAAATATTATAATTGTATTTAGTTGTTTAATTTTTAAGTTTTGTGAAGGCTGCTTACGAAACCCAAATGCTGAATCTGGTCCTATAATAACAATTGGTCCAATGATGGAAAGTTAGTCAAATATGCAAATTTAATCATTTTTGCTTGCTTAAACTCTGCAAAATCAATATTTACATTTTGGATGACAAATTTGTTCGGCTTTATTTAGGCCCTAGAAAAGCCTCCGATCAGTGACAGATTCGGGCCCTAGCCTGCTAAAGTTCAAATTTTACAAATTTAACTCTTTTTTTAGTGTGTGAAACAAACAAATGTCCAACATTATTTGGATCAATGATCACAATATCTCCAGCAACATCAGATCCTAATACTTGCATATATACTGTAACAGCAACCTGTAATGACCCAGTAAATTATTATATAAAAGTAAATCTCATTTTTATAAAACAATTTTTTACAAAAATTTTTACTTCAGTTCAATGGCATCATCACTCCAACATATCCAGGCCCAAAAACTTTAACCTGCGATGATACAACAATGCAATATACTTATCTTGATGGAGGAGGAGTGCCACAACAAATTACATCTATTGAATGTGCATGTCGACCTGAGCCATGTAATATGCTGACAACATCAAATGTTTATGTTTCTCCGAACTTGTATGCTTCAACAAATACTCCTACAGTAGATGTTGACGGGAGTTGCATTTACACTCACGATCTATACTGTTTTGCTCCATATATGACAATGCAAGTATGTTTAAATCATGTCAATCTTTTAAACTAATTTATATATTTTTTAGTTTAATGGAGTTGATAATCAACCCTATTTATTTGGAGGGGGTTCACTACTACTTCAATGCCGTACTTCTGAAATGAATTTTAGATATGAACAAATGCCTGGTACATTCCCAGAAGCTTTTACAATTACATGTTTTTAGAAATTTTTTATAATGATTAATTTTAATTTAAATTTTCTTTTTAAAAAAAACGTTTGACTGTTATGACAATAAACAATAAAGTTTTTAAAAATTAAAAGCGTGTCTGCATCTTTTTTGGAACGATTTTTTATAAGAGAAAAGTTTACATGATACAAAATAAAGAAAGAGATTTTATCAAAATAAAAATGTGAGAAAGATAGAAAAATGCGTTAATTGCCTTCAGTCTCATCGAAGGGTAAAACAGTAGAAGACTGTTTTTTTTCGTTAATAAAAAATAAAAAAAAACACAAATAAACAAATGTATTATTATACCAAGTGATCTGTCATTACACGATATTTTTCATGAGCAAGGCCAACAAAATCAATAACAACCTTATAGGAATGTTTTCGACGATTCATTATTTCATTAATTATTTCATCAACAATTCTTGCAAGACAATCTCTGTAAGCAGCTGATAATGGTGAATATCGAAAATTAAGGGTAATTTTTGCGGACATACGTGCCTGAAAAAAAGTGTTCATTATGATTCTTGTCTCCCGTGAAACAAAGATTATCCTACTTTCACATAAGTAAAAAACATTTCAATATCAAAAGTTTCAGGAATGTAATCCAAATTAAGTACTTGAATACTTGAGAAATGTGGAATTTTTAAGAGCTCTTCAACTGTCTTTGATGAGATATATGATGCAACAGAAGTACCTAAACTATAAAGAAAAGCATAAAAGGTTAGAAAATTTTTTAACAAAAAACTGACATTGTAATATCTTTAAATTTTGGGTGATCTTTAACTAATTCTTGCAATGTAAAAATTGTTTGATCTTCTTTCATTATAATACTATCACGCAAAGTAATATTTCTAACATTTGCAGAAAAGAATAAAAATTCATTATATGAAATATTTTGATTATATAAATGTAATATTTTGGCATCACAACGATAAATACGTGGAATAATCCATGAATTCAGCGATGAATCAGCACAACTTAAAAAATTATTAGCAATCCATAACTTGTTTGAAATATTTGTAAAATCAATATATTTACAATCTTCACCTAACCACGCAATCCATTTTTGGCTATTTTTTGCATTTGTACGAAGATCTTCAATAACCAAAATAGGATTTTTAGCAAAAAAATATTTGCAACTTTGAATTAGCTTTAAATATCCTTTTGCAGACGATGGAGATGTTGTGATGTAATAAACAATGGTATCGGGAAACGGTAAAATTTGAGGCCGAAAAGTTTTGAATGAGATATTCATTGAGTTTTCATAAATATCACTTTTTTGATTTGATATGAATGTTGAAATTTTAAAAATAAACAAATAAAAAAAAGTGAAAATTTTTTATCAAGATTTTTTTGATGACAAAAGAAAACAATCTAATGTTTTGCTTTTATTGAAGAGCATCTTTTCTCACAGTTTTTTTTTTACTCTACCGGAATGACCGATGACACACATGAAGCTAAGAGGTTGTGTTACGCATATTTTTCACTCTCTTATTTTTATGGACTGATATTTCCGTGTTTTCGTTTGAAAGATGCCTAGCCTTTTAATATAAACAAAACTGTAGGGAAACATACTTATCAACAATTTTTTAAAATTAAAAGTGATAAGACCTCTTTTCTTGGTTTTTATACTATAAAAATTTCTCTTTTTTGTGAATTAAATCAAAAGTAAATATTTAAAAAAATGCATGAATTGCTGGATCAACATGAACGACGAAAAAATGGGGAATGAATAAGTGGAGAACACGAAAAAAAAGAAGCTTAGAAATTGTCTTGAGCCTTTGTTTTTTTTTTAGCTGAGGTTTGTTAGCAGATAATGGTTGAAAAAAATAACAAATTGTCAAAAGACAGAATGAAAAAAGCATAGTTGAGATCTTTATGTCCATCAATATTAATTACAGAAGTAAGCCAAATTTTGCTCATAATCTTGCCGAGGTCGATGGTAATACAACATTGCATTTCATATTTATGGCATTCAACTGGGTCATTTGAACAAAAATGATTTTCTTCATATGCAGTTCTAGCAATAAGAATTAGCAATTTTTCAAAGAAATATTTACAGCTTTGAACGAGCTTGAGATGGATAGCTGGGTTTGAAGGATTTTTGGCTATATAAAAAACGACAGTAAAAAGAAGTGAAAATTTTTGTTGCATTGAAGGTTGTAATAACCAGCGTTATACAAATATAGAAGTATTAATATTTATTGAATATAAATATAATAAAGCAGCATAAAGAATAATAAGCAAGAGCTTAGCAGCACGAAGAGAAGACAACAACGAGGAGAATAAAGCAAAGACAACGAAGAGAGACAATAGGAAAGATCTCGACGGGAAAATACAATGCAGGAAAAGGCCTAAAAGAATGCAAGACAAATTAACATAGAAAACGGTTATTACAAAGGTCCACCAAGCCATGATAGTTTTTTAGGAATAGCAGATACAGGAGCAGATGAAGAATTCATTTGTGCATTCATTATATCTAAAAGTTAAATAGAACTTTACAACGAAAAATTAACTATGCGTTCATGTATTTAATTTGTTGCCCAGCAACAAAAGAAAGCAATTTTTTTACAACTGAGGATTAAAACTCACAAAATGGACCATTGTTTTTTCTTCTTCTTTTTGTGTTTCGATTATGCATTGATTTTTTTTGTGTATAAAAAGTAGTACCTTTTTTGACCCCTTCTATTGCAATGTTTGTCCGTTTACAACCAAATAAGATGGTTCTGTTTATTTTTGTGAGAAAAAAAAGAGTGGAAAATATGTTGAAAATTATTTTTTTTGAATTTTTTAAACATTTTTTAATAAACATAAATTCCAGCTAAAGGAATAGTTGAATACGAAATTATAGGAAGAACAAAAAACCCTCTATTTGTTTATATTATAGCCTTAAAAAGGGTATTCTACAAAAGTTATCCGCACACTAAATTATAAAAATTATTTCAGTGTTTATTCCTGTCCATAAATATTATATTTTATCTGGACTCAATGATGTCAATGTAGATTTGGTAATTTAGTGATTTACTTATCATCGAAAAAGTTCTATATCTTATCATTTAACGCATTTTTCACAGGAAAGAGATAATCCTGTTTTAATCGCTAGCTCTACAATTGTAGCTTTTCATATTTTTAATACTCATAGCTCCATAAAAAGTTTTTTACATAAACTTAATGCACGTATATTTAAATGATAAAAGCTTACATAAATATTTATTTAGCAAAATAACAGTAAAAACAGAGTAACAGAGTTATTATCAACAATCTATCGCTTTTAATAGTTTGGCCACCGCAAATATTTCTTCTGTACACGGCCGTCTTGGTGAATACTGTAGATATGGACTTGCTGTCAATTTTCTGTCACCATTTCTTTTTCCCACAAAATAATATATTTTTATTTTCCATTTTGCCAAAGCAAAGAAACAGCATTGTCACTTTTTATCATAGACGTTTCTTTTGAAACAGAAACAGTTAAAATAAAAAAAAGCTGTAGTTTTTTAATGAATTTGTTTTATTTCTGTTTGAAAGACTAGTGTAGCGCCAGGTTTGGCAAAGTAACGAATTGTTGCCAAACTGCTGCAATTTTTGTTGTTGTACTTTGCTGTTCTTGTGTTAGATAAAATAAATTTGTAACAGATTATCTGCTTTTTTTTCCATACTTGCCTAAATCAAACATTCTTGCAACCTAATAGAAGCAAAACCTTTTGAACTGTCTCTAATAATATTTGACAATAAAAGATTACATCTTTGCTGCATATATTTTGTTTCGCTCGTGATTATTTTTGTGTATTACTATTATATGCGGCTTACTCTTTCTTATATAAAATCAATTTTAGCTTTCTCTTTTATCAATCATATATATAAAATGTCGCTAAAAGTTGATGTAAGTTTTTTTATATTCCTCTCCATCTACAGTATACAATTTTTAGGCATATAAATATAGTTTTTATGCAAAATGGACTTTAACTCAACAACAAATTACTTCATTACAACCATTATCAACAGAATTACAAACCGTTGAAGGGATGTCAGATGTTAAATGGTTTTTAAAATGGGATTATTCACAAACCTTATGTTCTTTATCTATTACCATTGAATCAAAATCTGAAATTGAATATACAATTTATCGTCATCAATGTTCCGATCCAAGTAAGTAATTCAACTGTGTTAAGTACATTTCTCATTGATGATAACCTTTTTAGAGCAAACTGATGTTGTAATTGATTTTTTAGTTGGAAAAAAAGATATTGAATTAATTACTAATAGTGGTAGCAGCTTTATACATTGCTTAAAATATGATGAATTAACAATTATCATTCGTGGATGTTTTTCATATACTCAAAAATCGAAGCCGGATATAAAAATCATCAATGCTGCAGAATGGGGATTACGATTGAAAGAAAGCATGAATGAAAATTTTGATGTTGTTGTTGATGGACAAACTATTAAGGTATGTAGCTATTTTATATAAATTTATCAGTTCATTCAGTTGCGGGGCAGCTTTACCGAAGTCCAGCGAGTCTTTGAGCTTTAGCCATCATGCCTTTGCCGTTGCAACCCGGTGCTTGCTCCACCCCTCTGTCTCCCGATAAAGCACCACTCCTACCTGTTGTCATCGAATCTAGGCTGGTCAAGCAAGGGGGATCGAACCTGTGAAGGTCCGGATGATAGCCCAGCGCTAAACCACTCTACGCCCTGTTTTCCTTTTTGTGACATTTTTAAAAACCTTTCTTTTTTCAGATTTACAAGCTTTTTCTTGCAGCAGAATCACCAGTTTTTGCAAAAATGTTTGGAGATAATTTTAAAGAAGCTGCCGAAAGCAAAGTTACAATTATTGATTTCAAGTATAAAATTGTTCAAGCTGCTATTAATTACTGTTATGGACAAAATATTAATGAATTAATTGAAGACGATATGGATGAAATTGAACTTTTATATTTTTGTGATAAATATGATTTTCAAACTTTAAAGGTTGGTTTCTCATCTGGGTATTTTTATTTCAAAAAGTTGTTTTGATGAATAAGCTTTAAAGGGGAACAAACAAATACAATAGTTCATTTTCTATTTTTTAGCCAAAACTTGAACAACATTTAATTCAAAAACTTACTGCTGAAAATCTTTCATTTTATGTTTCAAATGTTGATCAAACAAATGCTCTTCTACTTCGTCAAGCATGTATTAATTTAATTTGTGGATTGATTGATCGAAAAGAATCTAATCCAAATATTGATATGAAAACTTTTGATAAAGCTTTTATGGCTGATGTTCTTCAACAACTTATGAATCGTGGTCAGAAGTAATCGCAAAAATTTTACTTAAAATGTTTATGTTGATTTTCATTTTCTGTGAAAATTTTTCTTTCATATAAAATATATATTTATTTCATAGTGTTTGCTTGCAGAAAGACAACCATGGGTATTCATTTTTAAGCCTTTTTATGAGAATGAAATTTTGAGGATAATCAAAAATTGCAAGATTTTAATAATTTTTTCATGGACAAAGAAGCGCTTCCATTTTCAGTCGCTTCCGCTTCGCTTCCATTAGCTCTAGAATCGCTTCCGCTTCCATTACGAGAAGCGGAAGCTGGAGTACACTGATTGGAATGTGCGATAAATTTAATCCAATATTTTTCACGTTTAAAATCAGTTAATTAGTGAGCACATAATTTTTAAAAATGTTGTGTTTTGTGGTGACTGATTCATTTTTTTTTCCGTCAGTGTTACAAACGAATGAATGAATGACCTTTCTTTTGTGTTGTTTGTCCCATTTATCAACCAAAAAAGAGTCTTTTGGTGACCTTGAAAACAAGTTTGCAAAAAAAATATAAAAAGAAGAAAAATCTGATGACAAAAATAAATTTTCTTCATTTTTTTTTGAATTTTTTAATCAATTTTTACCCAAGAGACAGCTTTGACATCTTCTTGAAAGACATATTAGAAATGAAAGCTTAATTCATTTTTACTTTATTGTCCTTCACAGGATATTTGATGCTCGAATATTTAATTCTGTAATATTAATGATATCAGATACCGTAGTATTGGCAATTTGAATGCATTTCTAAAAATGATGCGGAACACAATTACATCTCCCGTAGCTCTTTTTATCAAACAACCTTGAAACAACAACTGCTGCTCCAGCAATACATTTGGTATTCTGCTACTGGATACATTAAAATTTACAGGAGGTCCATTACAAAGAAAAAAATACTTCAGGATTTAAAATACAAATAACGGGGTGCAACACGTGAACGAGCCCGCATCAATATTACTGGTGAGCGAGTGACAAACTTTATACCTGCTACAATTTTTGATGGCATAAATTTCAAAAATTTTCTTCAAATCTGTAGATTTTTTTCATATCTCGCTACCTGTGCTTTTTTCCAAAAATTTTTGGCTTGCAAGGGGGGAGGGGGTTGGAAATCCAACTCCCCTAATGATCTATGATCACAAAAATGATTCAAAATGCAAAAGCCAAAGTGTTTGATTGATAGGAGTCGCATTTCACAATTAAGTGGATAATAATAATAAATTTTTGTTGTGCTGCAGACAAATACTGGTGATGAGTAATATATCTATCTGGGCTAATAATCACTGACCACAGCCGCTTTTTTATATTTCTCTATTCTGTGTCTTTTTTGCTGAATGATATCTTTTGTTAACGATAAAAATGAATGATCTTTCTTTTTACTTTTCTCTTTCTTGCGTTGGTAATCCTTCTTCAACTAAAAAACGCTTTTTTCTTTTTGTTCATAAAAGTAAAAAATGTATCGGATTTATTTCCTCTTTTTTTTTGAATATTTTAAACATTTTAAGGACAAGAGAAATCAAATTCTAAAAATGATTATTAACAAGATAATTTCGGTGCGGCTATAAATTTTAGTGAAGCAGTGTGTTACAGTGAAGTTTGCAATAATAATAAACTCTAAAATTATTCAAAAAACATTTTTATGCTAAATATTTTTTGTGAAAACATTGTCCTAAAACAGAAAGCTAAAAAAGCATGGTAATTGTCAACTCAGAAAGTTATTGTACACGGTGTCCCATGAATCCAAACAAAACAAAATGTTTTTCTAAGAGATAAAAATGCCATCTTCTTCAAACGAAACAATCTGAGCTTTTGGTTAATGTCTATTCACAAAAGCAAAGACTACTGTAACAAAAAAAACGAATGTGTTAATAAAAATTTATTCAACTGTAATAATAAAAAGCTATAGACACAACAAAAAAATATTTTTCATAAAACAGTAAAACACAAACAGAGAAAAGAGTACACAATATTAATCGCAATATCGTTTATACATAATTTTCCATTTGTCATGATGATGACCATCATAACTAAAAACACATTTTAAGGTTTCATCTTCAATTACAGCATCTACGATATCATTCAATTGATTCATAAATCCATTAGAAATATGATCAAAATCAAATTCAAATTTTGCATGTTTCAGTTTCTATAAGAATAAGTTAAATGTGAGAATGAAAAGTACTAAAAAAAAGACTAACTTTAATAACACTTAAAACATCTATAGCATTAGCAATTTCAGGAATACCATATAAACAAAGCTCACGAAGATTAGAAAGATTTTGAAGCTTCGTAATATTCTTCAAAGTTGAAGAATCAAACATTGTAGGATTACATAAACTATAAATCAAATGTATGACAAAAAAATTACGATAAATTAACTTACAAAACAAATTCTTCAATATTTGGGACTGCTTCAAAAATGGCATTGAGTGTAACAAGATTTCCATCACGATAGATCACTTTAACATCAATTAATAAAATATCTTTAGCAGATAAAGCCATAAATTTAAAATCATTTAACAAAAATTCTTGATCATATAATTCAAACTGAATAATATCAGATCGATAAAGTTTTGATGAAAGTAATGAAACAAAATTTGGATGATAAATTCCATAAACATAAATAGAATTGGTAAGCCAAATTTTGCTTGAAATTTTTGTAATATCAATATTAACGCAGACTGAACATTCATCTTCAGAAGAATGTTCATTATCACAAAATTTTGTTTCGCCATTTTCATCAAAAATATTATTTGCAACAAGAAGTGGTAGCTTTTCGAAGAAATATTTGCAGCTTTGAGCAAGTTTGAGGTAGACAGTTGGAGTTGAAGGATTTTTGGAGATATAGTAGATGATTGAAAAAGGAAGAGAGAAATTTTGTGGCATTGATGATTCATCTGGCCATGTAATTTTTCCATGAATAGCTGGCTTTGAAGCAGTCATTTGATTATCCATTATTGACGAATAACTGAAAACAACGCAAGCTTTTGAGCGTTAGATATAAACGAACGAAACTGCAGATAAATAAAAAAAATAAAAAAGATCTAAAATTTTCAACGGATTTTAGCAAATTTAAAAATTTTTTTGCTGCTTTTTTCTTTGCAAATAAGGTCGTTAAATTTTGCAAAAATATATTTATTTTTCAAACCTTTTCCATTAATCAATTTTTTAACTGCAAGAGCTTTTTTTTTGCAGGCAAGTATAGTATATCAATTATTAGTTATTTCTTTCCTTTTTTATACTGCCACTTGAATAGATATGCCTTGGCATTTTTCAAAAACGATTTTTTTTGTCAGAAAATATTCATGGGTAAGTTTATATTAATTCGTGTTCTGTTACTGTTTTTTATAATTCTCTCTTTTTTTGATAACTTTTAGTTTTTTTTGCATAATTTACTCGATTCGTGTACCGCTCATATTTGTGATTTTATTCAAATGTTGATAAAGTTTAAACATTTTAGCTATATCTCTTTGATACACAATGGATAATCAAATGATTGCTTCAACTTTTTCTGCTTCAAAGCCAGTTATTCAGCATGGAAAAATTACATGGCCCGATGAATCATCAATCAAACAAGCTTTCTCCCTTCCTTCTTCAATCATCTATTATATCTCCAAGAATCCTTCAACTCCAACTGTTTACCTCAAACTCGCTCAAAGCTGCAAATATTTTTTTGAAAAGCTACCGCTTCTTGTTGCAAAAGATATTTATTGGAAAAATGGGAAAACAAAACTTTGTCCAAATACTCAACATGAATGCATGAGTGGTAATAACAAATGCTGTGTTGCCGTTGATCTCGCTAAAACTTCAAGTAAAATTTGGCTTACAAATGAAATCTGTATTGATAAATATGATCCATCAAATTTTGCTTCATTACTTTCATCCAAACTTTATCAGTCTGATATTATTCGATTTGAATTATTTGATCACAAAGTTACATTTAGTGATTTTAAATTGATGGCTTCATCGGCTAGAAAAATTTATCTTAATTCTGCTACAATAATCTGTGGGGATGGAAATGATGCAAAGCTTGATGCTGTTCTTAAAGTGCTTCCAAATCTTGAAAAGTTTTTATGGTAAGTTTTTCTCTTTTTACTTTTTTTGTTGAAGTATATTTTCTTGTTTTAGTGATTGTAATTCTGCAATGTTTGATTACTCAACTTTAAAGAATATTGCAAAACTCAACTGTCTTTCAAAGCTTCAATTTCTAGGTTTATGTGATATTCCTGAAATTGCCACAGGTGAAGATTTTTTAATTATTATCAAAGTGAGTTTTTTTGTATTTTTATTCATCTTTTAATTTTCCTCTTTTTTTGAAGGAATTTAAACATGCAAAGATTCAGCTTGAATTTGATGACAATATTTCTGAAGAATTTAAGAATCAATTGAATGCTCTTATTGATACTGTACTTAAAGATGAAACCTTGAAATGTGTTATTAAATATGATGGACAAGATATTGAAAAATTAAAGATTATGCAAAAACAAATGTAATGAAGAATATCTTTGCATTGTTGGTTTGTGTTTTTTTGGTTTTACTGTGCTATTATGAATAAAAATTTTTTATTACTCTTTGAAATTGTTTTTTATGCCTTTATTTGCTGAATGTAATTTCCTTTACATATAAATTTAAGATCTTGTGGATTAATTTTTTAAAAAGAGGTTACTGTATTTTGTAAAAACGTTTTATAAAAATACAGTAATCTGCATTTTTGTAAACTACGAATACAGCTGTATTAAAGAATTTATAAGCAATATTTTTCTGCTACAGTATCCTACACAAGAAATGTGGAAAATTATTTAATACCAAGGTTTGGCTTCTTTGATTCAGAAGATCTATCTGACGTCAAGAAAACCAATCATATCCACAAAAATTTTAAAAACCTTTACTCGATGTCTTTGATAAGCTTTACTTGCAGCACCGTTTTCACATGACAAATTTGTATTTTCCATGTTTTTTTTCAATTGCAAAAGTACCAGTAACTTAAAGACTCAAATATCCATCAAAAAAGTATATCAAGATTGAAAAATAACAAAATAAAACATTTTCGATGTTTCATTAAAATAAGATTCAACAAAAATGCAACAATGATAAATTTGAATTTAAACACCAATGAATAAAAAACGAATGATAAATTTTTAACTACTATTACACAATATTTACAAGGGTAAATATTTATTTCTGACAAAGCAATACAGAGAACAAATCATGCATGTATAAAATGAGAATATAAATTTTGCAAGTAATTATTTTTGATAGAATCGAACTTCAAAAACAGTTGATTGAGTACCAGCAGATTGAAGAGTTTTACGGAAACAATAATAATCAGAAACATTTTCATCATATTCAAAATCAAAACAAATTTTTTTATAATCAATAAGGTGCTAAAAATTATATAAGCTTTAAAAAATGAATCAAAAACAAATATTTGTAACTTACAGAAGTGCGAAAAGCTGTAAAAGAATATGTTGCTTTAGCTGGATCATTGATAGCATTTCTTGCAAAAGCAATGTAATCACGAATAGTATATTTTGCAGTTGAAGCACCAAAAATATTAAGCATTTGACCTCTTGCAAAAACAATTAATTCTTGTCAAGAAATGTTTGTAGAGCGCGCTATAGAATTTGCTAGAAAAAAACTCAGCAAAATGAAATTAGAAAAGCAAACACGGAAAGAGGAAAATAAATCAACAAAAGACAAACTTTTTTCTTGAATTTTGTTTGTTTCGTTTCCCGTTTTTAGCTGTCTGTTCTGTTACGCGTTGCTATAACTTTTCTTGTTCATGCTTGATTATATTTCAGCTGATTGTTTTGCCAACAATGAATCATCAAATGGTTGCTACAACTTCTTCTCTTGCAAAACCAGCAGTTCAACGTGGAAAGATCACATGGCCAGATGAACAATCAGTACAACAAGCTTTCTCTCTTCCATCTTCTGTCATATACTATATCTCCAAAAATCCTTCCAATCCAACTGTTTACCTCAGACTTGTTCAAAGTTGCAAATATTTCTTTGAAAAGCTACCACTTCTTGTTGCAAAAGATTTTTTTGAAGAAAATAAGCTATGTCCAAATGATGAATATGATTGCATTGATAATAGTAGCAAATGCTGTGTTGCTGTTGATCTTTCAAAGCTTTCAAATCAAATTTGGCTTACAAATGAAATTAATATTAATGAATATGATAGAATTACAACTCCAAACTTCGTTTCATTACTTATTCCAAAGCTTTATCGAGCTGATATTTTTCAACTTAAAATTTATAATCAAGAAGTTACTTTTGAAGATTTTATATTTATGGCTCCATCTGCTGTTGAAGTAATTTTGGATAATGTTACAGTGCTTTTTGGCAATGGGAATGTTGTTACACTTGATGCAGTTCTTGAAGTAATTCCAAAGGTTGAAAATTTTCAATGGTATGTTTTTTTTCTCTCTCAAGGTTACTGTAGTATTATTATATACTGTTTTAGTTGGTGCAGTGCAAAAATTCTTTGCTCTTCAACATTGAAAAATATTGTAAAACTTCAAAATCTTTCTAATCTTGTTGAATTTGATTTACGTGATATTCCTGAAATTGGAAATGTAGATGACTTTTTAACTGTTATTAAAGTGAGTTTTTTTCTAAAAGATTTTTTGTTAACATTTTGCTTTTTTCAGAAACTCAAAGATGTCAAAATTTGGCTTATATTTGATGACAATATTTCCGAAGGATTTAAGAATCAATTAAATGCTCTTGTTGATACTGTACTCAAAGATGAAACCCCAAAATGTGTTATTAAATATGATGGACAAGATATTGAAAAATTAAAGATTATGCAAAAACGAATGTAATGACAAAAATATCTTTGCATTGTTTGTTTCGTGTTTTTTTGCTTTACTGTTATGAATAAAAATTTTATATCAATCTTAGCAATTGTTTTTTTTGCCATTGTTAGATGAATGTAGTTTCCTTTACATCCAAATTTAAATAAATCCAAGCTTCGTTTTCCAGATTCTTAGCATTTTTGAACAGCAGCTTTTTCTTAACAGCTCTTTTTTCCCATAAAAAAATATAGTGTGTTAGTCTCGTTTTGCCAAAGCAACAAAAACTGCTGCTACTTTTTTTTCTGTCAATGTTTCAGTTTTGCAAAACATGCTTTTTATTTTGTGAACTATATTAAATTCAGTTTTCAGTTTTATTATTAATTTGCTTCCTTTAAGGCTTCGCGTTTAACTTACTTCTTGTATTTGAACTTTTATCCTTGCTGTTTTATTTAGTATTTACTTTTTTATTTGGCTTCAGTGTGTTTTCTTTTTTTGTTAGTCTTTCATTTTATCGTTATTACTTTACGAGTTGTTGCAGTTTTCTCTATTCACGCTTAATTGTATTTCAGCATTATTTTTTATCGATAATGGATAATCAAATGAGCTCTACAACTTCCACAACATCTGCTGCACCAAAACCTGCAATTCCACGTGGAAAACTTACATGGCCAGATGAACCATCAAAGCAACAAAATTTCTCGTTTCCATCTTCAGTCATCTACTATATCTCCAAAAATCCTTCCAATCCAACTGTCTACCTCAAAATTGCTCAAAGCTGCAAACATTTTTTTGAAAAGCTACCACTTCTTATTGCTAAAGATCTTTATCAAAACAATGGTGTAACTAAACTTTCTGCCGTTGAAAATCAAATATGTAACAAAGATTAATGTCAATTCTGCGTTACTATTGATCTTGCTAAAATTTCAAGTCAGCTTTGGCTCACCAATGATATCGTCGTAAATTCAGACAGTCATAATTCAAATTCTATTTCATTTCTTTCATCTAAACTCTATCAATCTGATGTTGTTAGCCTTGATTTATATGTTCAAGATATTATATTTGATGAATATTAAATTTATTGCTTCATCTGCTAAAGAAATTGCTTCTCTAATATTGTCTAAGATGAAAGTATTACTAAACTCGATGCTGTTTTTGAAGCACTTCGAAATATTGAACAATTTTATTAGTAAGTTTTTCAGTATACATATTTCTCTATTGTATCGTTGATTTATAGTAAGTGAGTAGTCATTCAGGGGGTAAATGCGTCATTTAAGTGCGGTAAAATAAATCGGTTTTCTCCGATCGTCAGCTGTTCACTTCCTGGTCTCTTCCTCCTGTTCTCTTCCCTGTTCTATGGACCTGGTCCCGAACCTTGAGACCTGGCCCAATATGGTAGACCTGGAGACCTGGCTTGAGACCCCTCTCAACTCAGCCCTCTGTAAAAAAAATTCTAGAATCTGAAGTCAAGAATCCCTCTTACGTAATCAAATTCTATGAGACCTGGAGACCAGAAGACCAGCGGTATTATAATGGGACCAGAAGACCAGAGCCATATATTGAAAAATAGATTAGACCTGTTGAATAATTTTCAATTAAACTATTACGTAATACCTCCATGTGACGTAACACATATCCTTAACTGTGTGTTTGTCCAATAAAAAAGTAAAATTTCTATATTTTGTATACTTAACTGTGTAAAATGGAGACTAAAATTAGACTAAAATCATGAACAACGACTTTTCGGTTCTTAATGTTGTCTTAACTTTATATACTTAACTGTGTAAATTGACGATTTTTTTACGACTATTCTTGCGTAACTTTGATATTTTTTGTTCTTTTTGCAACCAATATTTTTCACAACTTGCAGAAAAAAAGGCGCTTTTGAATGCGATTTTTGATTTTCTTAATATTGTCTTAATTTTATATGCTTAACCGTTGTTTTTGACGACTTTTTGACGACTAAATGTATGAATTTTTGTCCTTAATTATGATTTTTGGTATCAAAACTAAGCAAATTTTGTGCGTTTTTTGTAAAATAGTGGGGTATAGGAGGTGAAATGGGGTAGAGTGAAAAAGTTTGTCCGTGTGTCCGACCAAATATGGATATTAAAAAAAAGGTTTATTGCGGTGAATATATTGTTACGTAACAATTATAATAATTATTTTTTGGACTTTTTATGAAAAGCGGCACGATCAAAGAGATTAAATTTAGACTTTTGTATTTTTACAGTTGCTGGACTTGTGGGTTTTGGCTTGGTTTGTTTCTTGATTACGGGCTTTGGTACTGTATTTTTCCTGGTTTTCTTGGTTTTTGTTCCAAAAAAGGCATCTAATTCTGCATCAGAGAGCATTTGTTTTCTTCTTTTATATTCCCTAATTTTATGGATTGGTGGAGGTGGTAAAGCAGTAACAGCTGTCTGGGGAATAACTTTGTTGTGATTTTCTGGCATTTTTTCATTTGCATACTCAAAATACTTTTGCCTTTGTAATAACTCTTGATTTTCTTGCAAACGCATCATTGCATCCACCGTCTTTTTCAACCCCGATTTGGAATTTTCTTTACCAACTAAATTCTTATAGCGGAACATGGGAACTGCTATTAATTTTTGCATACTAAAACATTTCTGTTTTAGAGGGAATAGGAGACCAGATTAAAAGGTTTAAACGAAAATAACCGCGAAGTCACGAAAAAAGAAAATATACACGAAAAAAACCACGAGAACACGATAGAAATATTACGAAATAATTAAGTAAGACAAGGCTTTCTGGTCCGAGAAGAAAACTCTTATTACTAATATTTACACAAAACTTTAAAAAAAAAAGAATCTTTATTGGATAGGTCTTCCCTGATCACATGAAAATATTAAAAAAATGACATTTGTGGAGTAACATTACGCTCCGCATCAAAGCAAAGAAGCGAATCAAATTCACTATAAACAACTAATTGGAGACCGTTAGTTGGCACGGGAACAGAAAATTGTAGGGCAATACTTGTTGTTCCAGATCTTTGAAACTCTGTTATTTCAGAATCATGTTCAAGTTGCAAGTCAAAGCTGTAAAAAGTTGAGTGTTTTTCATATTTTGCGATTGAAATTCCATGATCAGTAGTATCAGAGAGATCTTTATAGGCTCGTATAAAACTGTTTTTAAGCCAGTCTAATTTATAAGCACAAGAAGGAACACGAGTTCCGTTTGCGATTATTTGGATTGATTGAAGGTTATGAGGGGCAAATTCAAAAGGTGACATTCCAATATGTCCATTAAACGCTTTTGCATCAACGAGACCAACAAAAATACGCTTCGGTAGTTTGTCAGTAAAAAGAATAGTATCAAAATCTTGTCTATCAGGTGAGATATAGTACTTCTTTAGATAGTTTCTTGTATAGTTATACTTTGCGAAAACACCTTTTTCGAGATTTTCTTGAACCGGATGATTTAATTCACGGTTTGGCATATACATTTTAACAAAAAGTCTACAATCCAATATCTCATATTTGTATTCTTGTGTTCCAGTAGACATTAAAGTAAAAGCGGAATTGTGTGGCATAATTTCAATATCAACAGTCATATCATTCAAAAACAACTTTTTTTGATCGAAAATATCGATATCAAGAGGACACGCAGCTTCAAACGTTTTTCCGTCAACATATAAAACACGCCTTGCTTCAAAACCAGGACCACTTGTTTGACTTAATTCGTCTTCAAAATACCCAAGAGATTGTAAATCTTGAAGTTTGCTTTTACCATTAATACCTAATCTGCGCCTATAACAACTCATATTTACGTGGTTTAAATAATTTTGACTCTTTACCTCATGTAAGCTTTATACGCAAACAAATCATTTCCGTGATAAACTTGTCGCTTATTGAATGAAACTTTTATATTTCTAATAAATGTTGCCCCAAAACCTTGAATGAAACTAACTGGATCATCTTTTTTAATTGGGATAAATTGTTGTCCTTCTTTTTTAAGAATCCGAAATCGTGTAACTAAGTACGATTTTGAAAAATCAACGAAATATTCTCCTGTATTTATACGAAAATTGATTGGACCATCGCTAATTGGGTGGATAGCAGGGAGCTCAACAAAAGAACAATGGTCTAAACCAACTAAAGTAGGCTTTACGTTGAAAAAATCAACAGATTCTGGCATTTGTTCGTCACTTTGGGTGTCTAATTTTGACATTATTAACTAAAAAATCAGAATAAAATCAAAGGAAATAAAAACGCGAGTAGTCTCTATTTGATAAATTGATATAAATAACCGTATTTTGCGCGACAGCTTTTACCGCCATGATTAATGATTTTGGCTTTTTTCAAAAAATATCTTGATTGATGTTTGCCGCTACTCAGGTGATTAATTGCTTTTTATCTTTCTTTCTTTAACAATTCTCTTTAAAAAGTATGTTCTCTCTCATTGCAAGGACCTGACCATAACAACAACTGTTCATATTTCGAAATCGGGACCACAACAGCTGTTCCATTTTTCTATCGGGAGCGTTCCCTTCTCCGAAAAGGACGCGCGCGTCTATTTTTCCCGCCAATTTTTTTTTTGCGCCATTTCCTTCCCGTGCTTTTCTTCATAACTTCTCTCTCTCCTTCCGAAAAAAGTAAACTTTTCCTCTTGGTGTCCTATAGCTAACCGTTGATTTTTACGATTATCGCTTTTTGATGCGACGATTCGGCGATGATTTACAACTATCTTCTTGCTTATTTCCTTATACTTAACAACTGTTTTTCTGATCTAAAGTACGATTAAATTTTTCTTTTTTTTTCTTAACGTTGACAAAAGGGATCAAAATGTAGATATGAAAATGGAAAAAATTATAAAAAAGTTTATGATAAAATTCACACGTAATAGAAAAATTATGTAGAAACAAAACAATTTTGAGGCAAATAAATATTTCCAGAATGATTGTCACGTACAATAAAGCCAGGAACATGGACATCTTTTCCTTTACATTTGTAGTAATAAATGAGAGCAACGCGTTCAGTGGTAGTTGTGAAGGTTATTTCTGGATCAACAAGGCGCACATGATTGGTTCTGACAGACAATTTACGTAAATCAACATTATCCCAATTTGGAATATCGGATAATTTCATCCAATTAGGACTGAAAAAGTGACGAAGATCTTCACGATTATGGCGAAGTTCAATAGGAACTCTTCCGTAAGATAAATATTCATTCAAGATAGGAAGCGACATCTTTCTGGCTGACTTCAAAAACCAAATGCATAAATAACTATCCTCACTTTTGTTAATAGTGTATTCTAAGAACAGCTGACTTTGGAGAAAATATTCACAATACTGAAGGAAACAATAAACGCTATAATGAAAAGAATGTCATTTTTTTAATATTTTCACGTGACAAGGGAAGACCCGTCCAATAAAGATTCTTTTTTTTACTTTGTGTTTCGATTTACAATCTGAGTTTTCTTCTCGGACCAGAAAGCTAGGTCTTACTTAATTATTTCGTGATATTTCTATCGTGTTCTCGTGGTTTTTTCTCGTATATATTCTTTTTTTTTTTCGTGAATTCGCGGTTATTTTTGTTTAAACCTTTTAATCTGGTCCCCCTTGTCCCTCTAAAACAGAAATGTTTTAGTATGCAAAAATTTGTAGCACTTCCCATGTTCCGCTATAAGAATTTAGTTGGTAGAGAAAATTCCAAATGGGGATTGAAAAAGACGGTGGATGCAATGATGCGTTTGCAAGAAAATCAAGAGTTATTACAACGACAAAAGCATTTTGAGTATGCAAATGAAAAAATGCCAGAAAATCACAACAAAGTTATTCCCCAGACGGCTGTTACTCCTTTACCACCTCCACCAATCCACAAAATTCGAGAATATAAAAGAAGAAAACAGATGCTCTCTGATGCTGAATTAGATGCCTTTTTTGGAACAAAAACCAAGAAAACCAGGAAAAATACAGTGCCAAAACCCGTAATCAAGAAGCAAACCAAGCCAAAACCCACAAGTCCAGCAACTGTAAAAATACAAAAGTCTAAATTTAATCTCTATGATCGTGCCGCTTTTCACAAAAAATCCAAAAAATAATCATTTTAATTGTTACGTAACAATATATTCACCGCAATAAACCTTTTTTTTAATATCCATATTTGGTCGGACACACGGACAAACTTTTTCACTCTACCCCATTTCACCTCCTATACCCCACTATTTTACAAAAAACGCACAAAATTTGCTTAGTTTTGATACCAAAAATCATAATTAAGGACAAAAATTCATACATTTAGTCGTCAAAAAGTCGTCAAAAACAACGGTTAAGCATATAAGATTAAGAAAATATTAAGAAAATCAAAAATCGCCTTCAAAAGCGCCTTTTTTTCTGCAAAATGTGAAAAATATTGGTTGCAAAAGAACAAAAAATATGAAAGTTACGCAAGAAAAGCCGTCAAAAAGTCGTCAATTTACACACTTAAGTATATAAAGTTAAGACAACATTAAGAACCGAAAAGTCGTTGTTCATGATTTTAGTCTAATTTTAGTCTCCAAAATACACAGTTAAGTATACAAAATATAAAAATTTTACTTTTTTATCGGACAAACACACAGTTAAGGATATGTGTTACGTCACATGGAGGTATTACGTAATAGTTTAATTGAAAATTATTCAACAGGTCTAATCTATTTTTCAATATATGGCTCTGGTCTTCTGGTCCCATTATAATACCGCTGGTCTTCTGGTCTCCAGGTCTCATAGAATTTGATTACGTAAGAGGGATTCTTGACTTCAGATTCTAGAATTTTTTTTACAGAGGGCTGAGTTGAGAGGGGTCTCAAGCCAGGTCTCCAGGTCTACCATATTGGGCCAGGTCTCAAGGTTCGGGACCAGGTCCATAGAACAGGGAAGAGAACAGGAGGAAGAGACCAGGAAGTGAACAGCTGACGATCGGAGAAAACCGATTTATTTTACCGCACTTAAATGACGCATTTACCCCCTGAATGACTACTTAAGTGTTATCCTTCATTGTTTGATTCTTCAACTTTAAAGAAATTACAAAACTTCAAAATCTTTCAAATCTTCGTGAACTTTGTTTATATGATATTTTTGAAATTGCTAATGTTGCAGATGTTGTAGCTATTATTAAAGTTAAAGATTATGCAAAAACAAATATCTTGAATACGTTTGTGCATTGCTGGTTTGTGTTTTTTGTTTTACTGTGTTATGAATAAAAATTTTTATATTACTCTTTGAAATTGTTTTTTTGCCAGTTTTTTTAATTTACTCCACATAAAAGTTTGAGAAAATTACCAATCTAGTGGATCAGTTTTAAAAAAGGGGTTACTGTATTTTGTAAAACCTTTCTTTAATAATAATTTGCTTTTTTTGTGAATTTGGTATATTGTTGTATTAACAAATGTGAAAGCAACAATTCATTTGCTACAGTATCCATTTCAAGAAAAATGGAGAATTATTAGATTAGTTTATGTTGCTGCAATTTTGTTTTTTTGATTTTTCTCTATTTTTTCGAGAAAAATAATTCGACAGAATCATCTATGATGATGTGCGCATTATCACGCCGTGTGTCAGAAGTCGATTTATTTTTCCAAATTTGCATAATAACTAGTACAACATAAATTGTTACGACAAGGCTTAAATGAGTTAAAGTGGGAATTATTTGGCACCATATTGTTCATTATTTACTACGCAGGTAGATTCGATGATCGTCTTCATAAAAAACATGTCTGAAACATTAATATTAATTTGAGTTAGTACAATTCTAAACCACATTTAAAAGTATACTTACATCTCAACAAGTTTTGCATAAGCAAAAAATTCAACAATATTTTCCAATGGAACATCTTTTCCATTTTGATATTTAACGATGCATTTATAAATATAACATTTTTTGACACCATTCGAGAGAAATTTAAGATTATCATACGAAAGAATTTGTTTGACGAGTTCCAATTCTTCAACATTATATCGATAAATTTTAGGAACAATAGCAGAAGCAAAACAAGCATTATTTTCATTGTTAATACAAAACTTTTTTGATACCCAAATTTTATTTTTGCTATTTTCAATATCAATTTTTTTGTTATAGCAAATATTCATGTATACATGACTGTATTCATTTTCACCACAACCATATTGTAAATCATTCACAACAAACAATGGATAGTTTTTAAAAAATATTTTGCAGCATTTAATTAATTTTTGGTAAGCATCTGGTGATGTAAGCAAGATATACATAATTATTGGCGTTGGAAAAGCAAAATCTTGTGATTGACATGATTCATGAAATTGTTGAGGATTTGGGAAGAGAGATGTGTCTTCTTGAGGTCGTTGAGGATTTGGAGGGGAGCATATCTCACGAGATTGTTGTTGAGAATTTGAAATAATACCTGATGGAGTAGGTTTAAAAAAATTAAGAATACTTGATTTGATCCGTTGAAAAATAGAACATTTCTTTTTCAGAGTCATGTTCTAATTTTGACAAACAACAACGATTACCTAAAAAATACTGTAACTCAAACAGCAAAATAATAATATAAAACGCAAATTTGAAAAACAAGAGCACGATTTAAATCAATTTCTTTCAAAAATTTTATCACTTTTTTTTTCTCTCAGTGAAGCTCTTCTTTAATCAATGTTTGAAAAAATTTATTATCAGTGAAGCTGTTTTCAACAAAGTTATTGTTAGTTGCATTTTTATGAGTCACATCAATTTCACTTTACACATCAAAGTTGAAAGTGCAGTGCATTGAAATGAAAAAAAGACACAAAAATTTTTTTTAAAACAATAACAAATATGACAAACACAAAAATTTTTGCATTGAAAAAGAAGAAAGAATTTTCACAACAAAATAGCATTCTTGCAATCTTAACTAATAATATTGCGATTCAAAAGTTGTTGAAGAACATTAGCCATAAAAGCTTTATCTAAAGTTTTCATATCAATATTTCCCTTATTTAATATAACAAAGTCAATACAAGCTTGACGAAGTTGAAGAGCATTTGTTTGATCAGAAAGTAAAACATAAAATGTAAGATTTTGAGGAGTAAGTTTTTGAATTAAATGTTGTTCAAGTTTTGGCTAAAAATTTTGAATAGTGTATAAATATGTGCATCATTAATCAAAAACCAACCTTTAAAGTTTTAAAATCATATTTATCACAAAAATATAAAAGTTTAATTTTATCATCTTCATCAGTTAACAGGTTATCAATATTTTGTCCATAGCAATAATTGATAGCCGCTTGTACAATTTTATGCTTAGAATCAGTTATCGTTACCTTTTTTTCGGTTGCTTCTTTAAAATTGCTTTCAAACATTTTTGCAAAAACTGAAGATTCTGCAGCAACAAAAGCCTTATGAATCTGAAAAAAATGAAAGGCTTTACGTCTGTAAATTTGAATCAATGTTAAAGTTAAATAAGCCACCCTGCAGCAGCATACCTTAATAGTTTGTCCATCAACAACAATATCAAAATCTTCAACAAAATTTTCTTTTAATCGTAATCCCCATTCTGCAACATTATTAATTTCTATATTCGGCTTCAATTTATTAGTATATGAAAAGAATCCTCGAATAACAATCGCTACTTCATTATTTTTAAAAGTTTCTTCTGGGATAAAATTGTATTCCATATCTACAAGTTGAATTTCGTTTTGTCCTTCTAAACAACCATTTGTAATTTGTGCAGTATCTAAAAAAGCTTTTCTATTTTAAATGAAGATGATTAAACGCGGTGCGTGGTTCAGTGTTGATTTATCAACACCCATGACACCCCCTCAAGTTGTGGACATGTGCGCCGGCAAAAGTCTTTGGATCTAACAGCCTTGAAGCACTCCGACTGAACTTTCTGATATGAGAATTTTTAACCTTTTTAATAAGAAGTTTTTGTTTTCTCACTTACTTTTTTGTGAACATAAATGCCGATAAAATGTATATTCAATTTCGGCATCGGTTTCAATATTAATAAATAAAGAACATTTTCCCGTTTCTTCGATGTAAATATTTTTTAAAAACCATTTAACATTTGGCATTCCATTAACAGATTTTGGCTCGGTTGTTAATGGAACTGCTGATTTTAGCTGTGGACGAGTTAGAGTTAATTTTGTATAAAATCCATAGCCAATGGAAGAGGTCTAAAAATGTACAAACATATTAAAATTTTGAAAAAGTGAAAGAAACTTACATCATTTTTTAAGGAATCATCCATTCTATCTTCAATCCTTCAGAAACAAAAAAAATTTTGTGAGATAACTGAAAAAAAAATACTACCACTGGTTAGTGTGGTCTCTTTTTTAGTACTCTGGCTACTCAACTATAAAAATTTTGTTAGGTCAATATAAAAAACGATCAATATTATTGGTAATTTAATGAATACGAAAATGCCAGTCCAGTGAGCAAAAATATTTGTCACAACAAATAGAATTTTTGTGCAATAAAAGCTGGCAGGAAAAATCACAACAAATGAAATTCTCTCTTAAATGGAATGTCCAAGACAACACAAAACTTTTTTCATTTTTTGGTTACCTACTTTATAACTACATATGCAATATTGAAATGGCAACGAATTCTTTTTTCTCTTGTCTAACATTTACTGAAACGCATAATTGCCATTTGTCACTTGAAAAAGATTTTATCTATCATCGTCTTGTATCATGTTTTATGACACTTTATTTACCATCTTAAAAATGAATAGAGATTTATAAACCTCGAAATATTTTTTTGTCACTTAACTACCGTAATCTAAAAATCGGATTTTAGGCATTTTTATAGACAATCTACTACAGTCGAACCTCGTTATAGTGCGGTTCAAGGGACCGTGATAAAACCGCACTATAGAGAGGTCCGCAGTATAACGAGGTTCAATGTTTTTGGCTATTTTTTTAAAAAATGTTTATTATTAAATCAACTAACATAAGCAATAACATATATAAACCACATTTATGACAAAAATTGATCAATTGTTGCTTGAACAGCATTCTTCCTTTGTTCTTGATATAAAACTTCTTCGAAATAATTACAACATTCTATAGCTTTTGGATCACTAATATTTTCTTCTACATATCTTCGAAGAGCATCAAATCCGTGATAAGCGTCTTTTCGTGTCATAGGTGGCAATGGTGTATCTTCAATTATTTCATCATCACTAACGGCTTCTTCTTGAGCATTCTCACGAGCTGCTTCGGCAATTTCTTCCAAAGACAAATTATCATTTGTTATCAAATCACTATCAACATTCAAATAATCGACATAGGTAATGCTTTCATCAATTTCTTCTTGAGCACGAAGTTCTTCCCATAACCGAACAATATCTTCTTCTTCAGAATTAGTTGTTTCAACTATCTAAAAAACAAGAAATTAAAGTAAAAAATATATACTAGTATTACCTCGCAAGAGAATCCAGCCTTTCTGAAACAGTTATGCAAAGTTTCTTGTTTAACTTGTTTCCATGCTTGGTGAAGTAAATTTATGGCATTAAGCAAATTGATTTCATAAATGGTTTTATTTTCTAAAGCAGCAATTCGTCGACGAAGCACAAGCTTTCGATAATGTACTTTTAAATTTTTGATAATTCCTTGATCCATAGGTTGGATTTCAGCAGTCGCATTCGGTAAAAAAAATTGTAAATTAATATTTGAGAGCTTTACTTTAGGATGTGCGGAGCAATTATCAATGAAAAGAAGAATCTTTCTTTTTTGTTGGATGAGTTTATTATCCCATTTTTTTAACCACTTTTCGAAAATAACTCCTAAAATACAGTAATCATCACGATGAAAATGAAATGGGAAATATACCTGTCATCCATGCCTTCTTATTAGCATCATATTGCAATGGAATTTTAGCATTTTTAAAACAACGTGGTTTTAAAGATTTCCCAATGACAAGCAAAGGTAACTTTTCAGTGCCACTCATGTTTGAACCGACAAGAACCGTGATTCTGTCTTTGCTAAGTTTACCATTGGTGCATTTATCACCTTTGAACGTCATTGTTTTACTGGGTAGAACTTTCCAGAATAAACCAGTTTCATCAACATTAAAAACATCGTCTTCACTATATTCAGATAACAAAGGTAACAAAATATTTGAACGATAATCACCAACGGCTGTAACATCAACTGCACCAGCTTCACCTTGAGCTTCTTTAAATACTATTCCATGTCGCTTCTTGAAATTTTCAAGCCATCCATTACTAGCCACAAATTCATTGACATTAAGCAATATAGCCAAAGCAGCAGCTTTCTCCTAAAAAATAGCAATGAAAACTTAGCGTTAGTCAAGAATTACATACCTTTAGCAATGGCCCATCTACAGAGACATTTTGACTTCTAACCTGTTTTAACCACAAAATCATAGCCTTTTCTAATTCAGGATATTGAGCACCTCTCATTTTACTATTCTTTCCATTTGCACCTTCATTTAAAGCTTGTGTAATTCGTTTTTTATTTTTAATCATCGCTCTAATTGTTGATTCTGGACAATTGTATTCTTTTGATAATTCTGCTATCTTTCTTTTTTTTGATTCTTCGATAATTTTTTGCTTTTCAGCTAAAGTATATGTATGTCGTTTTCGTTTTTGCGGATTAGAATCCATTTTATAACAAAATTGTTGTAATTTTTTTTAAAAAAAGAAAAGAAATTTAAAGGATCTAACAAAGTTTTTTTTTCTTCGCACTTTCGAAATGCATTGTTCTTTTTTTGCACCATGTTTGGCAGACAAAGAAAGTCGCGTCGAAAGTTTTACAGATGTTTACCTGCAAACATATTGAAAACAGTGTGAAAAACATTGAAGACAAATTTAAAAAAATGTAAAGCAATATAACGAGGTCAATTTCCCTTATAATTTTTCGAAGGGACCGCACAAAAACCGCACTATAGAGAGGTTTGCATTATAACAAGGTGCATTATAACGAAGTCTGTATTAAGTCATTTCCTTAAGACATTTGCCGGGACCGCACAAAAACCGCAGTATAGAGAGGTTCGCACTATAACGAGGCGCACTATAACGAGGTTCGACTGTACCATTTTTCAGTATCACTGCTGGGACAAGCCTTGGCGACTTTGTGCGTTGGAATGTTAGTCTCAGAAAACTACAACAAATATACTTAAAGAAAAAAGCTTTCTTAGAAAGACATTTCGTTGCCGATTTTCAAATGAGCTTGGTTGATATTTCTGTTGCAAAGCATCTATTCCAAAGGAATGAACGAATACATTTTTTTTATCATATTCTTTTAAAGTAGTGTATATTGTCTATTGGTTGGATAACTTTTATCAATTTTGTTACGATTCTTCCAAAACACATGATATGATAATAACAATAATTTTTATATTCATAAAACAGTAGCACATAAAAACACATAAATAGCAAAGAATAATACATATTTTTCAGTAATTACGGCGTTCCATAATTCTGAATTTTTCTTCATCTTGTCCATTATATTTAATAACACATTTTAAGTATTCATATTTAAGAACAGCATCAATGAGAACTTTTAAATGATTCTTAAATTCTTCAGAGATATTGTTAATAAAATTAAGATAGAATTTTGCATCCTTATGTTCCTAAAAAATTAAAGGAAATGCAACAAAGCAACAACAGTGAAACAAACCTTGATAATGGTTAAAAAATGTTCTACATTTTCAACTTCAGGAATACCATATAAATCAAGCTCACAAAGATTTGAAAGATTTTGAAGGTTTGCAATATTTTTTATAGTTGTAGAATCAAACAATGAATTATTACAGAGACTAAAAATATTACATATCAATAACTTTCACAGTTGAAAAAAAAACTTACATATCACATTTTTCAATATTTGGTAAAAGTTTGAAAATGGCATCAAGCTTAACAAGACTTCCATCATCATAGACAATTTTAACTGCAGCAAGTGAGACTTTTTTAGCAGATGAAGCAATAAGCTTAAAATCATCAAATTTAATTTTTAGATCACATAATTCAAGGCGATGAATATCAGATTGATAAAGCTTTGAAGAAAGAATAGAAATAAAATTTGAATAAGAACTTTGTTCACCAAGAGTAAGGTCATTAGTGAGCCATAGTTTACTTGAAATTTTTGCAAGATCAATGTTAACACAGCATTTTTCATAATTGTGAAAGCATTCATTTACTGTATGACGACAAATTTTAATAACAAGATTTTCATCATAAATATCTTTTGCAATAAGAAGTGGTAGCTTTTCGAAGAAATATTTGCAGCTTTGTACCAGTTTGAGATAAGCAGTTGGATTTGAAGGATTTTTGGAGATATAATAGATGATTGAAGATGGAAGAGAGAAATTTTGTGGCTTTGATGATTCATCGGGCCATGCGATTTTTCCATGAGCAATAGCAGGTTTTGGAGCAGATGCATTTGTAATAATCTTTTGACTATCCATTGTTGAAAAAAGACTAAAACAGAAATTAACTTTAAAAGCGTTATTAACAATATCAATGCATAAAATAGAAAACCACGAATAATAGAAGAAGTGATCCAACAGAAAGAAATCCATATTTTAATTCACAGCAAATATTGCAATATTTTTTATCAAAATTTGTTGCAATGAATTTCGCCTTCGCTTTTTCCCAAAATGGGTCAGTTTATTTTGCTCAAATTAAATTTTTCATGCATTGATTTTTTTCTTGCAACAGCGTTGTTATTGGAGCATAGCGTGTATGTATTTGAAACTCAGCAAATTGAGAGCCAATGCTGCAGCAAACTGTTTCTCTACGACAGGTTCTTTTCTTTTTTAGTTTGACTCTTAGACTCTTAGAGCTTCCTTCAATATATAATTTTTTTTTGCGTGTTATTTTTATCTGTCAATAATATTCCACTTATTTTAGCTCCATTTTTCTTCAATAATGGATAATCAAATGGTTGCTACAACTACTTCTCCTGCAAAACCAGCAATTCAACATAGAAAGATCACATGGCCAGATGAACAATCAGTACAACAAGCTTTCTCTCTTCCATCTTCAGTCATCTACTATATCTCCAAAAATCCATCCACTCCAACTGCCTACCTCAGACTCGTTCAAAGCTGTAAATATTTCTTTGAAAAACTGCCGATTCTCATCGCTAAAGATTTTTATGAAGAAAATGGTAAAACTAGACTTTGCACTAATGATGATGTTGAATGTGAAAAGAATAAAGGTAAATGCTGCATTAATATTAATGTTGCTAAAATTTCAAGTAAAATGTGGCTCACTAATTGTTTGAGTATTCGGAAGAGCAGTGCTTCTTTAGTTTCTTCGAAACTTTATCAATGTGATGTAAATGGTCTTAGCATCACAAATCAAGAAGTTAAATTTGATAATTTTAAATTTATGGCTTCTGCTGCTGTTACTGTTAGTCTTCGTGATGTTAAAATGTTTGATAATAATGGAAATGATGTTAAGATTGATGCAATTCTTGGTTTTCTTAAAAATATTCAACGAATAGAAAAGTTAGTTATTTTTTAATTATATTGATACAATGATAATTTTTTTTTGCAGTTTCTATGGTTCTGGATCTTTATTGTTTGATTCTTCAACGTTAAAAAATATTGCAAATCTCAAAAATCTTTCAAAACTTCAATCCCTTGATTTATATGATATTCCAGAAGTTCAAAAAATTGAAGCATTTGTTACATTTATGAAGGTAGATATCTTTACTACTAATGTTTTTTAAATTAAAAAATAATACGGAATTCTTTTAGGAACATAAGGATGCAAAGTTTTATCTAAAATTTGATAAAAATATTTCTGAAGAATTTAAGAATCAATTGAATGCTCTCATTGATACTGTAATTAAAGACAAAGTTATGAAGTGTGTTATTCTTTATAATGGTCTGGATAACGGAAAAGTCAAAATTATGAAAAGTCGATATTTAGATTAACTGTTTTGTGCTCTTTTCTGTGCTTGTGTTTTCTTACTGTTTTATGAATAAATTTTTTCATGTGTCTCATTTAAAATGATTTAAATCTGTGAAAAGTTTTTAATTCACAAAGCAAAAAAATTTTTTAAATTTTGGATGAAAACAAAACTCTTTCAAAATATTTTATATACTTTATTTAAAAAATATTTTTTAAATTTTTTGCTAATTTTTTATTTGCTTACTTTGGTAGTTTTGATGTAAGCTTCCTTTCTTATCAACATCATATTATCACTGTCAAGCATTAAAATAGCTCCATTGAAAAAGGGAGGCTATTTTGCTGCTAAAATTATGTTGTTATAAAAGGGTACAAATTTTTTTTCTGGTGGTAGCTTATTACAAAAAGCTAAAAGTTTAAAGGAGTTGTATTTTCTCAAGAAAACTTGTTAATTATTTTTCTTTCTTTTTTGCAAGACGCTGTTTACCTTTTTTAGCTACTTTTAAAGCAACGTGGCATTACTTGTTGTTCCCTTTTTCATTGGTGTGTTCTTTTTTTCTGCCACAAAACGTTTTTTGATTTCATAACCAGGGGAAAAATAGGGATGAAGGAAAGTGAGATGAGTAATAAAAAAAGGTGGTAGTAACGTCGAGAAAGGAGGATGTCCATAATCGGTTAGAAAATTTTTATCCTTTTTTATTGAAAAAATGTCACTTTTTTCTGTTGGTCACTTTTTTCTGTTGTTTTATTTCCAAAAATTTTTCATGTATTTTTATCAAAATACAAATCGGGCTCTGTAACAAGGACGTTAGCAGATTGAAATTATTTTGATTTGGTTGTAATTTTTGCGTTTTAAATTTGCATAACCTTTATTATTTCAATTTTTTGTTCTACTTCAAATAATGAAACATATTTCAGAAATTTTATTCTCTAGCTTGTGGTGCGCAACCATTTTATAACTTTCATTTGGTGATTAAAATATACGGTAAGCGTTTTTAAAAAAATACAGTTGTTTTTTTTTTGTTATTTTGGTGAAATTTGTTAAAACTTTTTCTTCTCTAAAACCTGCTGGAAATGCTAGACAATTTGTCACCACATCTTTTTTTGTTGATTCTTTTGAAATAAAATAAATGTTTTTTCTGAAGCTTCTCAGAAAGTTAAAAAAACACACTTTTTGCTGCACTACGTCAATCTCTCAATGGCGCACACAGAATGCTCCTTAAAAGCAAAAAATCTTATTAATTCGAGAGAAAAAACAAAACTCTTTCGAAATATTTTTTAACCTATATTTAAAAAACATTTTTTAATTTGTTTTTACTGCTGTTTTTATTTGTTTGCTATGGTATTGTTGATGTAAGCTTCTTTTTTTTTATCACCATCTTGTTATCAATGTCAAACATTTAAAAGCCCTTTGTCAAAAGCATTGTTGTTTGTATACTAAAATAATTGTGCTGCTATAAAAAGGGGAAACTTAATTTTTGCTGAGAGCTTTTGATACAATTTAGAAGATTTAGAGGAGTTCTCTTTACATAAGAAAATTAATTTTCATTTTTAAAATTTTTTTGACAGATTTTGTTTCCTTTTTTACCTGTTTTTAAAGCAACGTGTCCTTCTTTTTTTTTTGTTCCTTTTTTTCCGTGTTCTTTTTTTGCTGCCACAAATTATCTCATTGGATTTCATAACTTGGGGAAATAAAGAGATTAGAGAAAGTGAGATGAGAAAGTATTAAAAAAAGAAGGTGGTAACATCACCGCGAAAGAGAGATGTTTTTAATCCGTTAGAAAGTTATCCTCTTTTATTGAGAAACAGTTTATTGACATTTTTTGTTGGTTTTTTATACCTTTTATGTCCTCAGTTTTTTAAAAGTTATGTAAAAAAGCATTTTGCTTGATTTTTTATACCATATTTTTGGGCTTTTTAAACTGCTTTTAAAGCAACGTGTTTGATTCATTTTTTTGTGTTTTTTTATACTGCCACAATATATTTTTTAATTTTTTGAAAATTTGCTGTCAATGAGAAATTTATTTGGATTTTAAAATTTTAATTTCAATCATTTTTAGACCAAAGTCGAATTTTGAAGAACCAAAACTTTTTCTCCAACATAAAGTGCCTTCCCGTTTCAAAGATTTCAGTTTGGTGATTAAAATAAAAGGTAAGGGTTTATTTTAGAAAAGTACTGTAGTTTTTTCGAGAAACTGTTTTTTTTTCTTTTAATTTTATACAACAATGAAAACAAGAGTGGCACACGTGCTCCTGAAGCTATACCTTGTTGACGTCCTCGGTTTTGTTTAAGACATTTAAAAATTTACATTCTTTTTTTTTCAGAACAACAACACCACCATGTCTGTATTTTGTTTCAAAACTATTTTTAATCACCAAGAAATGGAGGCTATAAATCCTGATTATGTGGATTCTGTAGAGGATACAAGAATTTTCCAACGCAGTCTTGTTGACGTAATCATGAGCAACTGGAATATTAAAGCATATGTATATGACCAACATACCATGGTTTTATACGTATATTCTATTTTACCATTTTTTAATGTCTATGCTGCGAAGCCGTTATTGAGTTTCATGTTTATTGATGCTCGTATTGTCACAACGCCGATCCACAATATTCTGAATCTACCACCCACCCAACGTGACCGGGAGCTTACGAAGGTGTTAGAAAAAGAAATTATCGGCAATTATCAATTTCCTCCATCTGCAACTCCAGCAATCAGCTATCAGTATATGAGCCTAGGTAGGATTCGAACTAAAAGTTTTTCTATCTTAGATTCTACTGAGCTTCGTTATCACTAAAAGTATGAGAGTTCTATAAAGGAAGATTCAGAGATAAGATGAGTTATAGTTCAAAAACTTTTTGTGTAACTCCCCAATTATTTAAATCAATTTATGCAAATTTCTAGCCCCTTTATAGAAAATGCTAGTAGCAGAAGTATAGCTTTTAAAGGGTCTTTTGCGTTAATTTTGCTCGAAATGGCATTTTTTAAAAATGGTTAGAATTTATATAAGTAACATTGAAGAGTTGGGACATAATACGAAATATTTTTTGGTCTAAACTTTTTTTATCGTTTCTTCCCTTCTAAATAACTCTATACCCTTTAACTCTTTCTAACAAAAATTGCATTCATAAAGTACTACTTTGATATTCTATAATTTTCAAGAACTTTTTTATTCTATCAATTATCTTTTTTTATCTAGTTATTCCTTTCCCATCTTACAATATTGTTATTTTATGATTTATTTATCTAGAATAAATATAACTCTCATTTTATCCTCTTCGTATCCCTTATATTTAATGTTTTTGTTACTAGTTCTTTCCTATTTTTTTATAAATTATAAAATTTTTATATCTAATTCATTTTTATGCTAATAGTTGGACTATTTCTGTTTAATGGGAATGTCCAGATTTGAATACAGCAAAAATCAGAGGTTTTCAAATCAATCCGCCCTTACCGTATAATTCATTAGATCTTTACGGCTTTTTTAACGTGAAGCCCCAGCTTTAGCTCGGCCCCATTTACCCTTAAAACTATTGACGTTAGATTTGAATGTCCCCCATTTATAAAAATAAAAAAAATAAAAACTTTAAATAAATCCTTGTGCTACTTTCTGGACTATTTCAAGTTCATTCAAGTACAAAATTTATATAAAGACAAAAAATAATAAAACGTTAAAAAATCTAAAAAATTTATTATTTTCAGTTGTACACATTTATCTACAGTATCGATATCAAATGCTGTTTGAAAAGAGGGTAGATGTAACATTTCATATAAAAACTCAAAAGCATTTTGTTTTCAAAAAAAATTAAACCTAATTTTAACGTTTTCGTTAATTAAATTTTAAAATACTATGAGCTATTTTTTGTTGTCCTACTTTTTTATCAAATTTTTTTGCATCTACTTTTTGTAAAATATTCTCTATATAAGTAAAGAAAGTAGGACTGTCTAGATATAAATAAGTAAGCTCATTGATTAGTTTCATCTACTGTTTGTTCCTTGTTTTATCCAATATCTAAGTTATGTAATGAATTTTGTATCCATTTTCTATGAATCCCCCATTTTCTTATTTCTTCATTCTTCTTTTTTAGTAAAACATTTTCTGATTTTTAATTATACTCTGTGTCTTCACTCATATAAGTACTGTACACCCCTGCTGAATATTCTTTTTTAATTCATACAATTATGCTTTCTTTGATTTCGTAACTTTAATAAATTTAATGTTTCTATTAACTGTGTAAAATTACATCAGATCATTGTCATTTAATTATTTAGCTTATAAAAAATACGAATAAAACTACACTTTTAGTACAAAAAACATCTTTTTGCATGAGCTATCCATATGTTTGAAAAAAAAACTGATACAATAACAATAAATTTTTATTCATAACACAGTGACATAGAAAAGGAAAGCAAAAAAAGATCATTGTTAAATGTGTTAGCCAAAACGTTCTTGCATAATTCCCAATTTTTCTTCATCTTGACCATTGTATCTAATAACACATTTTAAGGCTCTATCTTCAAGTACAGTATCAACGAGAACATTCATTTGATTCTTAAATTCTTCAGAAATATTTCTATGAAAATATAGTCGAATCTTAGCAGCTTTAAGCTTCTATAACTCGTTATTAGTACAGTAAAACTCAACAAATAAAAAATAAACTCACCTTGATAACATTTAAAATATCGTCTGTTTCCTTAGCTTCAGGAATATCATATAAACCAAGTTCACGAAGATTTGAAAGATTTTGAAGTTTTGTAATATTCTTTAAAGTTGAAAAATCAAACATTGTTGGATTACATACACTGCAAAAAAACAGATTAATATAACAATAGTATAGAGAAAAACTTACTAATCAAATTTTTCAATATTTGCCAATGCTTCAAGGATAGCATCAAGCGTAACATGATTTCCATCAGCATAAAACATTTTAACATCAATTAATTTAACTTTTTTAGCAGAGGAAGTAATGAATTTGAAATCATCAAATTTAACTCTTTGATAAACTAAATGAAATCGAATAATATCAGATTGATAAAGTTTGGGTAATAGTAATGAAGCAAAATTTGAATGATAAATTCCATAAACATTAACCATATTAGTGAGCCAAAGGTGACATGAAATTTTTGCAATATCAATATTAACACAGCATGAACATTTATCTTCTGAAGGATGTTCATCATTGTCACAAAGTATTGTTTCACCATGTTCATCATAAATATTATTTGCAACAAGAATTGGTAGCTTTTCAAAGAAATATTTACAACTTTGAGCAAGTTTGAGATAGACAGTTGGATTTGAAGGATTTTTGGAGATATAATAAATGATTGAAGATGGAAGAGAGAAGTTTTGTTGAAATGATGACTCTTTTGGCCATGAAAATATTCTACTTTGAACATCAGGTTTTGGAAAAGAAGAACTTGAAGCAATCATTTGATTGAAAGACAAAAAAATGAAAAGAATTCTAAAAATTTTTGTTATAATTAATAAGCATAGAATAGAAAATGCACGAATGTATGTTATATGAGTAGAAAAGAGAAAAAAAATTTGAAGATAAAATAGCGAAACTTCAACTTTTAAAAAGCTTGGATTTGGCAAGAAAAAAAATATTAAGATATTAAGATTAATTAAATGAAGAAAAAATATTTCTTCTTTTAATTGAATAAAGGTTGTAATTTGTTTCACCGCTTTCTTTTCTTAAGATCGTTCCAGTTTTGAAACTAACAGATTTTTCTTTCAAAGTTATTTTGCATTGATTTTTTTTATTGCAATAGCTTTTATGCTGCAACAAAGTATGCATGCAATGAAGCCGAACGTATCAAGGATGAAAACTGCTGTAAATATATTCAACCATTAGTGTTGTTTTCTTTTTTACTCTATCCCTTACTAAACAAATATGTCTTTGCATTTTTTGGAATCAATGTTTTTCGTTAGCATAAGCGTTACAGGAAATGTTGAAAAATGTGTTTTAATCGCTTGTGATAGATTTTCTTCCCATGTGAAATTATTTTTTTTCGTGTTTTGTTATTTTTATATTTTTACCTGTATATTAAGTTTAGTTTATGACTCTAGATTCATTTTCTTCGTGAATAATCAAGGGGTTGCTTCGTCTTCATCCCATCGAAAATTTGATATTCAACATGAAAAATTCACATCATTAAAAACACAAATTTTCTCTTTTCCAAAAAAAATTTCAAGAAACAATTGGATGCTCTTATTGATATTGTACTTAAAGATAAACTGGAAAATTGTCTTATTAATTATGTTGGACAAGATGGTGAAAAACTTGAAATTATGCAATGTTGCTATTGTACTAGATAATATTATTTTTTTTACATGTTTTTCTGTTTTGTGAATAAAAATTTATTATTACTGGCCCAAAAATCTGCAGAAGTTCTTGCGTTATTATTTGGACATTTCATAAAAGAACTTATTTTAATGGCTGCTGTTAATTATAGGCAATATTATTTTCAATATCTTTAAAAGAAATTGTCAAAAATTCAAAAAAAAAGAAAATGAACAATTTTTCGTTGAAAAAAGCTTCACTTTGAACAAAATTACAATCGAAATGAAACTAAAAAAATAGCGAACGTGAATGTGAAAAACATTGAAAGCCGCCGTTTTCTCTTGTTTTTGTCTGCCCCTTTCGTCGAAAATGAAAAAAACCAAACATTTCGATATATTTCTTTCCCTTGCAGCAACAGTTTTTTTGTGCATCAATAATTTATTTGGAATTTAAAATTTGTTTTTAAAAGTTTTTGAATGTTGTTGTTAGTATTTTGTTGACTTAATGACGTTTTTGATGCAAATTAGCTTTAAATAACGTTAGCGCATTTCAATGGCAATTGAAGAATTTGACAGAAATTGAAAACATTAAATATTAAAATCTCTAATTTTTAAAATAATCAAAAATTTAAAAAATATTTGATTTCTTTTATGCTCTGTATTTTTATATGTGTTAGTGTTTTGTGACTATAAATTTATTTTTACTGCTGCGATTATTTTTACGTCACTTTTAATTTGAGAATTTACAGAAGAATTTTTTTAGTGTTTATGCTAACTAAGAGATAATATTTTTCCAAAGTTCTGTAAGAACTTTTTAAAAATTCAAAAAAAGGATGAAATTCGAAACATATCTTGCCTTAGCAATGACTGCCATTTTTGCATCAAAAAGTAGGAATTGTTTGTAACAAAGTTTTTAAGAATTGTGCTACGTTTTTATAAAATTAATGGAAATAAAAGAGTTCCCAAAAAACAATAGCTTATTTTTACTGTAAGAAATTTCTACTGCACCTCTTGTGTTAATTTCATATTTATGATTTCTTCTTATTTTATACATTTGCAATACTACCAATTTTGTCATTCAACTTATGTAAGGTAGCAAAATATTCAAAAAAAATTATGAAGTAAAAGCTTTATTTCAATTCTTCTTTAAAATTCAGATGTGAAAATGCTCAACTTTTTAGACAACAAATTGTGGTGCAAATCTTTGTGTGTTTTTTGTTTACACAAAAAGGAGAGAAACATTCGTTTTTTTAAGAATCGAAGGCGAGCTGCTGTCTTGCAAATTTCGTCATGACATATTATTTTTGTGTCTAATTTTTGTTGATGGAAATAGCTGAAAAATGACTAAGAATGAAAAGCTCCAATATGATGACAGCGTTCATTTTTTTCACCATTAAAAATACTTTTGGTTGACATTTTTTAAACGACGGATTGTTATTTTTTGAATGTTTTGTTTGAAATATTTTAGAAATGAACTTTACGAATCTTTAAGTTTTTAAAAACAATTAGTCATTGACAAATGCAAATATTACGTGATAACGCACGGATTCCACCATATCAAATCATTAAATTATAAAATAAATATGAAATTATTAATCATTCTATCATTTTTGTAATATTATTATAATTAACTTTTTTTTTCAATAATTTGTACATTAGTTTGATTTCGAAAGAGACTGAAAAAATATTTAATTACATAAAAATTTAATGAACAAATTAATTTTGTTAAAGAATTTCTAAATGTCATGAATTTTCAAAAATAATAATTAGAGATCAAGAGGTAGCTCCCACAACAAAAATAAACATTCGGAGCCAGTCAAAGTTTGCGACATGTTTTTTCGACGTTTAGACCGGAGATGATCAATGTCAGTAGAAAAAGAGGCTGTCGTTGATCTTTTTTATTGCCCAGACAGACATTGTTTTTCACCTTTATTTTAAAATTAAAGCTTTTGGATGAAAATTTTTTTTGAATGTCTTAAGAAATTTTAAAAGTTTTTTAAAATTTCAATTTTATATAATATTGTTAAGAATGCAGCTAAAGCATTAGCGATTATATTTATTATATCATTTACCTATTCCTACATCGCATACTTATTGCTTAATAAAAATTCACTGCGTTACTTAAATGTGTCAACTTTTTTAAACGCTGTTTTTTTTTTCAATTAAAGTATTTAAAAAGTTATGTAATAATGAAACAACAGCTCCATTGACACGGCGTTATTATTTTCTTTTTTAATAAGCTTTGTGCAAGTGTGATGGATTTAAGCTTTTTTTTTCCATTATTATTGGTCATATCCCTAGTGATTGGTGGTCTATTACGTTTAATGGTTATATTTAATAATTCCTAAGAATAAAGAAAAATACAGTTTTAACATAAACTAATAAAATATACAAAAAATATTACGAAAGCTCTTCGTTTTTGAAAGAGCTCATTTTTCGCAAACATTCTTTGACGTTTCTTTCGGAACTGCGTTTAAACCCCACTTTTTAAAGCAGTATAAACGAGTGTGTGCGCAACGGTACTAACATCATTGTCTCACTTAACCAAAAAATCAACATCTGACAAAAAGAAAGAGAAAGAAAACCTTCTTATTTTATTCTTTTTTTCTTTAAAAAAAAGGCTCAAAAATAACGAAGAAGTGGTGGCACCAATTTTTTTCTTTGTTGTCTACACTGCTTGTTTGCAAAAAAAGCTGATTTAAGTCTGGAGATTTCATAATAACAAGTTTAACGCGCTGTTTTGGAGGGGTGAAACGTAACTGCAAACAGATTTTTTTCCTTGTCTGCATTAGTCGATAAAACGGATTTTTCAGAGCAATAACATATATTTTTTGCTTCTAGAAATTGCTTTTTTTGAATATTCAAATGTGAATTTGATAAAACTAAAAAGAACTAATTAAAAATTTTAGTGCTACAAATGTTAAATAAAATATTACTTCAATAATGAAGGACCAATTATTTTTCACCGCGATAACTAAAACAAATAAGAATTATTTTAGTAACAGAAAAAAAAATGTTACCATTCAAATTTTTCAACATTTGAAACAGCTTCAAGAAATGCATCAAGCATTACCGTACTACCATCCTCATAAATTATCGTAACATCAGCAAGACAAATTTCTTTGGCACTTGCAGCGAGAATTTTAAAATCATTGAACATAACTTTTTGAACCCGAATTAGAAAAACTCGAATATCTGATCGATAAAGTTTCGAAGAAAGTAATGATAAAAAATTTGGAATAGTATTTTTATCATAAACAAAGATACCATTGGTGAGCCATATTTGACTTAAAAGTTTATGGAAATCAACATTGTGGAGGCCTTTGCGTTCTTTATTGAGGCATTGATAACTAGTATAAGGACAAAGGCGATCATTTTGAAATACAGCTTTGAGCAAGTTTGAGGTAAAAAGTTGGATTTCAAGGATTTTTGGAGATATAGTAAATGATTGAAGATGGAAGTGAGAAATTTTGTTGCTTTGATGATTCATCAGACCATGCAATTTTTCCACGATAAATAGCAGGTTTTGGAGCCGCAATGCTTGAAACAATCATTTGGTTATCCATTTTTTGAGAAACAAGAGACTAAAAATTTACCCGGAATTTAGTAATGAAAATAATATGGTAAAACAAAATGGCGGAAGAGAAAAGTAACGTCTTTTTTTGGGGTGAGGACACTTAGTCTACAAAGGTCACATACAAAAAATGGCGGAATGTATGTGGCGTCTGGCATTCGTCATCAAATTGCCAAAATAAAAAAAATACAAAATATGAAATGCATAAATTTCTAAAAATCCAATATTATCGTTGAGTATTGGAGTTGCAAATATATAAAAGGTATAGACAAACTGTTTATTGAACGAGAGAACCCTTAGGATATATAAATATAGCACGCTTTAGTAAACAAAATATTACATAAAGTTTTAAAAACAATTTATTGCATTCTTGTTTTTTCACAACTCTGGTATCAATATGAGTATAAATTGGGAACATCCCGATGTCCATGCATTAATATTACAAAAACTTCAAAATGATCCTGGTGCTTTAACACAAGCTCAAATTGCTGAAAGAGCTTCGATTATCCTTCAACGTAAAATTCAACCGACAAATATCCAACGACGTCTTACATCATTGAAAAATAAACTTCAGAATCAAGAAAATGTTTCAACAACTGCAAGATTAGCTCCGTACACAAAAGTAAGTTGTTGCTAATATCTATAAAATTTTTATTATAATATTTCAGAATCCTCCAAAGCAACAGAAGACAGTATCAGATATGTCCAACCGTTCTTTATTAGGGAAAATTGATGAAGCATTTACTGAACTTAAAAATCGAATAAATATTGAAGATGTTGGAATTGCCGATTCTGTTACAAAACAAGCATCATTTGCAGAATTATTGTTGGTGATGCAACATTTTCAACCTCTCCAAAAGGTGTATACCAAACCTTTTATATTCACGGATTTGTTGAAAATGATAAAGGTGGAGAGTGGATTCCGTTGCTGATGGCACTGATGAAAAAAAAAGAAAAGAAATATTATCAAGTTGTAGTTGAGAAAATAAAAGAAGCATGGCAGCGTCTTCAAGTTGAACCTCGAATTCAAAGATTCCATTTAGATTACGAAGCTGCAGAAGATGATGCTATGAAAAATTTAGTTGGAGAAGATAAAGTGTATGGATGTTTATTCCATTATAATCAAATCATCATCAGAAGATTGGGTAAAAAGCTTTACCAAGCATACTGTATGAAGAGGGGAAAAACAAATATTCCATATTATCGAAGCATTCGATCTTGGATAAGATGTATCCTTGCATTGCCATTACTCCCCCATGATGATGCCATATATCTTTGGAATACTGTATTGCATCAAATTCCAAAGCGCCCACAAACTGTAGCTGAAAAGTTATGGCCGACTGCTGAACTTGAAGAAATGAAAGAATATATGGTAAGTTTAAATATTACATTTGTTTACACATTTTACATTTTTATCGAAAAATAAATGGTATTATTATAATTTTTTGTGTTAAACATCATTATTTTTAAACTTAAACTTTAAATAATTAGTTGAATTATTCAGTTTGGCAACTTACTGATGAATGCCAGACGCCACATACTTCCCGCCATTTTTGTAGACAATCTTTGTCTACGACATACATGTATGAATGTATGTATGTAGACTAAGTGTAGCGACACCCTTTTTTTTCTGCAATGAGGTGGAACTTCATCGATTTTTTGAATGCCAAAATTGTTTTTGAAAAAAAAGTTGCATATGCTCATGCTCTTTGAATCAAAGGTGAAGGCAGTAGCAAACTTTTTTTTAGCAAATTATTTCATTTATCGGTTATTTTTTCATGCTAGTAATCATGGAAAAATCACATGGCCACTATAAAATCGACAGAAATTATGACTTATTCTTATTTTACACATTTGCATAACATACAATTTTTATGGGATAAAAAAATATTCAAAAATATTATGGAGTAAAAGTTTGATCTCTTTTTCTTCTTTAACATGCGGATATAAAAAAGGTCGACTTTTCAAAGAACAAATTGTGGTGCCAGTCTTTGTATTTTTATTGTCTACTTTTTCATTTAAGAAATGCATTTTAGCATCGAAAGATCAATGTCTAAAGCGTAATATATAAAAAATACACAGCTGTCTTGCAAACTTCGTCACAACATATTTTATTTTTACGTCTAGTTGTTGTTGATGGATTGAATAGCTAAAAGCCAGCGATCACGTTTTTTACCATTATAAGCACTTTTCGTCGGTATTTCTTCGACGATGGATTGCTATTTTTTGAATGTTTTATAAAGTATTTTGTAAATACACGTACGAATTTTAATATTCATAAAAACAAAGTATTCATTGACAAACGTTAATACTGCTGTTAGTACATTGATTTAATGCTATCAGAACATTAAATACAAAAATAATAATGAAATTATTAATCATACTGTCATATTACTGAAATTATAGCTATTCATGGTTTCAATTCAATAATTTATGGATAAGTTTGATTTCGAAAGAGACTGTATCTTTCATCATAAATAATAAAATTAAATATTTATTATGAACCCATAAGATTTGGTTTTTAAATTTTAAAAAAAAAACTGTAAGTAAAAATGAAGTTTTTTCCTTTATTAATATCGTTATTATTAAAAGCTTTTGATAATGAGGCATGAGCTTACTTTTTTTGTTTTGTTTAAAAAAATTAAGCACAGTCTGTGAATAACAAGACATTCAAAAAAAGAGCAATGCGTTTGTTTAAAGTTTGTTCGAAGAAAAAAAAACGATTTGTTTAAAAACACAAAAAACAAAAAAGAAGAACACTAAATGAAAATAGCTGTGCGGCTTATTTTTCCTTTTTATAGTAGTAGCTCTAAACATTATACGTTTTTAAATTAAAAGTGAGTTTTCTTTAGAGTTTTATTTGCACAATCAAATTCTTTTTTATAAAAAAAATATGAGCTTTTTAATCACATTTCTCATTTAAAACGTGAAAAATTCAAAGAAAGAAATTCCTCCGATTTACTTGTTCTAGTGGGCCTATTTTTTTAAATTTTTCTTTGACATATCAATAGCTTGCAAAAGAAAATGTCAAAAAATGAATGGAAAAAAGAGACAACCATATTTTTTCTCTGACAGACCAAAGAAGCAGTCGTTTCCTTTTTTTCAATTTGGCATTTTTGAATGTTTTACTACAAAGAGTTTGTAAATTTGATAATAAAAATTTTTTAATGATACCTTGTGAACGTTTTATCAAAAAATGATGATAAGATAAGAAGAAAGAACATTAATAAATTGTTTTTGTTAAGTTTTAAAAACAAAATTTTTACTATTTTTAGCACACCGAAACAGAAAAGTACTTTTATATTTTTTTTCTATAATGCGCTATTGAATGCAATCTCAAACTTTGTGTGCCACAACTCATTTTCAAAATGAATGTAATAAATTTGTTAATACATCACAATTTTTAAAGCACATTATATATGGATAAAAATGTATTAAATATTCAAAAGAAAAAACATCACAACTCTTTGATTTATTTTCGTCAAAATGATGTTATCCTTTTTTACATTTTTTGTGATGGATGAAATAATTTGGAGTAAACAAAAAAAGGAAGGAAACAGGTCAAAAAAAGGTGATCACAGATGGTGAAAAAACGAAGAACACTTGCTTATACACCAAAAATGCAGATGTAAGCAGCATCGTATTTTTCAATATTAAAAAGTTTGGTGTCACTGTGTATCATTTCGTTGATTACGAGAAAAAGAAAAAAAAGATTCGCTTAGGAAATAGTGATCGGATCCCGTCCCGTTTGTTGACTGACGAAATATCGTCGAAAAAGAAAAGCAGCAATAAAAGGTTAAAAAATAGGCGAAGAAAAAAAGATCAGTTTGCATTTTTCACTATGCTCGCGGGGATAGCACGAACTTTAAAAAAATATTTGATGCCGCTTTCAAATGCGGCATCAAAAGTAAAAGCAAAAAGGATCATTATATTTAAAAAATGATTCAAAAAATACGTAAAAAATTTCATCTGAGTGATTGCTGGATAGTTTACAAAGCTTACGAAATAGTCTTTGCACATTTTGTAGCGGCAAATTTCGTAATGCTCATCACAGCAATTCAACACTTCTGTAGAAATGCCATAAAAATATGGACGCTGCTTTTTAATCATATGTTTGAATATTCTGTTTAGCCAAAAAAATAACACTGTTCAAGAAAATTTGACATTTTTAAACTACATAAACAAAGTGTAATATTATTAAAAGTCACCTGGTATTTTATTGCAATGAACGTTAAATATTAACTAACTTTTGGACTGTCAAACTGCATTTTTTTTTTCAAATAAAAAACAATAAATCAAATTATTTTTTTTCATTTTTTGCGAAAAATTAACAAAAAAGTAATGTTTGATCGTTGATGTATTAGCGATGAAATGAAATAATATTTTAAATACTGCATCTTTTCTTTTTCCAATATTGATTACGGATGTCATCTGTTTTTAATTAGACCTAAGAATAGCGTAATATATACGTTTAACAAATGGTAATAAAATATGATAGTCAAAAAAAAATTCAACGAAAACTTCTTTAGTACTAGAAAATTTTTTTGCAGACATTTGGATTTCTCCTTTGACAGATGAAAGAAAACCAAAGGAAGACAAAAGATGAAAAGAAAAAACGATGACGAAACAACAGAAAGGCAGTTGCCATTTGCAAGCGACTGCTTTTTTTCGTTTCTTCGTTATTTGTCTGCTCTTCCAAAATTTTGAAGCTTGTTTGATCAGTTTTTTTCTTGCTTCGTTTTAGATGTTTTTACACCACAACATTTTCGAATATTTGGAAAATAATATTGTAGGATAAGATTTATAAACGACTTAACTAAATTTCTATACATTTCATATTATTTTTCTGTTCCAACAGAAGTCAACAGATATATGCACATTTTTAAAAATAGTGCAATATTGTTGCTAAAACTGAATGCCATTGAAAGGTAATAAACATTAAAAATTATTAATGTTCAAATTGTCGAACTACATTTTTTATACAAAAACAAAACATGATAATATTTCATTTGTTTTTGTTTTTTTTTAAATATGGAATTCTTTCTTTTTTCTTGTTTCGTGAAACACATAAGTCCTGATTTTACATATCAAGAGCTATTTATTTCAAATATGACCTATTAACATTGTAAAATACAGTCTTCACAAATAACTATAAAATAATGAAAAAATTATTTGTCTTAAACTTTACAAACTTGAAGCAAGTTTTTTTAAGAAGTGTTATGCACATTTGAGATTTCAGCATAGATTGAAAAAAGAATACTAACCATGCTGCATTTTTTTTAGTTTTCCGTAGTAACAGCTTTAAACATCATACGCTTTTTAACATCAGATATTTTTTTTTGTAAATCAAATTCTATTTTTTAAAACGAAATAATGTTAAACACATGTTTTTTTGAAATCATGATCGTAAAATATTCATTGACAAAAACGAAACTGAAACATTTATTTTAGCTAACGAAAAACACTATTTTATTCTTTTAAATATTGCTTGCAACAGAAAATGTCAAAAAATGAAGGGGAAAAAGAGACAGCTCTGTCTATCTTCTCTGACAGAGCATGACATTAGTAGCTTTTCTTCTTTTGTCAAAAATAAAACACTGCTTTCAGTTGCTTTGTAAATATTTTAGTTTGTATTTTTTACAAGCATTTTTTTGCAAATATTTAATATGATATAAGTTAATAAAAATCACCAATTATTTTCTTCGTTGTCGCAACAGCTGGTTTGAATAAAAAAAGACGATTAAAGATTGCAGATTTCATAATCATGTACAAGTTCCCTGCTGCAGCGATGAATCCCAGCTGGCAAACAACCTTTTCTCCATTATGCAAATTTTCAATAAATGAGAAAAGTCTATTTTTTTGAAAATTTAATAAATGCTTTTCAGATACAAATATTAAACAAGCTTGTAATGGCAACAGTTTTTTTTCTATTTTATGGTTTTAAGAAACAGTTTTTTTAATAACATGAGTGACAAATAATGCTTAACAAATTAAAAGAATTTTTTTGTATAAAAATGGTTATGATTTTTTTCGTTTAATAATGTGTTCATCTTTTCTTTCCATTATTCTGACACACTACAGTTTAATACTGTTTTGTCTATTTAAAGTTGTAAATAATTCAGGCTTGGTTTTTAATTTGTAATAAGAAAAAAATATTCAAAAAGCTTTCACATCTATAATAAATGTATCAAACCAGTCAAAATCTGCGACATATTTTTTTGATGTTCAAAGCAGAGACGTGTAAAAAAAAGAGGCGGTCGTTGATATTTTTTATTGCCACGACAGACATCGCTTTTCACTTTTATTTTAATGAAAAAAAAATAATGAAAAATTGAAAGTTTTTTTAAAATTTGAATTTTATAAAATTTTGCTTACAATACAGCTAAATCATTAGATTTATCATTTACCTACACCAACATGGCATACTGCTCGCTAAATAAATACATATATCGCTAATTGCTGAATGATTGTAGCTGTAAAAAGAATTTTGAAGTAAAGAATTGACATAATTAAGCCACCTCTCTTAAAATGAATGCCATTACATTTCTTAAAGAAAGCTATTAGAGATAATTAGAATACCTTGATTGATATTATAGTTGAAAAAAATAAACAAAAATGTGTTCATTTCCTCTAATGCCCGTGAATTAAAGGATTCAAATGATGTAAGAATGAAATTAACAGTTCCGTCGATAGTGCTTCATTTTCTTTCATTTTAAAAAGTTTTTTGCATATGTGATGAATCAGAATCAGAAGGTTTTTTTTCATTATTATGTGTCATCTATAGTAATTGGTGGTCTACATTTAAAGATTGTATTACGTTTTCTTTAAGAATACAGAAACCTTGAATTTTACCATAAAATAATAAAATATTCAAACAATATTACGAAAGCTCTTCGTTTTTTCAAAGAGCTCTTTTTTCGCAAACATTCTTTGACGTTTCTTTCGGAACTGCGTTTAAACCCCACTTTTTAAAGCAGTATAAACGAGTGTGTGCGCAACGGTACTAACATCATTTTCTCACTTAACCAAAAAAATCAACATCTGACAAAAAGAAAAAGAAAGAAAACCTTCTTATTTTACTCTTTCTTTAAAAAAAGGCTCAAAAAAGACAGAGAAAGTAATGGCACCAGTTTTTTTTGGTGTCTGCACTGCTTGTTTGCCAAAAAAGCTGATTTAAGACTGGAAATTTCATAATAATAACAAGTTTAACAAGCTGTTTGCAATGGGGAATCGCAATTGCAAACACTTTTTTTCTTGTCTGCATTAATTAATAAAATGGATTTTTCATAGCAGTAATAAATATTTTTGCCTTCTTTCTGTTGAATATTCAATTGCTAATTTTTAACACTTCAAACAACTAATCAAAAATGTTAGTGTTACAAAGGTTAATTAAAAATTTACTTTAACCATCGGCTTTGCTGAAATGATTAATGATTCAATAATTTAAAAAATAATTCTTTAAATAATTCCATTATTATACACAATTTGTTTATATTTTTTACGCAAAGTGTTAAACTAATGTATTTTTCAATAAAAGCTTTACTTGCATTTATCCAAATTCTTAAACAGCAGTTTTTTTAAGCCCAATGTTTATTCTATATTAATTTTACTGTTAAATAATATATTTACCAAAAATTATTACATGAGTAAAATTTAAGCTTAAATCTTTTTTTTGTAATATTGAAAAATGTTTCATATTTTTTAATAATGCTTTGTGCTTCAAATATGCATCCTTATAACACGGATTTTAAAAAAATGGCAATAATAAAAAATTTAGTACAAAACAATGCAATATTTTACTTTCTAAAACATTCAAAAAAAGAAATGATTTCAGCAACGTTCACTAAAAAACATTATTTGGGGGTTTTTGTTAAATGATGAAATATTGCTCAAAAAGAAAAGCAGCAATGAAAAGTCCAAACAGAAGGCGGAGAAAGAACATTTTTCATTAAGCTGGCGGCGACAGCATACAGTGCCGCAACTTCGCCAACATTCGTTGGAGACTCTCCTTTGATAGATGAAAATGTAATGCTAAGAAAAACGAAAGTTGAAAAGAAAAAACAATTACGAAACAACAGAGAATTTTTGCCAGCGACTGCTTTTTTTCGTTCTGAAGTAAACGAACATTCTACAATTCTTATGGTAAAAAACGTCTTTTTAGATGTTCTCACACCACACCATTTTTGAATATTTGGACAATAATTTCGTAGAATAAGAATTTATTTTTTTGTGGCCCTCCCAAGGGATGTTTACGTCCATATGCATTATTAAAAAAATAGTTATCTGTGCTTGGCATGCATCAACAATAAAAAATGCTAAAAATAACCTTGTAAAATATGATTTTACAACAAAAGAAATTCAATAATTTTTTTTCTCAGGAACTGTCATCGATCAACAGAAAATCGAAATACTTTATTATGTGTCTTCGAGAATGCTAAAACTGACACCTTAAACATCACCATAAATATTTAAATGAAAATAACACACTTTTTATGTAAAAAATTGAAATTCATGTTTTTGTGAAAGCAAAACATCCAAAAGATTATTAAGTAATAAAATAGCAAAAAAAAAAGTATTTGCCTGGATAGATTTTTATTAAATTTTTATTTAGGAGTTGTAAATATTTTTGATATTTTATAATTAATAGATATTGAAGTGTCAACGCAGTTATCATATAAGCTGTTTTGAGTTAATTTCTTCAACCTTTTTAAGATTTATGTATCACAAGATAATATCTATGTGCAAGTATGGAATATAAAATATTCAAAAAAAGTTTTTAAAATTTTCCATAATTTTTAGCTACATTTCAAAGAGCAAAAAATGTCGACAAAAAGTGGTATTTTTAGCGAAAAATTTCTTCACTTTAGCCAATGTTACATTCGTAAACACAAGATTGCTGTCTCAACAAAGAAAAATCTTCCAGTGTGTGCAAGTCAGGTTGTAAAAAGGCAGTGTTTAGTTTTTACAAAATAGACAGCTCTGATAGCACTATTCATTTGTATGCCAGATATAACAGGCAATGAGAAAAAAACAAAGAAAGTTTTAGGTAGGGACCTTCATCGACACCTTGCCAAACGCATTTTTAGAAGGAAAAATAGTCACAGAATCCAAAAATACTGATTTCAGCTAATATTGAAGCTACAAATATGATTTATATATCATTAAAAAGCCCGTAAAAAATTAGGAGGGTAACTTTTCTCCGATTTGTAAACTAGCTTCTCAGTTTTTTACAGTTTTAAGTCAAAGTTGGTAAAAGTGCCGTTTTACATTACAGCGACATGATTACCATCTTCAATTTTGCTTATTTTTTTATATACTGTTTATCAAGCTTAAAAAATAACACTGATAAAAAATCTAAGCCTCTAACCTCCAGATTCCAAAGTTACTTCAGAAGTTCATCTCAGCTTGTTGTCCACCATTGTTTTTGAGCCAAAACTCAAAGATAGCCTATGACACCTTATATTTTTCTTCATCTATATGCTATTTGCAATATTTTAAGCCATTAAAAATAAGAATTAAATGTAATCTGAAGGAAATCAAGAAATTCAGATGTTTTAATTCAAGGGGAACAATCAACGCATGTTAGTGTTCCCTTCAAGAACAGTGTTAAAAACTGTGACTTTTGTTTCTGTTTTTACTTCTTACAAAAACTTAATTATCTTAATTAACTTGCTTTTTTTATTATTTTTTTTTATTCATATTATTTTCTCCGATATCAAAAGTATATAAAAAGCAAAGGTTCAAGTATATTTAAGAACTTTGAGTTTTTCGATGAAGGTCCCTAGTTTTAGGTTACTGATAGAGCTATTTCGGCAGCTTAATTGATAATTCAGAAATAAGTGAAACACTTTTTTTAACTAATGCTGTCACAAATTTATGCGTTTTCATATTATTCTGTGGTAATCGAACAAACTATAACTTTTTCATAGGCTCTGTGTTAGGAAACAATTCTCGAATTTTTTTTCTATAATGCCAGATCGCCGAGTTACTTGTTGGACAATATTTATGAATTAACAATCTTTGTGGCACATAAAATAAACATTATAACATTGTTTTATTTTACATGTAACATCACGGTGCGTTGAACGCTTTATAAACTGTCCTGGCAGCAAAAAAGGAAAAAAATTTTTGTGTGCTTTTTTTTAAAGCAAAATCGAAAAAGCTTATCCATGAGAGAACAAAGCAAGCTAAACGATTTCTATAAACGCACAAAAAAAGGTTATCACTTTTTCATTCCAAAAATGCAGAAAAAATAAAGAAATATGATTCAGGTTCCACAGGATTCAGAATCTTATTCAGTGAGTAACAAAAAATGTTAAAGGAAATTGAGTCTTGGCAAAATGAAACAAAAGCGCATGCACAAAACTAACAAAGGAATTTTGTTAAAGAATTTCTTGAATTCTGAATCTTGTAGAATCTGAATCTTATATCTTTATTTTTTCTGCATTTTTGCAATGAAAAAGTGATAACCTTTTTTTGTGCGTTTACAGAAATCGTTTAGCTTGCTTTGTTCTCTCATGGATAAGCTTTTACGATTTTGCTTTGAAAAAAGCACAAAAATTTTTTTCCTATTTTGCTGCCAGGACAGATCAGCGCACCGTATATTCAAAAAATTTGGGAATGGTTTATTGAATGATTATATTCTGCAAAAAAAGTGTATAAAACTGGTCATAAAAGCCATCGCAAAAGCTTTTTCCCTTTCTTTAGTGTTTACATTAAAAAAATTGCTGCAAAAAACGACCGCAGATTTCAAAACACTCTTCACACTCGCAACATTTTCTTTCCACCCCTTTCTTCCAAACTGAAAGTTATTTGTTAATTAGCTGAAAATTTCGAAATATTTCTTTTCCTAGCAATGACAGCTTTTTTTGCATCAATAAAATTTAATGCTTTCTTTTTAAAGTTTGTTTAAAACTATTTGAATTATTTTTGTAATTTTAAAATGTGTTTAAATATTTGGCAATTTTTTTTGGTGCTCAAGACTGTAAAAGACAACTTAAATATAAAAATTAATTTGAACCACAAAAGCGAAAAACCAGCCATTAAATATTAATTACTTATTAATATTTAATCTTTTTTAGCAACAGCCATAATTCAACACTCTTAAATTTTACTAGAAAAATCCTGCAATTTACTAGTAAAGTTAAAACCAGCGTTATACAATATAGAAGTAATATATATTTATTGAAGAAGAATAACAAATAAATATATTAGCAGCAATTTACAAACATAGAAGTTAGTCGAAGAGAAGGAAGAGACAACGTCTCAGCAGCACGAAGACAACGCAACAATCAGAAGAGAATAAAAAGAAGACAATCGAAGAGAGGCAATAGGAAAGATCTCGACGGAAAAATAGAATGCAGGAAATAGCGTAAAAGAATGCAAGACAAATTAACAAAGAACACGGTTACTACATTAGTATTAAACATAACACTTTTATTTTTAAATAATGCTGTCATTTATTTTTTTATTTTCACATTTTTCTTTGATAACCGAACAATTACAAATTTTTTCATATACTGTGCGTTATTAAAGAAATATTATTCTTCTGTAATGCCTGAATTCCCGTATTCACCATTGCAAAATATTTCAGCACATAAAAGAATTATAATAACTTTGTTAAAATAAATTTTTTTTTCAAATAGAATATTCAAAAAATTGAGAATAATTAATCGAATTTTTCCTTAAATGATTTTATTCTGCAAAAACAGCGTACAAGAAAAGTTATAAAAACCAATGCAATAGCTTTTTCCCTTCCTCTAGTATATTTACATTTGAAAAAAATGCAGCACAAAACGCTCACAGATTTCGAAACACTCTTCACAGCCGCAACATTTTCTTTCTACCCATTTCTTCAAAACTGAAAGTTTTTGTCAAATAGCTGGAAATTTTTACATTATTTCTTTCCCTGACAATAGCAGCTTTTATTGAACCAAAAATTTTTAATATTTTCTTTCTAAAGTTTGCTTTTTGAATTTTTATAGTAATAAAAAGGTGTCTAAATATTGGCAATTTTTTGTGCACATTGTGACTCAAGACTGTAAAAGATAGTTTTAATAAAAATAATTAATTTGTTCCACAATTACAAGATAATGTAACCATTAAATATTAATTAATTAGAAAATCTTGAACATCAATTAAAATATTATATTTAGCGTACATATTTCACAGTCGATAATTAACACTTTATACTTCCCATTTTTCTTACTAAATGGCTTTTTAAATGAGAATTTTATTTATTAGATTTTGTTTTCTTCAAAATTTCAAGGGAAAAAGGCAGCCCAAGATAAAAGAAAAGTAGCAACTGTAGTAGTGCCATTATGGTTCAGCAATAACAGTATTAAAAAATTCCATCAATTGTAACGTTAAAAGTGTCGTATGTGTTTTGTGAAGCATTAATAATAAAAAAGGTTGAGCAATGTGTTACTTTTATTAATATTAACAAAACAGAAGATATGCAAATACAAAACAATAACGCATCTTACAATCGAATGATCTGCGACAGAACTGCAGTTTTAAAAAAGAAATTTATTAGTTTTAGAAATGAATGAAAACTTTTAAGTGTTTTTTTTCGCTTTTTTTGTTTCAATATTTTGGCCAATATAACATACCAGTCGTTCGTAATATGCAGATATAGTGAAAAGTAAACTTGTTACTGAATTTTCTACAATCGTTATGAGCAATGAAGAACATTTATACGACAACATTATTTATGAATACACAAATGCTTGCTACTAACAAAGAAAAAATTAAAATGACAAAATGATCTGTTCACTACTTAAATAAATTATAAGTGTTAAACTTTTAAATAGCCATAATAGTAATTAATTTGATTTGCTTTTATTAAAATAATAATCTCACAGTATGGATTTAATTAACGCTTTTTAAATTAATGTCATCTTCCGTGGATGTATTGTTTGATTAATGTCATTCCTACGCTTTTAAAGATTTGAAATTGTTAAAAGGCGTAAAAATGTTGTTAAAACATTCAAAAAGATGGTATATTAAATTTTTTCATTAGATCTTACGAAAAACTGCTTAGAAAACAGACTATAAAATCCATTGCGAAAAACATCGTTTCTTTCCCTAGTGCATTTGCGAATAAAAATTGCTGCTGTTGAAAAATGCATTCAAATGGTTTGACAAAAATGGGGAAAAAGCAATCCCCAGTATGTCCTTTTTCTTCTGGTATGTATTTCGTAAATGAAAAAAATAAATTATTTAAAGCAGCAATAATTTGTGTATATTTTTTTGGATATTTAAATACATTTTTAACACTGAATGACAAAAATGATAAATATTATATGCAAGAAACTCCATGTTAAAGTGTACTGTTATTTTCTTTAATTGCAAAAAGGCCTCAGAAAATATTTACCAGAATGCTGTATCGCAGACAAAATAGAATCACCAATATCAAAGACATTCCGAGATATCCAGAACGACTTAAAAAATACAATATGAAATCTCTTCATGAAAGAAGAAACATAATTGATCTAATTAAATATGCTTTCGTTGTGTGAAGTAGGTATTTTTTGCATAAAAATGAATTTATTATTTTTATTGCAATTAAATAAAGTTTAATGTTTTACATGTGAATCAATGCAGCTTTTTTTGATTAAAATGAAAATTTAATTAAAACCTTTTTTAAATAATGCCAGGAGAAGGATAATTAATTAGGAAAATTTTTATGTAGAAATTTACGAAATCCGTTTTTTTTAAAAAATGGATATTTTTCATAAATATTAATAATAAAATATTAAAAAAAAATTTAATTGATAAAAATGTAACTTTTTTTGTAAACAAAAAGAGAAAGCGGTGTTCTGCTTTCTGCAAAATTGATTTTTTTTAAAGGTCATTGTCTGGCAGCGACCAAAATTTTGTTTCTCTTTATGCTATTCTTTCTTTACTTGCCAGTTAAAAATTAGGGGTATGGAGACTGCATACAAACAGAAACAATCTTTCTTTTTTTCGGTCTGCTTCTTTTCAAGGATATGTTTTAAAGGCACAAATAAAGAGGATTTCAAGTGAATTTGGAATTGAGAACTCATATTTGGCTATAGATTATTCAACTATTGGAAATATCATTGTATTAAATAAATATTCTGCCACCATGATAACTGCGGCAGTTCATCTATCATTCCCAGTGAAAATGTTAATGCGTAAAGTTAGACAAACAAGAAAATTATAAATTAATGCTTTCAAATGTCTTTTTTGAAACAATCTTTTAGGGGTTTTTATTTAGAACGATTGTTGTCTGCATACCTTTTTTGAATGTTTTATAAAATTCTCATGGGATAGTATTAATTGGTACCCTCGAAAATAATTAATTTTTCCCCTGATTTTTTAATTACCCCTGAAAATAATTAATTTTTCCCCTGAGATGAATTAATATTTCACAGTAACCCAAAAAAATGAAAATCTTTCATATTTTTTGCTGTTTTAGCTTTGATTTTCTATAAAAATACATATATACCAAATCGGCCATGGTGAATCTGATTTTCTGATTTTTGCCTTTAAAAAACTAAATGATAGTAAATGCAGTGACCCCTATACTAAATGCAGTGACACCTACACTAAAGGGGTACGGCTAAGGGCTAAAAAGCCCATCGAAGCTTGGGGTGTGACACCTACACTAAATGCAGTGACACCTACACTAAATGCAGTGACACCTACACTAAATGCAGTGACCGCTTCACTGCATTTAGTGTAAGATATGTATTTTTATAGATATTCAAAGCTAAAAGTTTTAGCCTAAAACGGCAAAAAATATGAAAGATTTACATTTTTTGGGTTACTGTGGAATATTAATTCATCTCAGGGGAAAAATTAATTAATTTCAGGGGTATAATTTAATGTTTTCCCAATTCTCATATTTGATGTAAAAATGAAACGCAAAGGTTTAGATATTCAAAGAAAGAAATTGTTATATTATGGTTATGGGATTCAAACATCGAAATTATTCAAAAACTTGTCGTTAAAAATCAATGGCAACAAAATATAACACAAAAAACAGTTTTTTTAAAATTGTATTTTCTAGCATACTTTCAATTATGCTTCATAATTCTCTATTTCTCTTTATTTGCATAAGTGGGATCAAATATGAAACAAATTTAAAAATTTTTTAGCAATTTTTTGTTGTTCTTTGAAAATTGTAGATGTTTCAAACTTCAGTTCTTTTTTTATGCAGAAATTTTTTAATTTTCTTCATAATCTATACACTTTGTAAATTAGTAACAAGATCAAATTTTGTTTTGCACTATTTAGCAAAATAGTGGCGAACGCCAAAACATTATTTGTAAAATATGTCCCCCCATTCCATGACCAATCCTTAAAAATACAAGGCCCCAGAAATAAAAGCTTTAATTTGCCGTTAAAAACCAAGTGTACAAAATAAGTGAATCACGTTGTACTGTGTTAAGTACCAATTTGTTGTTCAAAGGCAAATTACTAATGTTCACAATTGCAATTATTTTTTGATTACTGTATTTTTGCGTTTTTTTGTTAAAGTAGTCATTTAAGTGAAACTTTGTGACTTTTTTTACGAAAATGTTAAAGATATAATTTTAAAATAAAAAACGGTTCTTCTTAGTACATTATTTAATATTCGAAAAGCTGTTTCTCAGAAATTTGTTCAATAACAGTACTTAACACCATTAAATACATTTGAAAAATTATGGGCTTTGGTAAATTTCCAGAAATGTTTATTTTGCATTTTTTAAGTTGTATTAAAGTTTCAGAATACACGCCTCGATTTTACCCTTTTTATAAATGTTAAAATTGTTTAGTGTTTAATTTTGGTGAAGCAAGCAGTAACAATTTTAGTATTAGTTTTTGTTTTACAAAGAAGAATGTCTGCTGCTCTTTACAATGAAGTAAGTTGAAAAAACTATCATGGAGGATATCAACACTTTCATAAACAATATATTTTACTATACTGTCTCTTTTTTACAAATCTTATTCATAATATTTTTTGTAAACAATTTTTTTCGGACATCTCCTTACAAATCCCCTTATTTTGTTATTTATACCATTGGATTGGTTATTAGTTTGCTTTCCAACGGTCAATGGTTATTATGGGGTAAGAAACGTTTTATGATAGCAGCACTTTTTATACAACAAAAGAACATTTAGGATGGGCTATATATGATTATATATATCCTTACTATTTTGATGAAACTGTAGTTATTTACAGCTTTGTTAGTCCTGTTACCTTTCATGTCACTTTAATCCTAAACCGATGCACCGCTTTATGGTTTCCTCTTCAAAACCGTTGGGTAAATCCTCTTTCCACTCTTCTTCTTCTTGCGCTTACTTATTTGCAAGAAATGTGTTGTTAAGTTAAATCAGCAATTATTTTCAGATTTGGAATTATAAAAATACTGTAATCATAATTATAATCAACTTCATCATTCCCTATATCCCATTTGGCTACCATTTTTTGCATATATATTTTTTGGGATTTTCCGAAGAAGAGAAAGCAGTCAACGAACTTAGAAATGCTCGAATTGAAATATTTTTTACTTCCATTTTTACGTTTTTGATGATTCTCGTTGTTATTGCTTGCAGCTTTCGAAAAGTAACTTCTTCACATTCTCCAAAACTTGCTAAAGTCGAGAAGCGTTTAATTTATCAATCAATTGCTGTATTGATCTTTGTGGAAGCGGATGTGCTTGTTTGGAGACTCGATCGAGCTTTTGCTGTCGTGATTCCACGTTTCGTACAAGTTTTGGGAAATTATACTATAATGGCATACCAGTCTTTAGACTTGATTGTGTTGTTTATTGTTTCCGAACCATTTAGGACTTCAATTCTTCGATTTTATACATTTGGACGCTATAAATCATTGAGCTCTCCTGTAATTTCTATGATATAATCTTTGGTAAAACATTTATTTATCCCATTACATTTACAAATAAAGAATTGTAGAGAAGGACTAATAACGCCTTACATTGCCGGAAACTTTTAATAAAAAATTTGTCACTTTTATTCAAGTAATTTTTTTAAATTTAATCAAATTAATTGCAAGCAGTAAATTTTTTTGCGAACTTCTCACAATTGTTTTTTTTTGAAATTTGTGTTTGCCCCAGGGCTGTGTCAAAATTCGTTTTGCCGCTGAAGTCAATGAAGAATACAAACAAAAAAAGTTGAATAATATGCTTCCCGGTTTCGATTTCCGTTTAACTGTTTCTTAAATTTGAATTATAATCTAAAAACTTGAAGCTGGTGTGCTTGTCACAATTTTAATTTTTTGCTTTTTTTAATGACAGTTTTCACTATCTATAAAAAATCAAAAATGATACTTCTCACAAGCGACCGTTTTCAGGTGTTACCTTCAAATTTTGTCGGCATATAGGGGAATCGACATGTCATAGTTAGGTATTGCCCACGTTTTTTTAAAACTTTAAAAAAAAAAGTTAAAACTGGCAAGTAAAAAAAAGCATGTAAAAAATAAACAGCATTAAGAGAAACTAAATTTTTGTCACTGCCAAATGATGACTTTTTTTTAAAAACCAAGCCAATTTTGAATAAAACAAAATGTGTCTCTTTTTTGAAGCAATAACAAAAGAACAAATTGTTTAAAATGTATTTTTTACACTTTAGTCTATCTAATTTATTTTTGAATATTTTATAGCTAATATTTCAGAAAATATACATTACTTTTTTGGCGAGTTTATTAAATTTTCCCCTTTAGCAGTGTTATATACTACAGCATTTTTATTTGCTGAATCATTATTAATCTTTAAAAATAGTTTGAATCTAACTTTTTATTAATTAAAAATGTTTAGGGCTGCATTGACCCCATGAAAAACAAAATTTTACAATATTCTGAAAGTACAGAGAATGTCCCCTATAGTTACATACTTTTTCTCTCAAGAAATCAGACAAAAAAAGTGATCATCAGGCGTTGGTACTGTATATTATAGCTACTTTTTTTTCGTTAACATAAATTTTTGTTATTGTTTTCTCTGGCATTTTTATAATTTACAAAACTTTTTGCAAATATTCAAAAATAATTTTTATTAAATTTTATTTTAAACTTTTAAAGCAAATTAAAAATTATTATTTATTCACACTTGCCAATTCCTTCTTCTGGCCATGGAAAAACACAAATTTGTCCAGGTGGACAATCAGAAGTTGAATGGCATGGTGTTCCTGGTGGTGGAAGATATCTTATTTTTTCGCCTTCTTTGTGTCCTTCACCGGCTTCTTTGCTGAGAACCTAAAAAAAGTTTTTGTTCACAAAAACTTTTTGTTACTTCAAAAAACTTACATAAGCGTCAGCGACGAAAATTGCAGCAACAAAGAAACAGAAGGTTGCAAAAATATGAAACTTCATATTCAATGATTTTTTTTCCTCCACAATAAATGGTGACATTTGCAGAAACTGGATTTGCTTAAATATGAAAAGCAATAGACGGGGTTAATGGAAACACCTAGATTTATAAAAGAAATTGCTATGTCTGAAAGATTGTGATGTGGAACATTTAAAGACGGCGGACATTCTTTTTTGTTCTTTTTCCTTCTTTTCGTTGCAAGACCTATTCAGGGGTCAGGGCAACCGGATTACGAAATAGCATCAAAGAGTCCACCTCCTTTAAACTGTAAAATCAAATTTACCATAGTTGCTGTTATAATGGATTGTCCAGAGCTGGCGTCAGCACATTGCGGGGAGGACGGGGGCAAGCATAAAACGATTTTCACCTTCAGCTCTAAAGAAAAAGTGTTGATTGAGGGGATGGGTGGTTTTAGATTATCGAAATTATATGGTAACCTCTATAATTGTTTTAACAACTTTTGTATAAACTCTGTATAAACATTTTTACGTTAAAAATCGGAATTAAATTACACTCAAAATTTTGCTTATTTTTAAAAATGTTTGTTTTTCACAAACTATTTTATGATAGAAAAATTTTGGTAATTTATTTTGCAAGATGCTTGAGTAAATTCACATTCATTTGTTTTCTATTTATTGCCTATTTTAGCTGCTTTTTTAAGTCAAAATGCTTCTTTTGATTACACTGAACACAAAGTCACTTTTCTTTGATTTTCATCAACATATAACAACGTTTCACTATTATTTCAATTTTCACGTTTCTGTTGCATTAGCCACAAATGTTGTTTTACATTGTCAGTTGACGAGAGCAGACGGCTTTAATTGCATCACCCCCCAACTCTCTAAAAAAACTTTTAAAACGACGAAAAAATGTACGACTCTCTTTAACAGATATATAAATTTTTAACATTCATATAAGAATACGTTTTTGTGGCTCACTTTTGAAATAGGAAACATTTAGTGTTTTTTATTTAAAACTTGTATGTGCTGCAATGAATTTATTTTTGGTGGTAATATGTATCGTATTTTCTACGGCTGTTTATGCTGGTATACAATAAAACAATGACTTTATAAATACTATAATAAACTTTTTTTAGAAGGAAGCAATGGCACTTATGAAGACGTTTATATCCAACAAAAACAAAATTTTGATAATATGCTTCAAGAAAGAACAATTCATGAAACAATTTACAACGGAATTTTAGAGATTTTTGTTAACGCGACTGATGAAGTAATTTTCGATAGAGCAGAATTGGATACATTTGAGGGATTCCTTAAAGATTTAAACAATTTTACGGATGATGGAAATTACACTGATGAAGAATTTACAGATTTTATGGATGAAATTCAAATGGTTATGTTTTTAACAACTCCAACACTCTATGAAGCAATGCGGTTTAAAGAAATTCCTAGTCTTGGAACATTGCAAAATATCTTTGCAATGGGTGTTGAATTTGGATTCTATGATGCCTGGAGTCTCATTCGAGCGAGTTCAGAAAATGGCAGTTGTAATGCATACGATCAGCTCTTAGTGGCTGTTACTGAGACTCCCGCATATGACTATATAAAAGACGTATTTGATCAATCGCTGTGTACACTATCAAAGGATACGATGGAAAAATGGCATCAAGTTTTTGATCAAATTGATCCTCTTCAAAGAACATATCTTTTAATTCAAGAATTCAACAATGGTTTACCAGTTTTTGTATTTGCGAAAATTGCTAAAACATATCGATCTGGAGTTTATGCAAAACAGTTTGAAAAATATGTATACACGTATCCTATCATCATTGCATTAGATAGAGCAATAGAATCAACTGCATTCACAAAAGAAGAAAAAAAGATGTTACAAGCACTTGCAACTGAGATGCGGGAACAGTTTCCAGTTTTAGATGGACCTGAAGATCGTGAAACTTTTACATCTACTAAATTTACTGAAATAGTTTCTGAGAATCCATTATTTTTAAAAACATTTGCAAAGATTAGATTAATTAATGATGATGCAAGTTTCTATGATTTAATTATGTGGATCACGCAACGTTCTATTCTTGAAGATATGTATGATGGCACAGTTAGCAATCAAAGTGTATCCTTTATTGGTCATCGTAGGAAAAGCTTTTGGGAATGGACATCAATAATGCCTAAACCATGTTCAATTTGTAAAGTAGTCATGGAAATTTCAGTTATTGCGCTGAAAAAAAATGAAAACAGCATTAACGCTGTTAGTTTATCCTTTTCTTTTATTATATGTGTTTGAAAAAAAACAGTTTTAGGCAATTGGCACAGCATGTCTTAAAGCATCTTCAAGATTCAAGATTTTAGCGAAACTATTCGTTTGGGCTTGCGAACCCGTAATGGTTGGAATTACAGATGCACTGATTGATGCCTTCGCTAAGGGCACAGCTGATGGTGAAATATGTAAAAACATTAACATTTGTCAAGACAGTTTATAAAAATTTCACTGAATAAAATGCAATTTAAAACATTATATAATACAGTAAAAAATATTTGTAAGAATTTATGACAGTTAAGAAAAATTCAGGGTGTTCAAAGTATTTTGAGACTCGAAAAATCGCTGGCAAATCCTGGCTATTGGGTTCTGAAAGCTCTTGTAGTTAGGGAATACGTATGAACGCATCGGATAACTTTTAGTCATAGGATTTTGATATCTGAAAAACTTCGCGAAAAGGCGCCAAATTCAAATATAGCGTCGCGAGTAGCTTATAAGCAGCATGGATTATCAAGATCCAGACATTTCTGCACGCAATAATAGAAAAGTCAACCATCAAGCTTCAAAA